>OZ010796.1:399742400-400985495 GCA_963932465.1 Maratus speciosus | reverse complement strand
CTGTAATTTTAGTAGATTCCTTTGTAAAGCTACAGATTTGTTTAGCTTTACAAAAACTAGTTTTGTAGATTTACATCTTCATTTGTAAAGTGTACAGATAAAATTTTAGGAAGCATATAGATTTTCGTAACTTTACATGTGTAGAATTACATTTTTTTTTTTTTTTTTTTTTACAGTGTAGTTCAGAAGAAGTTTTGTTATCCTACTCACGTGAACGTTTTTGGAAATATTAAATCATTTATTACAATTAGTATTGAAAAAATGTATTGCAAACCATAAAACTTTTAACAGAAATCGATTTATAGCAGCTACAAATATCCGAATTTAAACTATAACCTCATTTCGCTAAGTAGTTTGTGAGTTATGCTTAAAAAAAACCCCTCACGCTTTGAAATTTGTTTTGTAGTTATTAATAATAAATTTTAAATTAAGAGTTCAATACTTTAACTGTGCATAAATCTTAAACTTCTTCACTGAATGATTTTCCGTTTGGTATCATAAGGTAAAATTTCCGAAAAATTTAAAATAGGATGTCAAAATTATATATTCGTTTAGAAATTTCAGAGTTTGTTAAAATTTAGGTGTGGAGACGACCCCTAAGCCTTAAAAGATAAATTTAAAGAAGACATAATCTCCAGTTGAATGGCTATTTTCGTATTTTTCTGTGACAGTTTGGTGATTATAATGTAGGGGGAGTTATCTTTTTTTGTCAATCTGTACATGTATGCATATACACTATATGGCCAAAGGTGACCGGCCACTTGTGATTTTAGATGTTTTTTTAAATATCTAGAAAACTACATGTGAGGAATTATCCTGAAACTCCAGGTGTGTAAACAGAATAGTACAGATCATATATTTTCGTGAGATTTTTTTCCCAAAACCCCATAGGGGACCGTCAACAAATTGAAAAAAAAAATCTTTTGGATAACTCAGTAAAAACTAATGAAACAAAAGCGTTCAAACTGTAGATTATGATTACGTGCCTTATTGTAATAAACTGTGTTCATTTTTACGAGGATAGCATGTATACTCGAGTATTTTCTATAGCTATCGATACTCGCAGAGCAATTAAAGTTTTTATAAAAAGAGTTCCAAATTTTGCCAAGTTTTTTGCTTAGAATTTGTAGAGTTCTTAATATAAAAAAAAAGTTCTTTACATAAACTATGAAAAACAACATTGTACACAATGCCCTGAAACTAGAATTAAAAAATACTAAAAATTGTATGAGAAATGAGCACGTTTACTAAATAATTATTCACTGCGCATGCCGGAATGTAATCAAAATATTATTTGCATAATGTGTTAGCTAAATGTATAGAAATATTTTGTGAAAGTCTGAAAATTATCGTTGATAGAATGAGCTCAAAATCCGTTATTCCCAAAAGGAAGCAAAATGATGAGGGGTTGTATCCAAATACAGGGAGCTTGAAAATGCTGGAAACTGTGCGCTCCATAAATTGAAGACTCAGCAAATTCATCAGGTAGTCTTTGTCTCTAAATTCGAAGTGCAAACGTTAAGTAAACATTATCGATTAACGCATAAGTATGGATAGCATCAAATAAGACGATTTTTACTATTCGGAATTTTTGGTTTGTATCTGCATAAAGAAATCTGCTGAATTGGCAAAACTGATTCGTAGCTAGGACGACAGTACTTCTTGTAAACTTTGCAGATTATTTTTTATAAAGATATAAAAGAACACATTTCATTTTCTATAGTTCGAAACACTTATTTTCCTTCAGTGCTTCCGGATATCGAAATTCAATTATATAATTAGGACTTCAGAAAAGAGTTATTTTTTCTAGAAAATTTCTAATGTTTAGGTAATACTGATTGTGAGAAAATTGTTACGTAAATTAAAGTAAGACATCGAAATTAATAAAACGCGAAGAAGAGAATAATTAAAAGCAAGAGAAATACTGCTGCCTGATATTGTTTGTTTTGGCTGTATCAGCGAAATAATGTTTAAACATTGAGGCATTTACATTTTACCAATTTTGCACCGCTTTTAACAAGAAATATTTCGACACATTTCATTTATATCTCCAATATTTCTCCAATATTTTTCCAACATTGGTGTGTATATATTTCCACTGTAAAGTCAATATTTCTGCATTATGGGCATTTCATTGAAACTGTTTAAAATGAACGTAATGTTTGCGCAATATTGGGACCCAATATAATCACTATAAATAATGTTGGTTTGCTATTAGGGTTCTTTATTTAAATGTGTGAAAAGAGTATAAGGTTCTATCTATGCTTAATATATTAAAATTGTAATGGAAAAGTGCATTAATTGATATTAACATAGCAGCCAACCTTTACGCTTTTTTGATACCACTAAAATTTAATAGAGATTTTCGTCTTCTGTAATCGTGGGATTTCAACGAATAAATAAGACAAGATTTACTATAAAATTTTAATGGTTAGTAGAAAGCGTAAAAGTTGGCAGCCGTGTATTAATACATTAATAAGTACATAGTGAGCCGTGTTCTGAATTTTCTAACGGGGTATGATGGTGAAATTAAAATTATTCACCAAGATCAAAGGTAAAAAAAAGGCAGTATTCTGAATAGTATAGTTCCATTAGCAAGAGTAAAAACGTCGAAATATTACATGAAAGTCATTCACAAAAAATGAAGTTATATGTTGTCGCATCTCCGCATTTTAGGTAGCGGGCTGTCATAGCACCCAACACGAAGATCGAAGTGATGACAGATGCTGTTGTTACCAATAGATCAAGTCGAGCATCCGTAACAGTCATGAGATTGGCGACAAGCCTAAATAAATTCTCAGAAGAAGGACGAGAATTTATCTTCCTACTTCATTCTCGCCGACTGATTTATCACTTTTAGAGAGAATGTGTTTGCGTATCATGAAAGAGATAAATGATCGCATATTGCATGTTTAAAGTATCACACAGTGGGTTCAATTTCAGCATTTAGAAGAAAAAAAAAATTAATTTTCGATTTACTCTTTTTCTACTAAGTATTTGGATTTTTCCATCAAAGAAGCACCAAAGAATCATAATGTAAACACTTTTCTTAAAATAATAATGTATAGTAATTTACTGTTGTTCATTCTGATATTTTTTCTGCAATTAATATTAAAAAATATTTTGTTCTGGTGAATTTTTTTGTTATAGTATTGGTAAATACATTTGGTTTACTTTAGGTTGACTATCTTTGGCAATATCAAATTTTAAATTTTATATTGATGTGAAAAAAAATTGCACGCATGTCCATATTGATATTTATATGTGCTACTCATTAGAATACATTAAATGTTGAAGCGCATACTATTGCTACCTGCAGAAAAAGTGAATTAATTTGAAAAATGTTAATTTTTTTCCAAGCATGACTGAATAAATAATATGACAAGATTATCATGGCAAAAAGTAATAATATATGCAGATTCCACTTCAAAATATATCGGATTACAACGTCCCTTACATTGGATAGTTCAAATAAAATTATTATTATTTAAAAAAGATTTTCTTTGACTTAAATTTACACCAGGAAGTGGAAAATGTTATATTTATATTATAAGTTTTCCACATATTTTTTACAAAATTATCTTCAAAGAGATGTGTATTATTCCAAATTTCTTTCTTGCGAATATTTATAATAAAACTGGAATTCAAACAATTTAAACAACCTTTTTAAATATTTGTGGCCCTTTTAAAAATAGTTTTATGAATTTTATATCATTGAAGAAGTCTTGAAGTCAATTATTAAAGCTCGTTCTGGTGTTTTCTCTTTAAAAATTTATAGTTCCGTTATGAATATATTGTGAAAGTCAAGTAATGGAGTAGATTAAAATGTAAAATCTATCTGTTGAAAATGCTTGTAATTAAAGATTACGAAGCAACAATAAAATAAATTTGCGCAATATACAGCTCTAAAATATCGATGGCAGAAATTTGAAAATTTTTCCCACCGGCACCTTTTAAATGAAAGTAGTCACAATAACGTATAGATAATCGACGTACCATGTAACTCTCAAACCTTTTTCGTAGAAACTTGAAATGTTCCTCTTTCATCTTTTAAGGAGGTTAGTCCTTTATAAGCGTTCTAAAATGGAATAAAACCAAGAATGATGTATTTTAAGAGTGAAATTTCGTTAGGAATAAAGTTTTGCGCTTGAATTATAAATTTAAAACATATTAATCATCCTTTAAGCATATATTTAAAAGTGGATGATATATATCTCCTAGAAAAGTACTAAATGAAGTTACAGATTATTTATTAGAAAAGTAGTTGCAAATCAAAATAAGTTATGGTGGAAATGTAATTTTGTATAAACGTGCATGGAAATAATCATGTATAAAATATTAATATTAATGTGGGATTGTAAATATTCTCAGCAGTGCATCTTGACTAACTCAAGGGTTTATTTAATGAATATGCAATCTTATATGAAATAAAAAGTACAACACGAGGAGCGTGAAAAAAAGCTAAAAATGTGTGGCAACAGTTTGATGAAAAAATAAGAAAATTCAAGAGATGTTTATGTTTTAAGAAGTTCTATAGTTTTTATTTCAACATGAAGGTTGAAAGTTCGTTAAATGCCAAATAAAAGATTTGAGTAAGAACTCCAGGTGAATTCCTGTATGTATGTTTACAAATGTATTATATTATTGATGTGGATGAATTGCTCTGATCTACTAAGCATATTATTTGTCCGAGTGAACAATAAAGGCCGTATAAAATTGATGTGCTAATAAATGCATTTATTTATAGTATTCCAAGTGAATCTTTAAATAATTTTCAGAATAAATCCTACAAATTTTTGGGGCTTGGTGCCGGGATAAAATGACGTAAAGATGGCTTATAATTTCTAAACTGTAAAACACTCTTGAAACAGGCACTTTCGTTGCCATATTTAAAGCCGTCTGGCATAAACTTTGCAAACAATTTTGTGTCTGGCAAATTAATTATAGGTTGTATGCTAGCCAAAGAGTAATATCTTGTAATTTTTAAGCTTGATAAAATGACGTAAAGATGACTTATAATTTTTAAACTATAAAACACTCTTGAAACAGGCAGTTTCGTTGCGATATTTAAAGCCGTCTGGCATTAACTTTGCAACCGATTTTGGTTGGTTGTTGGTTGGTTGTATAATGTTTAATGGCACAAAATCCCTTAAGGGACATGCTGCGCCAAACAAGAAGACTAAAACCATAAAATTTAGGAGCTTGAAAAAAGCAATCTGGATGGGGGATCCCATCCAGATGCAGTCAGAAAAGTGTATATGAATAAGAAAATTTAAAAACTAAACAATCAGACTATAAAAGATTTTAGAGAGAAAGAGCATTCTGGATGGGGTTCCCATCCAGATGTCAGAAAAGTGTAAAAGAACAATTCAAGTTGTTGTTAAACGAGAGAAAGATCTAAAAATTATATTTCAAAATAAAAACCAGCATGTTTTAAAAAAGTGAAGAGTGCCCCATGAGGTTTCCCCAATGAGGTTTGTCAAGATTAGTGTTGATGACTTAAAATAAATTCTATATAAGTGCCGGAGACCCGGACAGTCAGTTAAAACATGATGAATGGTCAGGTAATCAAAATGACAATGTGGACACATGGGAGCATCCTCCCGTAGTAAAAGATGTTTATGAGTGATTCTAGAATGTCCAATTCTCAGACGGGTCAGAAAACATCGGTTTTCCTTGGATAACACGGAGGCCAGGTCATGATGGTAGGTTTGATGTCGTGCAGTTTATTATTGCATTCTAAATTCTAACTTTCTTGCCATTTATTATGAATAAAGTGTTTGATAAGTAGTTTAACGTATGAGAATGGAACTTTATGGCACAACGGATTAAGAGCACGCTTTTCTGCCTCATCCGCTTTCTCATTACCAGGAATACCCATGTGTCCAGGTACCTAGCAAAATAATATATTATAGCCACGTCTTGTCAATTTATTATAAAATTCAAGGATTGATGAGACATAAGGATGCTTTTTAAATGATTTGATTGCGTCAATAGAGCTCTTTGAGTCAGTATAAATAATGAAGGATGAGCTGTGATGATGAGAGATGTGGAACATGAGCCTATCTATTGCAATCAGTTCGGCTGTAAAGACAGAAGTACATGAATGAAGGCGATAGCTTAAAGAAGTGCTTTCACAAAATACCCCACACCCAACAGTATCTCCACTCTTAGAGCCATCCGTGTAAATATCAGTATAGTCATTAAAGTTTGATCTGTGTGCAGATCGTCGAAAGTCTAAAATATGCACAAGACGACAATTGATCATTTTTTCAAGTAATTTGCAAAGACTGCTAGAAAGTGCGATTGGCCTGTAATTATTGGGATTACTAGCATCTTTCCCTGGTTTAGGGAAAGGAATGATAATAGAGTTACACCAGGTATGAGGAAAGACCTGTTCCATCCAAATTCTGTTATAGAATGCAAGTAAATTATTAAGAGAGGTTGTGCAGAGATGTTAAAGCATGGTATAGGTGATGCCATCGTGACCTGGAGCTGATAGATGACTATTTTGCAAACATTTTAAGAGCTCTGAGAGAGTAAAAGGGAGATTATAGTCATAAGAGTAACGGGAGTTAAAATTGAGGTGGCTAGTTTCTGCTTGTCTTTTGTATGATAAAAAAGGTTCCGGGTATGAGTCAGAAGCAGAGTTAGATGCAAGTGTATTTTCTATGGTTTCAGCAATGTTCTTAGGAGAAGCTATTGTTTGTCCGTTGTGATTTAAAATTGGGATGTGGTTTTCAGAATAAAGGCCCATACAATTTTTTACTTTTTTCCAGAGGACTTTACTAGAGGTATTTGAGTTAATGTTAGATACATATTGAATCCAGGATTCACGTTGGCTTTTACGTCGCACTCTTCTTACTTCAACCTTTGTTTTTTTGTAGGCAATATAGTTAGTATTAGTGGGATAGCGTCGAAAGGTGCCCCAAGCTTTCTGTTGATTTTTTTTTGCAGCTTGACAGTCACTGTTCCACCATGGCTTCCTGTGACTCATTGTAGATGATGAGTTTGGTATGCTAACATCTGTAGCACTGATAATACACTGGGTGATTTTATCAACTGCATCGTCTATGTCCCCTTCTACAATATGATTTGTTATTTTAGCATGATTTGTGAAAGTTGGCCAATTGGCTCTTCCATAGTTATAGCGTTTAAAATAATTATTAGAATCCCTGTTAGGAGTTGTCTGTGAAATGAAAGTGGGAAAATGGTCACTGCCGTGCAGGTCATTTGAAATCCAGAAATTCCAATACGGATAGATAGATGGAGAGCAAATAGTGAGATCTATGGCATGAAAGGTGCGGGTCGGTTCATGAAAATATGTATGATCACCATTATTGAGTAGGCATAAGCCATTGTCAGAAATTAATTTTTCTATTATATCACCGCGTTGATTAGTGTCAGAATTCTGCCACAGTTGGCTATGAGCGTTAAAATCCCCAACGATGATGAAGGGAGTGGGGAGTTGGAGAAGGAGATCATCAAGTAGTGCTGACTGAATAATTTGGTGGGGTGGTAAATAAATGGTACAGACTGTAATGAGACGTTTTATATGTACACGGACTGCAACGGCTTGTAAGTTTGTGTTTAGGTTAATATGAGTATGGGGTAAATTGCGAGAGATGAAAAGAGCCACTCCACCAGTGGCCCTATCACTACCTGTAAAATCTTTTCTGTATGCAGCATAGGTGCGCAGTTTTGCTTTGTCATTGGGTTTAAGATGGGTTTCTTGTAAAGCTAAACAAAGAGGGTGATGGTCATGGAGAATATTTCGGATTTCGTCATATTTATTAAGATAGCCTCGACAGTTCCATGAAATACTATTAGTCATGAGTTAGTTTTTTTTTGATAAATTTATCTGCGCCCTTTTATCCGGAGGTAGTAGACATACTATCTCCATCGTTAAATTCTTCATCCGGTTCTGGGTGAAGAGCAACAGCATCCTCCTCCTCCATTTTTTCTTTCATTTTTGGATGGATTTCATTTTTGGGTGCTTTATTTTTTATCTTTTTGGTTGTATTTTCAGATGACACCGTGGCTTTAATTGTGGGTAGATTAAATTTTTCTGCATCAGATCTACGGTTTGTTTTTTGAAGTCCTCTTTTGGTGGTATTTTGAGAGCCTCTCTTAGAAATATGAGATTGTGAAGATTTTGAAGGGGCATTATGTGATGGTTTAGGAGGGACAGATTTTGATGACCTAGGAGGAAGAGAGTTTGGTGACTTAGGAGGAGTAGATTTCGGCGGCTTAGGAAGGTCAGATTGCGTTGAACTATTTGTTTTACCGGAATAAGTAGACAGGTTGATTTCTTTTTGTTTTAGTTGGCAATTATTATCAGTGGGGAATTCGGTTTGGGTGGTTATGCTTTGATAAGTTTTATGGGCCGATTTGGATAAAGCAGCAGCATATGAAACACCAACTTTAGGTGTCCTGGATTCAACTATTTTTCTGGCTTCTGGGTACGAAATGTTATCTTATAGCGTTTAAAATAATTATTAGAATCCCTGTTAGGAGTTGTCTGTGAAATGAAAGTGGGAAAATGGTCACTGCCGTGCAGGTCGTTTGAAATCCAGAAATTCCAATACGGATAGATAGATGGAGAGCAAATAGTGAGATCTATGGCATGAAAGGTGCGGGTCGGTTCATGAAAATATGTATGATCACCATTATTGAGTAGGCATAAGCCATTGTCAGAAATTAATTTTTCTATTATATCACCGCGTTGATTAGTGTCAGAATTCTGCCACAGTTGGCTATGAGCGTTAAAATCCCCAACGATGATCAAAGGAGTGGGGAGTTGGAGAAGGAGATCATCAAGTAGTGCTGACTGAATAATTTGGTGGGGTGGTAAATAAATGGTACAGACTGTAATGAGACGTTTTATATGTACACGGACTGCAACGGCTTGTAAGTTTGTGTTTAGGTTAATATGAGTATGGGGTAAATTGCGAGAGATGAAAAGAGCCACTCCACCAGTGGCCCTATCACTACCTGTAAAATCTTTTCTGTATGCAGCATAGGTGCGCAGTTTTGCTTTGTCATTGGGTTTAAGATGGGTTTCTTGTAAAGCTAAACAAAGAGGGTGATGGTCATGGAGAATATTTCGGATTTCGTCATATTTATTAAGATAGCCTCGACAGTTCCATGAAATACTATTAGTCATGAGTTAGTTTTTTTTTGATAAATTTATCTGCGCCCTTTTATCCGGAGGTAGTAGACATACTATCTCCATCGTTAAATTCTTCATCCGGTTCTGGGTGAAGAGCAACAGCATCCTCCTCCTCCATTTTTTCTTTCATTTTTGGATGGATTTCATTTTTGGGTGCTTTATTTTTTATCTTTTTGGTTGTATTTTCAGATGACACCGTGGCTTTAATTGTGGGTAGATTAAATTTTTCTGCATCAGATCTACGGTTTGTTTTTTGAAGTCCTCTTTTGGTGGTATTTTGAGAGCCTCTCTTAGAAATATGAGATTGTGAAGATTTTGAAGGGGCATTATGTGATGGTTTAGGAGGGACAGATTTTGATGACCTAGGAGGAAGAGAGTTTGGTGACTTAGGAGGAGTAGATTTCGGCGGCTTAGGAAGGTCAGATTGCGTTGAACTATTTGTTTTACCGGAATAAGTAGACAGGTTGATTTCTTTTTGTTTTAGTTGGCAATTATTATCAGTGGGGAATTCGGTTTGGGTGGTTATGCTTTGATAAGTTTTATGGGCCGATTTGGATAAAGCAGAAGCATATGAAACACCAACTTTAGGTGTCCTGGATTCAACTATTTTTCTGGCTTCTGGGTACGAAATGTTATCTTTAGTGCGTATGGTCTGTATCTCCTTTTCCCTTTTCCACTGTTCACACGATTTGGCGTAAGATGGATGATCTTTTTTACAGTTGACACAACAAGGTGGAGCGTTGCATTGCGCACTTTCATGTCCAACTGCACTGCACCGACCACATGTTTCCTTACCACGGCAATTTGTTTTTGAATACCCAAAGCGTTGACAGTTAAAGCAACGTAGTGGGTTTGGAATGTACGGTCTGACAGAACATGACAGATATCCAGCTTTTACATATTTGGGTAAGTTTGGTCAGTTAAAGGTGAGTATGATGTGCTTGGTAGGGATTTGTATTTGATTGGCTGGTATTTGTTCGTCTTTACGGTAGATTTTGATTCGTCTAGCTTTAATTACATTTTGTTCTTTTAGATTATCAACTATTGAAGTTTCTGTAACATGCAGCAGGTCAGATTCAGAGATCACCCCACGAGATGTGTTGAGGGTTCTATGTGGACTTACGGAGATCGGGATATTTGTAAAATATGTACATTTCTTTAAACTAATGGCTTGTTTGCTATTGTTTACTTCAATAAGAAGTTCACCAGATCGATTTTTTTAATGGTTTTTGGTTCACCTATCAATCTTTTCATAGATTTGTGAATCAAGAAGGGAGAGGTCTTGTCGAAGCTGCCTTCTACCCTTTTAACAAGAAAGAATCTTTCAGCACATGTATCATCAGTTCTATCAGCCCAAGATTTCGTTTGGCTCTGATTTATATCTGCTTGAAGGCCTGAGGCCGATGCAGTTAATTTCCCCTTAGAAATATTCTGAGGCGTAGCAGTCTCCGGTTGAGCACTGGATGAAATATGGCGTTGTGGGGCCTCCACGTCGCATGTCTTATTTTCTATTGTTGTAACCATATTCATTAGAGATATTATGAAACGCCAGACATCGGGCTGGTCACCGACCCTTCTTCTTACCGTTACTTTAGGCCCAGGTCTCAAAGGGTGAAAACTATTCACAACAAACTTCCACATTTTTCGAACGTTGGATTAAACTCGATAGCATCTGCAAATTCTAGTTCTTTCACAGTGGAACTCGGTAGTCGTAGGTAAGCCTTTACAGCTCTGTCCAACCTACAACCCCCTTACGCCGAAAGGCACCAGTCGCCCAGTGGATTCCTAACCGCCGCCATACAAGTATGACGTCCACCGATCACGGAACCGGAATTCGGAAATGCCCTGCACTCTGGGACTCGAGATCAGCCTAAAAAGGTAGAAACGAGGCGATGAGATTGAAGAACCTCAACACCCAGAGTGTCTCACGTGAAAATAAAAAATCCACTATTGTAAAAAAGAAAAAGTAATGTGAGAGAGAACTTAGAAAAAAGGTGTATTATTTTTGTCTTTTTTTGAACTTTTTAAACTTTTTTTTTTACCAACAGAACGAGTGGTCGCCCCTCTGGGTGGTTCCGACCCGACCCCTTGAGTGGGAGAGGTGACCGGAAGCCCGGCAGAGTTCGTTGTGCACGAATGCGAGGGGGCCGGATGGGGACGAATCGCCACCTCCTTGAGAGACCTGCGGTCGACAGGCCAAGGGTCCGGTGGCCACTGGTAACGGACGTTGTGCATGGGGTGCGGGGACCTTCGGGTTCGATCCAACACGCATCCCCCGGCAACCAGGTTTTCTGGTCAAGCCGGACAGCGACGCTCCATAGGTCGATCCCGGTGCCGGTCTAAGGGCCAGACGGTGTCGCCGGACAAAGACTAGCTAAGGCGATAGGACCCCATCCACCAATTGACTAAGAGGGAGCCTGAGGTAGGAGTGAGGGCTTTGTAGTGGAAAGTCGTCGGTGCTCGCTAGTGACGACGGGGCTCGCGGGACGCCATGCAGGGACTCCCGGAGCAACCGAAGGGCGAGGGTTTCGGACAGCGCCCAGGTTACTTTATGACTTGGGTGGCTCATCCCTCCGAGGACCTCAGCTGAAGCAGTTGGGAGCCGACCCTAAGGGTGGTAGGGTTTGGCGGTGCCCCCGTCGACCAAGGAGCGGTAGCGTGGGGAGGCCAGTATGGCTCTGGTTGCTCCATGTCGTGCCGTGACCCTTGGGAGGGGGTCGGCCGGCAGATCCACCATCAAACGCTATTCCCTCAGGGAAACGGGCCGAAGGCTCGCCGGTAACGCGGCGGCTCATCGTGCCTCAGAGGAACTCTTGGTCCGATCTAGGTCCTTCGTGTCTATGCGATACTGGAGTTTGCCTCGCCCAGTGATGAGGACCTAGAAGCGTCTACACCTAATTTTCGAACGCAACTAACAAAGGTAGCGGTCGGTCACTGCACGGGGTCAGGGGCCTTCGGGCCTGGGTACCCTCGACGGCCGTGAGGTAAGGTAGTGGCGGGCGGGCCTCTGTCGGCCTCCACTGGCTTCTCTGTCTTCGGACTTGGCCGAGTCGGTGGGGGCTGGCGGGACTCCGTTCCGTCCAACCCCCTAGCGAGGCGGAGTCTATTCCGTCTAGGTGGAGCTTTCCGTGCCCGCCTGGGGTCGCTAACGGCACCTAGTCTGGGCCAACTGGTTCCCGGCGTGATCCACGAGGGGTTCCGTCGGTCGAGCCGTTTGGCTTGGGCGAAAAGCCAGGAGCTGGGTCACTTTACGGCCGGAGGGACTTTCCCCGTCCTCCCTGGTCTTCAAGCTAGGGGCTCTTCAATAACTTTCCTATCGGCTGGCCCACATAAATGTCTCTGCCGGAAAATGGTATCTGATCTTGGGGGCCTTCCGTAAATTAAATTCGGGTTGGGAAGCCTCGGTTCAGTTCATGGGCCCAGCGTCTTTATAGGCGTCTGGTTCCCGCAGGGCTTGCGGCGTCTACCGGCTCGAGTAACCAAGTTTAGGGACCACTTGGTTTTTCTAGCTGGGTGGTGAGGACTGTCGTGGCGGCCGTTCGTCTCTGATTTGGGAATAGCCGTCGCCGTGTGCGCTGGGCAGCTGCGTCGGTCTTGGCCGGAGTTTAGGTGAGGCCCGGGGTCTGGGACCGGAAGACGGTCCCTTTTTTAAGGGGCGCCCACCGTCTTACCAACAGAACGATAACAAAGTTAGTAGAACAAAGAACAATTTGAACGAATAAGTTAGTAAAAAAAACTAGAACATGAACAAGAACAAAGAGGGATAACAAACTGAAAAAACAAGATTAAAAAGTGTGAAACAAAGAAAAAGGATAGACAACCAAAAAGAGAAGAAGACAGGAAAGGAGAAAGATCGCTCGGGAATCCGGGGTCGCGAAACCCGTAAATACCTAATGAAGGTATTCCCCTGGGGGATGCAACTGATTTTGTGTCTGGCAAATTAATTATAGGCTGTTTGCTAGGCAAAGAGTAATATCTTGTAATTGTTAAGCTTGATAAAATGACGTAAAGATGACTTATAATTTTTAAACTGTAAAACACTTAAGAAACAGGCACTTTCGTTCCCATATTTAAAGCCGTCCGGCATTAACTTTAGAACCGAATTTGTGTCTGGAAAATTAATTATAGGTTGTCTGTTAACCAAAGAGTAATATGTTACCTATAAATGTGGATCTGGCAGGGTCTTAGCGACATTGGTAACGTCTGGTAATAATGGAATAATATCACAAATAGTTAGTAGAAACAGATGTTATGAACAAAAATCATGCTAAAAGGACGTCATTTTGAAGTTTTTTGAGCTGCATAACCCCTTTCCCCGCAGGTAAACGCAACGTCTCCCGACTGCCAAACCGCCCGCAAACGTACTACGCCATAAAACGGAAGAACATATAGAAAAATTAGCCTTGATAAAATGACGTAATTTTGAAGTTTTTTGACCTATATAACTCCTTTTCCCGCTGGTAAACGCAACGTCTCCTGACTACCAGGCCGCCCGCAAACGTATTACACCATAAAACGGAAGAACATATAGAAAAATGAGCCTTGATAAAATCAGGTGACGAATACGTTGCTAGCTCTTAGACTATTACAACAAACATAGCATCTACGTATTTATAAAATCCAGTTTTAATAAAATATCTCTCACGATCTGACAATATAGTGCCATGATGTTAGGTAAGTTTAAAGCTACATGAAAACTTTTTTTCAGGATATTTAGCATTAGAAATGTAATTTTCTGGGAGATTGACCAATATTAGATACATGTAATGATTATTATTGGAGATTTTTCTTTTTAAAATATTATAATGTTGTACGTTTTTGTTTGTGGAAATAGAATCATTTGAAAGAAAACAGAAATTAAATTTTGCATACCACTTTTTACAACTGCAGTAGAAAATGTGGAGCTGGAATATTTTTGGCTACATTAAAGTAAATAAACTTGACTGGTGTATCAAGGCTTAAAAATTTTCAAGTTCATCTTTATAGAATCAACTGTGTAATAAAGGCATGATTAAAATACGGAGTAGTGAAACACTGAGACATTATTTACTCGAAAGGAGTATAATTCTCTAAGACAGTATATTGCATCTGTTAAATAATAAATTTAGATTTGTAAAATATTTTACATTAGTATTTCAATTTGACTGACATAAATAATCCCTGAATTCTTACTATATTTGTTTTTTGAATGCAAAAATGGAAGCAAAGATTAATTAGAGAAGCATTATATTACTTATATACATTATTGCATTGAGAAACAGTTTTGTTCTCAAAATCTGTACGTTACGAGAAAACATTAACAGTGCTGTTTTGCCTGCAATTTTTTTAATGTGGCTATGAGATTGCACAATAGTTGATACATTCATAATTCTGTTGATTTGCGATTGTTGTTCTACATAATTTAGACTCGAATCGAGTATGTTTAATTCCTTTTTTCCACCTTTTATATCGATAGCTCTAAAGTTAAATGAAAACATGTGTCATTCTGAACATGATACTAGTTTTCAAGTAAAACGTTGGCACACTGTGATCTCTCTAACACGCATCATTACAGATGACACTATTCACATATGAGGTGTTCGCAACCACAGAACACTCTAAAAAATAAAAACGTAAATTTATAAATTAAAACAGGTATACGGTTGATACAAAAACGATTTGTCTGTATGTGTAAAAAGGCGTGTAAATTGCAAATAGACGCCCTGGTGTGTCGATTTCAAAATACAAATTTTCCTGTGTATTTTAATAGCACATTATGCGGCTTAAGTGTGTAAAATGTTATCAGATAGCTCAGAAATGACCAGTTTAACGTACAAATTGCACACAAGTACACATATATCTGTGTGATATACAAAAACGATGGATTTTGTATAGATAGTACATAACCTAATATCTTGGGATGCAAATTTTGAACTAAATATTTTTATGGTCGCAAAAAAAAACATTTGCATGAAGTACAAAGAGGTGTTCTTGGTGTGTTTGTTCTCTTTCCAGCACATTCGTTTTTAGATCACAAAATAACCTTAATTTACAAAAAACATGAACTTCTGAAATTATATTTGTTGCATGCCATTCTCTGTTAATATGTTTTGAATACCTAAAACAGTATAACCATAATTTATGAATAGAAAATGTATATACGAATAAATACACTGTAAAAATTTTTTTTGAAAAATACGGAAATCGTGACGACAGTACTATTTCCGGATTTTGTCGGAATTTCTTTTTCGATCAATTTCAGTTACAAGTTTTGAAAGATACATCAAGAGGAAAAATTATTTATTTAACTCAATGTACAATAAACAAGCAATACTTACCGAAGTGGGATTTGAACTAACGATCTGCGACTTTCTAATCCTTTAACTTCACCATTCAGTTACTATTACACAAGCCAAATTTTCAAGTATCGATATTTATTGTGTTCACATAAGAACATATCCTTCTGTATAATATTCTGTTCTTACACATATTTCTGTGTAATATTCTGTTCCTACACATATTTCTGCATAAAATTCGTACACATATTTCCGCGCAATTTTCTATTCTTACGCATATATGTGTATAATATTCTTACCTATAGTTTGGTGCTAAATACTCATATATTCGTTTAATATGCAAAATTTGTAAATTATATTAGCACACCAATTCGGGTAAAATCCTTAAAACTTTCTACCATTTACACACGTTTTTGAGTTTTCGAAAGGATAACATATTACACACTCGCATTAAGTCAATAAACACACATAAATACAGGTAAATTTTAACGACAAGAGAATTTTAATGACAAAGGCCTAAATTTACAAATTTACACATATATGTATGTAAAAGTGACTTATTTAAACATTTATGTTTTAGAGTGTAGACCAAGTCCACTTTTAAAAAAGATTGAGATAGTTCATGCTAAAGGTGCAGCAAACTCTGTTTTATCCGCTGCTATAGTGAGCCAAATCTGTTGTTCATATACTTTCTCATAGATGGCAATGGCATCTGTGACCAGAGTTGGTGAAATAATGCAGAAAACCTTCACAGCCATACTGAATCAAGTCCATTCATCAGTATACTACTCTTTCATCTGTAATACATTCTTGTCTAAATATGGCCTCGCTGCTATCAAAAAACGTTGTAGTTAAAATAAGTTGCAATTTTGAATCTTCTGGTGAAGAATTGACGTTCGTGAATCATGAGATGGAAAAAATATTAATGGCAAGTAACGTTGTTTTAGTAATGTTAATAGAACTTTTGGGCAATTACAATAATTATTGTTTGTTTACTGTTGACGTTAAGCCTAAACAGTATAATATATTTTAAAATATGTAAATATTTATATAAATATTAATGTATGTATACTTAATAACTTGTAATTATTTCTGATAAGAGCAGTAATAAATCTGCAGAAACGTTCAGTTTAAGTAGGCCTACAAAACATGTAGATGATGAAATCAGTAGTACTGATAATAGCAAATCATTTTATGTTCAACTCATTATTTATTATTATTAAAATTTTATTTAATTATTTTTAATTTTTATTAGTGACTTGGAAATGAAGGAATTCTTGCTTTAAGAGGACGTAAAAGGAAACGGAATGAGGACAGTTGGAAACAAAATTAGGAAGCGATGCAGACACAGTGGTAAAGATTACTGTGCTAAAAACAGGTAATGTTGTGAAAGGAAAAACATTTGTAATAAACTTCAACTATCACTTCCGTCGTCGTTGTGGTGATAAATTTAACACAGATCAACGTAAAACAATTTTAGACTCTTTCTGGAATCTTGGAGATTATTCAATACAGAATGCTTTCTTTCGTGGTTTGTTTCAGAGGACGAACATAAATAGATCGAGACATGGAAAAAATACTCTTTTGCTGCTTTGAAACTTAACTAGGAACGTGTCTATAGACGTTTGAATAGACTCTCGAGGCAGGCATACTCCTGGAAGCAAAATTGACATTACATATATTATTGAACACAGAAAGTCATTTCCTCCGTATCAAAGTCATTATTCCAGGAAAGATAATCCTGACATAAAGTATCTTCACACTAATCTTTCGTTTCGGAGTATTTTTGACATGTATTAAGAGGAATGTAAGGTAAATAATAAGATCCCCACGAAAGAGAAATTCTATTACAAAGTTTAATTTGCATTTCAAGTCTCCAAATGCAAATTATGTAACGACATATAAATGAAGATTTCGACAGAAAAGGATTAAAACACTAGAAAAAAGTATTGAAATCAAGCGAGAGATCCACTTGTGGAAAACACTTAACACAGGGTAGAGAGAAAATGAAAACTGATAAGAGTGTACCCTCAGATGAAATTTACTGCTGTATATTTGAATTGCAAAATGCACTTCCCTTTCATAAGCTTTCAACATTCATAGCTTATCATAAATGCAATCTGTATTTTTATTACTTTGGGGTGCATTCCTTCAATAATAATGTGTGATACATGTACATCTGGGATGAAATAGAGGAAGGTAGGGGGTCTCAAGGCATTTCTAGCATTGTTGTAAGACACCTAAGCGAGAAAGTCTCTAAACATAAGAAAGTTATTCTATATTTTGATGCCTGTGGTGGTCAAAACAGGAACATTAAAATGTCTCTTACGCTGTTGAAACTAGTTAATTGTACATACACAACAGCAGAATCAATTGGAAACAAATTCATGGCGTCCGGCCACTCTTTCCTTCCGAAAGACGCAGACCTTGATCTGATTGAAGCAGCAAGTCTAAAAAAAAAACAATACATGTATGTTCCTGGGGATTGGAAGGAAACAATTATGAATGTAAAGAGGAAATGTCTAAAATTTGATGTCACTGAAGTTAAGAATTCCGACATTGTTTCTATTACAGCTTTGGAACAAACTATAAAAAAACAGAAATAAGGATGCTGAGGATAGCTTGTTTCAGTTCGTGAATATTAAATCACTGCGAGTTGTGAAAAATTCTCCATTCATGTTACAGTTCAAAGAAACCCTGAATGAGGATCAACCTTTCCGCAAAATAAATTTGGAAAAACCGGCTAGTGGACGAAAGTCGCTATCTTTGCCAGGTGTCAGTCAAGATGCATTGTACGCGGGCCGTAGAAATAACTTTTTGGTCAAAAGGAAAGATATGTCCCATACATTCAGCAGATTCATCATTTATACTTCAAGAATATTTTGCAGTAGCGCTCAATTCTAGGCTTCAAGCTACTTCCTCTAGAGTTCTTGATGATGGTGATTATAGTATTGTGTACAGTGAATGATTTAAGACAAGTGGTAACATTTTTCACTCTTTGCGTTTAATTTAGAGTAAAAAATGCAATAAGTAAATGTAAATCAAAATCAGGATTTTTCGTAATGATAAATAAACAATTCTTTATTTGCACTGAAATAATGATTTTTTTTTTTTTTTTTTTTTTTTTTTTTTACACGTAAATTTCACAACCATACTGGACCAAGTCGTCATAATTTTTTTAAGTATAAATTTACAAGAGAAATTTGTCATTTTTAAAAGTAAGGCACTATTAACCCCTTCAAGGCCGGTGGTTCATTTTTGGACCACTTAATTTTAATTCCTAAATGTCACATTAGCACCAGAATATTGGAATGAAAAATTTCCTTTTATTAAGTACGTGAACAAAAACTTTCAATTACTTTGAAATAAATTTAATTCCAAATTCTGGTGCCATTTACTCATTTCAAAAAATTTCAGGCGTTTTATACATTTGCAGGAGATGGGCGCCGATAGGGATCGAACCGGAGAACCCACGGTCAGAAAGCGAGATCTTACGTGCCGAGCAAAAGGCTATGTCTATCGCTTCCTGCGAGATACTCGTTTTACTGACCGAGCAAGATGGCGTCGCCACAGTACTCCACCCCCAGTGAGAGAACATCTTGTTGATGTTGTACGAGCGATGTGCACTCGTGTTGCGCTGGCGGTTGCCAGAGTGATGCTGTCGTGCGCATGTATGTGGCCCCGGAGATGCGCGGCGTGACAGGCTTTGTGCTATGAGAGTTCTCATAGGCTTTACGTACTGTGAGCGTTTCACAGGCTTTTGCTTGCGTGCTGTGAGCGCTTCACAGGCTTTTGCTGCTGAGGGTGTTTTCACTGTTGCCATCTGTTGGTTTCGAAAGGAGATGATGATGTTTGTGAAGGTGCGTGTTCGTTTGTCCAAGGTCACCAATGCAGGAGATGGGCGCCGATAGGGATCGAACCGGAAAACCCACGGTCAGAAAGCGAGATCTTACGTGCCGAGCAAAAGGCTAGCTCTATCGCTTCCTGCGAGATACTCGTTTTACTGACCGCGCAAGATGGCGTCGCCACACATTCATTATTTATATAAATAATAATTAGTAAAATTAATTCTTAAGCTGTTTTCAAGCAACGTACTGAATTTTGTCCACTTTTAAAGAAATCTAGCGTAAATAAAATGCATTTTAAACCGCAAAAGATCACTCATGATAAAATAACTGAATACAATGTAACTTTCTTGTGTTGTTTTCTGAGAAAATACTATAGTCCATATCCATCAGATTTTTTTCCGTTTTTATTATTATTTTTAAGAATATTATAGTGAAAATGCACAGAAGGACTGATAAACAGGTAGAATAATTACAAAAACAAACATTTCTGACGTTGAATAATAAAATGTAGAACATAGAAGAAATAAAATATAAGAATACACAAGAATAATTCAGTCTCTTTTCTGTTTACTTTTAGTCTGACAAAATTATGAGAGTTTCAAACTTATAACAAATATTTCGCAACTTACAGTTATGAAATTGTCACTAGGCTTGAAATTAAGCATTATTTTAGAAAATGCAATATTTTGTTAGCACAAAGGATATTTCAAATACTTATTTTTATGTTAACTTTAAAATGTCTAACGTAACACCAATTTTTTTTTTTTTGGTCGCAAAGGGATTTGGCATTTTAGAATTACCCAAAATAGAAAATATAGAGAAAAATAACCATTTAGGGAAAAAAAGATAGAAAAGATGTTAGTTGTTTACCATAAGTTTAGATAAGTAAAATTGAGATCAGACAGAGAAACTATTTCAGCGATTTTACAGCAAAAAATTTCCTTCTTATGCGCATAGTAGTAAATAAAAACTTAGTATTTGAATAAATGTGCTATATGACAATAAAAATACTTCGAAGAGATTTGTGTGCATTAGTAATCATACTTTTTCAACAACAAATAAAAATTATTAGTAAGGGAATAAAAAGGGAAAATAAAAATAAAGGGAAAATAATAATTGTTAATAAGGGAGGGAAGGATAAAGTGGCCAGTGAAGGCATAAGTGGCCATTTGAGTTTTTTTTGCTGTATAGTGCAACCACCACGCAGGAACTGGGTGAAACAGTCGTCACAGATGTTAGTAATATTGTCTGTGACTTTGCGGTGGAAGGCTACATTTTTCTAGTTCCGAACTCATTTTATTGCTTTTTCGTATTTTTGATTTTAGGCAAGTAGTACAATTTCTTGATTATAGCCAAATAATGTGTAGCGTTGTAATTATTTGCTCTTATGTTGTTCAATCGGTGGGAAGTAACCTTTTAAATGATGTGTGTTTGAAAACGCTAAGTTATGTAGAGTAGATGCTAGGCCACAGTTTTTGTAATGATGTCATTCCGGGCAAAGTAGCCGTCTGGCCATATTGCCCGGGAACGATATGTTATTCATTTTTCATAACAAAATAGCATCCGACATATTTTCCTTGAAAGAAAGAAGACAGTTCGGGGCAGTAATTTCTCCAGAGAAAGGCTTACTCTCGACATTTGCAGTATGCATGTCTGCTGGGGACACTTGTATTCCTCCATTCGTTATATTTGTAATCATTACTGATTACTTTATCTTGTAACAATTTAATACTTAAACTATTACAAAACATAATACTTATTCTTAAAGTGTGTTACTGTAGCTTGTGTTGATTAAATATATATCCTGAATCAATGTAATTTGTTCACTTACCTATATCGGCCAATTTACCTAACCTAGGCGGGCAAAGTGGCCATTTTGTAATTTTTTTTTAAAGTGACGTAAACATTTTAAAATAAAATTAAAAATAAATAAACAATTGAAAATAAGGTTATTATAGTTACTATTGGCATTTGTTTCTATAACTTTACTGATTAAAAAGGTATAAAAATTCATCAAACCTTAGATTGGCTCCTTTACTCTTCCTTCCCCTATATAGAAAATAAAATCCAGGTGGTATTTTCTTTCAATCCTATAGACGTGTGTTCCTTTATAGAAAAAGCATTTCATTAGCTTATCCTTAACGGATCAAGCAGTTTTTCAACTCATTTAATAACTATATTTTAATTTTTGTATTTTTTTTCCATTGCTTTCCTTCATTTTTTCTAATACGACATTAGATTATTGATTTGAAAATCCAGCAATCTCCATAAAAACAATTAATACTGCCGAATTCGAAAGAATTGCCTGTATAGTTTAATATTAGTGTAATTTATAACATAACAATGCAATTTTATCATGTGTTATTTTATCATATGATTCATGTGATACATTTTATGATATTTCTAAAAAAAAAAAATACTATTTTATTGAAAATGGCAGTATTAGACGTCTCGAAAAGAAAAATGGAACAGATGTCATAAGTTCCTATGGCCGCCATCTTGGAATTCTTCTTGGCGTGAAAACCCCTTTTCCGCCAAGTAGTAAATGTCGCCAAGCACCGGTTTATACGCATATTTGGCTTAACGAAAATAAAATGTAAATAATAAATAACATTCGCTAAACTGGCAACCAGTAATCGTTGTATGAGCGCTTCGCGCACATTTACCGAAAAAAAACATCGCAGAATTCAGCATTTCTCGCGGTATAGCATTCTCAAAATTCAGCAGTTCTCGTTTTGTAGCAATCTCAAAATGTAAAAAACTCTTAAAGCAGCAAAATATACATAAAAAACGAAACTTGCTAAAGTGGCAATCAGCAATAGTTGTATGAGCGCTCCGCACACATTTACCGAAAAAACATCGCCGAATTCAGCATTTCTCGCAGTATAGCATTCTCAAAATTCAGCAGTTCTCGTTTTGTAGCAATCTCAAAATGTAAAAAACTCTTAAAGCAGCAAAATATACATAAAAAACGAAACTCCCTAAAGTGGTAATCAGTAATAGTTGTATGAGCGCTTCGCGCACATTTACCGAAAAAAACACATCGCCGAATTCAGCATTTCTCGCGGTATAGCATTCTCAAAATTCAGCAGTTCTCGTTTTGTAGCAATCTCAAAATTTACAAAACTCTTAAAGCAGCAAAATATACATAAAATTACCAACATACCTTAACAGACATCTGCTTTCTTGAAACCTCCAGCACGAAATATCTCTCATAACATCGTCGTCATTTTCCAAAATAGGCTTAATACGCATTAACACGCTATAAACAAACCTCCCTTTCTTGTCAAAATTTCCTCATATTTCTTAATTACTTCAGCAACAGCGTTTAAACGGACTACAGAAACTATAGTCAATGAAATACATCCAATAAATTTAACATAAAAATAAAAAGACAACGGTAGAACACGATATCAAAATACATCCACAAAATTCTAAGCTTCTCAGGGGTTGCCAGAACACGACACGTCACAACACACACGTCACACGGGGTTTACATATCGAGTTTGTCATATCCGTAAACACCGCCAACACGCCAAAAAAAAAATCGCCAAACAATTCAAAACAACAACGGCTGAGGGAAGATACGGCATTTAAGTCAGAAAAATAGTGATCTCATTTTAAAATTATTTGAAATCAATGAGCTGTAAATTCGCACTCCCGCGTTTTTAACGATGCTGATTATTTTAATGTAAAAATTAACATAGGTCTTAATTCATAATATTTTGAATTAAAATTTACTATTGAATCTATAATTGCATAGATTATATTTTAATCGATTTATTGTTTCTTTATTGAATAAAAAAAATTTCATTGCATGATTTTTCGAAAAAATATAAATTAAAGTTTGTAATATGACTAAGAAAACATCTTTTAAAATTTAATTCCTGTCAACTAAATAAAAGTTAAAATATGCTTAAACTAAATATTTTTCGAATCAATTTTCTTCAAAGTGTAAAATATTATACACATATGTACATATTGTAGCAATCAAGCTTTTTGTTATACTTTTGAACAATCATATCATATATATTAAAGTGTAAACCTGATTCTGTAAGATAAGACTAAAAAATTCACGCATTTGCGCATGTGTGAAGTTAAATTTACTAGATCTTCCATTTAGAGGAAAGGTAGAGCAGGTCTGGTTAGCCGAGTGGTCTAAAGCACCCGTTAAAGCTCTGAACTTTTGTAGACGATGCAGGTTCGAGCCCAACGCCCAGCAAAATGATTTCTGTACCGTTTTTGGTGATAATTCATTTCGATAATGACATATTTTATTAAAAGAAGTTATATTATTTTGATTTTATTATTATTTGAAGGGTTTATCATTAAATAAAATTTAACACTCAAATATTTTGAAAAAATAATTTTATATTTAAAATATTTAACCTAAAATATTTTGCATGTAATTATCAATTAAATACATTGAGCTGATCTACAACTTTTGTTTATATTTTTTTACCATTATCAAGAACATATAAGTGTGTGAGTCAGAAGGAAGAGTATTCCATTCTTTTCCGTAAAAATAAATAAATAAATAAATAAAACGGAAAGAAAGAAAAATATTCATATAAGAACTATAAAATAAATTATATTGATATCCATGGTTTAATATCTAATAAATGAAGAAAAAAGTAAAATAGAATTCAAGTAACAAAAAATATATATTTTAATTGCATCAAGTTTCAAAATTAGGCTTTTAGAGAATGAGACTGATATAAATAAAATTCTTGGCAGCTTTTAAAGGTCATGTACTTAAAAAAAAATACATATTGTTATTTTTTCAACAAAAAAATGAGATTATAGTAAGTAAAAATAAATGCTCTGCCCAGTATTTTTTGGTAAATTTCTGATAAAAGGCAAGCATAATTGGTTCTAAATTATAAAGTTTTTTCACTTCATTCAATAGGTTAGACTGACAGCACCCTTAGCTCGCCTTCCAGAAATAAGAATCACTTCTGCAATATAAAAATTTGTCACGATTTCAATAATTAATTTAAAAGCAACTATTTTAGTTACCTATTTTAGTAGAACATTTAAGTTATTTATCCTCAAATCTTGACGGGTACTATCTAATTTGATTTTAAAGCAAGATAAAATTCGTAAAAAAACACAGTTTTTCTGTAAAATAAATAGTTAATGTCTGTTACGGTGTCAATATTTTGCTGAAAAATCAATGGAGTTTTTCTGTGTGTTTTACAGTGTAATTTTGTTTCCTGAAGAATTATGAGATATCCAAGCTTGAACTTCATTTTACTGTTCTTACCAGATGACCAGAGCTATTGCATAAAAAAAAACTTACGTATACCAATTCTTGAATATCCCCTGAAACATCAATGGGATTTTTCTATGTGGTTTATAGTGTATTTTGTTTCCTGAAGAATTATGAGATTCCCAAGTTCGAACTTCATTACATTCCTCTTATCAGATATTCTTGACCAGAGATATTGCATAAAAAAAAAAAAACTTACGTACCCGAATTCTTGAATACCCCCTGAAAAATCAATAGGGTTTTCCTGTGTGTTTTACTGTGTATTTTGTTTTCTGAAGAATTATGAGATTTCCGAGTTCGAACTTCATTATACTCTTACCAGATATTCTTGACCAGAGATAGTGCATAAAAAAAAACAACTTACATATACGAATTCTTGAATACCCCCCCCCCCCCCCCATTACAAAATCGGAGGATCGTTTAGAAAAAAGATATATACTGGGTGTCCGAAAATTCCTGGACATATTTTTAAATTCAATGTAAAATCAAGTAATTGTTCTATAGGAGTGCAGTTTGGACTAAAATACTTCTCAGAATGAAAAGTTTTCTTCAAGCGAATGAAAATAACTAGTTCCAAATTTCAATCACAGATGACGCCACTTATCCGTATGTTTGCTTTCAAACATACATTTTTTCTGATTTTCAGATTAATTTTGACACTGTGACACAGAAATGACGACTTCCAACGCTGGGAGTCATAATTTCTGTGTCACAGAGTCAAAATTAATCTGAAAATCAGAAAAAAAGCATGTTTGAAAACAAACATACGGACAAGTGGCATGATCTATGATCGAAATTTGGCACAAATTATGTTCATTCGCTAGTTGAGAACTTTTCATCCTGAGAAGCATTTTGTCTAGATCGCACTCCTGAGCGAGAATTACTTGTTTTATATTGAATTTTAAAATGTGTCCAAGAATTTCTGTACACGTTGTACTATTTAATTCTTGAGAAACAATTTGGATATTTCCCACGGGGAAAAAAGTCAACTTCATGACCTCTTTATCTATTATCATTATATATCATATTTCTCCCTTAGGTATATTTTGTAGCATTGGGGTTGTTGAAATCAACAAAGTAAGCTTTCACCTGAATGTGAAATTTATTAGCTGCCCAATCTATTATTTCGGTTTTTTTCCTTGTTAAAAAGAGAAAGCATGCTTAAACCACTATCATCCAGCCATTCATGTTAGACTATTTGTGATACATTACATTTGATTCTTATTTTATATTTAAATGTGTATAAGTAAATGTCAAAACATAATTCTAAGTTCTTTGTTATTCAGTTAGAAAAATGTAGGTGCAATAATCATTATTTTAACTTTTCCCTTCCCATCATTTTAACTATTTTTACCCTTTAATTTAGCTATATTAGTTTTAAAACCGTTCAAATGAGTAAATGATTGTTACACTGACAAAACAAAAGGAGATCGTTAAAAATGGTAGTCAGGTAATAGTTTATTGAATCGTTTAATAATAATAATATTACTGCTAATAAAAATTGTTAAAATTTCTCTTACTGTTTTAAAGTATGAAAAATTTTAGCGATAAATTAAGAAAGAAATTTTGTGAAAAAAAATAAATTTACTTCGTTGCAAACGAAAAACAAAAAACAATAATAATAACAACCGCTTGTTAAAATTAAGGACGTGAGTTTCAAAATTCGCCTTATCCAAAATGAAAGAAAATAGGGTTTCTCTATTCATCTATTCTCTTAGTAAACCTGCACCAAAAAACATTACAATCTGTAACAAAACTAGTTTTATTGTATATTTCTGGTATTGTAAGATCTTGGTTTACTTTCAAAACTCGCTTTATATAGTAGGGATTTGGGAAAAAAAACTTAGTCTAACAAAACTTTCTATTCTGGATAAGGTGAGTTTTGAAACTCATGTCCTTAATTGGTCATACTGTTTTAAAGTACGCAAAATTGCATCAAACATTTAGAAACATATATTGTGAAACGAGATAGGAAAAACGTCGGATTTAATTTCAAGAGAAAAAAAAGGACGAAACTATATTTTCTCTTCATCCGAAAGCTAAATTTATTTGTAGTGCAATTCATTATTTCGTTTTTAAAGTTAAAAACACTATACATTTTTAGACTATCTTCAGCCTCACATTTGCTAATAAATTACTTTAATTTGCAGTTAATATTTAAAAAATGATTCAGCATTACGCTAAAACATCATCAGTTAGTGAATTCTTAGTTTGTGAAAAGTTGGGGAGGAATATTTATTTATTTATTTATTTAATTTGTTATTTATTTTTTACTCACAAAAAGTTCGAAAGCCACTTAAAATGAGAAAAATGGTTCTTTACACTGAAACAGATATAGTTAAAACACACTTAGGAGATATAATTTATGAACCTATAACTTATGAATTTACTACTTCTACCTGAAATAATAATAATAATAATAATAATAATAATGATAATAAATGTTTTTTGGTATTTCTCTTATTGTAATTTAATTAGTTTTCGAATGAAACCGAACCGAAGCCGAATTTCAGTTACTTTCTTAATTTCGGCCGAAAACTAAAACGAAACTGTATTAAAAATATATTTAAAGTAATTGATTAAATTGAATAATGAATATTTAAATTTCAACTATGCTCAGATTTAAATCTTTTTTTCATATTCATTTAAATTAGTTGAAATAAATACTTAATTTTTTTTCTCTCTAGCCTCTTAAGAAAACATATCATGTAAAAATAATGTAATCTGCTAGATGCAAAACCTCTGTCTAAATTGGTGTGGAAACTGGAATCTACTTTGCTTCTATAGCTCAAAAGAAAAATATAGAGTTATACAGGGCGTTACCGAATTCGACGGACAAATTCAGAGGGGTGATACTAGGCATCAAGAGGATGAAAAATTGCTATAGAACATGGGGTCGCAAACCACCTCTTTAATCAGAAATACTGGTTGTTTCCTTCTAACAGAACTTAAGTTGGCGTTATTAATTTTGAGATAAATAAAAACATTGCAACGAAAATGCAACGACGGGAACAGTCGTGGGAAAAAAGTAAACACCCCTTACTAACTCTGCAAAAAAATATCGTGCAAGAAAGCTATTGATACCATACGATTGGTAATAAAGTCTACTTTTAAATGATGTATACAAAAATTGCTTAGGGGGCCATCTACATATTAAAACGAACCATAACTTTGTTTTTTTCAATAGCAGTACACAATTCTGACAGCATAAATGAACTCTACACCCTTCAATTAGTCTAAAAACAAATTTTTATGCAATTCGTACAATAAGTTTCCGAGAAATTAATTATTTTAAAACCAGCGTATTTTAGGAGCTGTATCCAAATTGAAGTTCGGTACTCGATTGTTGACCGAGAGAGGCGAGAGTTCTTGATCAAGGCCTCTTAAGCGCCACACAAGCAGTCATTAAAGACTGCTAGATTACATTATAGCATAAGAAATTTCAAAATATCTAGTCACTTCTATCGTAGACGGCCATTAAACCCTCATTTTGCCGATTTTTAAGCATAATTTGAAAACTACTTGTCAGAAAAATGTGAAATTTTGGATTTCCATAAAGCAGGATTTAATAAATGTAAATCCATGAAAAAATTGTAGGTTGCAATTCATAAATTTTTCGAATATTAATTTCATAATTTATAATTCATATCATAAAATTATAAACATTGCAAATTCAACATATTTATGTTTGCGTATTTTAGTAGCATTGCTACACAAAATATAGCACATTAGGAGTATAATTTCAGGAGATATTAATAAAAATATGAAAATCTAATTTATCATTAGAAGCACTAAATTTTTAATATTTATAATTCAAAAACCTATCATTCAAATGACTTGAAATTTAGTGTCTAGGCATAGTTTAAACCGAAGATTTGAAATATGGTGTTAAAATTGGGTATTGTTATTAAAAAAAATGAAGTTTGGGTTTGTTTTAATATGAAGATGCTCCCCTAAGCAAATTTTATATGCATCATTTAAAAGTAGACTTTATTTGAAATCGTTCGGTACCAGTAAATTTCTTCTACGATATTTTGTTGAGGAGTAAGTAGGGTGTGTTTACTTTTTATTCCCACGACTGTACCTTGTTTTGTATGAAATGTTATAAAATTACGAAAAGTTCTGGAAAAACAGGAAGCTCAAGCAATTAATGATACCATATGAACTGGTAATTGCAGTCCAAAATGTGGAGCGTCAAGTGTGTACTGCTGCATGCATAATGGAAGCTTCTACTACTTTTTTCATATTATCACATTTACAATAAAGGTGAGAATGTCTATTAAAAGTTTTGTTATAATATACTTCAGTTTTCTGATAGTTATTACCGTCAACCGAAATTGAGTTATTATAGAACATCCTGTATATTTGAATAAATACGTGGTGTGCAAACCCATGTTCTATGGTAATTTTTCATCATCTTGTTGCCTACTGTCATCCCTCTGAATTTGTCAGTCGAATTCGACAACACCCCGTATATATACATGTTATCTGAATAATATTTTGCATAGAAACGACAGTACAAAATTGCAATACGCCGCCTGTGCATTTGTGTTATTTATTCTATTTTCTTTCTTTCTTTCTTTTTTGTATTTTTAATATAAATGTCTGTTACTTTTATACTAATACTAGACATTAGAATCTATTGTTTTCTTACCATAAAAAGTTTTTATTTTGGCTGTAAAACGCGTTGGCGCGCAGATTTTGCCGCCCGTGTCTGTATGTTACTACAAACCGTGCGTATTATATCAATTCTAATTAAATTAGTTTGATTCAATAATTTCATGTTTATTACATCTGTA
Organism: Maratus speciosus; assembly: GCA_963932465.1. Classification (NCBI taxonomy): domain Eukaryota; kingdom Metazoa; phylum Arthropoda; class Arachnida; order Araneae; family Salticidae; genus Maratus; species Maratus speciosus. Next base: position 400,956,129 of record OZ010796.1, on the reverse strand, counting down.
CTACAACTGGACATTGTATTAAACAAGGATATCATTAAAAGTTGTTATTTATCCTTTAAAAATCGATGACGCATAGAGCGAGTGCGTCGTCCATGCCTTTATGTTAAAACATACTACCCGTGTCTTTAACCTCTTCAGTTCCGAAGCTAAAATAATAATGCAAATGCTTATTCATTGATTTTTTTCCAAACAAAATGACATCTTAAATGACAGAAAAAATATCTTTTCTGAAATTGATCCTTTTGGCGATTAGTAATTTAGGTTCAAAAATATGTATCTAAAACTAAAACCTCCTTAAAAACATCAATTTAATAATCATTAATCTAAATTAACGCAATCATAAATTTAAGAGCTTTAGGCTAATGTCAGACGGACGTCTTTTTTGCATGCTTTTCTCCTTACGTATTATCCCTACACAATGCCGCTAGCATTGTATAGGGATAATACGTAAGGAAAAAAGCGTTCAAAAAGACATTCGTCTGACATTAGCCTAATACGTAAAGAAAAAAGCGTGCAAAAAGACGTTCGTCTGACATTAGCCTTAAACAAATAAATAATCTACAAATCTTCAAAAAATTTTATTGAAAAAGATTTAAGTTAAATACTTATGAAAATTTCTCACTTTCTTCGTCATAACGTCTTTTGAGCATTTTTAGGTATTTTGCAAATTCAGATGAAAATAACATTTATTTTATGTGGGAATCAGCTTACATGCTGCCATTTATTCGTTTGATTTGAACGCAAAAAACATTCAGCTAATAATAAGTTATGTGAAAAAGTTAAAAAATTGGACGTTTTAGTTTTTATAAGGAACAGAACAGAGGTCCCCGTATGGCGATCCAGGGACCGAAGAGGTTAAAGGTTAAGAATGTATCTGTAATCATAGGTCAGACTAAAGAAAGCAAAAAAAATCGAATAATGGGCCAAATTTGACTAAAATGGGAGCATTAGAATTAAAATAGCACTTTAAGCCCAGACATTAATAATTATAAATTTTATTTGCCATTTCAACATTCTCAAAATGAGCTATATTTAACATTGCGTACTACTGAGTACTTTAACTAATTTTTAAATTCAGGGTGATTCATAATGAATGGGCCAAAAGAATAGCGCAGTGTGACTGCCGTAATGGATTTATTCAGCCGGAACAAATTTATTCTGCAACTACAATTATACAAGTTTTATTTGGCAACAGGGAAAAATCATCGAATGACGAACTCGCCGCTAGAAGTGCTGTTAAACAAAATGTCGTCCATGCAGGAAAAAGCGTACTGCGTTTTCGAATATGCCAAAACCTCGGTAAGTGTTGTGCAAAGAGATTTTCGCACGAAATTTCGTAAACAACCACCGCATCGGCATAACATAAGCAGGTGGTTCCAGGATACCGGCTGCTTATGCAAGAACAAAGCCCAGGACGAAAAGAAACAAAACCCGAAGTGGTTGAAAGAATTCGCTAACGGCCTGTGATTTTTTTTTCTCTGAGGTTTCGTTAAAGACAAGGTGTTTGTACCTCCACTTCCTCAGGACTTAGATGAACTGAAGCAGCGGATAACTGCAGTGTTGAACTCCATCACAGGGGATATGCTATCACGAATGTGGCAGGAGCTTGATTACTGTGTAGACATTTGTCGTGTCACCGTAGGGGGCACATACTGAACGCCTGTAGAAACTTAAATAAATGTAGTTTTGAGGTAAATTTGAATTTTCTAAATATATTAATTACAACGTTCACAATCATGTTTTCTTTTTGTCCCATTCATTATGAATCACCCTGTATATGTGAGAATAAAACCGTTCTTCCCCTGACCAAGAAATTTTTGAAACGGTGTCTATGTTTGGAAACTTTATCCTTGGGCCTAAGTTGGCCCTCTGTGCCTCTGAACAAAACTTCTCATTTTCATATGAAATAAAATATAAGTAGTTCATCAATAACACAATGTTTTTCTTATTATACGAATTTCATCTAATTAAAAACGTTTTAAGTATACATACCCCGTTTTACCTTTTATAATACTTTTGTAAATGATCTTCAGCTGTTATATTCTCCTCTTTTATTCTACATCTTTTATAAGAACGCGTTCGAAAACTAAAAATTTTCTATCACTATTAAGTCTGCAGATTTTAACGAGCACGTGGAAAGGATTTTCAAAGTTTAGTCATGCATGTATTGCTTATACGTTCCACTTATGTCTTGAGTTAGTGTTAACTGATAATTATAAATAGTCAAGTATGAAGGAATAAATAAACATGGTCTGATTTGAGCAGCTCAAATTGATGAGTAATTCAATTGATGAGTAAAGTTGAAAATTCCCGATTTTGGGGATAAACAGTTTTGGGACCGGCCAAATATTCGGCATTATTTTCGCTAAATCGAATGTTCGCCAAAACTAAGATTTTAGGCCGAAAAAGAAAATGAAACTAAATGTTTGGTCGAACCCTAATTATACCATGGAAAATTCCTGCTCTAAATTTAAGAAGAAATTTTATGATATGATAGAAGGAAGAGAATGTGATTTAGTTTCAAATATAAAGTTAAAACAAGAAATATCGTACAATGAAACTAAAATGTTTTGGCTGCATCAAAAATATGATTTTTTGAAGAACTAGATATAGTCCAGGCAATAGGGAATTTTACCTAGCAAAATTAATGGTAGTACTGGAAATCGGCTTTCTAGATGTATTTTGAGTCGCTGAATCCGAATTTGTAACTTCCCACCAAAATTTCCCCCGGCAACCTCCCCAAATTTTGATAAAAATCCCCCCAAAAAAGGTTTTTATTAAAAAAATCAAATTTTTTATTGTTTTAGAGAAAAAGTATCTAGAAATTCAGAAAGTAGACAAAATTTCCAACCAATCAGATATATGACATTATGACTTAGGATGAAGGGGAAGGGGGGATCTGCCTCGGAACATGCGCGCGGTGCTGCGTAAACTAAATTGCGCAATTCCACTTAACCACTCACACGTTTACATTCGCCCTCCCATCTCCCCTCCAAACTTTCTCTATAAGGTTTACTTTAAGATTTTTGGGTCGCTGAATCCGAATTTTTAACTTTCCCCCAAAAATTTCCTACCCGAAACCCCCCACAAATAGTTGTTTTTAACTTAAATTTCTTATTGTTTTAGGGGAAAAGCATTACGAAATTCAGAAACTAGACAAAATTTGCAACAAATAGGATATATGACATTATGAATTAGGATGAACGGGGAGGGTGAGGGCTGCCTCTGAACATGCACTGCGGCGCTACGTGCACTAAATTATGAAATCCAGGCAATAGGGGATTTTATCTGGCAAAATTAATACTAGTTCTGAATTTCGACTCACTTTACGTTTTTTGGGTCGCTGAATCCGAATTTTTAACTTCCCACCAAAATTTCACCCGGCAACCCCCCCAAAAATTGATTTTTTGAAAAAATTTGGTTTTTGAGAAAATCGCGCGGGGAATGTTCCGAGGCAGCCCCCTCTCTCCCCATTTATCCTGCGTCATAATGTCATATATCCTATTTGTTGCAAATTTTGTCTAGTTTCTGAATTTCGTAATGTTTTTCCCCTAAAATAATACGAAATTTAAGTTAAAAACAACTATTTGGGGGGGTTTCGGGGGGGAAAATTTTGGGGGTAAGTTAAAAATTCGGATTCAGCTACCCAAAAAACTTAAAGTAAACCTTACAGAGAAAGTTCGGAGGGAAGATGGGAAGGCTAATGTAAACGTGTGAGTGGTTAAGTGGAATTGCGCAACTTAGTCCACGCAGCACTGCGGCGCATGTTCCGAGGCAAATCCCCCCTCTCCATTCATCCTACGTCATAATGTCATATATCTTATTTGTTGCAAATTTTTTCTACTTTCTGAATTTTTAGACACTTTTTCCCTAAAACAATAAAAAATTGATTTTTTTTTTTAATAAAAACCTTTTTGGGGGATCTTTTTACCAAAATTTGGGGGTGTTGCCGGGAGAAATTGTGGTGGGAAGTTACAAATTCGGATTCAGCTACCCAAAAAACATCTTGAAAACCGATTTCCAGTACTACCATTAATTTTGCTAGGTAGAGTCCCTATACGGTCTCTATTGCCAGGACTAATAAACAAATAAATAGTTTCTTAGTATTTATATTATGTGAACGATATTTACCACTTCCATATGTAACGCCCCCTTCTAAATTTATTACTTTCAGCTGTTTTTTCTTCTTCGGTAACCAATGTTGTTATTAAAGTTTTCCGTTTCCGACAAAAAGCTAATTTCAAAGCATTTTTTCTTTTTGTTCAAACAAAAGATGCGCATATTCTGTATTTGTTTAAAAATTCCCGAATAAAAAAGATTTTAGATATGTTAACCATTTTCACCTATACAAAGTTTTAACAACATACCCATCGGCGGGATCATTTGACCCGGGTATTAGAATGTCAAAATTCTACCGGTGTTTGTCATGAATATTTTAGATTATAACTCTTCGCTTTAAATAATTACACATATAATCGCACATTTCTCTGGATTGAATAAAGCGAATACTATTTTTCGAAATTACAAGTTACAATTACACCCGTAAAAGTTTGCAGCTATGCACGTAATCTACTACACCGGTGACCCGCTCAAATGAGACGTACACTGAAAAGAAGATAGAAAATGTTTTGGAAATATAATTTATTAAATGTTTAGTAAAAGAGTTCTAGTTGCTTTATTGCATAGAAAATTCCAGCAATAAATTTAAAAGCAAATTTTGCGATTTAGAGAGAATTCGATAAGTAAAAGAAACAAGAAAGAATGTGATGTAATTTATGATTTATTTTCAAAAATAAATATAAATATAAATAAAACAGATGATGAAACTAACAAAAATTCTTGGATAGCATCTAAAAATATGCATTTATTGATTTGTTTTATAAAAAGAAGAACTTTGATAAACAAATAAATAAATAGACTGCGAGGCTTTTTATTACATGAACAATATTTACTGTTTCCATAAACAAAAATTCCGGCTATATTTTTTGCTTTCAGCTATTTTTTGGTAACTATTGCCGTTCTTAATAGTTCGTTTTCCCGTGCAAAAATATCATTTTAAAGCAATATTTTTCTTTTTACAAAAACGCATTTCCTGCATATATTTAAAAAATGCGGAATACAAGAGATTTTAGGTAACTTTTTAACTTTCTTTTTTTACTTCGATAAAATTTTAAGCAGCTCAAATGAACAAAAGTTTTCCTACACTAAAAATGAGATAGATATGCCTTAGAAATATAATTTATTAAATTCTTTACTAATAAAAATAATTCCTTTTTTTAAATACTTGCTTTATTTCTCTTTCCCTCCTCAGTGGGGGACCACAAAATCCATAGTTTAAAATTACTATAGAAAGTCTCTAAAGATGTATCTGTCTATATATCGATGCTTATGATATGTATTTATTTATTAAAAAGGTCTGGCAGTAATTTAAACAATTCTAGATGTATTTAAATTAATTTAAAGGGTGCTCTTTAGTGTCTCCTACAGGCGACACGAGGACTGAGGAGGTTAAAACATGGGAGATTCCAACAATACAAATATACGAAAATTTCTGATACGAGAGAGAAGAAAGAATTTGATGTAATTTACGATTTAATTTCAAATGAAAATTAGAACGAAAAATCATGCATCAGGCATAGATTCTATCGCAATTTGCAACACTAACAGAATATTATTCAGAAATCTCTTTTTTTCATACAAGTAGATCATAGTCCGCCCTGTAATCGAATTCTTTTGTGCGTCTCTGTAAACGAAGATAAATGCTAAGCACTTCTTAATCTATAGAAAACGTGTTGTAATAAAAAAAGCTAGAACATTTAACAACGATTTTACGCACAAATAACGTACAGAACGACAAAAAACTCCCATACGATCGTTTCGAGGATCCCTGGATCCCCTTCCTCAGTGAGAGAGAAAAAAAAATTAAAATGGGTTCGAAGAACCCCTCGGTTATAGCCCCGAGTACTGGCTTATGGACTGATTGAAAAGGCGACAACAAGAGTTTATATATCTGAAAAAATGACGTAATGGAACAGAACTAACTGAAAAAGAGTCACTGCGCATGATCCCTCCATACTGGCGAAAGAAAGGGGATGCTGGTCATATCATTCACTAAAGAGGAAGTATGTTTATGAATATACTGAGCTTCGTAAAAGTCTAGATCCAAAACTGAGTTACATTTTTGAATAATTTTAGCCTCTGGATAATTAAACTGATGGTTGGATTTCCAACAATGTTTCGCTATTGTAGATTTCTCAAATAGCGAAACATTGTTGGACAATGGAATAGTTTTGTGCATCCCTGTAAACGAACCATAAATTCTATTTATTCTACACTCCTAAGAAAACATGTTTTCGTCCACTTCAGTGATACACATCCATTTCATTATGTTCGAAGTATTGTATCATCATCAAATCGCATAGGAAACAATTTTTCCACATAGACCACAATGTAACGGAATTTTTTGTGTATCCCTGTAAAAGAACTATAAATGCTACACACTTCATTTTCAATACCGCAAATCCTATAGTATAAAAAATTCATGGCAATTCCGTTTATATTTACGAGATCTAGAGCACGTACAGACAGAGACAAACCGAATTCTTAAAAACTTTTCAACTATGTTGGAAAGTGTTAAACGTATATAAATTAAACACATGATGAAATTAAGATATTTTGATTGCATGCAAAAACATGCATTCATTGATTTGTTTTACACAAAAGGAGAATAAGGTAAACAAATAAAATAGATAGCTAGATCGCTTTTTATCACTTGAACAATATTTACTGTCTCCATAAACAAAGATCCTTGCTAAATTTATTACATTCAGCTCTTTTTTACGGGTCTTTTTTCGGTAACTAATGTCGTCTTTAATGGTTTGTTTTTCCGTAAAAAGAGAATTTTAAAGCAATGTATTTCTTTTTGCAAAAATTATGTATCTTCTACACCTGTTTAAAAATTCCAGATTAAAAGAGATTTTAGATATGCTAACATTTATGTCTCATTACCGTGACGAGAAAAGAAAACCAAAATTTGTATCAATTTTGCGTTAAGATTAAATGTTTGTAATAATGAACATAATATAAAAATATATATTAAAGGTGAAAATATTTTACTTGTAAGTATTATATTAATTCTACTGATCAAAAGGAGTTCCTATTCTTTTAGTGCGCGTGCAAAGTTCTGAAGATACCGCTGCGTGCAGGTCTGCAAAGTTCAGCAGGAAGGTTCGGGTATGTCTGAAGTTATGCAGTTCGAAATCAGGTTTTGGATTTTTTCATTAGACTTTTCTAATTTAATTTTTATGCGAGTTTTAGCATTTTTTCGCGTTCCGCAAAGATTTTTCTACATACGTATACACTATAAATGCATAAGTAAGTGTATAAGTAAGTGTATAAATGCGGATATTTATACATTCAAACAGGTATACTGGGGATAAAAAAATGATTTGTATATATGTGTAAAGTGGCGTGTAAATTTCCAAATACACTCCTGCTGTGCTTAATTCAAAATACACATTTTTCTGTGTATTTTGATGATAATACATTAAGCTTCTTAAGTGAGTTTAAAATTATCAGATAACTCTGAAAAACACTGCTTAACGTGTAAATTACATATGAGTACACATATATCTGGATAATATACAAAAACGATAGATTTCCTGTACATAGTACTACACAACTTTATACAGGGTGTCCCAAAAAGGAGTACCTATTTTTAAAAATGAATAATTAACAAACGAATAGAGTTATTAAAAAAATTCTTGCAGGAAACGAATGTGTGAAGTCTGGAATTTTGTTTAGAACGCTTTATTATAATAGTTTAAAATCTGACCGACAGATGGCGCTACAGACCATTTTGGTGGCTATATGAACAAACGGAACATGTGTGAAGACCAGACAGAAGTAGACATGGTCAGTGAAAGTTCAGTAGTAACCATTTCAAGGGAAACAGTAGTTGTCGTTGCGAAAATTCTTCAAAAGGGTGTATTCGTTGGCCATATAGATCACCAAAATGCGCTGTAGCGCCATCTGTCGGTCATATTTTGAACTATTATCATAAAGTGTTCTAAACAAAATTCCAGACTTCACACATCCGTTTCGTGCATGATTTTTTTAATAACTCTATTCGTCTGTTAATTATTCATTTTAAAAATTAGGTATTCCTTTTTGATACACCTTGTAGTTTGGGATGTACGTTTTTAACTAAGTATTTTAAAGGCCGCAAAACAAAATTGCGTGAAGAACAAACACGTATGCTTGGTGTGTTTGTTCTCTATCCAGCAGATTTGTTTTTAGACCACAAAATAGTGTAACTTTAATTTACAAGAAAGAGGATCGTCTGAAATTATATTCACGGCATGCCATTCTCTATTAAAGTTGTTTTGAAGTCCTAAATTAGTATAGTCATAATTTATGAATAGAATCTGTATAACATGAATAAAGACACTGGAAAATAAAAATTTGAAAAATACGGAAATCGTGACGTCGGTACAATTTCCGTATTTTGTCGGATTTTTTTCTATCAATTTTAACCACAAGTTTTGAAAGATACATCTACATGAAGAGGAGAAGTTCTTTATTTAATTCAATCTACGGTAAACAAGCAATACTTACCGAAATGGGACTTGAACTAACAATCTGCGACTTTCTAAGCCTTTAACTTCACCATTCAGTTACTATTACACAAGCCAAATTTTCAAGTATCGATATTTATTGTGTTCACATAAGAACATATACTTCTGTGTAACATTCTGTTCCTACAAACATTTCTTTGTAATATTCTTACACATAATCCTATGTAATAGTCTGTTCTTACACTGTAAATAAAATCTGTAAAGTTGCTAAAATGTTTCTAGGAAACTGGGATTCCATAACTTTGTATGTAACGGCAACAACAAAAATTCATGAAACAGATACACAGCACCGTAAATCTAAAAAATCTGTATGGTCACTAAGATGTTTTCAGGAAACTGGGATGCCTAAAACTTTTTATGTAACTGCAACTCGGGTTACAGATAAAATTTTAGTAAGATTACTGTAATTTTAGCAGATTCATTTGTAAAGCTACAGATTTCTGTATCTTTACAAAAAATAGTTTTGTACATCTACATTTTTTTTTTTTTTAAGTGTACAGATAAAACTTTAGTAAGCATGTAACTTTACATCTGTAGGATTACAGTTTTTTTTTTACAGTGTACACATATCTCTGTGTAATATTCTTACACTTATTTCGGTGTCATATGTAAAATATACAGATATTTGTGTAATATGCAAGATTTGAAAATTACATTAACCCCTTAATTCGGGTAATTCTGTTAAATTTTCTACCTTTTACACACTTGTATGAGTTTTGGAAGGGAGAACAAATTACACACTTCCATTAAGCCAATAAACACACATATATACAGGTAAATTTAACGACAAGAGTATAAATTTTATGACGAAAGTGTAATTTTAAAATTTACTCATATACGTATGTAAAAGTGACTAATTTACACATTTAATTTTTAGAGTGTAAAAAGAATTTGATTTTAAACCTTTAGTCTAATATAGGAAATTTTGTTCGCTGTGATTTTTGAATTTTTAATAATTTTTAATGCAATTATATTTTATTTTTGCGTATTGCGGCGATTTATTTGTCATTCGTAAACTGAATCCATTGAGCTCAATATAGTAAATTTTGTTCTCTGGGATTTTTCTAAATTTACGATTTTTTGCATCTTTTTACGTCCCGCCGCGATTTGTAAACATTCGTAAAAGGATTCAGATTTCAATCTTTATCCCAATATACCAAATTTTATTCTACTGCGATTTGTGAATTTTTTCCGATTTTGATGTGAATGTTAGCGTTTTCTCGCGACTTTTTGACAATGTTTATCTCAGGCGGAAAGAACTCTCCCTGATTAAAATCAAGTTGTAGGAATAACGAATTGGTTCATATAGCAACGTGAACAACTGTGACGAAAATTTTATCTTAATCTGGGTCGCCAAAAATGCACGATGTTTCAAGTTTCGCTTGATTCGAGACCGTAGTGGCCTTACCCTTCACGGATGTATAGTGTATATTGCAGAAGGCAGCGTCCCCCCCCCCCCCATCCCGATGTTCGTTTAATTCGAGAGGAAATTTCGTTTGGGAAAAAATGACCAGCGAAGCCCCACTATTTGTAATTATTGTAAATTGTTATGTGAAAACGTTTTACAAATAGGCAATATATTTCTATGCTTACACTATAAAAAACAAACAAAAAAAAATCTGTGAAGTTACTAAAGTTTTTCTAGGAAACTGGGATTCCTAGAATATTTTATGTAAAGGAAACAACAAAAATTCATGTAACAGATACACTTTTGCACCGAAAATCAAAAAATCTGTAAGGCTACTAAGAATTTTTTAGGTAACTGGGATGCCTAGAACTTTTCACGTAACTGCAACCACCGTTACAGATAAAATTTTAGTAAGATTACTGTAATTTTAGCAGATTCATTTGTAATGCTACAGATTTCTGTAGCTTTACAAAAACTAGTTTTGTAAATTTACAGCTTTTTTGTGCAGTTACAGATGAAAGTTTAGTAAGCATGTAACTTTACATCTGTAGAACTACAATTTTTTTTTTTTTTTTTTTTTTTTTTTTACAGTGTAGAAAACTTTTATTGAATTCGTATAAAGACAAAAAATAGGGAATATTTTATATCGTACTTTCAATTGCATTTATTACAATACATTTTCATCAATTTTTATCTCATTTCATTTGCTAGTCGTTACAGATAGATGTCGATTGTGTAGAAGATTGTGTCGAAGTGCATTTTACTCTTGTTGAAATTTTAAGAAATAATATTGCTGTCTCTGTTAAATTTTAGCTTATCAATATACATTAAGTCTGGTATAAACATTATACGTTTCTCCCATCCCAATTTCAAAAGCATGCAATATATTTAACATAAAAACCGGGGTATGATCTACAGATCAAACAAGCCTGTTTTGAACCAGAAATTTTATTTTATAAACCATGCCCAAATAAGTACGACGCAAGGATAAAAACGAAGAAACGCGTTTTAATACCGGAAAATACTAAAAATTCATAAAATTCAAAGTATAACTCTGTGGGATTTTCTCTAACAAAAATGGGTGTTTTATTACTTTGCATGTTAGATCATGGAGAAAGTTCATCTAGACATCAGGCGTTGAGAACCAGAGTGAACTACTCTAGAGATTTGTGAAAAACGAGTCCGAAGTCTCAAAGCTTTATATGCCATCTACTGGCTGTGTAATGGATTTTATTAATTTCGAAACTATTCAAGTGATAGAGTCAGTTTAACAGATGGTCTAGCACAGGGTCGGCGAACCTTTTTACATCCGCGTGCTCAATTTTTTTAAAAAAGGATTTTACGTGACCATGACGTGCCCAGCACAAAAAAATAATTTAGTGGATTAAAATTTCTGGATTTTTATTCATTGAGATTTTAAAATATTGGACAATATGCATCTAATAATTAGAATAACATATATTATAAAGCAATAAAATGGTGAATGAGATGCCGGTCATAGCAAATATTAATGTGCTCAACCTACTCACTTTTAATAGGATGCAAGCTGAATTTGAGTTATATAACAAGTGGTTTGCGTTTCTAATATTTAAGATTTTCGTACCATTTCCGAAAATAATGACCTGCAAGAATAAATAGAGTGAACAGTAGTGAAAACTACATGTTTTATATCAAGTCGCTTTAGTTTCATCACGAGGAGTTTTACTTATAATGCCTGATATTTTTCTTTTTGATATTCTCCCAACCTTCTCTTAATTTGATAACTTAGAGCTCACATTTAAATAATTTAGAAATTCAATTAGTTGCTACCCAAAAAAGAAAAGAATGAAAAGGCCAGCTTGTATAAGTTTTCGTGTTTTGTTAATTCTATTTTGTTTTAGGATTTCAGTCAACGCTGTGCCGCAAATATTCTATCGCTTGCCATAGGTTCGCCGCCCCTGGTCTAGCGTAACTTCACTGTAAAAAAAAGGACTAAAATATGGAAATACTGCTGGCAATCTAGACGCCAGTAGTTTTTCCGCTTTTAACGGAACTTTTCCCCGGTAAATTACAGAAATTTTTCCGTTTTTTGGAATTTAACGGAAATTTTTCTGTAATTTACCGGGAAAAAGTTCCGTTAAAATAAGGAAATAGTACTGGCGTCTAGATTGCCAGTAGTATTTCCATATTTTAGTCCCCTTTTTTTACAATGTTGGACATCAAGTTGCCAGTACAAGAGTGGGCCAATTGGCTTGGTCCACTCTGGCACTGCCAACTTCACACTTTGAGGTCTAAGCCCGAGTGTCATTCGGCTTGCCATTTGCGGTGAAGCTCACTAAGCCCGAGAGTCTTTCGGGATCAACTGTTAACTCCCTGATAGCTATAAAAATACCTATTATATACGTTCGCTGTATTTTCATATAGTACCTACGAACCTTTTACTTAAAAAAAAAAAAAAAATACGTGGTAGCACTAAACAGAAGTATATATATCAAAATATCTAGAATCAGAGCTTAATTCGGACTTATTGTGAACCTTGTGGTGTTGCTCTTTGTGCTTTGCAATGTACCACACAGAAGCAAATTTTGCTAAATAATGTTCATATACAAATAAAACCTTATTTTCAGATATTTGTACAACATTTGGGTAAGTTTTTATTAAAGTCTGTGAAATATTTTATATTAAAAAATTACGTTTTCTTATGCGGAGCTTTTTATAAAAATATAAAACATTATTTCAATAATTTCTCACTAAATATTAATTTTTAGTACATTTAAATATTTCCTTAATTATTATTAAGAACAGTTTGACGTTTGTAATTAAAAAAAATATTAAATACATATCTTCCAAGTATTTTTTTTAATCATAAAAAGTACCGAACACCCTGAGTCTAGAGGGAGATATGCAGTTGAAATAGCTCAGACCGCAAAGTGTTAGTCACCATAGGCTTGTTGAAGAAGCTTATTCTCCTCTGACACTAGCAGATTTAAATTTTTCTTCTTTATAACCATGAATATAGAGTAGGATTTCTTAAAAAATAGGCATTAACCCCCTCACTGACAAGCCCCTGTTAATACGTTCACTAAGCTCCAGGTTTCACTGCAATACAAGCAATATTTAAAGCAATATAATTCTATTGATTTAATGTATTTTTAATACATTGAACAATGATTAATACTTCCAAGGATTGCATTCATATTCGTTAAGTTTTTTTATAAAATGTTCAAAGAATAATTTTTTTAGCATTTAAAACAAAATGCAGAGAAAACAACATTACAATTTTGCCCTTTTCCAAGACAGTCGGAGGGTTAAAGACAGAAAACGAGCCTCGAAAAATTTTTTAATAGGGTCGCTGATGTAGCACGATTCTACCCAGTTTGTCTGTTTCTACCAATTATCTGTTTGTACATTAAGAGTCAGTCGATGAACGTTGTCTACAAGGTGGAGCTTTCTGTTCACGGTTCTACTGCGGCTGTTATATTTGTTCGAAAGTTGCTGCCCGATCTTAACGCTATTATGATTGAGACCCTACTAATCAATATTCATTCATGTTTACAACAAAATCGGCAAATCGAACACTAAACCTTTACATTACATGGCTATTACTTTTATTAATAAGTTTCAGAAGTATCTAGAACAAGATTATTATTCCGGAACGTATAGGGTAACTCTAGGATAGATGGCCATATTCTTTATAGATTGTACTAAAAATTCTTAGAATGCAAGTACAAGAAATATTTATGGATATTTAAAATTCTTGTACCTATACTCATCATATTTTATGCAAAAAATAATTACATACTGAAAACAAATAGTGTTAAACAAAATTGAAATTAAAATGGCAGATGGCCCTCTCTACTTCAAGCCGAGGAGAGATGGCCATTCAAAGACAACAAAAACACATTTCATATACTAGTTAATCAGGAAAAACATACAACAATTTGTAAAAATGCCGTTATATGATGGAAAATGAGTGAATAAAACTCGGATAAACAATATTTGAAGTATAATTTTAATGCAACTCTTTTCGTAAAATCTTACCACATGTTTGGCAAAGGTCTTGATAATTTGTATACGTTTCATGGAACCACTTCAGTTACCTTATGCATTGTATCCAGACAGTCTTTTTGGATATGGTATTATATTGTTTTGCATAACCAACACCGTGATCCTAATCCAAGTCTATTTTCTCGGATTCTGTAGAATCTGATAATTTTAAATGTATTTCGTTTTCTTCGCTACTGGAAGTGTCATGTTTTTTTTTCTCGTGTTAATTTTTGTTTTATTGCGTTAATTTAGTTTATTTATCAACTTTATCAGTTTCTGTTATGAAAGTTTCCGACGTTTTTTAGCATTTTCTGAAACAAATAAATAGTTAGGTTTTATTATATTATTATTATTATTAAAATATTTATATTAGTTAAAATTTAAACAATTATATGAAATAATATATTTATAAACATAAACGTTATATATTTATTTTAAATTTAATTATATTTAGTTAAAATCATCACTCCGTATAATTTTGAAATATTGATTTAAGGTGGCCATCTCTCCTCGATTTCATGTGGCCATCTCTTCTGAAATTGAAGGACTGATGGTCGCCCCATTTAAAGCATCAATAGCCATTGTACGTCTTTGTTTTAGGCTTAGAAATAAATATTAGATTATATATGTGCCTTAAAAGTCCATATAGTAAAAAATATATATAATTTACGTACTGCAAAACATTCAGAAATCTATGTCAAAAACATATTCAACCACTAAATTTTATTAAAATCACACTTATTTTTTATAATCGAAAAACGCAACTGCACGTCGCAATAAATAAATTCGTGGAACTATTTCATACGAATAAGTTTATGTTGTAATCTATAATCAAGTTTTGGAAATATTTAGACTGGCCATCTCTCCTCTATGTCCATCTATTCTAGAGTTACCCTACTAGGAATAAGTGTATACTACAAAAATAAATTAATTGTAAATATTGTTTACAGTGTCATAAAAAATGTAAGTATATCGTTTTCAAAATTAAAATACTTAATCTTGTAGGTTTGAACACAACACTCTTCGTAAAACCTAGAGTTTATTAAGCCTCAACTATAGAGTTTGGTCACCAGAAATTGCCAATAATCTAAGAATTAAAAAAAATTGTGCTTTTACTGTTACATAGGTAATAATATTGCAAAATAAATCCTCTATTACAATGTACTGGGTATTCTAAAATAGACTGACTGTTTTAAAATTAAATAATTTATTCTTAATAATTCTGTAATTTTTTTCTAATAATTCTATTACAGAAATTTTTACAGTATATTATTGTATGATGGCAGGAATTCTTTTACTGCAAGATTTTACTGTGTACTTTTTTAGGTTCCAAATACCAGCGGATAAATGGCGGTGCAAGAAGTAGGTGTTGGATAGAGTCTTGATTGTTTCATCCTCAAATTTCTTTGCAGAGCAAATAAGGTGCATTTTCCTGGTAAGTGGACACATTTGTCTGATTTTGCTTTTATTAAAAAAATAGATAAATAAACACTTCAGCCAAATCTTTATGCCATCAGGTCATACCCAGATAGCATGAACATTAGCAGCAAGTTTGATTTTTTCTGATATTATCTTGCAGTGACAAAGTTGAATTGAGAAATTCGCAGCAAATCTCCCGCGAGGTATACAATCACCCACTTGCATGAGTAGTTTGTTGTGAAACTGATGGCAAGACTGTCTTTAATTCACGAAAGTGACGAAAGTAAAAAATCCCCCTGTTGAGAGAATAGACAATCAGAAGATATGCAGAAACTGCAGAAATTTTATTGGGTTGTCACCACTTTTTTTAGGCTTTATACTTATCAAATACCAAAAAAGGCTCGAATTGAAAAGTAGAAATATTGCCCTAAGCTGTTTATGGTGTTAAAAATGATGCATGAAAAGACCTGATCAGGTCTATGGCCCTCTTTGAAGGGGCTAAACTTATAGTGTAACAGTTGTAAACAGTTAATGTGGTATGGAAAGATTACTACTTTGCAGTAAGTTTGCAGTATTTTTGATTACTTGTTTACCGTTAATTTTCAATAAATTTGATACAGCATGAATTTAACTTGCACGATGAGTTAGCTGCAAGTTCAAAGTGTGGTGACTTTGGCGTTTGCTTTATCTTGTTGCAATCTTGTTATGAACTTTTAGTCTTGTCATGCTGAGCTTGCTGCAACTTTGCAGGTTTTCAAAGCAAGACTTCTGCAAATTTTCTGCAAACTAAAAATGCTATGTGGGTAGCTTCTGGAAAAGACAAAAATTGCTTGTAAGTGAACCAGATGACATTGGTTGATTTCATTTCTACATCGGAATTACTAAGATCACTTGTTACAAATCGAAGAATAAACACGGGAGGAGATAAAGGGCAGTGACAGGAAATTGTATATCTACGCTACAAAAAGGAGAATTCGTTAGTAGTTGATCTTAGAAGTATGCATATTCGGAAGTAGGTGTTTGTCAGAAATTAGATCTACGGAAAAGACACTTATAATGAAATCTAATAAGTGTGGCACGTCCAATGCCTCTTCTCTACCCACAAAGCCATCGAATAGAGGAAAATAAGAAGAGAAATTTGTATTTTTGTTTATATTCCCCCCCCCCCCCCCCCTACGCACCACGATTTCTATAAATATTAAAAACGTCATCGTCAAACGAAAACACGATAGGCTGAACGGCAGAGCCCGATTATCACAGGGTCACATGGGTCACGTGACCCCGGCCCACATTTTAAGGGGGCCCCAAAATGCATTTTGTTCACTCTCTGAAAATAAAAATTAAAACAAATTTCCATTTGTAGTTCATAGAAAAAAATGTATTTTTCCCATTCATGTAAACTAATTTATCTCCGTATTTTTCACCAAAGACAACGAACTGTAATGTAACTTCAGAATTCCAAGAAGAACGGATATTGCATCTTACATGCTTTATTCAGTCTTATGGGTTTAGCGTTTTACTCACTCTAAAGACCCTATGGTGCACAAGATTTACCTTCCTATATTAAAAAAAAACTTTTACATGTGTCTATAATATATTGTTTTTTCCTTAAAGTTATTGTTTAAATTGTAAACTGCACGCAATGCTGTTTGTCCAAATTATAATGCATGAATTTATTTGAGAAAAGAGCACCGACACGGACTGTGTGCCCGGTGTCCAAGATAGAGTTAATCAGGATCTGACTGAACGGAAGAAGAAAAATAAGAACGTAAAAAATGATATTTTATATCTGTTATTATTATTATTATTATTATTATTATTATTATTATGATTATGATTATCATCATCATTTTTTGCTTTCATTATTTTTTCTCCAAATTATAAAAAATCATATTTACATTACCTAGGTTTTATTTAAAAAAAAACCTACAGAAGACTGTTCAATAAAAATAGATAAAAACGTATGTTTTAACATTTATTTAAGTGATACTTGAAAAAAAAAAAAAAAAAAAAAAAAAAAAAAGGATGGACCATGCTACGTTTTCTCCAAAATTCCCTAGTATTTGGTAATAAAGCTAACAACATATTTTAAAAAATTATCTCTAATAAGCAACTTTCAAAACAGGTCTAAAAGAGTTTTACAAAAAATTGTACAATTTTGGAAAGCATTTTACTCGAAATTACAGCTGGAGAAATTGGTCCATTCTGGTTTTTAACACCTCATATAAGCGTACAAGAACAGGGGGAAAGTTTAAATATCGTAACATTTAAAAAATAACAAATATTTTGACGTAAATTAATTTGTATGATGAAAAATGATATTTAAAAGATTTTTGCTTTTGGAATAATACTTCTAAAAGTAACGGTTCGGAAATCAGCTATGGATCAACGATAAAAAGGAACTACCTGTATCATGATAATATAATAAATAAGAAATTTAACCCCTTAATCGTCGCGCCCGATAAGTTCACGGGCAGTCATTTTTCAACAAATTTTGTTGCGCGACGTGCTAAACTCCTTATAACTTTAGCTAATACGTTATAGTTTCTTTGTTGGTGTGTGTTATTGGTGTCATTTATGACAGCCGATTATCTGCGCATGGGATATGGGCCCTAGTTTCTTCGTTGATTTTTTTGTTTTCGGGATTATTTTAAATACTTAAGTGCTCAATAGATGGCAGAACTGAATTGGCGAACTTGATTTTAAGATCGGAATGCTTAATTTTAAGAATATGTAGGAGTTGGAAGATATGTGAGAATGAAAAAAATGGAACAGCTGCCGTATTCGCCCGGAGTCCGCCATCTTCTTTCTTTGTTGGTAATTTATAACCAGTTTATGCTTAATTTTTGGAAATTTAGAGATTAAACATGAAAATAATGCGACGATTAAGCGGTTAATTAAGTTACATTTAGGCAAAAAATGTTCTACGGTACTCTTATTAAAATATTATAAGAAGAAATTATAATTTTCAAAATTCTTCAATTAATTCGGTCTAAGTCGAGCTTTTTAACGTCCGTATCTTTAAATAAACTGTACTTTTTGATTATCAGTCTTTATAATGGCATGTCTGATATAAAACACTTTCACTATTGTAAACAACGATTAGATAAAAGATAAAATTAATGATGCAAATGAGATTTGATATAAAATGAATTAAATATGTCTAATTTAAAGGAAACAGTATTTTAACCCATATACACTGTTATAAACAAATTACAAAATTTTAAACATGATGCTAAATTTGCTTATCACACTCTGTGCCTTTAGCTATGAATATAAATAGGATGCAGAAAATAAAATTCTAGCGTTGTGCATGTATTTTCATATACGTTTGCTAATTATAATCCAGAAATTGCGTAAATACGTTTTCTTTACATTTATTTCAATTTGACAGTTAATTTCTACATATAATTTCTTTAACATTAAGAATTAAGAATAAGAATTATTAAGAATTCAGTCATTTGAAATATGAGAAATAGCTTTTCGCATGAGACGACGGATTCTTAAGTATACATTGGAGACTCACGGAAATGTTACAAATCTTTAAAATCCTCATCAGCCATTGGAAACTTTGTAGACTGAACTCGTTTTATGTGTAAAAATGTAAGAAATATTACTACTCCATCCAAATGGCAATTTAAGCAGAAAACGTCCGATAACAATATACTCGAAATATTTTCCATTTTTGTTATGACTCAGCATACAGCTATAAAGAGCTATTTAGAAACCGAGAGAAAGTTTCATTGGATTTAAAAGGTTTTCCGTTATAAAACAATATATTTTAAAAGATAAAAAATATTAGTCGATAACACTTTTGTATTCTTTTACCAGAATTTGTTAAAAAATTTCTGTTACAGTTGCATTTTTGATAAGAATCGTGGTGTGACACTTCAACAAGAAATTCAAAATTTGCTTCAAAATAGAGAGGGGAGATAGATAAAGGAAGAAACAGACAAACGAAAGTAGTAAAAAGTTATTTTTTATATCTATTTGAAATTTTAATTTAAAAGTATTTCCTTATATAAATCTTTGAATAATTTTTATGTAGTTACAATACATGAAAATTCTTTTACAAATAATTTAGTAAAATATCCGTAAAATATAAACTGAACTATTACAGTCTAAATATTAGAAAATGATTATTCCGATAATAATTATTTGCATGTTTCCCACCGCAACCTTAAGCAATTTTGTAGTAGGAAACATGCGGGTGTTTACTTTAACCATTTATATCCTAAATATGATTTCAAGAAAATTTCATCTTCTAAAGCATTTTTCTTGAATTTTTGAAACTATATTAGAAGATTTACAAAACCATTTAATAAATTTTAGAAGGATTTTGCCAATTAAAATTAATTAATTAAATTTGAATTTATAGGGATTTTGTGCAATATTTATAACTCCACTCAAATTTTTAATCTAAAATATTTCTTTTTGTATTTTATAGAATTAGAAAATGTACAAATAAGTCTTACATGTAAATAAGTCTTACGTAATGCTCTTACAATAGAAATATAGAAATATTTCCTAACTGAAACTTTTCGCCCACAATCTTTCAATGTCAAGAAAGCTGAAAAGATGCAAATGAAAAAGAAATCATCCTTTTAAAAATATTCTTTTGTGCAACTAATAATGCTTTTGGAACAAGATAAAGTAAAGTATCTATAAATCATTCTAAGCTATATTACTACTAATAGAAGTATTAAATGATCTTTATTACAAGTTATTTTAATGGTACTTCAAAGTACCGCCGGGGCATAAAGTGTTAACGACATAATTAATAAAATTTCATTTTAATCCAAGCTCTTTTGTAAATGTTAGAATGCAGACTTATATTGTATGCAGACTTTATGTAATTACAACACAGAAAAATTCTTTTACAAATAATTTAGTAAAATGTCCGCAAAATGTAAACTGCACTATTACAGCCTAAAGAATTGAAAATTATTATTTCGATAGTAATTATTAGCATGCTTCCCACCGCAACCTTAAGCAATTTTTTAGTGAGAAACATGTGAGAATTTATTTTAACGACATAATAAATAAAATTTCATTTTAATCCAAGCACTTTTGTAAATGTTAGAATGCAGCCTGATAGACGAATGGAATAGGAAAACGGATTCCCCGTTAAGGCAGTTGATCAAATCAAGTCATCCCATTTTACTATATTGGAAGAGATCAAAATAAGTATTTACTGTTATAACGATATATGTAACAAAAGACTCTGAAGAGGTAGATAAAAATAGCACTAATTTTTAATTAATAAATTGTCTATGAAAGATAGAAGAAAAACGATAATACATTGCACAGAGCTTATTTTTACAATATTTTTTACACAATGATATAACATTAACCCTTTAAAGCATGACTTTTTTTTTAATTCGGAAAACATTATATTTTAGTCTATTTTTGTTAATTATCCACCAGAAGAATACTGAAAAAATTATATATGTTTCTGTCGGACATAATATCATAATGTGACTCCTGAATTACATAACAAAAATTGCTCAAAAAAATGATAATTTTAAATTGCTTATTTTAAAGTTTTTACCCAACGCAATAACAACTATTCAACGATATAATAACTTTTATAATGTTTTTAAATTTTTCCATAATTGATGTTGACTACACTGCAAATAGAGGCATCTTAAATTAAGACAGATATGCGATTGAAAAAGAATTTAGGGCACTTAAGTGTCTGAATCTGAAAATTCAGTCGTAATAGTTGTCTTGATTTAAGACACATAAGTGTCTTACTATGATCATGATGTAAACGAACTGAGAAAAGAATCTAAAAAATTTGCAAGCATCTAATTTTAAGACACTTTGTAAGTCCGTTCCGCATTAACCACCAGAGGCCCTCTCAGTTGCGCATGCATTTTAAATTTCTTTCGTTCGAACTTGATGCTCGTTTGTAATTCAAACTGAGTTTTTGTTTTTATTTACGCGTCATTTTAACTAATAATTTATTTTGACTTGATTCGTTTTTTGTGGAATGTGAAGTTCCGTGATTTAATTCGTATCGACATAGTGGTGTTTCGTATCAATTTATATCAATAACTGTAATATAGTGTTCTTCGTCTCGTCTAAGCATAAGAGAACTGTTGTCTGGCGGGCTGTGTTTTGATGAAAAAATTTTTCATTCTTTAAAAAAAGCTATCCGGATGTGCAAAGGGATTTTCTTTTTAAAATATCAAAGTCTGCATAACTCACGGATACTAATGTAGCCCCCAATCCGGACGTCCTGTGGGCGGATGTGCTTTTGGAATAAATCAGCCCTTTTTCCAGATAAGTGGGGTCTTCACTATGTATTGAAAACTCTCTGTGAATGTTTTCTCTTTGAATGGAGACCTCACACGAGTCTATAGCTTTATTAGTTCCTGAGTTATGGCAAAACATCTTTAATGCATTTTGCCTATGGGATTTCCATGTTAAAATTTTGATTTGCTAATATTTAAATTTCTACTCTTCAAATCATCTGCAATCATATTTCTGTATTATTTTCTATCAAATGTTATCCTTAAAATAAATATTGGTGAGTCCGCATGGTGTACATAAGCGGTTACTGAATTTATTGAGTTTACACCAGCCTAAGCCTTTTCTTATACAGGCCATTGGTCATTACTTTAGAAATCACAGTGATAGTGCCTGTTGATTGGCTCATAACTTCTTAATTATCATCAAGACCACCGTAACAGTGTTTTTTTTGGTGTAATTATTACTTCGGAGTACCTTTTTTAAGTCTTTATTTATCTATACAATATTTTTATAAGCATTTAATGTGGCAACATTTGTAATGTTTACATTTCTGATAGGTTTATTATGTGATATGTACTGGAATTTCCAAGTCTTTATAGTAAACATTCTTATTTAATAGCTTCTTTTAATTATTATATATGATTTTCTTGTCTAATGAGTTTTCTTCTGCCTCATGGTGTGTACATCATAAATTTCATGACATTAAAGAATATAGTTTGAACATCCTTCCATTTATCCATATCATTGATTTCTCCATAGGTTTAATACAGGGAATTACATGTGTTCATTTATTTACATTAAATTGTTTTGATTAATAAAACTCATTACATCCGGTTATTCTAATTAAAGGAATCTCCGATTTTCCCTCTGCTATAATTTTAGTGTTTTATTTTAGAAATATTCCATTTGCTATACTGAAAATAGTCAACATCTAATCTTTTTTTTCACTTTCAACATGAGTGATTCAAAACCACACCTTCTAGATTTGACAGTTGCATCAGAAGTTGACGTCACTAGACGTTGAAGCAGAACAAAATTTGTTGATGTCGTTAATAAATCTTATTCAATGATTTAGAAGGATCTCGCCTTATCGCTATACTAGGGCTTTAATGATTATTTATAAATTCTTAAATTCATGTAATTATGTGCTGTGAACCTAATTGTAAAAATGCGGTAAAAATATACAGATATATTTCATTTGAAATCAATTATATAATATTGATTTTTTGGATTATTTTTAATAAAAAAGTAATTTGAAATTCAAAATGAATGCCAGTAAAGAGGTAGAATTTTATACAGTATTTACTTGCATAGCTAGATTTTGCACTTAAAACTGACACGGAAATTTAGCGAAACATAATACAGGATTGGACATTTTCCAGAAGGAGGGCTTGATTAATGATGGGCAAACTCGGCTGTGTCCCCTCCCCCTACGATTTTACATGCTCCAAATTCGATATGTAATTTTTTAAAGCTCATATTTTAAATGTGTTTCGACATTCTATTGATTATAATCAGTATTCTGAACTTTAAAATTAAAATTAGATTGAAAACTAAATACAAAAAAATTTAAATATACTAAAAACTCTCAATCGCGGGCACCTCGGGAACGTTGAATTTGAATGCTGTTCGATTGTGTTCGTTTTTATTAGGTGAAAAAAAAAATGTATTTATTTTGAAAAAGTCAGTGTTTGCTGAAGAAAATTGTCCTATGAAAGTTTTGTTGTAAAATCTCCATAACGGAAACTTCTAAACAGATGACACCACTATTTAGGAAGCACATTTTTATTCACAACATGCACATTTTTTATTTAAAACATGCACATTTTTAATATACTTTTATCTCAGAAAAAAAGACACCTCCGAATGGCGGACAAATTCCACGGTTCCTAGGTGCCCGCTATTGAAATGTTTTACTGTATTGCGACAAATATTTAAATTTTTAATCTCTATAAATTAAAAATATTGATTACAATTAGTACAATGTCGAAAAAGATTTCAATTATCAGCTTTATGAAAGTTGCATACCATATTTTGGAGCCCCTAAAATCAGGCTGTGTCCGGGTGGAGGGGGCAGGATAATGGCCACATATTTTTCCCGGATCAACTTGGTCAATCATGGCTACGTATAATGCTTAAAAAATGGCTGCGATTCAGATGTTTGAAGTGTCTGAAACAATTAAAACATTTTAAAAAGGCTGAAAATTGAACACTCCGTTTCAGACACTTAAGTGTGTGAATTCAAAACATTTCGATTTACAGTGTACGTTATAAAGATAGAGAAAAAATGCCAGTCGAGCACATTGCAAGCAGTATCAACAAAAGTTCTTATAACCTCCCCGTGATAACAAATCAGAACAAAAATAAACTTCACGACCTTAAATGCATGTAATAACGCGTAAGCAACACACAATAGTTCACCAAAAGATCAATAGAAAGCGCCACATCGCAAAAAAAGATCACGTAACTTCTTAGTTGTACTATGCATTTAAAGGATAAGTAATTGCGATTAAACAATCATCCAAAAACACTCCCATAGATTTTCATCACCAAACTGCCTCAGGAAAAAAAATGAAGATAGCAATTTGATTTCAAAATATGCCTTCTTTCAATGTTTGCTAAACAATTAAACTTAGGGAGTCGTCTTAAATCAGAAATTGTACGAAACACTGAAATTTTCTGTACGAACACCTTTTTACATTTGAGTTATGCTACACCAAGTTACATTTGAGTTGAACTTAAAAATATTAATCGCATTGTTAATTGTTTCCAAAGATTAAAAAGGAAGTTAACATTAGGAGTTTAAATGTTTAAAACTTCATAATTCCTAAACTGTTTCATCGAATGACTTGAATTAACTTTCTGTTCAAACTTTCTGTTTTGTTATCCGAAAGTAACATTTAGTGAAAAAGCCAAGTAGTCAAAAGTGGATGTTGGTATTGAAAATGCCGGAGTTTGGTACAATTTCAGTAAAAAACAACCCTACCCTTAAGCTTTTTTTTTTTTTTTCTTGTAACATACATTCAAATATTACTTCCAGTCAAATGGCTATTTACGTTTTTACGAGACAATTTGGTGATGAAATTCTATGGGTGTCCTCTCTTTAGTAGATAGTAGTATACTGCATATACATTTGCTAATTATATAACAGAAAACATTTTTTGGTTTATTATTGCTTTTTTCTATTATTTATTTACTTACCACACATAATTCATTTAAAGTTGCCTTTTAAAAACACGGCCAAAAAGTAATCTAGAAAATAATTTTCTGACAATTTCTGCAAGTGACAATGTAATCCTGACACTCAATAGAGACTCTAGGAAATGTTACAAAACTTTAGAATGTCATTATCCATTCAAAACTTTACAGACTGCACTTGAATGCTTTACTGAAGTTCCTAATGTGAGAAATATTACTACTCAACTAAATGCAATTTAAACAGAAAACGTCCGCGAACAATAATCTTTTCGAAATAATTTCTATTTTTATTATAATGACTCTGCATGCAGCTAACAAGAGACATTTAGATAACACAAAGAAATTTTATAGAATTTAAAAAGGTATTCGTTTTCAAAATTTTAAATGCCAGAAAATATTAATACTTTTGTATTCTTTTTGCAAAACTTAAAAATTGTCATTATAGTCGCAATTTTGATAAGGATCATGATGTGAACACTTTAACAACAAATTCAAATTTATTCTCAATAGCGAAATTTAAAGAAAAAGTGAGTAGATAGATAAAAGGAGAAACAGACAAATGAAAGTAATAAAAATATTTCAAACATTTTGCAGATCTATTTGAAATTTTAATTTTTATGTATTTTTAACAAAATTACTTTTAACTAAATTACTTTTAACTTTGACTAATTTTTATGTAATTATAATATATTAACCGCTTCCCTTACCAATTTTTTTGGAAAAAAAAATTTGCAAAAAATAATCACATTTTTTGCAATCACATCATTGCATTTCATCATTTGCATTTCATATCACAAAATTTGGAAAACTGCTAATCAAATATTATATATAATTCAGTTATATATAATTTATCATATTATATAAGAATATTTTCTTTCTTTTTAAGCTTCAGGCCGAGTAAAAACGTGATAAAACAAATCGTAGTGACAAATTGTGCCACGCACAAGTTGTTTCGGGATAATAATTAATTGTAATACATAAGAACCCGAGATAACTTGGGATAATCAGGAATGCGGTTAAAAATTTGTTACAAATAATTTAATAAAATGCCCGCAATGACATTTAATAAAATGCCCGTAAAATAATACAATGATCAGTATAACTAATCAGACGGTCTTAAGGGTTAGAAAATTATTATTTCAATAGTAATAATTTACAGTATGAAACAAAATATATTCTACCTTAACGCCACAAACCTGCTATGGTTCACTCAACTACATAATCAAATTTCATTTTAATAGAGCCCACTTTGGAACTGTTAGAATGCAGATTGACTTTAAAAACTGCCAGACATATGACTGGAATGGTGATATGTCTAGACAGATTATCATTAAGGCAGACAATCAAACAGAAGTCAGTACATCTTTACTAGATTGGAAGATAGTAAGAACTAATATTTACTATTGTAACTATATCTAACATAAAGCTTGGAAAAAGATTTATGTAAAATCAGTTAAATTTTATTAATAAAATAGCTGTGCAAGGTGAAAGTAAAAAATACTATGTTACACAAAGCTTATCGCGCACTTATAAGGGTAATATTGCATTAAATTAGTGAGATTGTATTTGTTTTTCCTTTGATTGGAATCTGTTTTCATTGAACTTTTTCTTATTTGAGTAGTTTATAAAACCGTTAACTAATGTGTCAGAAAGATATTTTAAAGAAAGTGGATTTGATAAACAAAAATGCAGTTATTGTGATAGTGGTAAAATCAGAAAACTTTAATTAATAAAAATTAAGAAATTATTAAAACCACTTTTCTATAATTTTGAACTTTGTGAAACTTTTCTTTTTTTCTACACGTGGTTAAGATAAAATAAATTAAATTTTTATGAAATAATAAAAAATGCAATAAAAATGACTATTTCCTTAGCATTTTTATTTTAAAAAAATAAACTATTTATATTACTGAAAATTAGTTTATTAACTTTATTAAATGCACCTTAAGTATCGCTCATAAAAAAATAGAGAGTCAATTGAGTAGAAGAAGTTTGGGTATTATGGAACACCATTTACATTTTTAATTGCAAGTCATCTGAAAAAAAAAATGAAATACAATAAAATTTAGTAAAGAACAAACTTTGACTATCTCTTAATACATTTTAATGCATTTAAAGGGGAAGAAAAAATACATATCAATATTTAGCTTTTAAAAAAAGGTTACCTTTTCAGTTAATGGCAACCAGTCGGGTAGTATTGAATAGGGTTATAAGGAATATTAAAACTGCAAGAAAAACCGTGATTTAACCCTTTGTCTACTACATTATGATCTACTGCAATTTTTTTCATGTAATATTTTTTTTTCAGTTACTACAATGAAAATTAAAGGATAAACATAAAAAAAATAACTCACCATTGAGAAATTTAATTATTTAGAGGTAATTAATTAAAGTGGTACTTTAAAGTACCGTCAGTACACTCTGACTAAAATATCGTAACAGAAAACCCACAAGGTATTTCAAATAGCACCAGAAAATATTTTCGACTTAATAAGTATGTGAAATATAGGCTTTTTCCTATTTTCAAATAATTTTTTTGGCAAATTCCGGTGCCAATCATTTATTTCAACACTTTAGAATTGAAAATGCTTTGCCTTTGAAAGGATTAAAAAACTATTTTTTTAAGGTTTCGATTTTGTTAGCAGTCCTTTAGTTATGTGACGTCTATATTCCAGGGACAACATATTCTCTCGCATCTCCACGCATGCAATATATAAATTTACATATGCCATTTCTAGCAGAGCAAAAACGAGCCGGTGCCACAACTTTTTTAATTTCCTATAAAAAATGACAAGGAAACAGAAAAGAAATACCAGGGAAATCATTATTACACTACATTTTAGTAATTACGTTTTAAAGCAGATGAAAACGATGGATAACTACACAGACGAAAAGTAAACAAGAAGTTTTTCTCCAACACCCAGTGTCCTGACGGTACTTATAAGTACCACCGAGTAATGCAATTGTTAAATCAAATACTTACACCGTACACCTAAAATAGCTAGTCAAACAGTATTCTAAAATCATAATGAACACATAAAAAACCCAACTCTTATCTTATATCCTTTACTGTGTTTGCTGCAATAAGAAGGCGAGAGCGACAATCTGTACAAAATGTCGGCACAAAACCAATCGTCTGTGTCAAAGATAGCCTTCTTCCTCTCTAAAATAACAAACCTAGAACTACTGCTGCCATGTATCCGGATAAAGTGGTGTTAAAAGAGTATTTTTGCAAAGTACCATTAGAATATTAGTAATGTTCACTATGGGATGAAAGTTTAAAGTGAGTGATAGTTATAAGTACTGTCAGTAGATATAGGGTTAAAATAATAACCAAAAGTATTTAATGAGTAAACCTTAGTACATCATTTATAAATCATCAGTTTGTTTGAAAAAATGTTTTTCTTTTTAGACTCGTCTTGAAAATGTTGTCTAGCTGATATTCTGTACTACCCGTTACACCATCTTGAAAAATATAACCTCTTCACTCGTCAACAAGTTAGCATACAGGAAAACTGACTGACACAGCAATAAATATAACTATTCATATACATACTGAACTTGGTTAACATAACTGACAATGAGATTTTATAATTAATAACACTGGTCAACAAATTTGAACTTTTGCTCTGTCCTAAAACAGAAATTAGTTGTTTTTTATGCGGTTTTTTGCGCTGATTCCGAATCTAGTTTTAGATTTACTCCAGCACGTCAAGTTTCCTAGATATTTGCATATTTCATTTTATGCAAATTTAGTAAATTTTATACAATTATTTGCAAATTTAAGGTATAAAGCAATATCAGACAGGGTTTTTTGTTTTATGTTATGATTACTACCTAATTTACTTCCCAAAAACGTTGTTTCTGAGATTATACTGACATGTGAA
The DNA here is from genome assembly GCA_963932465.1 of Maratus speciosus. Taxonomy (NCBI): domain Eukaryota; kingdom Metazoa; phylum Arthropoda; class Arachnida; order Araneae; family Salticidae; genus Maratus; species Maratus speciosus. The sequence continues at coordinate 400,927,297 of OZ010796.1, read as the reverse complement.
TGTGAAATATTGTACTTAATTTGCATATTTTTCATGTTTTTCTAATAATGTTTCTTGACGTTCAAATATTTCTGCCGCACGAGTACGCTAATATGTTTCTAAACCAGTTTTTTGAGCTGATTTGAAATCTTGTATCTGTTTTCTTCTATCACGTCTAGTTTTTGAAAAAAGTGAAGTTTTAGTTCTTGGTCAAAAAAGCCAGAAATAGCTTTTTATGATACTTTGTATGATAAACTTCAACTAGTTAGGATAGATTGTAATACTTTTTTTTCGATTATATAAATTTTTCTTTATGTCTCTGATATGAATCTGACCCTGTTTACCTTCTTGTCAATGAATTACACACCCCTAAAAAGCATCTTATATCAAACCTGTGTTAATGCCGTGCAAAAGTAGAAATTCATCTTACTCAAAAACTAGATATGATATAAGAAAACAGACTGCAGATTTGAAATTAGCATAAAAATCTAGTCTAGAAAACATTACGTCAATTCTGTGGCAGCTATTTTAAAGTTGATAGTGATGTAAACATTACACCATTGAAAAATATGCAAATTAGGCTTAATAACTGATAAATAAATGTTAAGAATATGCAAATCGCGACATTTATCTGAAGCAAATAGTCAAGTAGTCATTATCTAGAAAACGTAATTAGATGTGACATATATTGTATCTAAAATTTGCATAAAATAGCACAAAAAAGATTAAATTTGCATAAATTTAAATATGCAAATTTCTCAAAACCTGGACCACCTAGAGATGAACGGAAAGCATATTCGGAATTAGCGCCAACAACTGATCTAGAAGCAACTAATTTTTGTTCTAGGACAAAACCACTGTTGTCCAGTGTTAGAATTTTATAAAGTTTACATGCAAAACACTGCAAAAATTGAGAATAAGAGTTCATTTTACCGTGTCGCTCCAACAACAAGTATCCAAACAGAGCACAGTGCCTCATGGAAATACTAGGAAGTCATTCGGTCGATTTACGCTTGTCAGCAACACCATATGCGCCAGATATTGGAGTATTCCATATTGTTCGACCATTCCATAATATCCGAACTTCCTCTATATGTTGAAGTTTGTTAATACTGATATATTGAAAAATCACAATTTGAAGAAAAATAATTTGAAGATTCAGAGTCAGTCATTTAAAAGAGAAATGGTTCCACTAAAAAGACGTATTTTGAATTATCGAATCTTTACGGTACTTAGTGGGAATAACCTCTAGATGCCTAAATGCATTTCAAACAAAAAGTTTTAAAATTGATATTTTGTAATTTTTTGCAAAATGAAGGGTACAGATTTAAAATTAGTAGCAAAGTAATCCTTGTCTGGGGCGGCATAATGTTGGCAGTCGTACACCACTGCACGTCTTCGATGCGGGTACTGTCAAAGCTCATCGCTATAGTGATGAGGTCCTTGAAGCCTATGTGACGTTGTTCCAGAGTGCTGCAGGCCCAGACTTCATGTTTATGGACAATAATGCGAAGCCACACGCAGCTCACATTTTTTATGATTGTCCTGAAGGAAAGGATATTCACCGTATGAATTGGCCCTCGAGCTCTCCGGACCTCAATCCTATTGAACATGTTTGGGATGGTCTAGGAAGAGCCATTGCACAGAGTAACCCCCCTCCCAGGACCCGCCAGGAGTTAAGAGCCGCGCTTTTGGAGGAATGGGCTTTGTTGCCACAAAACTTTATTGACACCCTCATAAACAGTATGCGAGCTTGTTGTGAGGCTTGTATAGCTGTGCACGATGATCACACTCCGTATTAGACAGACTTTTGCCGAGATAAATGCTTTATCTCAGATTCATGATTTAACACTTTTTGATATACCCTGTTTCTTAATTCACAATTAAAATATTTTCCTTATTGTTATGTTGCTATATTCTTTCTTCCATTGTAATATACCTCAGTGCTAAATTTCGTGGCAACACAGTGAATAGTTTATAAGTTTTCACAGATTTTATGTTTGTGGTCTTAATTTTAACATGAGTGTACTTCCAGAAATTTTCGTTCATAGACAGTACTGTATCTGAATTCTTCTGTGTGTTCTTGTAAGTAACTGTAAATATACTATGCGCATCATATTTCCCAGAACGCATCTTGCAGTGAACCCCAGTTCTGTATATAAGTTTCAATATGCCTGAAATAGTGCAACATCATTTAAATACGTTGTAAAACGATTTTCGCAATACAACATAATGTAACAGAATTCTTTTGAGTGTCCCTGTAATCAAACAATAAATGCTATACACTTAATATTCAATTCAAAACATCCCATAGTAAACCTCAAGAACATATATCAATTTCATCACAATCCGAGTTTATTTACGTGAGTTAGAGCACGGCTAGACCAATTGAAGTCATAAACACTTTTAAACTGTGTTGGAAAGTGTTAATAATGCTACTGTTGTGGAGAAACGTTTATAAAAATTTCGATGAAGTTCCAAGCAATATCAACTAGTTTATAACTCTTATTATATTATACGTAGGAAACTAGTTTGATTCTCTATCGTGTCAGGGCGATATTTATCATAGTCATATAAAACTAACTTGATTAAGATGAATTACTTCTAGAATGAATACTGTTAAAGAAATCTACTCAAAAATGAAGAAAGTGAACCTACTTATTTAAAAGTGTAATTATATAATAAATGATTGCATGACATGCTCAAATATGTCTAACTATACGTACTTGAACATATTCTTGTCAAAAAAAATATTATTATATAATCGTATATTACGCCATCTTACATATTACGGAGGTAATTTTTAAAGTAAAGCCCGTTTTGCAATTAAAAAAAATTACTACATTCAGAAAATTTATTTTTTACAAGATTATTCATACCTTTTTCTGCTTTCCTCCATACTTTCCTTGTCTTTTGAAAATTTGTCGTAACGCCATACGAAGTTTTGTAACCATTCCTCATAGAATTCCTGTGAAGAAAGCCATACCTTAACCGCTGCCGTTTCCTCTTCTTCGTCACTGCTGTAGCGCTGGCCGGAGAGAAACGATTTTAGATATCGCAAGAGGCGATAGTCATTCAGCGCAAGGTCAGGACTGTATGGAATGTTCTCAAACGGCTCAACATGGACATTTGTCCTCCTTTCAATGAAAAATCTCACCCACTTACGCGCTTTGTTATCTCTCATTGCATCGGGGGCGATATACCTCACAGATCTGGCAATGAATATCCGCTGCTGTCATGTTTCTTGCTGACGTCAACTGGATTACTGACTATATTTCACAGTTTCGGCTTAGCATGTAATCACGCGCCCATTAGTTTTTCTTGTTGGAAGGACTGCGCGTTCGTTGGGGGGCGTTGGCGTGTGCCTTTCTCAGAGACTCAGGGGCTGGAAGTTTCTTTAGTGAATCCCAGCATGCCGGTGAACTTACGGGGTGGAGTTAATAGGGTTTATACCGGATCCTAGCGATTGTGTGATCTTGCTCCACTTACGCAATCAGTCAGTCGGTGGGATGATCAATCGGCTTGAACATGTTTCTCGTTCATTCTGAAGCAACACACTGACACCGTAGGTTCACATTTGGAGTCTGCGCGTATGCGCGTTGCTGCAAGTGCGCGAGATTTTAATAAATATTTGGTAACGGACATTTACTTTCAAAATAACTTATTTTACATATTATAGATTTCAAAATAAGTTGTTTGATAAATTTGCTTGTACGAATTACAAATAGTTTGTCTTAATAGTTTCACGAATAAAATGTACCCACTGCAAAATTAATGAACTAGTGGCGGATGTAATAAATAAGAGTGTGACTGTATAATTTCCATTCGCTTTACATTTCCAGTGATGCAGTAGTTTTTCATGGACGCATTTTAAAAATCGAGGTTAAGTGCTTTCGAACTGATATAAAACAAAGTATATACTGAAATATTAAGGACTCGTGTTTTAAAAATTTGAAACTTAAGTATTCGTAGCCTATACTTTCGTAGGTTATACTTAAAAATAAATATTTCTTGCTTATTTTAAATACTCTTTTTTAACAGTGTAGAGAGAGATGATAAGATATTTCTGGTCACTTCTGCTGTGAGCAAAAGTATGCGTCGTTACAATTACTACTATGTTCAGTAAAATCAGTGTTGCCAGATTGGGGACTTTTTTGTCCCCAGCTTGTTGATTGTCACCGCTTTTTTTTTTTTTTTTTTTGAAATGGAAATATCCGCCCTATTTAAAAATAGATTAAAATTATGAAAAATAAGTGAATTATACTATTTTAAAAAAGTGGTGACAGTCAAATAATCTGAATTAAAAAAGTCCCCAATCTGGGAATACTGAGTAAAATGTTTTCAATTGTTGATTTAAGTAGCAGGCTAAAATTGATTTTATAATCTAACAGTGTAATTTTATTAAATTGCAAGGAATATCGGGGCGCATTGCAACTCCCCTCAGTTTCAAAGTTTTCATCTGCGCTTATTTCCCCCCATTTGAATGGTATAACCTCCCTCTGAGAGTAACGGAAAGGGGAAGAGAATCGTTTGCGGTTTTTAGTTCAATTCCCCATATTCTTCAATATTTGACTTGTATAAATTTGAAACATTTGATTACTTTTACGTTTTGTATAAAGGATAAAATGAGAACTTCTTCTCAAAGTATTTTTTTTCTCTTTAATAACTAACAACTAACACACACAGTCATTATATATGCATATATACGGAATTTTTTTTTAATTAAGCGTTTCATAAATTTGATACTTAAACACTTTTCAAAAAATCCCTGCCGGCCCGGCCTACAGGCAGAGGTAGATTTCAAAGTTAAGTATACTAATTTCACCAACAAAAACTAAATCATTATTAGATATAAATCCACTTTAACAGTTTTATCCGTCTGCTTTTGACGAGTTTTTATTTCCTTTTTATAAAATAGATGGTTTTATCAGAATCATGTTAAGGCGATATTAAAAAAATATTTTTCCATACTCAACAACTCGAAATTTTCTGGCACATTTTCAGATTAATTAAAAAAATATATATATATATATATATGAAACATGCTGACGTGATTTTTGAAAAGATTTATAAGCGACCTGTGTTTTTATTTTTCTTTCAATTAATTAAAACTTGATTAATAAACAATTATTTTCTCAGTAGGGCAATATTTTTCGCTTCTAACACAATCGGTTCGGGAAATTCTGTTCAAAATGCCCACTTTGACATCATTTTTTGAAATATATTCTACCTCTATCAAAAAATCGATCATTACTGTAGATTATATAGTTTCTGAATAAGAGAATCTAGCAATTGGATGCGTTTGAGAGCAAAAATGGATTTAAAAATGAGTAAGAAAATAGACAGTTTGGATTTGAATACACCCTTACTTAGATGATTTCTTTTTTCAACCGCTATGTATTTTTAATTTGTGCTGGGCAACATATAACTATGATATGTTCCCGCACCATGTTGGTTAAATCAAAGTAAAATTGCGTAATTTGTTATTTCTGTTTGTATAAATATTTTTTATAAAATATAATTATGAGTGTAAAATTATAATGTTTATATATTTAAGTAAAATAAGAGTGTAAGTTCATACAAAAATTATTAAGTTGATTTTAAAGATTAAATATATATTTTTAAAAAATTGTTGTATTGTAAAATGAATGTATAACGTTGAATGGAGTTCGGATCTCAGACAACAACAATACGCAGACGCCATGGTGTCGTTTTATGACAAGCCAATGGAAAGTGGTGTATAATTAGAAGTCGTAAAATCATAAAAACGTTGGAATCAATTTATGGCCTCAATAAAAGCGTTGGGATAAATTTATGACTTTTCAGACCACCCAAACTTTAAGGCAGATAATAATATTAAAGTATATGTTAGGGGCCATTTGCAGACTGCTAGCTAATAGGCCTATCGAAGTATAATAAAAAATCTTCTCACATCCAATAACAGTGGACTAGACAAAAATAGTTCCTCCCACTGCAGGAGCTGGTGTGCAAGAAGAATAAGTTTTAAAAAAGGATAGTCTGAAAAAAGATGTAGAGGATGCAAGAGCTCTCCCGAAAGCCCGTGCAATGAGTCCCGTAAGCCCTAGTAAAGCCCAGGCGAGATGGACATTTCGGAGCGAGCCTAATCGAGCCTAATCAAGCCTAATTGAGGATGTATTCCTGAGGTACCTATCGGAGTGAGCCTAATCAAGCCAAATTGAGGATGTCTTCCTGATGTACAGATCGGAGTGATCCTAATCAAGCCAAATTGAGGATGCGTTCCTGATGACACATTGCCATGATCCTAAGCAACGCAACAACTCGGAATTTGACGAATAAAGGCCACCATCCCGTATATTAAAAGAAGGTACTATTTTAAACATTTTCTTTTACCACTCAAGATCATATGAAAAATCTTAAAAAAATACTTTTCTGATATTTATGGTAGAGAGTTATCTGAGATCCGACCAAACCAATAATTAAATAAGATTAAGGTAATTTTAAAAATGAAAGAGAGTATTTCTTTTAGCAAAAAGAAACAATTATAATAATTAGAGTACGTGAAAATATTGTCTTTTTTTTTAAAAAAGATTAAACATACTTAAAATAATGAGAAGCAAACAAAAGTGTTGCTTTCTATTTTTTGAATTAATATTATGTTTTTCTGTAAATAGATATGTTCAATGTAAATAAAATATGTAATCAAGTTTTAAAAAGTTTCTGTAATTATTTAATTAATAATATTTAAAGTGTGTCAATTCTTTTTTTTTACAGCTTAAATTTTAGTTTAATTCATAAGTGGGAGAGTTCGTCTAAATAATTCACAACGCAAACTCTTAATTTTATTCGTAATTATTCAAATTTAATAATTACTTTTTGACGCGAATTATAATTTAATTTTATTAATGCTTCGCGTTGCTCTTCTACTAGAATGTAGGTAAATACGATCACTTATATTATTTAAATTTATCTAAGGTATATAAAACTATATACCAATTTGCTATGAGGTTGCTTGGATGATTTGGACCAATTAACAATTTTGAATATATTTAATAAAAAATAAACAGGTGTAATTATCTGTCCAGCATCCCCCCTTCATAAGTAAAATGGTGCTCTGACTCAGGAACGATCATCTGAGGTCATTAGATAGGTAAATGGTGCTATGACTCAGGAACGTTCATCTGAGGTCATTAGAAATAATAATAATAATAATAATAATAATAATAAAGGAAAATAAATTTAAGTATTATTTCAATGTCACAATTTTAAAGATATTGTAGGTATGTAAGTTTAATTGATTAAAATTTTATTAAAATTAATTTTATTATTGTAACAATAATGACACACATATAATAATTTTATATAAATAAAATGAATAATATATGTTAGTAAAAAAAACAAAAAAAAAATGAAAAAAATAATTCTGGGATTTATAATGGGTAAATTTAGGAATTACAATTTTGTTTTTTTTTCTCTCTTTTCGCTTGTGGTTGGATCTCAGTTACCATTGAAAAATAATGGCATTCACATCACAGATGACACATTTGTAAAAATAATTTTTTTTATATAATGTATAAATAATAATAATAATAAGAATAATGAGTAAAATTTTATAATATGTCTGATATAAAAATGATTGAAATGTCAATAGATCACGATTTTTGAAATTGTATCACCTTGATACAAAAGAAAATTTATGAGTCGTACTACGAAGTAGTAGTACAATATTTACAAAAAAATAAATAAAAAATAAGATTGTTTTTTCTGTAGAAAAAGACAGATATTTTTCTGTTAAATGAAATTATGTTGTTTTTTATATATACGTGTATTATAAATATTTTAGGGGTATTTATGTGTGTAAAAGAATAATCTACAAAACAACTTCATCTCCTAAGAAATTTTTTTTAAATTTTAGTGTTGTTGTTTTTATGTATTTATGCAATTTAGAATATTTTCATACATATGTTGTAATATAGAGAAAATAGTATGAGATGCAAAATATTCTTTTAAGAGGTATAGGATCTATTTTGAATTGATATTTTGAAAAAGTATACATTGATTACTAATACTTGTTAAAAATGACTCAGACGCTGGATATAGATACACGTATTAAGTTAGTGTCACCATTTGACAATAAAAAGAACAAAAACATTATATTTTTCTTAGAGGAATTTGATAATATTTTGAATCCGACAGATATACAGGAAGAAACTAAATTATTAATTTTAAAGGCTAAAATTACTGGGGACGCAAAACATATTTTAAGTAAACAGATTGAAACATATAACGAGACCAATTATAATTTATTTAAAAATAATTTGGTGGAGTTATTTGGTACAAAACTAAGCTTCCTTAATGCTCAGAGCAATTTCCTAAATTTAAAACAGGCCGCAAGTCAAACGATAGAGGATTTCATTTTGGAGTTTAAAAAGGGTGTAAAATGTTATATCGAAAGTGCAGGCGAAAATGTGGATAATAAGGAAGAGAATTTTATCGAAATCTTAAAAATGTCGAATTTTTTAAATTCAATTAGACAGGATATTGCACTAGATGTGCGTAAAAATGCGCCCAGGTCCTTCAAGGAGGCATGCGAGTTAGCAAAACTTATGGAAAGTGCGTATAATGAATCAAAGTTTGAGGAAATTAACGCAATAAATAAAGAAAACAAAGATCTTTATGAGAACATTATAGAATCAAGTAAGCAAAACAAAGAGCTAATCGAGAAATTAAAAGGGGAGATTGAAAAACTAAAAAAATCAAAGAAAAAAAACCATGCAATTAGGGATGATAGTGTTCCGCGGAATAAGAAACTCTTTAATAAACACAATGATTATCAGGGTCCCCATTTCAATAACAATTTTCATTATAATGATTATGAACGATATTATAATGATTACTACAATTCCTTTAATTACCCGACGCATTATGGGATGTATGATTATTCACAACCTAACTGGAATTCGGGAAATAGGGATTTTGGATATATTTCTGAGAATTATGAGCAAAATGGTTATCAATTTGAAAAGCGCAAAAAGAAACAAAAATGGGCAAAGAAAACAGCGAAATCGGATCAAGATTCGGGATTTTCAGAGACGGAAATCGATAAAATAAATAAAACAATCGCAAATATAACAAATGCAGACAAAGATAGTCTGCCAATTATATCACTAAGTATACAGGGCGTCGAAATACAAGCGTTACTGGATACCGGAGCTGCTGTGTCCCTTTTATCACCTTCTTTATTCAAAAAAATTAAAGATACAAACGTCAAAATCAAATATTTGGGCAATCAGATCCAAATTAAAACTTTAACAAATTCAAAGATTTTTTTTAAACAATGTGTAAAATTAACTTTTCGATTAAAAGGTATATTCACAACAGGCACATTTTATGTCACTAATGATGATTTTGATAGGCAGTACCAAATGTTATTAGGGTACGATTATCTCAAAGAAAATCATATGATTTTGGATTTATGCAATAAAACATTAAAATTTAAAAATCAACAAATTAAATTAAACGTTGCAAGTGAAGTAAATAATTATGAAGTGAATAACATTACGCCATGTAATTCAGGGGAACATTCAAATAAAAGTATGTTTGCCATTACTAAAAATAGAATTTTTCTCCAACCTGAAGAATCGAAAATTGTAAAATTAAAATGCCCAGAGGATATAAATATGTCAGATATAATTATTTTTGACCCCATTCAAGAAAATAGTAAATTTTCATGCGAGACTTCGTTACACGAAGTTAAAAAAAATAATAACATAAATATTATAATAAAGAATAAACTGTTAGAAAAGTTAATTATTCAGAAAGGAACTAAAATAGGGGAAATTATAAAGAACTTTGAGTGCAAGCAAGATGACTCAACTGATAATATAGAGAAAGGGACATTTTATGAAATAAATAATTTAAATATAGAAGATGTAAGAAAATTGCGAGAAGCAGAAATTAAAGAGACGGATTTCGATTTAAGCCATTTATCAGAGGAAGTACAACAAAAATTTCGAAAAATTTTAATGGGCAATGTTCATGCATTTTCAAAAAGTTATCAAACATTGGGGCAATCAGCGTTTGTTGCACCAAGTTTTCAATTGAATCATGAATTCCCGGTACAAGCTAAGCCATATAAATTGCCTCAGGCAGTAAGACAGTATGCGAAAAGGGAAATTGAACAACTGTTACAGGCTAAAATTATAGAGAAGACTGACTCCGAGTATGCTTTTCCAGTTATTTTCGTTAGAAAGAAAAATCCGAGTAATAACCCGAATGCAGAACCCAAGTTTAGAATGGCAACGGACCTAAGACTATTAAACCAAATTTTACAACCTTATACTTATCCGATGCCGGACGTAAAAGACTTATTACAAAAAATAAGCGGTAAAAAATACTATACGGTGCTAGACTTACATAGTGCTTTTTTCCAAATAAATTTAAAACCAGAAGATTGCAAAAAATTAGCGTTTATTACGGAATTTGGAAAACATATGCCACTTCGTTTAGCTTTTGGCACACGAAATTCTAGCGCAATTTTTGCAGAAGTAATCGATAAAATTCTGGGACATTTTGACAAAAGCAAAGTATCATACTACATTGATGATGTGTTGATATCTGCAAATACAATAGCAGAGATGACGAAAACCTTAGAAGAAGTTCTACAGGTATTAATAAATCACAACATGACAATCGAACCTTCAAAAATGCAAATTTGCAAAGCAGAAATAGAATTCCTAGGATTTAGGGTGAATCAAATGGGATATTCTCCATCTCAAAAGAATATTGAAAAAGTAAAAAATTTAGTCAGACCAAAATCGAAAAAGGGGGTCAGATCTTTATTGGGCTTAGCGAATTATTTTCGGACGCTAATACCCAACTATTCCGACAAAGTTAACCCTTTAATAGAGCTGACTAAAGATAAAGTTAAATTTAAGTGGAGTCCAGAAGCAGAAAAAGCTTTCCTGATAATTCAGGAAGAAATTGTACAAAAACCAACGCTCAGACCCCCCGATTTTAACAAGGAATTTTTCTTATTCACGGATGGGAGCAAAGTTGCAATTTCAGGTGTTCTAGCTCAAGAAAAGGATGGTCATTTGCTACCTGTTGAATTTTTCGGGAGAAAACTTAGAGAACCGGAAAAAAATTATCCGAGTATTAAATTTGAGTTATTAGCAGTGCATGAAGCAATTATGCATTTTAAATATATGCTTTCAGGTAGAAGATTTACTGTGTTAACTGATTCGAAAGCACTAACTCAGCATTTACATTTACAAGATAAATCGGAAATTATAAACAGATGGGTAGCAGATTTACAAGACTTTAATTTCGACTTCGAATTCGTCGAAGGAATTAACAATCCAGCAGACTATTTGAGCAGGAATTTAGATAATCTTACAACAGACAGAGAACTCCAAAATAATTTGTTTGCAAGTAACATAGCACTTACAGACGAAAATATTAAATCGGAGCAATATGCAGACGAAAAATTAAAAATTATAATAAATAAAATCGAAAAAGACAAAAATAATAGAAGCACGAAGAGATTTGCTTTAAATCAAAATAAATTATTAATTTTGAAACCTGGTTCAGATAAAAAGGAGCTTTTAATTACCCCGGATTCATTAAAAATTGCAGCCATAGAAGAAGCTCATAAAGCGCATTTCGGATTTCAAAAAACTTATGATAATGTGAAAACAAGGCTTTTTTGGCACGGAATGTACAAAGACATTAAACAGTATTGTGCAAATTGTGTGCAGTGCCTCACATCTAAACAACACACAACAATAAAAGTCCCTGTTAAAAAAATGGTGAAAGATCACGAAGTCGGTACAGTCCTGCATGCTGACGTCATTGGACCTTTAAACCTCACGTTAAGGAAAAACAGATACATTTTAATTATAATTGATTCGACATCGAGATTCCTGGAAGCCGTTCCCCTACGAAACGTAGAGTCACAGACTATATTAAATGTACTAAATAAATATTTTGCAAATTATGGGTTGTGTAAAGAAATTATCTTTGATAATGCAAAATATTTAAGAAGCGAAATTATGAAAGAATATTTGGAATCTTTAAACATACAAAGGAAATTTGTGAGTGTATACCGTGCGCAAGGAAATGGACTTTGTGAAGTTACCAATAAAATATTAAAAACATCAATTGTAGCTATGTCGAAACGCACTACGGAATGGGACATAAGACTGGATTTTTTTAAACTAGCGTATAATTCCTCGAAACACCGCGCTACGGGATATAGTCCCTCACTGCTATTTTTCGCAAGGGAAATAAAAAATCCCTTTACAGCCCATATTCCTTCTGAGGAAATATATACCCACTCTTATGTTAAAAGCAGAATACAGCATATGAAGGAAATCAAAATTCAATCCCTTGCAAACCAGGAGAAAATAATGCAAGAATATATAGATGAAGAGGCATACGAAAAAGTAAAGGATTTAAATTTGGGTCAAACAGTATATTTAAAATGTATTGGAAAACCAGGCGCATTAGAGCCAAAATTTCAAGGACCCTACGAAGTTACTAAAAAGTTTAGAAACTTTAATTATTTATTACAATATGTTCCAGATAAATCAATAGAGCCGATCAAACGACATATGGATCAGCTGTACGCTCCGAAATATGCAACAGGTCATACAGAGGCGGAAATTACGAATTTACAAGGGTCTCAGAAAAAAATTAAGGGTGATAAAAATTACAAAACTAAATGTGACATTTGTCAAAGAAAATCACACTCAACTGAAAATTGTTGGTTCAAATTGAACAAAAATACGAGTCAAAAGGGTGACAAACTTACTAAGAATTATTATAAAAAAAATAATAAATATTCTGAGAATGTAGACCCATATTTAAAGTATCAAATAGATCATTATGATCAAAATATGTCGTTATATGGTTATACACCATATACAAACTTATACGGGGATGTTATACAAGATCATTACCCTTTCCCCCCTCCCCAGTATTATCCATGGTATATGAATTGGTATTAAAAATAAATCAAAATGCATAATTAATCGAATTTCAAAATTTCAAAATTTTCAAAATTTAAAAATAAATTTTTCTTTTTTTAGATAAAAAAAAATTGAAACAAAATTAATAACTTGCCTTTTTAAAATTCAAAATAATAATAAGAAAGGATAGGAACATGGGAACGCCAATTTGTCTTAGGGTTACAATATTGAGCAAATGTGCAGGGCGCACCCGAAAACATACTTATAAAATTATGTAATGTGCTTCACAAAACTTCAATGGAGCAGTGAAATATTTCTCTCCAGGCAAAAGTTATATATATATTTTCTTTCTTTTCGAATATGAATTAGAAAGTATAAATTCTTAACAAAGCCAAATAACATTAAAACTTAATTAATTTCATAGTAAATAATCTTGGAGTAAGTTTAAAAAAAAAAAAAAAAAAAAAAAAAAGAGAATTTTTTCTGTCTTCTATAAGGGTAGCCTTTGCTAATAGCCTTACAATTTAGATGACAAAATTTCAGAATTACTCTTTAAAATGAGTAGGTGTAAGCTATAGGTTCAGGGTAGTTAGAACAGCTTTATAGCATACTCATATATATATTTTCTTTTCTTATATAAATAGATGGTTGACAAGGAATAAATTATTAGTGCACTCTATATTAGGATAGCGGTCAGCTATAAGCCTAAACATAATAAAATATACAAAAAGTGCTAAGATTTATTCCGGTAATTCAAGTACAACTTATATGCTAAAGTCTAGAATTTAGACAGCAGGGATAAGTTTTATGAACAAAAGTGTTATAAAAAAAAAATTAAAAAAAGGATTTTGGTGTAGCACATTGGTTTTTAAAAAAACATATATATGTATAACAATGGACAAGGCAAGTTATTTCAACATGATTGCACACAAAAATAATAGTAAAAAAAAAATACACAAATAAATAATTGAAGTAAAATTAAAATTTTCTCACCAAAGGCTTTCTGTATAGGGTGCAATTTTGGCCTACGGCTGGGTATGCACCAACACCAACAATATATTTGTAGAAAAATTATTCACAGATACATCAATGTATAGTTATCACCTAGGCATAAATTTCAGGATTCTTGGCTGAAAAAGGAATCGAAGAAAAAATTAAGTATGGTATAATTACTAGATGTTATGCTCAAACAATAAAATTAGTAATATTATATTGTAAAAAGCAGCATTTTGAGTTTTCTTTAGGAAAACTTTTGATTTTTAGGTTTTACACATTTATGGAGTGTCTAGCTCAGTGTATATTTCCTAGATTTAATAAAAAAAATAATAAATAAAAATATAAGTTCGTGTTGTTTTCAAAATAAATAACAAAAGGTATAGCAATTAGCATTTACAGTTAAAATTTATGGAATTTTCAGCAAAATTAACATTAGACAAACATAGTTTATATTATATTTAACTTGATAAGCTAATTTACTTTTATTAACGGTATTCAATTAGAATTAAAGTAGGCTTAAATTCAAGTTAAATTAATTAATAACATTGTTGTAGTGTAAAATTTTATGTAAGACTATTATATTTTTATTGTATATATAAAAATATGCAAATTTAACAATTAATAAAATGTATTAGCAAAATTATTTAATATAAATATTAAATGACATCTTGCTGAAATCAGCTAGAAATTAGATTTTTTTTTAAATAAAATATTTTATAAATTTATGTTAGTTTAGAATTTAAGCATTTTTTTTTCTCTTTACTTTCCCTTAGAATTAAATGCAATTCTAAATTAAACACATATAAATATACATAGTATTGATAAATTTGAGTGCGTGAGTTCATAATTTTTTTTTTTTTTATATAATTTGGCCAATTTATCATAAGAAAACAAAATAAATAAATAAATATATTTATATATATTGGCCTTAATTTTATTAAAATATGTAGTATGGCTTAATAAATTTATTTACTTAATTTTTTTATAGTACGTACAGTAATTATTTTAAAAACTTGATCTATAAAAAAAATTGGATGTGGTTGTTTGTGAGTATACAAAGATTTTTTCTGCTGGCAGAAGTTCTTTGGTCCGGCCGGGTACTCATAGATGGCTGCATACGATTTTACGTAGTAATTATCATTTACTTTTTTTTTTTTTTTTAAATTATACAAGTGTATTAAGTACATTTTTTTTAATAATTAAATAATAATTATTAATGTTGGATTAATAATAATAATTTATTATCTTTTATTTTTAAACATATCATTAAATTTTAGACAGTAGAATTCACATACGGAATGTTAATGATAAATAAAATTTTGAAAAAATAAATTTTTATTTCATTCAGTAAAAAAAATAAATAAATATGAAAATTTAACAATCTTTTAAGATAGAATTGTTGACTAAATAAATAATAATTTAAGACAAAAAAATTGTTCTCTTCTCCGTCAATGGCATTTTCTGACAACACTATTTAATAGTATTAAATGAAGGTGCATTTTTAAGGTCAGCGTAATGCATATTTTGCATTTTTGAGAGGCCGTAGAAGTCATTTCTCCGTGTTGTTTACATTTTAATAGTAAACAATATCATGAATCAAAATTTGTGTTTGTTAAAAAGGTCTAAAAATATACAATGTAATCAGTTAAAGAAAATTATATGCATTTTTTTTTAATCCTGAAAGGCAATTTGGTTTAGATTAAACCTGAATGCATAAAAAGCCACCCTCGCTTCAGTTCCAGTATGAGGCAGGAGAATGCAGATGCGAGAATCGCCATCTTTCCCCTGCAAAATAATAAAAAAAAAGCAGAAGGTTTACATTAGATACGATACAAATACATACACTGTTTATGCATAGATTATGTTTAAAATTACATACAGGCATGCACAGTGAGTTAAGAAGAAAGTATATCAAGAAATTATACTAATTAATAAGGTAATTACAAGCATGAAATGGTTTTAAATACTTACTTTTTGAAGTCGTAAAATTTTGTCACAGCACAAATCATCTCGCAGAAAGCGATTAGTAGCTGACCAACCCCTCGTTTCGAAAGAATCGGGGACGTTCAAAACTGGTTTCATTCTCTCCCCCTTCTCTTTTTGTTTTTTCTCTCTTTCTCGTATCGGGTAAAGTTGGAAAGCATTGCGTAATGATATATTAAAGGAGATGAATTAGCTTGTACATTTTGACAGATCATACATGTTTGAAGTAACAAATAAATAAAATAATGTAACAAGTTTGTATACAATATTTTTTCTGATTATAATTTGAATACATCAGATTAATTATGTGAAAATATAACATGTCATATTACAAGCATTGTATTTACTTTTATTCAGTATAAAATGTGTTTTAGATAAAACACTGTGTCATAAGGTTGTATGTGATGAAATAATATGTCAAATGCGTATGCCATTATTTTTCTTATAATGAGGTTTATTTCGGCATATTAATTTCAGACAAAATTATAGCTTTGAATGTATTTTGGGCACTTAAACTGTAAAGTTACAAAATTAGTAAACATGTGTGTGGTAAAGAAAAAAGGCTTCGAGAAAGACGTCTGATTGTCAGTACAGAGGTCTTCTATAAATGTGAATGTCAACAGACAACTATGCTATCATGTGTTGAACTTTCTGTTATGAAACAATAGAAGAACTTCTTATAAAATATACCAGAACCATTCATAATTGAACTTTACAGTCTTCGCTCAAAAACTGTGTAGGTACACAGTCATATGGACACGTACATTCCTTCAAGCTTTACAAAAAAAATAAAACCAGCAATCAGTTTTTATTTTTTTTTTTTTCCGATACCGGGAGAGATGCTGGGCAACATATAACTATGATATGTTCCCGCACCATGTTGGTTAAATCAAAGTAAAATTGCGTAATTTGTTATTTCTGTTTGTATAAATATTTTTTATAAAATATAATTATGAGTGTAAAATTATAATGTTTATATATTTAAGTAAAATAAGAGTGTAAGTTCATACAAAAATTATTAAGTTGATTTTAAAGATTAAATATATATTTTTAAAAAATTGTTGTATTGTAAAATGAATGTATAACGTTGAATGGAGTTCGGATCTCAGACAACAACAATACGCAGACGCCATGGTGTCGTTTTATGACAAGCCAATGGAAAGTGGTGTATAATTAGAAGTCGTAAAATCATAAAAACGTTGGAATCAATTTATGGCCTCAATAAAAGTGTTGGGATAAATTTATGACTTTTCAGACCACCCAAACTTTAAGGCAGATAATAATATTAAAGTATATGTTAGGGGCCATTTGCAGACTGCTAGCTAATAGGCCTATCGAAGTATAATAAAAAATCTTCTTACATCCAATAACAGTGGACTAGACAAAAATAGTTCCTCCCACTGCAGGAGCTGGTGTGCAAGAAGAATAAGTTTTAAAAAAGGATAGTCTGAAAAAAGATGTAGAGGATGCAAGAGCTCTCCCGAAAGCCCGTGCAATGAGTCCCGTAAGCCCTAGTAAAGCCCAGGCGAGATGGACATTTCGGAGCGAGCCTAATCGAGCCTAATCAAGCCTAATTGAGGATGTATTCCTGAGGTACCTATCGGAGTGAGCCTAATCAAGCCAAATTGAGGATGTCTTCCTGATGTACAGATCGGAGTGATCCTAATCAAGCCAAATTGAGGATGCGTTCCTGATGACACATTGCCATGATCCTAAGCAACGCAACAACTCGGAATTTGACGAATAAAGGCCACCATCCCGTATATTAAAAGAAGGTACTATTTTAAACATTTTCTTTTACCACTCAAGATCATATGAAAAATCTTAAAAAAATACTTTTCTGATATTTATGGTAGAGAGTTATCTGAGATCCGACCAAACCAATAATTAAATAAGATTAAGGTAATTTTAAAAATGAAAGAGAGTATTTCTTTTAGCAAAAAGAAACAATTATAATAATTAGAGTACGTGAAAATATTGTCTTTTTTTTAAAAAAAGATTAAACATACTTAAAATAATGAGAAGCAAACAAAAGTGTTGCTTTCTATTTTTTGAATTAATATTATGTTTTTCTGTAAATAGATATGTTCAATGTAAATAAAATATGTAATCAAGTTTTAAAAAGTTTCTGTAATTATTTAATTAATAATATTTAAAGTGTGTCAATTCTTTTTTTTTACAGCTTAAATTTTAGTTTAATTCATAAGTGGAAGAGTTCGTCTAAATAATTCACAACGCAAACTCTTAATTTTATTCGTAATTATTCAAATTTAATAATTACTTTTTGACGCGAATTATAATTTAATTTTATTAATGCTTCGCGTTGCTCTTCTACTAGAATGTAGGTAAATACGATCACTTATATTATTTAAATTTATCTAAGGTATATAAAACTATATACCAATTTGCTATGAGGTTGCTTGGATGATTTGGACCAATTAACAATTTTGAATATATTTAATAAAAAATAAACAGGTGTAATTATCTGTCCAGCAATTTGTTTTTTCTGCAAGAATTGGTCCTATCCAAAACTTGTCTATCTAGATGTTGTAGATAATATTAAGAAGATATATGATAAATTTATGTTGATTTTATATCTTTTGAATTGACGGAGTTATGAATTTTTTACTTCTTCAATCCCTCTTTTTGTTTTCGTTTTAAATTTTTTTTGCGGTACGAATTGGTCCTATCGAAAACTTGTGAATATAAAAGTTGTAGATAATATTAAGGAGATTTATAATAAAATTAATTGGAATTGATATCTTGAGAATTGACGAAGTAAGGCATTTTTTTCTCCCAAAAACCCTATTTTTTGCGACCCTTGAGCCTATTTTAAATTTTATCAAAAATCTGTGATGCACGAATTTTTGGCGCTATTTTTAGAAGTAATAAAAACTTTAAACTGGTTTGATATGTACAAAAATTAAGAAGTTATGGGGTTTTTTCGGTTTTCACAAAACCCCTCCCTATTTCCATCCCCTTTGTCCGATTCTGACCATTAACGAACTTGACCGAGATTTTATGTATGAGTTTGGAAGAGATTTGTGCAGAATTGCGGAAGTTATCGTGTCCAGAAGAAAGTGATAACACAATTGCTTCGGGAAATTCCGTTCAAAATGCCCACTTTGACATAATTTTTTGAAATATATTCTGCCTCTATCAAAAAATCTGTCATTGCGGTACATTATATAGTTTCTGAATAAACGAATCTACCAATTAAATGCGTTTGAGAGCAAAAAATGAATTTAAAAATGAGTTAGAAAATAAGCAGTTTGGATTTGAGTGCATCCTTAATGCAATGATTTTTCCAACACAATCCGCTTCGGGAAATTCGGTTCAAAACGCTCACTTTAACAGCATTTTAAAAAATATATTCTGCCTCTATCAAAACATCGACCCTTACGGTACATTATATAGTTTCTGAGTAAGAAAACGTACCAAGCAACGCCTTTGAGAGCAAAAATGAATTGTAAAATGAGTCAGAAAATACGCACTTTGGATTTGACTACACCCTTACTTAGATGATTTTTTTCTTCAACCGCTATGTATTTTTAATTTGTTTTTGCTGTAAGAATTGGTACTATCCATAACTTGTCTATATAGATGTTGTAGACAGTATTAAGAAGATATATGATAAATTCATGGGGATTTTATATCTTTTGAATTGACGGAGTTATGGATTTTTTACTTCTTCAAACCCCCTTTTTGTTTTCGTTTTTAATTTTTTTTTGCGGTACGAATTGGTCCTATCAAAAACTTGTGAATATAAAAGTTGTAGGTAATATTATGTAGATTTATAATAAAATTAATTGGAATTGATATCTTGAGAATTGACGAAGGTATGAATTTTTTTCTCCCAAAAACCCTATTTTTGCGCCCCTTGAGCCCATTTTTAACTTTATCAAAAATCTGTTATACATAAAATTTTGGCCCTATTTTTAGAAGTAATAAAAACTTTAAACTGATTTGATATGTACAAAAATTAAGAAGTTATGGGGGGTTTTCTGTTTTCACAAAACCCCTCCCTATTTCCATCCCCTTGGTCCGATTTTGCCCATTAACGAACTTGACCGAGATTTTATGCCCTTTGATTTTATGTATCAGTTTGGAAGAGATTGGTGCAGAATTACGAAAGTTATCGTGTCCAGAAGAAAGTGATATATACATATATAGATAGATAGATATATAGATAGATAGATAGATAGATAGATAGATTGATATATATATATATATATATATATATATATATATAAAGTTTTTTACTGAGGGTAGTTTTGGGTTCTAGGAGTCATGATCGGTGTAGATCTGCAAAAAGTTTTCAGAAATTCCAACATAGGAACGATCCCAATAGGTAGTATTTCATACGAAATCTACCTAAAAATAGATTTTAGCCGTAATTAATTCTTAATACTCCGTATTTGATCAGTAAACTCATCGAGTTTGACACTGTGTTTTTGACAACTAGATTTTCGATTTTCACAGATTTTAATGCACTTTATGCAATTAAATTTTTAATTTCAATTTTAATGAAAATCCAAAGTTCAATTTAAATTCCATGGAAATTTTACGCATTATCATTATGATTTTATGTATTCTCAGTGGGAATTTTATGTATTATGGAAAAATCTTGGTCACCACTTTTATTTTAAATAAATTGCCACTTATGTAGGAGTATGAGAGGCTATGGAAAAAAATCAAACTTTCCTGAATTTGTGTGTAAGTATTGCGCATAATTGTTTATTTTCCATTGTTGTTGGCAATTTCGTTGACGATAAACAGGAGAGTCTAGCAATGTCTCGGAGAAGTTGTTTGCTCGATTTATTGAGGTGGCGGACGATCGGATGGATGGAAATGGGATTGTGACAAGCTGATGTCTCAATGTGTCTCGCAGTGCAGTCTAATGGAAGTGGAATAAGTTTAAATCAAAAGCATCTGTGTCTATACGACATGTTCCAGGCCGACCACGATTTATAACACCTGCGAGAGACCGCTTTTTAGCTTCTTCTTCCCGAAGAAGGAGAACCACTACTCTGCCTCAACTTTTTTCAGATAATTGTATCGCCCCAGGGACAAAAATATCTGCCACTACGGTGCAAAGACGCCTTCACAATTCTAATATCTTTGCAAGATGACCAGTTGTGTGTGCCCTACAGAACCGACGTCAGAGAGAGAGGTGCCCATTTATCTTGAGCAAGAGAACACGTTCCCTGGACCAGGCGGCAATGGGCTCCTGTACTGTTCACAGATAAGTCCATGTTCACACTTGAGAGCGATTCCCGATATATACGAAACTTGTCTTAAAATTACCATAAAAATTATCTCTTGAAGGATCAAATGACAACCGATACTACAAATCTCAATTTATAGAAATTTCTTAGTAGTCTACTTTTTAAGCAACTTTTTGGCTATTTAAATAGTGAATAAATAAAGAATTTGTAAAAAGCAATTTGGCGAAAATTGTCAATCAAAATCAGGAAAAGGGCATTACCTGTGATCAGTATATGAATATACAAAATCAGAACAATATTTATGCAGAGTGTCTTAAAGTAGATTGACGATTTTTAAAGTTTAATAACAAGTAAACGGTAACAGCTATTGAAGTTATCCTTTTAGGAGGTTTACCCCTTCAGAATGAGCGTTTTTTACAGAATTTTTAATCTTTAATCACCGGTTTTTCAAAACAGAAATTTTTGCCTAATTGAATGGGGAAAATGCTCGGATTAAATAAGGCAAAATTTACAATAAAAATTTACTGGTGAGAATAATCACGGACTCTGATCACCTAACGCGGCACGTATACCAGTCGCTCGTCCCCAAGGGGTTAATACGTAAAGTAGGAAAAAATTTTTCTTGTTTTAGTTCGAACTTTAACTGATAGATGGAGCTGCACTGACTCAAACTATTGGAACACTCAAATTAATGCATAAATATGGTTCAAACTTCACTGATCTTTTATCTTTTTTCTGTTTAACTGTTAATACATAAAAAAGTGTTTTTCATTTTGTAATTGCAAGGGTATTTTAAGCATTAATATTTTTAAGCATTAATAATTTGTGAGAGCCATTTATCGGTGATAATTGTAAGTAAAACATGAATATCTAGTAAAGAAATTTCTGCTGTTACCATTACTCTTCTGAAATAATAACTTGAATATTAGCTGTAATTTTATTAATAGATGGCACTGCTTACTTATTAATGAGTTAAAACCGTTAGTCTATTTTAAGACACACTGTATTTAGTTAGAGCACTTTCACAGCGAAAGAACCGAAAATAAAGTTTAACCCTCTCGCTGCGTAAGTAATTCTTCGCGATGAGCGTCTTTTGTAGAATTTTTAATCTTTTATCACCGGTTCTTTAAAGCAGAAATTTTTGACTATCTTAATCGGGGAAAATGTTCTGATTAAATCAGACAAAGTTTTCACTAAAAAGTTACTGGTGGGAATAACCAAATAGTATTAATTAGATGGGAAAATGCATGCCCGAGTATTTCTCGGGTTGTGCAGCGAGAGGGTTAATATATTTAAACAAAGAATTATTTAACATAATAAACCCACAGCTATTTAAGGAAATTTAACTTTTTGATATCCTGCTCATTAGGTTGTAATATATGACCACTGCAAATTCATATCACCATTGCAAAAATAATTCCACACAATGTTGGATCTCTTCTTGATATTATCCAACCATCCTGTACATGCCTTTATCTTTTTCCTTCACTTAAATTACTCTTGCTTCATCATTTAACGATAGTGAAACATACTTAACCCACTCCGCCTACCAGACGGGTCAAATGGACCCGACAGGTACATTCAAAATATTTTTTAGCCTAAAAAAAAAGACCTTGAAAATTCTGTAAATATGTGACTTTTCACATATTTACAGAAAAAGTAACATATTTACTGAATTTTCAGTCTTGTTTTTTCATGAGAAAAATCCTTTTGAATGTACCTGTAGGTCCATTGGACCCATCTAATAGACGGAGGGTTAAAAATGACTTCATTCATAGAGATTCAGAAACTGGTTCATTAAAAGGCTTCACAAAAACGATTTTGGTAAATGTTTAAACTTTAGCTCAAGATAAAGAAAAGAACAAAATTCTGCTACAAATATATACAGGACATTAAGTTATACAACTAAAATAAAAACTGTAGGCTTGAAATAATCTCTTTGCCTGCGTTAGAGATTTGAGGTTGTATTAAGAAATTAATTTTAGAACTTCAATATTTTTATTTTCAACCTAACATTTTCCCCTTTTCCGTAACTCATCTCTTCCAGCAGGTTATTTTTAAATTTGGAAAATGCCGCCATAGTTCAACAGGAAAAATTTCATTCAGAATACACATCCATTTATATTTTCCTTTCAAATTCAATTTGAAAACTAAGAAATTGGAGAAAGGTCACATAAAGAATACACAGAACTTTCGGAAATTCATTTGTATTGTTAAATATCTCAGACTCAAGTATTCAGTTCTAAAAAAGCATAAATAAATAAAGTGTATTTACAAGTATCTTGAAAATTCACATAAAGCAATCAATGCAGCCAACCATATCAATCAAAATGGTTTAAATTTCGATGAAAACATTTCCATTGTTTTACGTTTAAATTTCGGAAAAATAAATTCAAACTTACTCCTTTTAAAATTCTTTAATGACTTTATTTTTGACATGGTCCGATGTTTTCCAATATTCTTGAAACTGACTTTATTGGCAACTCCCCGCCTTCTCTTTGTTTCTTAAAAAATCTAATGAGAAAGTTCATTTGAAGGAGGTTTGGAGGTGACTATTCCCGATGTTTCATTGTGAAAGCAATAATGAAACATTTCTAAAAAAAAAAAAACTCTGTTTGACTTAGTTTGATTTTGGGTTATAAAGACAGATTTAATTACCTTTTATTGTATTATTGTCTTGTTAAGTGTAAGTTTTAGTATTTTTGAAAAGTAGTGAAATCTGAAGCTAAATAATCAATATTTCTACAAGCAAGTCTTTTCACAGATCCTTTCTGCTGTGATAAAAGCATTTTCAAAATTTAGTTTGTGGGTCATTCCACGTAAAATGAGCAAAAATTAAAAAAAAATCGTGGCCACCAACTAACCAATTGTAATAAAATTCGATGCACAGTTTCAATTCATATTCAAGTAATGCTCTGCAAAATATCTTGACAAAAAATAAATTTTTTTAGCAATTTTGGACATTTAAAAAACTTGTGATATAGCAATCGTCCAAAAGCAATCGTCCATGAGCGCAATCGTCCAAAGTTGCAAGTTTGAAGTTGTGCATCTTGAAAACTATTTAACAGAAAGGAAATTTTTATAATTTTGTAAACTCTGGAAAATTATCTTCTTATTTACTGAGTTATGATAATCTAGTAGCACCATGATTATTTATAAATTGGTTGTAAAAATTGAATTTTTGTGAATTTTGAGAAAATTAGAAACGTTATAAAAATGAAAGGAGTTAAAAAACATCTGTGAAATTAATGCCTGATGTAGTATGACATATGGAGATCGAATTCCTCAAGTTTGAATGTCGCCATTTATTTCCTTCATCTTAAAAAAAAAAAAATTAGAAACTTTAAATAAAATTTCAAAATCATTATTTTTCCTCTTCTGTATGAGCAAAAAATAAATAAAGGACAGGTTCGACATTAATAATATTGCACAGACATAAAGATTAATAAGTCAATGATATGCTCAAAAAAATTGAAGATTTCCTTTTGATTCCTAACATCACAAAAATGGGTTCAAAATAGAAATGTTTTCTACATTCCATTCGCTATACCTCTTTAAATTCGCCCGCGTTTCTTAAAATATTCTTAAAATTTCATGGGAAAACAAATTTAGTGGTGCCATCTAGTTTTTTTATTTGAATTTAAAATTAATATACAGTTTTTTGTTGAACTCAGTCATTTCTTTCTAGTCTAATTTAAAATTCTCTTGAGGCAAAAATAAGCTGAAAGCAAGAATATAAGTTTCTATATTTAAAATATGCATTTTTATCTATAATACCAAATAATTTAAAAGTTTAATAAAGCTTTCCTTCACTTAAAAATAAGTGATAGAAATATTGAATTTTACCCTCAACATTTTTTACTATTTTTTTTCATTAATGAATAAAAAGGCAAGAATGAAACTTTCGACATTTCAAATATATACTTTTAGCTATAAGGTCAAGCAATTTTAAACTTGCCAGAGCTGTCCTTCGTGTGTAAAGGAAGAATACAAATATTGCTTTTTTCTCTCAAAAATTTTAAAAAATATTTTTTTTTCTCGATACGGAATAAAAATAGAATTACTTACTTACGCCAGTCTGTTAATTATTATTCATTCCTAATTATAAATAATTTTTAATATAGTCTTTCCATTCCTAAGGCTAATAATCAAAATTGAAATTTTATGCGCGTAGACAATACCTCGATTTTGCATTCACTTTTAATGTAAATTTTAATACTTAAATAAACAATCCTGAAATCAATTATTTTACATTTACTCATAAATAGATATGATCTACTTATAGACTGATTTTCATTAAAATCTGTGACATGTCTGCCACAGCTGATTTGCTCATTTTGCATGGAATGAACCTTGTATTAAAGCATTCATATATGTCATAGCTGCCAACTTTTACGCGATTTTACATATCTCTATTTCTGAAAAATAATTAACTCAATTAATTCTAAATTTTTGGCAATTAAATAAGATAAAATCTTCTGTTCAAAAATAGTGGTAGGAAAAATGCGTAATAGTTAGCAGCTATGATATACATTTCCAAATATGTTTCTTAAATTTATTATAAAGTTATTTAAAATATCTATGTTTTTATTTTTCAAATGGTTTACTACTATTTTTATTTAATACTAGCTAACCCACCCGGCGTCCCTGGGCCCATGATAATAACCTTAAATATGCTTAAAATATGTGTTGAAGGATTTCTTAATTTCGAACGAAAATTTCTTTAAAAAGAACTAATGTTGGGGACCCCACTACCTTGGGTGGTGTACACTCTCGATTTTGTATGATTTTATATTTTTTAACGAAAATCCAGATAAAAAAGCTTTCAATTAAAGGCACGCTGTATTGGTAGAGTGCATATTGCGTGCTATTCAATTGTCCGATCTGCTTTGATTTTACATTTTTTAAAGAAAATCTTTCCAAACGAACTTAATATTGGGGGACCCACTGCATTTGGTTGCATACAGAATCGAATTTAAGTGATTTTATATTGTTAAACGAAAATCTATTCAAAGGAACCTAGAGGTGGGATCCCCACTGCCTTCGGCAGCCTACATCGGGAGCCGGCACTTCTTGCCGGGGAGGGGGATACCTTAAGATTCTGCAGGAGGTACTTCCAGATTTGTCGGAAGATGTGCCCACAGACATCCGGCGAAGTATGTGGTTCCAGAACGATGGAACACGAGCCCATCTTGAATCCGAAGACGACCTCTTCGTCAGGCTTTCGGCCGCTGCTGGTGAAGTGCGCGATATGCCTGGCGTATTTCACAGGGCTCACCAACCCCTACTTTGCACCTGTCTATTGTCGTTAGAGGATCGCTCTTTTGAGCAATCATTGTAATTATTTCTCTATAAACTAGACTTTATAAGTTTTATGTCATTCTTGTGATTCTCTTTGTCTCCTCGGTTTCACCATCATGCGACCTCTAGTGCCTTTGCGTTTCATTTCCGCCCATGCATTCTATGATAAATTGTTTGCTGTGGTGCGTAATACCACGTCTTAAAGTTTGTTCCATCTTTTTTAAATCACCCTGTATAAACTCCTCTAACTCATCAACGTTAGTTGTTTTTGTATAGTATACAATGAAGAATTTAGTTTGTGGCTTGAGAAACATATCTCCTCTCCCTCTGAATGCCTTTTATTTTTCAAATAGCATAGAAAAGAAATTCCCTTTCTTGTAAGTATACAAACTCCCCTTGGAATAAAATATCTGAGTTCTTTCACGGAAAATATTTATATAAAGCTGTATAATATCTGTACAACATTTAGAAAGCTGTTTTTATCCTTCTGTAGTTAGATACGTGTATCAATTTTCCAACATCAAAACTTTAGAAATTTGTATTATGCATTACATATTATCAAACTAAAATATTAGTGGATAAAAGTGTAAATATTGTTTGAAGCCGGAAGTACTGTTGATCAGCCGTAAGAAGAAAAGAAAATCGGGAATTTTTTTTTATTATACATAATGACTTCTCGTGTATAGCTATTGGCGTAGTAATTCTCCAAGAAAAGTTATTGCTTTAAATTGGGATATCCCCCCCCCCCCACCTTACCATTTCATTTTTCGTTAGATAGGCAAAAGGTAAAAAAAAAAAAAAATTAAAGTGGATCATATTCTGCATCCACTTTTAAAGATTTTTGTACTTTTCAATATTCTTCAATGTTTTACTTATTTTTCTGTTTGTGATAGTAATTACTTACCAATTCTGATTTACCATATTTTCACAAATCAAAACACTAGGGGAGACCGGGGCTAGTTGGCTACAGGGGTAAGTAGGCGCAGTCCCCATAAATCACCTGTTTGTGGATAGATTGTGCAACCAGTCACAGAGTACATTTCTTCTTGCGTTTTACAATCCTCATTGTAGTTTTGCAGCGTTACCTACGTGCAGTGGACATTTATTACGAATTTTCTGTTATTTTTTGCGCGATAAGTAATTTTTTGTTGCTTCATTCTTTTTCTAATTTCTAATACTTATCTTAATAATTGCGATTTAACTTGTGCAATTTTTCTTAGTGTATGATTAACTGTACCTACCCAATATGTGATTTACTTGGATTATTTATGCTTAGATGGTTACGTGTCCCTTTTGTGAAGAAATTTATTATGGGGCTAGTAGGCGCATTGAACACAGGGCAAGTTGGCTCGGTGTCTGGTGTATGCTGACAGCTTGAAAAACAACAAACACCGAAAAAAGTGTTTGCAATGCAAGATTTTGGGCACACGGGGCTTGCCCAAACGGAGACACTGGATTTTTTTTATCTGTGACAACTGTAACCCTGGTGATGTTATCGAGTAGGATAGAAGTTACTCAATGTTAATGTTTTATTCATTATTTATATGTCTGTATAATTTAGAATTTACATTGTACGGTGATAATGCCTTTGATTAAACCTACTGCTAATAAGGAAATTGATTTCTCTTAACTGCGTGTCTTATTTAAATTTTTATAAAGCGTGTGCCCACTTAACCCATAGGTATAGGCAACTTGCCCCTTGACGGGGTAAGTTGGCGCAAAATTTTCCTTTTACTTTAGGCTTCCGCTAAACATAAACTACAAAAGTTGCAAACTCAAAACTCCGGGTATTTATAGCCCAATGCCTGTTCTTTAAAAGTACAGTTAAAGTTTCATAAAAAACTTAAACAAAAAATTAATAAAAATCAATAACTAAAAACTGCGACTACTAGCCCCGGTCACCTCTACTTTAAGAATTTCAGTTGCCATTCTGGGCCCAGGCCTGTTTCGAAATCCGACCCTGCTTTTGCGATAAAAAGTTTTTTTATTATTAAGAAAAAAAGGTGCCTTTATGTTAGCCAGGCGCAAATCTCGCCAGTTGCAGATTTTATTTTTCGCATTTGGAAATAAGGAGCAATACTTTATGATGAAATAAAATTGGTTTATGGCATTTTTTTTAATGAAATGTGTGAAAGGCATGTATTTTAAATGAAATATGAATAATGGTTATGGGAACATTATTTGGCACCTGTGCCCGGCTACTAGAGTACCAAAATAAAAGTAATAATCACCTTATTGAAAAAATACTTTAATTAGTTGGAGAGGCGAGTTTATATTGTTTAACAATATTTACTTTTACTTGACTACAATTTAATATAAATGTCACATTTTAAAAATAATTTAAAAATTAAAAAGAAAATGGCAGACATCTTCCTTGCTGTGAGATCGCGGCGTAATACACGTAGATGGGATGCTCAGATTTCAGCGTTTAAGGGGGTTCGGGACACAAAAATCTTCAAATTTTGTAAAAAAACATATTATTTCATTGAAAATTTCTCTGTTTTTTCCTGCTGAAAATGACTTTTAAATCATTTTTCTATCTTAATTAGAACAAGAAATATTAATTTTTTCGTTTTGGTTTGTTTACAAAATTTAGATTTCAAGCAATGGCTGTCATGGAAACGACTTCTTCTAAAAATTCGTTTTTCTTCATGATGGGTTTTTTCAACATGTCTCGTATTTAAATTCTTATAAGTCAAGAATCGTTAAAGATAAATAGTTCAAACTTTGAACACGTCCTTTTCAACTGTTTTACTTTAATTTCGATTCAGCATATTCGAAAAAAATATTTACTTTTGAAAATGTGATTTTTTTTTAAAAAAAAGTTGCACCATTTTTTTTTTCGTTAAATATCTATTTTTTTTAAATTAATATTTTTAAAAATGCTGAATCCAAATTAAAACTTGTATGGTTCTGTTTATTTAAATGAAAATAAATAAAATTCTATTTATAATATTTCGAGTTATAACGATTTTAAATTACACCACTTTTTTAATAAATTTTAAATTTAATTTTTTTTTAATATATGAGAAGCTTTATCACGTGATTTTGTTTGCAAATGATATGGTTAACCATCACAAAAAATTCAGAATTTTAACTCAATAAATAAAAATTATTTAAAAATATGTCCCGGAGCCCTTAAGAGACATAGAAAGTCCTTTTAAGTTTACAAGCCGCACATTACGTGAAAATTTCAGATTGTAAAAAGATGTCGTCAAGTTATTAATAAGCAAAATAGAACCTTACATCAATATTGTATTAAAGGGTTATTACATAGAGATGCAGGTAACATACATTTTTAAAAATACTTCTGTATTATTTATGTAATTTATAATTACTATGTGTATTTTTAAATGCATATTTTTATTCGAATAACAAAAGTCTGTTCATATGGGTTGATCAAGGACATATTTTAATTACGGACCCACTGTATAGTGATTTCGACCAAATACTGAATATTTCGGCATTCCGGTAAATCGTATGCCGAATATTCGGCTGACCAAATGGGTTTTAAGGTATTAAAAAGTTGAATTTTAGAACAATTTTAGATAATACACTAGTGTGCAAAACATAATCAACAGTCACAAAAGGCTTATTTTTGAATACGTGAATGCTCAAAAGGAAATTCTATAAACAGTAAATGTAGAAAATAGATACTATCCTAACATCACAGCCAGTCGATATGAACTTTCCTTGACACCACAAATGGTCACAAGAGTCTCAGTCACTACAATGAACTGAAATGTGATACCTTTCATTCGTCGCATTCTTACATTCACTTGGTCACTCTATTGAGGAGTTACTACGAGTGCTGTTTTGTCACGAGTCACCAGGTGACTTTACAACGAAGTTACCTTGTGACTCTCATGTGACCATCATTTGGAGATTCTATTGTAAAGTCCCCATGATAATTGTTTTGGGACGTGTTCCCAAGTGCCAGAAAAGGAAATCAGCTGGTGACTTTTCACAAAGGATTGCAATGGCGACTTCACAATAGAGTCTGTGTCACCTGAAAGTCACCACGTGAATTTATTGTGACACTATTTGGTGACCTATCGTAATTTAATGCTCCCTATGACTTCAAAATTGACTCGTCATATGACAGTCACATGAGAATCACCAGCTGACTTCATTGAAATGTGACCTGGTGACTCATCACAAAGTAATAGTAACGGAGATTTCTCAGCGCAGTCACCATATGACGATCATTTGTGAATAATAATGAGACGAATTAAAGATACCACATTTTGTACACCATAGTGACTGCGACACTTGTGACCATGTATGACGTGAAGAAGATGTTACATCGACTAGCTCTGCTGTAGGGATAGTACCTATTTGAATTACATTATTATCTTTTGAGTATTCACGTGTACAAAAATAAACATTTTGTGACTGTTGCTTAAGTTTTGCACACTAGTGTATTTAATTCAGATACTTCCATTTTGATTAACAAGATCTTTTTGCAAGTAAACTTTACACAAAAGAATTCTGTTTTTTGAGTTATATTTTAAGAAGAGGACAGTCTTAAAACTTTTTTATTTAACAAAACTTCATGACTTATGTGAATTAAAATTAATGAGTAGAATTTCTAATATTCTAAAACAAATATTTTAAAATCAAAGATAAATTTTGAAGGAATTGTAAGGCAATTTTTAGTCATATGGTGTTTATTTATCACGAAGAGTGCAAAGTTAAAATTAAATAAATAAATAATCTATTCAAATAATGGAAACTCAACAAGAATAACTTTCCTGCAGCTTTTCATTTTCCAAGGAAGTTATTAAAATAAGAGAACAGCGTATGGAGCGGGCGATTATTTTCAGAGGTTGTTCCTAATATCTAGGAATAAACTTTTAGGGGAAATAATGTGGTTAAGTCTTTTTTTTTTGTTTACGAGAAAAGAGAACCGCAATGCACTTAGTCTACCAAAAATACAATAAATTCCATCAAAAATACGGTGTGCGTCACAACAAGCTGAAACCAAATTTTCATTTACAACTTTAACAATAATGAAGATATTTTATCAGCTTGTATGAAATATGATGTCATCATGGGAAGTGACAGAATTTTGTCAGTGACACAGTATAAATACACTCAGCTGCATTCTGAATAATGGAATTTCTAGCTCAGTGTTATTTGACTATGAATGGTGACATTTCAAGCAGTTTCAGACAGGGACGCCATTTCAGAACTTTCTTGGGGGGGGGGGGGGGCAAACGTTTTTTGGGGGATTCTATATAGCTAAGGGTAGGATCCAGGGGGTCTAACCCCCCCTCCCCTTATGAGAAAAGTTTACTGACTTATGCTTACAATAACCGTAAAAACTTCGAATACTTAAACCCAGAACCAATGAAATATTTCGTTTTAAACAGGTTTTCGTCTTAGAAGGTATAATTTTAATATGTTGGACGTGATTTTTTTTTCTTTTTAGACAGGATTCTATTATAGACAGGTTTCATTTTTACAAGTATCCTCATGACTGTTAAACCATCCGCCCTAGTATAGCTCTGAAAAGAGATGTATTAGAGTAAAACTTGTGAAAACGAAGCCTGTCTATAACAGATTTCTTTCTAGAAGGGGAAAAAATCAAATTTCGTTGAAAAAAATCATACAATTAACTTGCTAAGACGGAGACCTGTTTAAATGGAGATTTTTTCTAGTCCCTTTCGAAATTTTACTTACAGGGGCGCCATTTCATGAGTTTCCAGACGAAGAAGAAGGAAAATTTTTCTTTGAGGAACAGGGAACGTGGAAAATTGCACAACTTTCAGAACTCAACAAATCACACAGAAAGAAAATCCCGCACAATAAAAAATGTTCTACATGATTTTGTCTCCATAACTTCTTTCACAAGCATGTGATTATTCCACAATTTTTTTAAATTTTCGTGAAAGTCCACGATTTTTCTTTCTTTCAAAATCCGCAAAATCAATTCGTCAATGGGTTGCAGAAAAAAAATGCAAATCTTGGAATTTTTTTAAAAAAACTTTTGTGTTCTTTTATCATCTAAATCATTACTATAATAATATTTAAGAATGCAGTTATTTTTTTAAACTCTTATATGCATAAATTAAAACAATGACAGGAACATAAAAAAAATATGTACAGTCGTGGAAAAAAAGGAGTAAACACCCTTACTAACTCTGCAACAAATAATCGTAGAAAAAAGTTACTAGTACCAAACAATTGGAAATTAAGTCTACTTTTAAATGATGTATACAAAATTTGTTTAGGGGGGCATCTACAAATTAAAACCAGCCCAAACTTTGTTTTTTCAATGGCAACACCCAATGTTGACAAAATCTTCGGTTCAAACTATGCCTAAAAATGAAATTTCATGCCATTTGGATAATAAGTTTTTGAATTATAAACATTGAAAATTTAGAGCTTCTAATGTTAATTTATATTTCCATATTTTTTTTATATCTCCAGAAAATATACTCCTAATGTGAATTTTTTTTTTATGTAGTTTTAATACTAAAAAACCCAAACATATATAGATTGAATTTTTAAATTTAAAAATTTTATGACATGAATTATGAAATTAATATTAAAAAAATATATGAATTGCAACCTACAATTTTTTTGTTATTTTGGATTTATATTTGTTATGTCCTTCTTTATGCAAATCCAAAATTTCAAAATTTCCTTCCAAGTAGTTTTCAAGTTATGTTTAAAAAACTTCAAAATGCTGGTCTATGATCTGCAGAAAAGCATAATTTGAAAAAAAAATATTTTTTTTTAACTCGTGTTATTGAAGCATTTGGGCTGGGATTACGGTGCCTCGCTTAAGGCCAACTTAGAGCGCAAGCCTGTCTTACGATGTAAACAAAGAGTAAAAATTATTTGCAGTATCTCACGATCTTACGTTAACCTGAATCTTTTCTACGTTCATGTGCTATGCAAATTATCAAAAGAGATCCTGATATTGCTAACAGTCTCATTGAATCAATGACATGGATATTACAAGGAATTCTTGATAAAAATTGTTTCTATACATCATATTAATAGATCCTCTCTTTTAAATTTAAGCAAAACATGTGGCTTTTTTTTGGGGGGGGGGGGGAGATTTTCGCCCTCTAATCTTTTGTATA
This sequence comes from Maratus speciosus, assembly GCA_963932465.1. Taxonomy (NCBI): domain Eukaryota; kingdom Metazoa; phylum Arthropoda; class Arachnida; order Araneae; family Salticidae; genus Maratus; species Maratus speciosus. The sequence continues at coordinate 400,893,763 of OZ010796.1, read as the reverse complement.
CTAATCTACCCATAATTTTCTGTTCCTTTTAGGTAGATTTCGTATGAAATACTACCTATTGGGATCGTTCCTATGTTGGAATTTCTGAAAAAATTTTGCAGATCTACACCGATCATGACTCCTAGAACCCAAAACCACCCTCAGTAAAAAACTTTATCTATCTATCTATCTATACATATATATCACTTTCTTCTGGACACGATAACGTTCGTAATTCTGCACCAATCTCTTCCAAACTGATACATAGAATCAATGGGCATAAAATCTCGGTCAAGTTCGTTAATGGGCAAAATCGGACCAAGGGGATGGAAATAGGGAGGGGTTTTGTGAAAACCAAAAACCTCCCATAACTTCTTAATTTTTGTACATATCAAATTAGTTTAAAGTTTTTATTACTTCAAAAAATAGGGCCAAAATTTTATGTATCACAGATTTTTGATAAAGTTAAAAATGGGCTCAAGGGGCGCAAAAAATAGGGTTTTTAGGAGAAAAAAATTCATAACTTCGTCAATTCTCAAGATATCAATTCCAATTAATTTTATTATAAATTTCCTTAATATTATCTACAACTTTTACATTCACAAGTTTTTGATATGACCAATTCGTACCGCAAAAAAAAATTAAAAACGAAAACAAAAAGGGGGTTGAAGAAGAAAAATTTTCATAACTCCGTCAATTCACAATATATAAAATCCCCATGAATTTATCATATATCTTTTTAATATTGTCTTCAACATTTATATAGACAAGTTTTTGATAGGGCCAATTCTTACAACAAAAACAAATTAAAAATACACAGCGGTTGAAGAAAAAAATTATCTTATTAAGGGTGCATTCAAATCCAAACTGTCTATTTTCTTATTCATTTTTAAATTCATTTTTGCTCTCAAACGCATCCAATTGCTAGATTCTCTTATTCAGAAACTATATAATGTACAGTAATGATCGATTTTTTGATATAGGCAGAATATATTTCAAAAAATGATGTCAAAGTGGGCATTATTAGAAACATTATTCGAAATGTTAAAATCAAGATTCTGTTTCTTACATGAGACTGGCAGAACTGTTTTGTATAAGGTAAACAAAACTTGTGAACTTAAAACGTCAGCAGCTGTTTTACATACCATCTGTGCGTTAACTAATACGCCACTATTGTGATGAAAGCATTTCGTTCAGTTACGATGACGATGGCAACCACGATAACAAAGATTCAGTACCACATGTCGCAGCACGAATACTCCGTGATGAAATTACAGCCATATTTCAAGCTGCAAGATAAGGAAAAAACATTTAAAAATTCCATTTGAAAGTTAAAAAATAAATTCTAACTATAATAATAGATAATAATGCAAATTAACTCTGATTAAAAATGTTTTTTTGTTATGTTTAAATTTATGCATAATATAGTAAAAAATAAGTGTACTGCAGTTAGTTCTCAAGTTTTTTTTTTCTTAATAAATTTTCACTGTAGTTATAAGCTTCACTGCACTACATTGGATTTTTCCTGTTTTATGCATGAATTTGAAAATAACAAAGAGCTGTTTATTTTTTAGAGTTAATGTGCAGTATTATTTATTATTATTATTATATTTTTTATATTATTGTGCTAACTTTCAAATGAAATTTTTAATTTTAGTATTTGCTTCATCTCTCTCTTATTTTCCTCATTGTATCACTGATTGGGCTTATCTTTTTTCAAATTGAAAGAGAAAATTAATAAATTAAAGCGATTGGTATTTTTTAAACATTTTGAAATATATTTACATTATATTACGAGTTACATTAAATTTTCTTGATTACAATATTTCAAATTACACATAATATATTACACTGCATAAAAAATTACATTCTGGATTACAATATTTCTAATGCAATTAAATTATAAAAATTGCAATATTTTAGATTAGGTTTACATTACACAAATAACAATTGTACAATACTTTGAATTGAAATTATTCATTATTTCAATATAAATAATTTAAGTTTTCTTCTTAATGATATGAAGCTAATTTTAATAACTGTACCCTAAAATTTTATTCAAAAATGGACGCAAGTAGTTCCTAAAAATATAACTAACTTGGAGAGGTGAAAATTTTAAAGATGCCGAATCATGTGCATAAACTTTCGAAAATATTTAGCTAATTAAGAAAAAAAGACTTGAAATATTAATTTATCCTACAGAATAATTAGAAAAGTTAAATTGTTAGAATTTAACTGTTGCAAATTATAAGCACAGTAAATGTAGTAAAGATAGATCAGACGAAATTCAACAATTATGAATAATTTTCTAATTTTATTAATGCTATTAAATATTGTTTAATATCTATAAAGGGATGAAAAATTACTTGATTTTTTTCCGAAGTATGTAGGTAACAGATAAATGTAGGGTAACTCCGGGAGGGTCGCCGCATCCGGGATAGAAGCCGCACCCCTTGTATTTCTTGTAATTATCGATAGATGGTCGTCAAACGCACAGTATAGGTGCGCAATGAAATGATTTTAACCAATATATAGCGTGAATCCAATTTCGATGTTTACTCGTAGATGTACAATCCTTATTTTGACGTAAGTGCATGATTTCACTGTCCACACTTTTAAACACATTCTGCTTAAATACTTTTCATATGCTAATTACTAAATGCATGCATGATTTCGAAGTCAAAACTAAATGTAGCGTTTGTATAGAGTAATGTGTGTATGGTTACGCCATTTCTCTTAGCGATGGCAAGTAACTATAATGTACGACGTTTGTACCATGCAAAACGTTATACTTGCCGCACTGCAATTCCGGTATACATGCCGCAGTTTCTTTTGTACGGGATGATTAAGTGTTTTGTATTTTGCACAGACTAACCAAGTTAGGGATGTTATCAAGTTTACTAAAACAAAAGGAGAAAAAGGCAAAAATAAAAAGTAAGAAGGGCAAGAAAGATGCAAATCAAGATGATAATAATGAAAAATTGGAATACGCGTAATGCAGTCGTTCTTTGGAAGGTATGTTTAGAAGACAGCTCAAAAAAAAAGAGGAAGTGTAATTGGCTTCGTTGCATCATGTGTCAAGTGTAGTTACATAAAGACTGTACTTTTTCGACACTTTTTGTGTAGCTTGTGGTAAAAAAAACAGGTATATTAACCCATTCGGGACCATGGGTGCATATAAGCACCTTCAAAAAGAGCATCCAGAATTTGTTTCTGGCACCAGTAAAAAAGAAAAGTAATATTTGCTTTCTTTAATTAGAGCACTTTTCATAATTATTTAAGTAAAGGTAACTTCTTTTTAAAAAGTGGTACCAACCAAATAAAATTTGTGTAAAAGCCGCTGGTCCCGAAAGGGTTAACAAATAAATTATGTAAACACAATTTTACTTTTTTCTTTTCCCTCTCTAATACAGTGATGTTACGTTGTTGTTTAAATAACAATTAAAATTTAATGTAAAAAATAACTCGTTAAATTTAGTAGTGAAAGTAGGCAAACAATTATTAATTTGAATTTACTAATACGTTTCATTGTACTCATTTAGTTTCATTTTGTTATTACATAGTTAATTATACCCCGGATATGAATATTTTTGTGAAATTTTTATTTATAATTTTATTCTGTTCTTATTACAAGCGCGGCATAACTACAGCATAAGTGCGGCTTCTCAGCCTGAATGTACGGGTGACGCTCCGCAGTGTAATGTTTTAGAAAAAAATTGTTAAAAAATATCAATTATTTGTTTTGAAATTTTTGGCGCAGTACACGTGTTGTATATTTAACATTAAATAGCACAGCATGATTTTTTAAATTTTATGTCCACCATGGGATTTTATACATAAATTAAAAAAAATATGCGGCATAAATCCCGGAATTATCCTAATTGTCTGTTATGAACAATAAAAAAAATTATCAGGAAATATAAAATATAAGGCAAATATAGTTTTTTTTTTCTCTGTAACCTAGTCATATCACAATTATTCGTTGTCTCCCAATATATCACTAAATTCCTTATCTATAGTTGTCTCTGTAATATAGATATTAGTTTATAAATGAAATATTTAAAGCGATTTTTTTTCAATAATGGAAACTTATTTATGGAAAATCAATATTTATTCATTATTTTCCTGTATTTCAATGCTTCTTTAGCTGATATTAATTGTATTAAGGTACTTAAAATTTTTGACAATGCACATATATTTTCTTTCGTTAATAGTAAAATTTGTTTTACTTCTTGTAAATTAGCTAATATTTCCTGTTTGTTATTTTTTGGGGCGATCATGACTTTTTTTGTCTTTTAATATATTAAGAACATTTTTCTGTGTTTGAATTATATCGCCTTAATTTTTTTTTTCTTTACGGATGGCAGCTTCGGCAGTTTTCTTCTTTTTTTTTTTAGCCTTAATCTTCTATCACTGATCTGACCTAATATTTGATACATAAATGAATACTTAACATTATCATATTTTTTTCAGGGGGTGCACTGATGCCGAAACGCTGTTCTAGTTTTTTGGGGGGTGGGGGATAAAGAAATTGTTCTTTGACATAAATAATGCTTTAACTTAAAATCTGACTCGCATTTTATTTTAACAGTGAATATTCATTTAAATTGGAATATTTTAATGAATAAATGATTTGTACACTGATGATGTAAGTGTTTCTGAATTTTAGAATGTTTCGTTTCAATTCCGTAACATATGTTACGTTTAGACTGAATGTTTAACTATTAAATGTTTTTTTGAATATTAAAATTTATTTGAATTACCCCACCCCTATACTAATCTTTACTTTTATTGATACATTATTAGACTATTATGAGCCAATAAAATCATAACTCGATTTTTATAATAGAAATATTTGATTTTATAATTAAAAACATAAATGATATAAATCAGACCTTACAAAAGAATTTCACTTGCGGTATATCGGTGGGCGAATCGTCAACAAAATATTTATTAGCTGAAACTCTAATTCACTAAAAAAGACATTTGACATGGAAAAGAAAAGTTTTGTTTCTAACCTATGTAAAAACCGAAATAACAGTGCATTTTTCATAACTATGTCATACAGCCAGCAGACTTTTGACTATTTTCTTGCAGTCTGCTATATGATATAAAATAATAAGTTCCGGTACTGAAAATTTTAAGAGTGCATCTCTGTTTTAAAAAAGATAAAATCTTTAACAACGATTTTTTACTCACAAATAACGTACAGAACGACAAAAAATTACGTCATTACTTTACGTCATTTTACGTCATTCTTACGTCATTTCTTACGTCATTTCAATTACGTCATTTCTTTAGGATATATAAACTCTTGTTTCCGCCATTTCAATCAGTCCATAAGCCAGTACTCGGGGCTGTAACCGAGGGGTTCTTTGAACGCATTTTAATTCTCTTTTTTTTTTTTCACTGAGGAAGGGGATCCAGGAATCCTCGAAACGATCGTATGGGATTTTTTTTTGTCGTTCTGTACGTTATTTGTGCGTAAAAATCGTTGTTAAAGATTTTAGTTTTTTTATTACAATTAGCACAACGTTTTATTTATGCTTATAATCTGGCTTCAACGAGCCTTTTAGTCCTTTTATTTGTATTTTTTACTATTTTAACTTTTCCTTTGGGGGGTTGAGGTTTTAGCTATTTATTTAGTTATTTATTTAGGATTTTTCATGTCTTTGGCCAATCGTTTTATGAATCTCCGTCTTAAACGTTTCAAATTCCTTAATCATTTATGGTTTTTAATCAATTACAGACGCCACAGAATTATTCCTGGGTTTATTTCAGTTAATAGTAATTTATTTCAGTCAAAACGAATCAGTAGGGCTTTATTTAATAGGGGAGACCGGGGGAATGCCGCCAACCCGGGTTATGCCGCCACCCCTCCTAGTTTAAAAACTAAAGGCAGTTTGAGATAGTGAATGTGCCTGAACTATAGCGGCCAACAATATAAACAGTGCCTAAAGTGAGAGTGACTTTGCTGTACGTCGTCCGTTTGTTCTAGTGAAAAATGTAGTTTTCATCTAGTTGCTTATTATTTTGGAGCTTCAAATGAGTAGAGATAAGCACCTTTTATTGTAACATTAGGTATTTAAGATAATATGACCCGTAATCTCCACGCATTCCTCGACATTTTGATGCAATGTGTTGAACAAGTTCGGTTCTTCTTTCGGCTTTGCTTGGGGATTTCCGCCATATTGTCCTCTCGGGGTAATGCCGCCGCCATGCAAATCGGGTGAGAAATGGCCTCATTTTAACGTAGTGGAGCCGATTCAGCAGAGTGACTTTTGCAATATGAAGTAAATTGTAAGCTTAACCATTATTCTGCTCAATTACATTGCTTTCTAACTATTTTCAGTAGGTTGTGTGTTTCCTAGTATCCATTTGATGCATGTACTATGTCATTAAAGAGTGGTGGCAATACCCCGGTACAGTGGCGGAATTACCCCAGTGTCCTGGGTAATCCCGCCACTGTGCAGAGGTTTAAAAAATATTTTTTTATGTATGCTTACATTACAGTTATGATTACGGTTAAATTTATACAGATACTAAAGATAATGATTCAGCTTTAGAATTTTTACTATTAAAAAATAAACATTTTTTCGAGGTGAAAAAATTTAAATTCCCTTAAGGTGTCGCCATTCCCCCGGTCTCCCCTACTCGTTTAAGAACACTTATTCAGGATACTCGCACACGTTTAGCCAATATTGAAAAGGACTACAGACTACATCTTTCTGCAGCTGATTCTCATCATGATTTTTCATCTTTTGATAAACTTTCTTGGAACAGAGGATGCTGGTCTGCTCATTATCATAAAATAAGTCTGGAAAAGAAATTTGCAAATTATCTGAACGTTTTACTCCCAGGATCCCCGAAAATTTACCTATAGTAAATAATCAAACTGTGGTTAATATGTCTGACTTTGAATTGAATAATAATCATATTAATGCTTTAAAACTAAACAACAATTTTGCAGTTAATAAAAATCCTGGGATTCCAAAAATAATTGCTCCAGTTGAAAGGCCTTTCAAGTTCAGTGCTTTGTCTCCAATGCAAAAAGATTCCATTAGGCATCTTATTAAAAATAACGTTGATTTCAATGCAAAGCTGGATTAGTCTAATTTGAATAATTCAGCGAAAAATTCCCTCAAAAGTCTTAAATCTAATCCCGATATCATTATAATTAAAGCAGACAAAGAGACCAAATTGTAGTACTAAATAAAACTGACTATGTTCAAAATGTAATGAAATTAATAAATGAAGGGCCTTACATTAATATTAAAAAAGATCCATCTACATGTGAACTTAAAAACATAAAATCTGCGGTGAATTCCTCCCCCATTATTACTGACTCTAGCAAATACTCTATCATACCTTCTGTGGCATATTGTGCTCGTTTGTATGCTTTACGTAAAGTTCATAAACCTGATATTCCGTTTCGCCCCATCGTTTCCAATATTGGTACTGCCTCCTATAAGCTTGCAAAACATTTAGTTTCCAAGTTCCCCCTCCCTTATAGTTAACAATATTTATACGTCAAAAAACTCAGTTCAATTTGCTAATAGAATTCGTAACTTCAGTCCAACAGGCTATACTATTGTTTCGTTCGATGTCAAATCTCTTTTTACAAATGTTCTTGTACAAGGTGCTTTAGATTGTTTGAGAAAAAGATTAAATGAGTTTCACTATTTTCAATATGAAATTGAGAGCCTGATTTCTTTAACCAGCGTTTGTTTGTCTCAAAATACTTTTGTGTTTCAAGGGGAGTTTTATAAAATGTCGGAAGGTTTAGCTATGGATAACCCTTTAAGTCCAGTTTTGAGTGATATTTACATGCATTATTTTGAAGTTAAATTATTTAAATTAATACAATTTCCATTTTATACATGTCACGTAGATGATTCCTTTCCTTTGCTTGGTTTGTCTAAACATACTATTAACGCTGTTCTTGATTTATTTAATTCAATTGATCCATGTATACAGTTTACTTATGAAATTGAAACTTAACAACGTCTAGCTTTTCTGGATGTCCTGGTAATTCGTAATGATTGTGAGTTTTTGACGGCAGTTTACCGAAAACCTTTTGCTGTAAGTTTACCCCCTCATTATAAGTCCAGTCATCCCCCACATCAAAAACTTGCAACTTTCAATACTCTTATTTTCCGTGCACGTAAAATTTGTTCAAATTCTGATTTATTTAATAGTGAAATTAACTCTATAAAAGCAGTTGCCATCGATCGTGGATTTAGTTTGAATGTCATTAACCGTATTTTATCTAAACCTCAGATAATCACCGATCCTGTTCCAGCAAATAAAGAATTTTAAAATGTTATTGTCTTACCTTATTTTCCTAAAATCGGTACACAAATTTCTCGTATTCTTAATATAGTCCAGGCAATAGAGACCGTATAGGGACTCTACCTAGCAAAATTAATGGTAGTACTGGAAATCGGCTTTCTAGATGTTTTTTGGGTCGCTGAATCCGAATTTGTAACTTCCCACCAAAATTTCCCCCGGCAACCCTCCTAAATTTTGGTAAAAAGCCCCCCAAAAAAGGTTTTTATTGAAAAAAAAAATTTTGTATTGTTTTAGAGAAAAAGTATCTAGAAATTCAGAAAGTAAAAAAAATTTCCAACAAATTATATGTATAACATTATGACTTAGGATGAAGGGGAAGGGGGGATCTGACTCGGAACATGCGCCGCAGTGCCGCGTGGACTAAGTTGCGCAATTCCACTTAACCACTCACACGTTTACATTAGCCCTCCCATCTTCCCACCGAACTTTCTCTATAAGGTTTACTTTAAATTTTTTGGGTCGCTGAATCTGAATTTTTAACTTACCCCCAAAATCCCACCCCCCGAACCCCCCCCCCCAAATAGTATTTTAACTTAAATTTCTTAATGTTTTAGGGGAAAAGCATTAAAAAATTCAGAAACTAGACAAAATTTGCAACAAATAGGATATATGACATTATGAAGTAGGATAAACGGGGAGAGAGGGGGCTGCCTCGGAACATTCCCCGCGCGCTTTTCTCAAAAACAAATTTTTTTCAAAAAATCAATTTTTTTTTTTTGGGGGGGGGGGGGTTGCCGGGTGAAATTTTGGTGGGAAGTTACAAATTCGGATTCAGAGACCCCAAAAACATAAAGTGAGTCGAAATAAAGAACTAGTATTAATTTCGCCAGATAAAATCCCCTATTGCCTGGACTTGCATAACGTAGTGCACGTAGCGCCGCAGTGCATGTTCAGAGGCAGCCCTCACCCTCCCCGTTCATCCTAATTCATAATATCATATATCCTATTTGTTGCAAATTTTGTCTAGTTTCTGAATTTCGTGATGCTTTTCCCCTAAAACAATAAGAAATTTAGGTTAAAAACAACTATTTGAGGGGGGGGGGTTCGGGGGGGGGGGAAAGTTTTTGGGGAAAGTTAAAAATTCGGATTCAGCGACCCAAAAATCTTAAAGTAAACGTTATAGAGAAAGTTCGGAGGGGAGATGGCAGGGCAAATGTAAACGTGTGAGTGGTTAAGTGGAATTGCGCAACTTAGTTTACGCAGCACCGCGCGCATGTTCCTAGGCAGATCCCCCCTTCCCCTTCTTCCTAAGTCATAATGTCATATATCTAATTTGTTGAAAATTTTGTCTACTTTCTGAATTTCTAGATACTTTTTCTCTAAAACAATAAAAAAATTGATTTCTTTAATAAAAACTTTTTGGGGGGGCTTTTTACCAAAATGTGGGGAGGTTGCCGGAGGAAATTTTGGTGGGAAGTTACAAATTCGGATTCAGCGACCCAAAAAACATCTAGAAAGCCGATTTCCAGTACTACCATCAATTTTGCTAGGTAAAATTCCCTATTGCCTGGACTAATAGGTTTAGTTTTAAAGTTGTTTTTTCTCCAACCAATAAAATTTCTTTCTCCAAACTTAAAAATCCTATTGATGACCATAATACCTGGGGCATTTACAGAAATTTTTTGTGAGTGCGGCCTCTCTTACATTGGGCAGACGAAGCGTGCACTTAGAATTAGGCTGAAAGAACACCAGAATTACATTCGAAAGCAGGAATTTGAGAAATGTACAATAGCGAAACATTATTGGAATTCCAACCACCAGTTTAATTATCCAGAAGCTAAAATTATTAAAAAATGTAACTCAGTTTTTGATCTAGACTTTTACGAAGCTCACTATATTCATAAACATACTTCCTCCTTGGTGAATGATATGACCAGCACCCCTTTCTTTCACCAGTGTGGAGGGATTCTCCGCAGTGACTCTTTTTCAGTTAGTTCTGCTCAATTACGTCATTTCTTTAGGATATATAAACTCTTGTTGTCGCCTTTTCAATCAGTCCCTAAGCCAGTATTCGGGTCTATAACCGAGGGGTTCTTCGAACCCATTTTAATTCTTTTTTCTTCTCACTGAAGAAGGGAATCCAGGAATCCTCGAAACGATCGTATGGGATTTTTTTGTCGTTCTGTACGTTATTTGTGCGTAAAATCGTTGTTAAAGATTTTAGCTTTTTTATTACAATTCACACAAAGTTTTATTTATGCTTATGCATACCTGTTTATTTAAAAAAATTAAAAAATAATACATACTACTTCTTTTTTTATTAATTGCAAGGCGAATTGAGAAAAGGCTCAGGCTAACGATTAATTGAACTAAATAAATAAAATTATAATATATAGATTTAAAATTAACTTTGAAATAACTGCTTTACAGGAAAAATCACTGATGTTACATAACATTCAGCTCATTCATATATTCATATAAATAAAGGCTGAAACCCATTTAGAAACAGCTCCGCTCAACTCGCACTTATACTAATCCATGTGTCTATTTATCATTATTAAAATCTTCAACCCAATTTTAAATATTCAGAAATTATTTGTGTAATATATATTGTATTTAATGTGTGAGAAGATAAGCTGTAAATTTTCTATTCTATAAGAGGTATGGGCAGTGTGAAACATGCAGTTAATGGACATGCACTTGGGAGGAGACCATGCTGATTCCTTCCATCTTCGTATATTGCTAGGGAGAAGGTCCCCGATGAATGCTTTTTGCCCGAACTTCCATTTCTTTAAGTCGAATCCTACGTATTTTTTAGCGAAGTCTGGTTTCTGAATTTTATTGGTGAAAATCAAAATTACTACTTCTACCATTATGAAATCGAAATTGCTTTTCCATTATTTTTTGCAACTCTTCATTACAACTCTGTCAAAGTAAGACACATTTATCATTAATGGTTACTTTAGCTGTTTTCAAAGATAAATGTTAGAATAAAACCGCATGAAGAGCTTCTCAGCTGTACCAACAAGATCAAAACAAATCCACCCCCTTTCCCCCTTAATAAGTTTTGAAATTGCACCCCTATACTGAACATATAGTTCTTTTTATTTGTTTATTTTAAAAATATTACATTATGGCATTCACATAATAAATATTTTAATGCTTAAAAAATGTAATTTTATGTGTTCAAATTGTCTATAACGTTAACCTGTCTATAAGAACATTTTATCTAGGTCCTTACGGTATCATTATAAACAGGTTTCACAGTATTAGGTACTTTAATAATAATTTTTAGTATACATTATTGTAATAATTTATTGTTCAAATAATCCGAAAAAGCAGCGAAGCCAAACGGGTTTTGGTCCCAATTAATTTGGATTGGCGAGGTCTTCTTTAGAAGAGAGTGGCGACATACCTCAGGGCACAAGATCAGATTGGAAGCTTATATCCAAACTATAGCGCCTAGAATATATAGTAGTGTGGAAATTGGCTATCCCTGTAATACTTAAAAAAGTGCTAAAATATTGTATCCCTTAAATGTGCCACGATGCTGCTGAAATATACAGTTCGCAGCGACATCTGCTGGATATTTTCTGCAACTGCAAGATATTGCTAGTCTATACAATGCAATACGAAAAGCTCGCAGATGTCGCCGCGATCGGCACTTGGGATTTTAGCAGTATCGTCGCACATTTAAAGGATACAAATTTTTAGCTTTGTTTGGATAGCATATTTCCACACTACAGCACCTAGAAGATACAGTGTGGAAAACGGCTACAAAATAGTGCTAAAAAATTGAATCCCATAAATGTACAACGATGCTGAATAACAAGATGTCGATCGTAGCGCCATCGTAGTATTTTAAAACCATAGTCATTCTAAAAGAGACTCTTTAACCTATTTCACGTCATTCCTTAACTAAATTAGCTTATAACAGACCAAAATATCTTATATTTATAGTTTCCTATATTTAACATTCTATAATTTTTGAAAAGAGTTACGAGATGGCGCTCGTATCAGCATATTACCGCTGAGCATTGTTGGAGATTTATGGGAAACAAGTTTTTAGTACTTTTTAAAGCATTACCGTTTTCCACACTGTATCTTCTAGGCGCTGTATTCAACACTAGGTGTTCTAGACGCTGTAATCCAAACCATAGTAATATTAGAGTGTCTTTATATGAGAGTGGAGACAGGGCGCATGCCCAGATTATACTTACACAAATGTTTTTATTCAAACTATGGCAATTTGCAAGTCTAAAGACTTGGCGATACATACTTGGTACGAATTCGATTATAGGAGGGAGGCAAGTTAAATATTATTTTCTTGGCGATAAAGGCAGGCTCGCTAAGATTCTTGGGGATGCGTTTTTGTCCAATATCGCCTCAAACAATCACGTTTTATATTCCGTATGTTGCAACTACACTGTAAAAAAAATTTCCGTTAAAAAACGGAAATAGTACTGGCAATCCAAACGCCAGTACTATTTCAGTTTTTTAACGGAAAATTTTTTTTCCGTAAATTCCAGAAAATCTTCCGTTTTTTCACAAAATTTTTCCGTTTTTTTTCCCCCGTATATCCGTATTTAAAAATTTTTGTTTCAAAGGCAAAAAAAAAAATAAATATATATATATATATTATACAACTTTTCGAGAAATTTACACCTTTATGAATTTCAACGGACACGTTTACAAGGTAGCGTACCTCTAATTTATTCAAATAACAGTAATGAAACAACACTTACCTAGGGTGGAATCGAACTGGGGAACCGGAGTGTACCAGATTAGCGCCCTTATCCACCATGCTATGGGGACTCGAGATACGTTTCCAAATGTTGTTACTTATTTCAGATGCTTTTTATGAAGTAAAGGCACGGTGTTAAGCAAGGAACGTATTTTCGTTGGAGATATTATTCAATTGAGTGTACAATTCGGAATATTTCCATAATTTTGAAAATTTAGCTTTTTAATGTCATGCTTTATAAAAAGAAAAAAATTAGTCTTTAAAATATTACGTGCATGAAAGAATGTATTATAAGTAATAATTGCTTCTTTTTTGCAAGATTTTAAAAATTTTATTGTACTATTATATTTATTTATTTATTTGTATATACATCTATAATTTCGTTATTATGTTTCAGATATGTTTTAAGTTTTATGTGCGAATCCGTTAAAGTGAATAGATTAAAATATATTAAAATTAAAAATAGAGTTTTTCAATTTTTTTATTAAATAATAATAAGTATTATTTTAAAATCATTATGAAAAATAAACTGTAACATTTCCTTCCCAAATATCTGAAACTTAAAAATAATTAATAAAATTCATTTAAATATCAGATTATTATTTTTTAAATATTGTAAAAAAATTTAAAAAAAATTTAAAAACATTTTATTTAAAAAGAAAGAAAGAAAGAAAAATACTACAGTGTTAGTTTTAAAAATAAAATTTCAGCTAATTGACAGCCAAATATTGGCATTTTTGAAATTTGAAATTAGGGAGGAGGGGGGGGGTGGGGGGGCGTAAGTCAACGCTAAAGACATAAAATTAGAGATAATTAATAGCTAAATATTGACATTTTTGAAATTGTGATATTCAAAAAGGGGGTGGTGTTAACTTAGCGCTCCCTATTTGTAATTAAAATATCTTGATACATAAACATTACATTTATCAGACAAATAAGATATATTAATTTATTTCTAATTGAATGAGATTGCTCTTTTATTTTTAACTTAATTAGTATTACAATTTAAAAAGAATTATTATTGTAAGAATACGAGTATTTAATGCACCCCCCCCCCAAAAAAAAAAGTATTACATGCATATAAAATAGGAACAATTATGACTCCTTTTTAAAATTGCATGCATTTAAAAAATAAAATTTCTATCATAATTTTAGAAATTAATCGTTTTTTTCAATTAGAAATAATATTTATCGTATCATTTTTTAATTACTATATTAAACGAATAACAGATGAAAACAGTTATTTATTATTTAATAAGTTACTTGATATGTTAAATTTTTTATTTGATACAAATTAAAAAAACAACTGAATAAATTAAATTGGAATTTATACGGCATTCTACGTGGCATTAAATTCAAAAGATAAAATAAATTATATTAAAATTTAACTGATATATGAAAAGATAATAATTCATATTTACTTAAAATAAAGAAAAAAAGGGGAAAAAAAGAAAAGAAAAGAAAAGAGAAATAGTGACTAACCAAGTCTTAAACGTAAACATATGTTCACACTACAACAATTCATTATTCCGCATTCCAACTAAACACAGTGCCACTCTATACAACACAGACGTCAATTACGGAAACTGTACTGTTTTGAAAGAATGATGAAATATTTTTGTAAAATTTACGGAAAACCTTCTTCATTTTGATCCGAGAACGGAAAAATTATCCAATTACGGAAATTGTACTGTTTTGAAATGAAGATGAAAGTATTCCGTAAAATTTAACGGAAAATATACCGTATTTTTACGGGGTTTTTTTTACAGTGTAGTGCTGCCAGGTGTCCAGCATAAATCGGGTTTCCAAATTTCCACCACTAATTTCTTATAGTTTATTTCGCCATCTTCAATATCAGATAATTTTGCCATTAGATAAGGCGAAGAAAATTACTTTAAAATACTCGTCTCCAAAGCATTTTGAACCCCAATTTACGTGGGACACCTAGTAACAGCGGTCGCAACTCTCATATCGAGGCATCCTAGCAACACTCGTTAAATAATCTGGTAAAACTCATGGAGGAATGAGATAGATGGAGATGCAGTAGGGTGGCTGGGGATGACGCCAAAAAAGTAATCCTAAAATCAGCTACAGTCGGCCTAAACACAAGCACGTTCTTTCACGGAAAAAAGAAGAAAACTTTTACTAATACAGTTTTTAATTCATAATACAATGGAATGCTGCTTTAGAATGCTTGAAAATAAGCAGATCACTTTCATTTAGAGAAAAAAAAATGCACGGGTGATGTCTAAGAATTCGGTCATTGTTCCAGGTGCTTGTTTAGTTTGGGCCGAGAGAGAGCGTGACCAACGATAGACAAGGCCAGTTCATAACTTTAATGACGTCAAACGGACCGGATCATCTGAACTTAACTTCTCCGTAGTAAAGTATTACGAAAGTGCATAACGTCATTAAAAGATTACTTTTTAAAGTATATTACAGGTTTCTAATGGATATGTACTGTTTTTATTTATAATCTGTAAAGTTTTGTGATCATTTAGACATATTATTTTATGGATTTGGTGAATTTTTTATTTGTAAAATTTATTACTATCTTTTGATCTGTCATGAATGTGCTAGAGCTTGATATGGGTGTTTAAGCCTAAATATAAATTGATATACAGTTTCATGTTTTCAGAAGTAAATTTATTTCATTGCTTATTTTAAGCTATAATATACTTATTTTATAGGCCAAATACACTGTTTACAGTTTATTTTTTCTTTCGTCATAGAATTAAAAGCTTTAAATTGTGCATTCTATTAAATGTTATATTTTGCTTAGCATGTAGCTTATGTTTACTTTTAATTTTCTCCCTAAAACATTTCTACATAGTAACCTAACGAAGTAAAATTTATTCCTAAACGTATTTAATTTCTCATTTTGATTAGATTTAATAGCTTTTGTATAATTCAGAATGTTACTGTACGTAGCATTCTATCATTTTTTTAAATTGTATTTTAAAACTTAAGATAATCTCCAGATGAATATTTTAATAGTACTGAAATATACATATTCTGTATTAAAAAAATGTGTCTGAAAAACATTCATATTTTATTTATTTATCAATAAGCAAATGCTATTTCTTTTAAGTTGCTGTAAAATAGATTTCTACAATCCTTCACAAAAAATACATGTTAAAAAATGATTTCGGATGTTTCTTTTACTTTTGATAAACATGCAATGCCACATTTTACTAAAACAATTATATGAAAACACAAAACACAGCTGCTAGCATCCTTATTTCTTTCCAATCAAATAAACATATTATGAACCAGAGTTTTACTTAAATGAGATTTAAATAAAAACAAAACACATTATACATTTTTTCTGTGTTTAAATTTATAAACTATGTGCAAAATCAAATCCAGTTTGCGTGTATTTTTAAATAAATCCTTAGAATGTAGGACTTTTAATAATAATCTTTTTCATCTTAAACCTAGATCTAAAATTTGACTGTAGAGTTCAAACATTTCTGTTTTCTTTTCAGAATCTTAATTATATGATCTTTAAAACTCGGTGAGAATGGTCTTCATATCAATCTTACATGAACCTTTCGTGTCCCAAAAAGTGTCACAGAGTACATGTTCAGTATTTTTAAAACCATATTCCTCAGTGACACTTCTCCGGACAGATTTTCTGCAATATTTAAGCGTTTGAGCTTAGTGTTTTGGTTCTCACTTAACCAGTTCTTCAAGATTACGTGGCTCACTTCAGGTATGTCTTAAAATATTAATATATTTGTTAGTTCTCATTAGATAGTTTAAATTAGATTTGCTTCCATTCTAACAAGTTTTTATTTAAATTCTGGTTAGTTGGAGTAACTGGACCCGCGAGGTAACTGGGCCATACTCTATTTTATAAAAAACTGTTGATGTTTTTTAAGTTTTAGCTTTTGTGAACAATGCACCTTAATCTCTACTTCCTAAAACAACGTGTGTCAACTCAATCATAACTCTCACTTTGCTGTGATAGGCTGTCAAAAAATTACGTTTATATTTTTAAAAACAACGTCAATATGGTTAAACTTCTTCGGCTTTCTATCAAAAAAATTAAGTACTTTTATTAAACTTTTCAAGAATGGGGTAACTGGACATGTATCTGGGGTAACTGGACCATGCTGGATGCAGTTACCTCAATAGTTATAAATAATTTTTTTGAGTTTCTCTTACTACGAGAAATAAATTTCTCCATTGTTTTTTGCTCACAATAAAGAAAATTATACATTACCTTATTAAAATGACGTAATAAAATTAAAAAAAAGCATATTGGGTGGTATCGAACCAAATTTCTTGACCCCTTGAGAGGCGGTGATGCCATTATGGCATCGCTTAATTTTAATCCCTAAATGCCCCATCGGCACCGGAATTTTATAATGAAAATTTCACCTTTATTAAGTACGCGAAAATATACTTTTACTTGTTTACAAACACATTCTCTTGTAAATACTGGTGTCATTAAATTATTTCAACATTTTTTACGAATGCAAGTACCTTGCCCCTGAAAGCGAGATAGCCAAACCTTGAAATTGTACAATACATAGGAGTCGCATTCTATAGGGAAACTTTTATTGTTCCTACCACTATTTTGAAAATAATATCTTCATCGCACCTTTCTTTAGAATTTGTTAAATATGATTATGAAGGTAACTCTTTAAGGGTTCTGGTAGGAACAATAAAATTTTTCCTATATGATGTGGCTCCTGGATAAAGGTAAAAAGTACTTAAGTACTTACCTAGCCGTTTGTTCATAGATTTAACTAGCTATTTTTTTTCCCTTATAATACCCATGTGACTTTTATACTTATTGCCTATACTAAAGTACATAAGTACTTACTTAATTTTTATGTTTTTGGTATAAATAAATCTAATATTTTCGCTTTTAGTGCTTTTTACATACATTGACAGAAAAGGTTTTCCTTACAACGTTCTTTAATTGCTATATGAGTTACATGATCTGCCTGGTTTAAATTTTTTTAAGTTGTTTACACTTTTTAAAACAGGACCTGATATCCCATATAAAAAAAATAAAATAAACGCATGTGGAACATAGACGCTCCTGATCCACTTACCCCATTTTTATGGGCAACTGGACCCATGAGGAAAGAAAGGTGAAATATGCATATTTTTAAATGTAATTTTGAGCATTTCTGTCTGATAGAGGGAACCTAACTGAACACATTTACAGAAGTTCAGACTTTAATTCAAATGAACATGAGCTTTTTGAAGCTGTATTGTTAGAAGCTCCAGAGCCACATTGTAAAATCATGGTCCAGTTGCCCCAACTAACCTTATATATAAAAATACATTTTTATTATAAAAAAGGCACAATTGAAAACAAAGGGTTTTTTTTATTTTTTTATTAAGATCTTAAAGTATAAAGTAAACAACTGTCAGTAGTTTAATGAATTTTATTGGTCGCGATTCCACCGACTGCTCTTATGGTTGTGACGCCATTACCTTGACATCACGCCACGAACTGGCCTTGTATTTCGTTTGTCACGGTGATACTCAACTAAACAAGTTCACTTCGACGAGTTAGAGAAGTGAACAAACATTAGCTTGGGTAACATGGCTGGCTCGTCAAGATTTTTTCAAGATACTCTTGACCAATGAAATTTTTTTGCTAGTATTTTATCACTTTATGATTATGTATTAGGATTATAATCCTAATACATAATCATAAAGTGATAAAATATACACTATATGGCCAAAGATGACCGGTCACTTGCAATTTTAGACGTTTTGTCAAATATCTAGAAAAATACATGAGGAATTACCCTGAAACTGCAGGTGTGTAAAAAGTATAGTATAAGTCAATTATTTCGGTGAAGATTTTTCCCCGAAACGTCATAGGGGACCTTCAACATATTGAAAAAGAAAGAATATCTTTTGGATAACCCTGTAAAAACTAATGTAGCAAAAGCGTTCAAACTCGAGATTATTAATAAGTGGCTTATTGTAATATAATGTGTGCATTTTTATGATGATAGCATGTATACTAGTAGAGAAATTAAGGTTTTTATAAAAAAAGTCCCAAATTTCGCCAAGTTTTTTGCTTATAATTTGCAGAGTTCTTAATATAAAAAAAAGTTCTTTTCAGAGAGTATGACGAATAACATTGTACACAATACCCTGTAATAAGAATGAAAAAATAATAAAAATTGTATGATAAATGAGCAGGTTTACTAAATAATAATTCACTGCGCATGCTCGAACGTAATCAAAATGTAATTTGCATAATGTGTTAGCTAAATGTATAGAGCAACTTTTGTGAAAGTCACAAAACCATAGTTTGAAAAGTCTGATAATAATCGTTTATAGAATAAGCTCAAAATCCGTTATTCCTAAAAGGAAGCAAAAAGATGAGGGGCTGGCTGTATCCAAATACAGTAGTACGTGCAATATTGTGTATGCTATATTGGCAATAATCAATGGATATATGGATCTTTTTGCTTCATTTTAGGAACAACGAATTTTGAGCTTATGCTATAAACGATTATTATCAGACTTTTCAAACTATGTTTTTGAGACTTTTACAAAAGTTTCTCTATACATTTAGCTAACACATTATGCACATTACATTTTGATTGCATTCGCGCATGCGCAGTGAAACATTTTTTAGTAAACCTGCTCATTTTCCATCCAATTTTTATTATTTTTTAATTCTGATTGCAGAGTATATTGTGCAATGTTGTTCGTCATACTCTCTGAAAAGAACTTTTTTTTATATTAAGAACTCTGCAAATTATAAGCAAAAAAAACTTGGCGAAATTTGCGACTGTTTTTATAGAAACCTTAATTTCTCTACGCGTATACATGCTATCATTATAAAAATGAACACAGTTTATTACAATAAACCACTTAATCATAATATCGAGTTTGAACGCTTTTGCTACATTAGTTTTTACAGGGTTATCCAAAAGATATTCGTTCTTTTCAATTTGTTGACGGTCCCCTATTGGGTTTCGGGAAAAAAATCTTCGCTGAAATATATAACCTATACTATGCTGTTTACACACCAGTAGTTACAGGTTAATTCCTCATGTGTTTTTCTAGATATTTAACAAAATGTCTAAAATCGCAAGTGACCGGTCACTTTTGGCCATATAGTGTGTGTATATATATAATACCAAAAACACATACTATACATCCAATCCCAAAACTCCTGAACTACAGAGAAAAATTAACAAAATAATCATGGTAAAATCTTACCAACAAAACCATGAACAAAAAGAAAACATCCAATGGAGACAGACTTGCATGCTGGGTTATACCGGTAATTACTCATGAAACTTCCCCATGTCTGTCGAGACCAAACTGACCAAAGAAAGCTTTAAACAGGCCATACAAAGCAGCAACCCAATTCGAAAAGAACGACGCATCCAGACAGAGCTCCTTATAAAGCCTACAATTATTTGGCGATGTTTTTAATCGCGAAAAGTAAAAGCATCGCGGTAATCTTTATCTTTGACGAAATTGTTTGTCAAACTATTTAACAAACTAATAGGATAATTCTGAGCCATTGCATCTTTATAGAGATTTATAATGTCATTTATTATACTATTATGATTAGAATTTAACTTTGCTATCCTTATTAAACTATTGATAATGATATTTCTGAAAATGGAAATATGTACATTGGAATTAAAATTTAATATCTTTATTGTTTAAAGTTGTAATCCTTTCTCTTATCATAAATGCAAGTACTCAATCCACCCCTCTCAATGTCGATAGTGAGATCTAAATAATTTACATGTTTTTCGTCATATGAAGTTTTCTTTAATGTCAAACCTTGGGGATAGTTGTCTAAATTTAAATCGCTATTGGAATCGTTAATCCTTACCAACAACACATCATCAATATATCTAAAACCTAAAAAATCCTTATTTAATGTTGCATTAACCTCGTATAAAAATAAATAAATATCTGCAAGTACCGAACTGCAACTATCCCCCATAGGTATACCTCTTATCTGCTGAAACACATGCTTACCATCGAATAAATAATTTTCATTAACTACAAAATTAAATAAATTTGTTAAATGATCCAAATTTTTACCCAAAATATTGTACCGATTGAAAAAGTCAAAAATTTTATTTTTAAGATCAGTTAAATCAATATTATTATATAAATCTTCAAAATCATAAACAGATAAACCTTTAATATTACTCAAACCTTTCAATCCATTAAGTAACTCATAACTATTTTTTATAATACATGTGTAATTTTGTTTTAATGCCACTTCAAATAATCTCTGCAAAATATCCAAAAACTTTTATTAGCAACTTCCAAATGAGTGCCAAAACCACATGTAATTGTACGAAAGGCAATGGGGCCCTTATGAAATTTAGGAACTAAAACCATATAAGGCAATTCCCTACTACGTTGTGTGTATTTTAACCTTTTGTAAAAAGCACCAATTCAACTTTCTGTCTCTTTTACACTGGTATTTAACATCCTGTAATTATGTGTATTATTATAACATTGTCTTAATTGATTACAGTATAGCTTTTTACAATTAATTGCAAAGTTTGTATTTGCCTTATCAATATGTTATAAGAAAATTACTCTATAAATCCTTAATAGAATCTTTTAATTCTTTATATTCTTCTAACGAAATCCCCCCCCCCCCCCCCGTTTTACCGCAGTAAATTGAACTCAAATCCTTCAATATATTATGGTTCCATTCTAGAAAAGTTATTTCTGGTAAGCAAAATTTGTTCATTAGTTTCTGTATAAACATATCAACGTTGATTTTTAATCGTTTTTTTTTTTATATAAAATTCTTAGTGTTTAATCTTTTTAAACGAAATTTTGTGCCGAATTGCATTTATTATATATATATAATAAATTTGAAATCACAACTATATGAACAAATTGGTAAAATTCTAAAGATGACTTACAGATGAACATAGGATACCAGTATGTAAAATAAGAAACTATGAATAACCCACGGAATCTTCAGAGGAGCTTGTGGGTTCATTCATAGAAGATGCGTTATTTCATCCAATTTTTTCGGCATTAAGCTTAAAATGACAAAATGTAGCTCCTTATAACGCAAACATATCAGAAAATAGATAATAAAAAATCCAAGAGATCTAAAGAAAGATACTCCTCACACAGGACATTAAAAATTATTAGAAAACAATACTCAAATTACAAACTAGGAGTCAAAACTGCAGCATGCCAGGATGGAAAACAGAGTTAGGCCTATATTAACATGTGAGCCACAGTTGAGTATCTGACTGAAACCCATAACTGTGCTGCCATCTGGTGTGAGAAAGGAAAAAATGTAAATTGGAATTGTATTATTAACAATAATGTTTAGTGTTTCCAATTTTATCAACCCCCCCCCCCCCAAATATATATATATATATATATATATATATATATATATATATATATATATATAATCCTAATGTAACGATTTTCTGATTTTACGAAACGAAATTATGAAATGATTTTATGAAACGAAGTTAGGAAACGTTTTTCGAAACGCCTAAATATGGAGTTTGTAGAACGTTGACGGGTTGACGGTAATATAATTTAAGTATGCTGTTATAGTGACCTACAGCATGAATTTTCTTCAAGATGATATGAATAGCACTGAAAGTTATTTTATAGGGCCGCACAAATTAGTCGATTACACTACCATTTATGTGCAGTAATTAAATTAAATGCTTTATGTTATGAGACCATAATGTTATTTGAAATTGTGTACGAAATTTGTATGTATTCATGGCTCTGCTCACGAACGGCGGTCGGGTCGCAACTCATAGAGGAGGTTGGAACATATGGAGTTAATTTTTACCATGAATATATGCACAGGACAAACCTACAGTCACAGTGAACTTGAGAGCCAGATCACTGAGTGAGCTTGGTGGCCGACCCCTGCTCTCTTTTTTTACCCGACTGAAAAGAAGGGTTATGTGTTTCACGCGTATCTGTGTATGTGGATTTCTTTATACCCTCGAAACATCCCAACGGCTGGATGGACTTTAATGAATGAAGTCTCTATCGATTCGTCTTAACGGCCCAATGGTTAGAGGCTAGGTTTTATTTTTATAAATTCAAAATGACGGTAGAGACGAAAAAAAAATATTTATGCACCCTATTGAGTGGTATATCATTGGATAGGTCTTTCAAAATGAAGACGATGTTTCATTGACTATTTTACAGTCAGAAGCTTCGTTAAAATATTATATAACCTGGAAGTTGTGTATGTAGGATTGCTAGCTTTACTGCAACTCTAACCATCACAGACATCTATAGACCTCATCAAAACAGTGTTTATAGATAGGAACTAACAATTAAACACAACTTAAAAGTCATCTATACAAGTAAATGAAGAAAATAGGTAAGTAATTTAAACACGTAATATAAAAAAAATATTTTAAGTCAATTTCTATTTAGGTCAATAAGAGAATTTTTTTTCTCCCATTCTTCTTTCCTTCTGAGTGGTGCTTAAAATGCCTTGATCAGGAAGAGTGCTCTCTCGGTCTTAAAATTCCTTGATCAAGAAGAGGGCTTTCTCGATTATTGAAAATTAATTTAATTTAATTTAATTAATTTATTAATATTTGAAAAAAAAAACTGGATTAACATCAAGTGTCATCCGCTACAAATTAAAAAAAAATTTTGAGCTTGATTGGGTGAATAATAAGTATTTTATTAACGATTGAAAATTTGAACAAAATATATGTAGCGAAAGTGTGAGCTTAATAGTAGGAATTGAAAAAAAAAATAGTTTCACATTGATGAGAAATAATTAATTAGTTCGCTTTTTACGCAGTCGGGTTTTTTGATTTTTTAAATTTAATTGTTCATTTTCATATTTTTTTCTACTTTTTCATTTCGACTGTTTTATTTACACTGTTTTTTATCCGTTGCTTTACATATTTCCTGATAATAGAATATTTTTCATAAAAGTAAATTTTCCTATTAATAATACTTACGGTTCTATTTGTATTATTAAAATAAATACTTATTTAAATACGATAAAATGAGCTATCTCCCGATAAAATTTTACATCACAAGTTTCATTTCAATGCAATGTTATGAAATACGTTAAATTTTTCTAAGCAAATGAAAAATAAGATTTGTTCGAAAATATGTGTTTGGGTATATGATGATTTATCCGCGTATTTTTTATGGAGTACTTGGACTGCGAATTATTACTGAGAAAAGAATGCAAAGCATGTTTTACGATGTAAAAGTCAATGTGAAAAATACTATAAAAATAAAATGTAATAGATATGCATTATTTTCACAAGAAATATCAGCACTTACTTTTGGTAAAATATATGTAGTTTACCATCGGTTTTGTAATGAATAAAATATGGTTAGAATGTTTATATATTTTATACTAGAAGTATAAGTAAATATTATGCATATTCTAACATAATTCTGAGTGTCGTAATTATTTTTTCTCGTGTTTTAATAATGCCTATTATCCTTCTGTCCGTACTTTATTAAAATATGCAATCATAAAAAAGAAATTGAATAACTAACGCAATTTACACAAAAAAATTAAGAAAATTATATTTTAAGAAATTAATTTGGTTAATTAGATATTTATGTTCCATCAATGTTATTATCGAAAGAGATATTTTAATGAAATTTTTAGAAGCTCTATTTATCAAATTTGAATAAATATTTTATTTTACCAATTCAAATAAATCTCATAACTTGTTGATATCACAATCTTCTTTTCTCAATAGTATTCCATTTATCAGAAAAAATATAAAGCAACTGAGGAAGCATTTTGAAATATATGAAAATAGAAAAAAAGTCTGAAATAAAATGAGAGCACCTCATTCATGAGATTTTTACTTATATCGACCAATCTCCACTATAGTGCGATAAACACTGTAAGTATATGTAACTGTATTTATAATATATTTAAATTCATTTTTCTTTTTTTCCTTTTTGAGATTTTTGTCTAATTACTTCAAGATTTGCGTTAGGAAAATCGGTGATCCGAACGTCCGGCATTCTCTTTGTTAGTTAAAAAATATTTACTCATCCAGAATAGAATGATGCATTCGTGATAGTATAAATTAAACTTTTTTCATTATACGCATTGTTTTGTACAATAATGCAGATATTTTTGTAATTGCCATCAACTCATACATTACTAAAACTGATATATAAATCGTACTCCGTTGCTATTCTTAACAGATGTTTGCTGCTTTTTTTGTGTATTATTTGTGCATACACAGTGTATTATTTCTTAAACGATGGTTTTTTGCTTTTTAATATTCTTGCACAAAGGCTTTATTTACTAATTTTATATACATATAGTAGGTTTAATATGTCTACCAGCCAGTCACATACATATTTTCTAAAAATCCTCTTAGACCTAAAAATGTTTAATTTGTTATTCGGTGTGCTTCCATCAATGGATGAATTAGGAACAATTTTACAACCTGCACGTCTTTTGAAAGTCTGGACGTTGGCACACGAAGTGCACAGGGGAAAGGGCCCACAGTATGTATATAAATATATCATCATCATCAACCGTTTTCAATCCAATGCTGGATGTAGGTCTCCCCCGGATTTTTCCAATTTTTCCTGTCTAGTGCTTTAGTCATCCAATTAACACTGGCCACTATTCTGATTTCATCACTCCATCTTACTTGAGGTCGTCTTCTAGGCCATTTTATATCTCTAAGATACCACTGTAGGGTGTTTGTGCTCCATCTATTGTCTTGTTTTCTTGCAGTGTGCCTAGCCCATTTCCATTTTACCCGTTTAATTCTTTCAATGATGTCAAAAACTTTCTTCTGACTTCTTATCCAGGTTATTCTCTTCCTGTCTCTCCTAGTTATGCCTAGCATACATCTTTCCATACTTATCTGTGTTGTTTGTAATCTTTGTACCATCCGTTTTGTAAGTGTCGATTTTTCTGCTCCATAAGTTAGTACAGGCAAAACACATTGGTTAAACACCTTTCTTTAAAAAAGAGAGGCATGTTACTCTTCAGAATAATATTGTTCTTCCCAAAAGACTCCATCCATTTCTTATTCATCTATTGATTTCATTCATGATACTATTATCCGATGATATTTCTTGTCCGAGGTACACATAACTTTGCACTTCTTTAATCTCAGTGTTGTTGTTGACGATTTTCTTTTTTGATGCAAATGAATTGAATATCACCTTAGTCTTTTCCAGATTTATTTTTAATCCCACATTAATGCTAGCTTCTGCCAAATCTTTTAGCATATTTTCCAATTCTTCAGAGCTGTTACTGAAAATTAAAATGTCATCAGCGAAACAGAGATTACTTAAATATTCCCCATTTAGTAAATACCTTTACTTTCCTAATCCAGCTTTTTAAAAATATTTTCTAAGATAGCAGTAAAAAGCTTAGGCGAAATGGTGTCTCCTTGTCTTACTCCTCTTCCAAGCTTAATCTTTTCTTTTCCTTTGTCCAAACAGATGGTTGCTGTTGCTTTCTTGTAAATCTTCTTTATGATATTGATGTAAGGATTGTCTACACAAATGTCCGCCAGAGATTCTACTACTGCTGGTGTGTAGACCGAATCAAATGATTTTTCATAATCAATAAAGGCAAGGCAGAGAGGTAAATTATATTCCTTATGTTTTTCTATGAGTTCCCTTACCGTTTGGATATGATCCATTGTGCTGAATCCACTTCGGAATCCTGCTTGTCCTCTAGGTTGAACTGAATCCAGAGATGAATCAAGTCTTGTCGTTAAAACTTTGGTGAACATTTTATAAATTACTGATAGTAAGCTGATCGGACGATATTTTTTAATGTTTTCCTTCTCTCCTTTTTTGTAAAGTAGCACCATCACAGCATTATTCCAATCTTCTGGTACATCTAACCTTCGAGACATTTGGAAAACAGGAAGGATAGCGTTTTTGCAAATTCTTCTTTTACATCTTTGACAAGGTCAATTGTAACTCCATCTTCGCCAGGGCATTTACCTTTTTTCATAAATCGAATGGCTTGTAAAACTTCGTCTGTCATCGCTGGGATTATCTCTACAGTTTCTGTCAAGATTTCTAGTGGATCACGTGGGTTGATTTCCCTTTGATCTTCACATTTATATAGATTGTTATAGAATTTTTCGACAGTGTGCACTATTTCGTTATTGATTTTGGTGATTGTTCCATCTGCCCTATTTAGTGCAAAACTACTTTTTCTTCCAACATATATAGTTTGCGCTTAGCTGATTTTAAACTTTTGTTATTTTCTAGAACTTTCTTGACAAGATCACAGTTAAATTTTCTATCTTCTGTAACACTTTTTCTTAACGTTTTACGTTAATTCAGCATATTCAACTCTTGAGTTAGGATCGTTTTCTTCATTTTAAATTCTTCTGCGTTTCTTCATCAATCTTCTTGCTTTTTCTGTTATATTCTTTGTCTGCTTTACTCATACATTGCCGGCTATCTTCTTAGCAATATCTTGTAGGTAATTTATTAATTTCTTGTTCACTACTGTAACATCTTGCTCTTCTTCTAAAGTTGATTAAAGTACTTGGAAACAGTTTTTAACTTCCATATGAAATTCTTCTTTATGTTTCTGGAAATTTATAATATCGATTGATTTCTTTGAGTGTTGCAAAAGCTTCATTCTTTCCGCTTTATTATTTAACAACAATTGGCATCTAACCAACCTGTGATAGCTTCCTGTATTGAAGTTATTGAGAACGCTGCAATCCTGAATACAATGCTTTTTGTTTGTCAAGATGTAGTCAGTTTCACTTGTTCAGCCATTTGCACAACGCCATGTCCATTTTCTTTGTCGCCTTTTCTTGAAAAATGAATTCCTGATATACATCTGTTCACATTCTGCAAACTCAATCAATCTGTTTCCTCTTTCATTGCGCTCCCCATATCCATGATTTCCTACTGATAACTCACTTTTCTTTTTTTCCCCAATTCTAGCATTCCAGTCTTGCATTATTAATTTTATGTAGCATTTTCCCTTTTGATGCACTGAAGCCACTTCTTCATAGAAATCCTCAATTTCTTCATCAGTATAGATTATTGTTGGTGTATAAACTTGGGTAATTTGCAGATTGTATCTTATGGACACTTCTATTACTAACCTTGATACTCTATCTGATGCACTATCATATTCTACGATGTGATTCTTCCACCTTTTATAAATCAGAAATCCTACACCGCTTGTTTTTCCATCTTCTGTGACTCTGTAGTATAATACATGTCCGCTGACAAGATAAATATTTTCTTCTCCTTTTCTTCTTGCTTCACATAATTATAGGATGTCCCAGTCTTCTTCAAGTTCCTGTAAACGATTTTCCGAAGATAGGTATCGTCCATTATACGCAGCCAAGGTCATCAACTTATGGCAGCCAAGCCTAGCCCGGTGATTCTTAGTACCCTCTGTTACCATATGTCTTTCTGATCGCTGCCGTAACCAGGAACATACAGGCCGACGGGAATTAAGGGCCGTGATTTGTTTTGTGAATTCATGGTAAAATAAGGGAGGGGGGAGGTGGCCAAATTCCTCTACGCTGGCCAAGCGGGTTGGAGGAAACCCATCTGCGTTCGTTCCCCGTGCACTAGGCAAGGGAACTAACAGGCTGCACCGGTGGAAGGTGCGGATTAGACATTAAGTCTCCGTTCCTTGTCGATCCCTTTAAGTCCTCCTCGAAGGCAGTTAAAGGGTCTTCTCCTGGTTAATAAACAGAGGCTATTAAACAGCACATATATATATATATACATTTTTTAAAAATGTACAAAAATACATATGATTACATTAAATAATACCGATGGTATCTTTACATAATTTTTTTTATTCAAGGAGAATATATTTATGAGAGGAAATACTTACTGGAATACTTTTTATAAAAACGCCATTAAATTTGACCGTCTGAAATCACATAAAATTCATGCTTGAAGTTATTTTTAGGTTTAACTCCTACATATTGAATATATTTGAGTGAAACTGCATTCTTACTCGCTAACAGCTAAAACTGAAAATATAAATGGAATTTGTGAAAGAAGTTGTGTATACATAATGTAATCTTAGATGATCCTCAAAAAGCAACCTCTTCCTAATCTCAACGTTATTTTCCTTCGTTAAACGAGACTAGACAAGAAACTCGTGATAAATTCCTATAAAGCTACTTCAACAAACTGAATTTCTTCTAACAATTTTGAACCCTTTTTGTGACCAAAGAGGCACTTGTGTTAAACGTCTTTTCATTGCTCTGTGCAGAAATATAATTCAAAAAGGGAAAAAAAAGTAGCTCTTTTTGAATAAACTTAGAAATTCAAACATGAAATGTAATATATTTTAGGGGTTTTAAGTAATTATTCAGAAAAGTTAAGAAAATGAAGGTAATGAGATAAAAAAAAAATGGTAACTATGAAATTTATTTTTCCGCATGAACAAATTAATTTAGTCAGAATTTTTTAAGACGACACATATAATTGTCTGTTGTTTCTTTTACATATTTGAATAATCATAAATTGAAAATAGTTTTAATTTAATACTATTATTAGTATTTGTAAAAATATTATATTTTATGCAATTAAAGGTTGCGGTGTTCTGAAATTTACAAAATAAATAAAGACAAAAAGAATATTATTGGCAAGCACTATTTACGATCCATAGTGACTAAGATTAATACAAATTTCACAATTTTTAAATAATTTTTCGTACTGAGCATTTACAACCATTCTTAATACATCAAACTTAATGCATTACATCCTTACTTGCGTATATCCTTAATTACACATGTTCTTACTTCTATATTTACGCAGAAACGACTGTGAGATAATAAAACACGTTTTACATTCCATGCTGTAGAATGTGAAATTTACAAAGTTCCCAGATTTTAATTTAATTTTTTTCTTTTGACAAAGAATTGCTTTAAAAAGTTTTTAAACAGTTTAAACAGTATTAATAGATAGACAATGTTAGTCATAGCTTAATTATTGAAAGAGAAATAGCCTTAATTTATGGAAGGAAATTTTGTCCCATTCAACCCCGACTTTGAGATCTAATGGCACATGTCATGGATCTATTTCATTAACTTTTAGACTTAAAGGAACTATTTTTTGTCTCACTTTTTTAGTTTAAGTCTACATTCTGTTATCGCGTACACCGCTTGGCTCAATATTTTCGAAATGCTCCAGCCCATCAGATGTCAAGCCATACTTTATTAATTAACAAAAACAAAATACAGTAAACTCTGTCTAAGGCGGAATCGGTCGGAACTGAGAAAATTTTTCCGTGGTAGACAATATTCCGGCTTATGCGTGATTTATTGGAATGAAGCATACGTCAGTCGAATAGCGTTTTATGTTTTCGATAAAAAGATTGGATCGTGAATTATAATTAATTGCTCGCGATCTTTCATTCGATCTTTCATCACGATCTTTCATTGATTATCCTGACTCGAAAATCTGTCGAAAACTGAAATTCTGGAAGATCCTTTGTCTTTATAAATAAATGAGAAACGCTATTCAATTTCTTAGTACCGCTGTAATACCTACAAATTTGAAGTTTATGCACACAAAAAAATAATAACTTCGGGAATGAGACAGAAAGCCATCACTTTGAATTTGAGTATAACCTTAAAGTATAATATATTGTAGACAATACATATTTTCATAAATGTGCACTCAACTAGTAATAATAACTTTTAAATGCATATTTATATTGGGAAAAAAAATGGTATAAGCAAGATTTCCTTAAAATTTAAACAATTTCTGTTCTTCTGAATTAACCCTTTTAAAATATTACGGAATTTAATTTTTATGCTCAGCATTGAGTATTTGACGTAGGGAAGGTGGGGGATGAATGGGACATTTTCACAAAAATATTTTTTATATTTTTTTATTTAAGTTACTATCAATATTATGTATCACATTTCATACATTAGGTATTTGCCAACATATATGAACAATATTTATTCTAGATTATGATTTATTCATAAAAATATTATGAAATCAAAAAAACGTTCCTCCCTGTCCCAATCATCCCCACAGCAGGGATGCATGGGACACTAATAGGGATGGATGGGACACAAAGATTTTCCTCCCTGTATTCAATTTTACCAAATTAAAATTTATAATTATAACCTTATATGAAAATTATATTTGTAATATATGATTTTACAGCACGAATCGATATGTTTTTTTTTCAATAACTTCTTTTATTGCAGTTTTAACTTTTAATGCGGACTTCGGCTATCAACCTGTTCTTTTTTTCCACTTATGAGGCATTTTAGATTTGAAATGAAAGTGCAAAATGTCTTTTAAATATAGCATAGGTAATAATTTTCAATCGTAACTTATTAATTAACATTAATTAAATGTATCGTAGAAATATGCAGAACGGAAATTATTGTGTCGATCGGAAAGTCATGTCATGTTGGGAAAATCAATTCGTACCGGAAAACTCTGCCCGATAATTATTAGACATTAGATATCGGAATCAATGTCTAATAATTAAATGATTGAATTTTTCGGTACGAATTGATTTTCCCAACACGACCCGACTTTCCGATTGACCCAATATGTTAGGGGTGGGGATTTATTTGTGCAACATTTCAAAATTCAGTATAATTTCCCCCATTTGATCAATACACATATACTATTTTTATCAATTTTATCTATTTTGATTAAGTTTTAGTACAAATTTTTTGATAATCCATTAATAATTATTACAATACAATAAGTAACACTCAGAAATTTTAAACAATAACAACTCATATAATACTATTTAATACTATTAATTGACGTAAATTATTGATTTATCATCCTATATAATACTATTTAATTAATAAATAAAATTTTCAACATCTCTAGGGAGGAGTGAGAATGTTCCATTCATCCCCATTTGAAATGTCCCATTTTACCTCAAAAATTATTTTGTCACAATGGTTACTATTCATTCATTTTAATTATTGATATTGAACCTTGAAATAAATAACTACAACATAGCTTAATTTTTTATATTGTATAAATATTTCACATCTTCAAATGTAAAAAAAAACTTACTTTTAAGCAGAGATTTCAGAAAATGCAACTTTGAAGGAAAATGAAAACAGCAATGTGGTCCTACTTTTAGTTCTGAAGCACACTGTGGTAGAGGTATATGGGGTTAGGAAGCAATTTAAAATAAATGTTTATTGCCTGAAATATTGATAATGTCCCATCCATCCCCTAGCTCCCCTATATATCAGTTTTAAAGTTTCATAGACGAAATGCCTTTCATTTTTAAAATATCCTATTTTCCGCCTTATGCAAAATTTCCGTTTCCGTGGGTCCTTAAAACTCTTTCCGTTTCCGCGTTAGGCAGATTCCGGCTTATGCAGCAAGAATTAATGTTATTTTCTATGGGGTCGCCGGGACTTTAAAAATTTTCCGCGGTAGACAGATTTCCGGCTTACACAGAGTCCGCCTTAGACAGAATTTACTGTATGGTTTTCTTCTTTAATATAAGTATAATAATCTAGTGTAAATGGATTATTATAAACATTTCGCATTTTTTGAAGAAAAAGTTCCAGAAAAAGCCTTACATTTCAAGTGGTGTCCCCCCCTAATTGGCTGTGATTTGGCGACTCCGCTGTAACACCACCGGGATTTTTTATTTGTGATGAGTCACGTTACTAAATGTCCCTTTAACTAAATGTTCTATCTCATGTTACTGTGATCTGCAGACCCCACTGAGAAATGACCACAACAGTTGCTTTGTAACTAATCCCCAAGTGATACCACGATGAAGTTACTTGGTTACTTGTTATAAAGCAACGGTCCCTGTGACTTTACATTAGCGTCTATAAATGACTGCCAATTGAGAGTCACTAACTAATTTCCTTTTGACGTCACTTGGTGACTCGTCACAACTATCCCTGTGATTTCACAGTGTAGTCTCCAAATGACGGTTACAGGAGTCACCAGGTGACTTTGTTTAACATCACCTCGCGTCTCGGTACAAATCAGAAAGCGCGTTGACTTCATTGTGGAGACATCCAATGATGATTTTTTGTGAGTAATAATGATACAAATAAAATCATGTTTTGTTTCAACGTAGACACCCTACAACCCCCTACCTACAACATAGACAACTGTGACACCCCTTGTGACCATTCGTTACATCACTTTGATGTCTCATCGACTGGCTGTACTATTACTGTTGTACCCATTTGCTACACCTGGCGTTTATATCACTTTCTTTTGACTACTCACAATTAAGTTCGATGTTGTGTATGAAAATAAATATTTTGTGTTTGCTTCTTAACTTATGGACATTAGTGTATAGTACACATATCAATGCTTTTTTAACAAATCAAAATAATGTCAACTACTCAGTCACTAATGAGAGATTTTTCATAATCCCGATTGAAAAAAAAAAAAATTTAACTATTGGAATCTCCCATATTTGGAATGTCTTATAATTCGGAATAGGAGTCGGTAATCGGTAATATCTCTCGAAATAGGAGTCGAAGTTGGAGTCGGAGTTGGTAATTTTTCCCACCGACTCCGCAGCCCTACAAATTTCAAACAATCCAGAAAAAAATTAACAAGAAAATTATATTTTGAAATTTAAGACTTTTTTGGATATATATATTTTTTTATATTGTTTTCATAAAATTCCGTGTACACAAAATTATTATGCATACATTAAGGTAAAAGACTGTATTTATTATTATTTTTTAGTTGATATATTAAAAAATGGCGGGTTGACAGTTGAACAAAGAGGGAAAAAAAAGTTTTCTTTTTTTGTTCAAAAGCCGGACATTAAAAAATATATGTTTATTTTAAATGAAATGACATCAATTTAAAGTAAAATACACATTTTCAACAAAATATTTCGTTGTTTTAAATTACACAGAAAAGCGAGATATCAATATTTCGAAAAAAATATTACGTATTTCACTAGAAAAATATGTGAAGAGTAATTTTCAAAAGGACGCACAGTGGGACGTTCTGATGATCTAGGTGGACAAAATTCAGGTCAGATTTAACACATTTTTGTTTGAAAATAAGTTATATTAACCCCGATTAACCAATTTTTTCAAAGGTTATAATTCTGGATGATCCTTGATGTTGTTTACAAATTTTATCTTGACTTCAAACATATTATTCAGCATTATTCAGCAATAAGCATTTTTTAAAAATCAAAGTGCCATTCCTAAAGTATTGAAAAATTAAAGAAACTCCAGCAGATAGCCGCAGATCATTAAGATTTTATTAATTAACAAGCATCACATTAACTTCTAGTGCATATATGTATGTTTAGTTAAAATCTTGCTAGTCAAATTTAAACCACTTTTAATTATCCAATTGAGCCGAAACAATGAAAACATGTGTAATTTTAATGACAATTAAACATTATTACAATTTAAAGAACGTAGAAGAAGTTTCTTTAGAATAATGTTTGTACAGGACTTCACAAAAATTTAGATTAAAACTTGCAAGTTAATTTAAAACCAATTTGAATAATCTGATTGAGCTGAAATTTTGCTCAGGATATGTAGTTCTGATGACAATGCAATATTATTATGATTTATAGAACGTAACAGTTACGCTTTTTTTACAGGGCCACATAAAATATTAGTTCAAATCTTGCAAGACAATATTAAACCACTTTCAATTATCTAATTGAGTTAAAACATTGCTTGCATGTGTTTTCCCGATGACAATACTATTAAATTATAATTTTACGAACGTAGAAATTTCATTTGTTACAGGGCC
Source organism: Maratus speciosus (assembly GCA_963932465.1). Taxonomy (NCBI): domain Eukaryota; kingdom Metazoa; phylum Arthropoda; class Arachnida; order Araneae; family Salticidae; genus Maratus; species Maratus speciosus. The sequence continues at coordinate 400,859,034 of OZ010796.1, read as the reverse complement.
ACAATAAAGATCGCGGAAAGATTGTTGCTAAAAAGAAGAAATTTTAATTAATTTTCAACAAAATTACTATACGTTATTAGGATGCACAATAGCATTTTTTAAATTGAAAAGTAAGTGCGTGGTAGTTGCATTTCTTTTGCAGAGGCACATAAAAAATTCGGATACATTACCGTCTATATGAACAAACTTTATTTCAAATTGAATAAAATTTATTTAGGTTATTTATTCACAGAACAGCATTTTATCAACCGAAAATAAGTTTGGTAGCATTTATATGTTTTACAGGGTACCACAAAACATTAAAGTTTTTATTTAATATGATTTTATTTAAAAAAAAAATTATTTTTCAGGATGCCTTCACAAATTTCTCGAGAATTCTGAGTAGACAAAAATACAGAAAAGAAATGAATGTTGACTTACATGTGTGCATTGAATTGTTTTTTACGTAATTGTAGAATAAGTATGTTTAACGCATTATTTGTAATGCATTATACAGCGTGCCTACTAAAGTCCTTCCCATGCTCTTAACACGCTAAACGCGACACTAATTTTACTTGAATTTCCATTTAAGCGACAACATACACAGAAATTGTTAATATTATGTAATATATTATTTTTATAATTTTACACCGTCAGTCCCTAGGGATCTGCGTCGCCTAATCGGAAAGATCAATGCCGGTCCCCAGGGACCGGAGTCGCGTTTAACGTGTTAATTGCGGAACGGTTGCAGCTATAGTCATAAAAGTGGTGTCTAGGTATAGTAAAATGACTATGCGCAACCAGATGGGACCGCTTCCTGCGCCACCTGGTACGAATCAGCTGAATTAGTATTCCTATCTCGAAAACGAGATTCATATTCAGAACGAGATTCATTTAGCATTCATGTTCACAAGGAGTCGTCATTCACTTTTATCCCATATTTCGAACCGTTTTCACGATAGTGTAATGTATTTTAATAGGTTTGCACCTGATGGCAGTACATACTATGTAATAGTACTACTACTTTAACTTGGTGGTCTCGTGGTGTTCTGATAAAATTGCTAACTAAGATATATCATGGTGTCAGAAGTATAGTGACCCATGTATTTTTGTTAAATATTACAAAAGAAATTGAAGCAATATGGCAGGAAGTTTACCTAATATTGCAGCATTTGAACCGGGATCAAATCCATCCGAGTCATGGCGGTATTGGAGGCAAGATTTTGAAGATTACATAGAAGCTTTGAAATATGCAGGTGAATCCGAAAAAACAAAAACAGCGCTCTTCCGACATGTTGTCGGTGATGAGTTAAAAAAGCAATTTCGTGCATTTGATCTGAAGCCAGAAGGAGGAGTCGGTGAAATAACATTGAAGCAAATTTTGGACGAATTTGATAAATATTTTCAGGACTATGTGAATGAGATATATGCTTCATTTAAATTTTTAGAAATCAAGCAAGAAAGTGAAGAAAAATTTGCGGACTATTATTCATGTTTACGTAGAGCCGTTATTGAATGCAATTACGGCAACCTTGCGGATCGGATGCTTCGTGATAAAATCATTCAAGGGTTGGCTGATAAATCGCTACAAGAGCGATTAATTCGCGAAACTAGTAGAAAGAAGAAGACGTTGCAAGAAATTGTTGCTGAATGTAAAACGGCCGAGCATAGTAAAGTGCAGGCCGCGGAAATGTGCGATAAAATTAGCAGATTGAATGTCAATGCAATGAAGTGGAAGGATGGCCGTGCACGATATCATAAAAGAGAAATATTTTGTAAATACTGTGGCAGATCTCACGAACCAAAGAAATGTCCAGCCTTCGGTACAAAATGCAGAAACTGTGAAGGAAAAAACCATTGGTCGAAAGTATGTCGGAATAAAGTAAACAACAGTCAACAGGTGCGTCGACTAAATGCAGTGGAACGGAATAATGACAGTGATACAGAGTTTGTTTATTTGGGTGAACTGAAATATATAAATCAACTTGAGAGTAAAAAATCAAATTCTGTATGGCTACAAAAATTAAAAGTAAATGGAAATGATGTTATATTTAAGCTAGATACAGGTTCTCAAGTCAATGTTATTCCAAAGAGTCAAATATTAAAATGGAGTGAAAAGCCAATGGTGAGAAAATGCAAACAACCTATACTGGATTACTGTGACAACGTTGTACCAATTCTAGGTGAGTGTTTGCTTAATTGCAAAACCTTAAAGAAAGATATGAAATGTAAATTTTTAGTAACCTCTTTAAATGCTAGTCCAATATTAGGGCTCGAAGCCTGTGAGAAATTAGAACTTATCCAAAGACTTAATAATGTTATAAAGCCCATGTATAATTTTTTCCATCAAATACCAGAAGATATTGTCCAACAGTTTTCTGATGTATTTACAGGAATTGGTCGCTTGAACCGTGTTGTAAAAATAAAATTAAAAGACCACTATATTCTTCACATAGCGGCCCCACGTAAGATACCACTAGCTCTACATGACAAAGTAAAGAATGAGTTGCAGAATATGGTAGAATCTGGAATAATTGCAAAAGTGGATGAACCAACAGAATGGGTAAATAATATGGTTGTCATTAACTCGCCTAAAAAATTGCGCATCTGTTTAGATCCAAGGCCTCTAAATGAAGTAATTCGTCGACCTCACTACCCAATACCAACAGCTGATAGTCTTATTGCACGACTTCAAGGATGTAAAATATTTACTATCCTAGATGCAAAAAATGGTTTTTGGCAATTGCCATTAGATAGAGAATCTTCATATTTAACTACATTTACAACACCTTGGGGACGGTTCATATATATTTAGTTCTGCCTTTTGGGCTTAATAATGCTGCAGAAGAGTTTCAGATGGCTATGGAGAACACGTTTGAAGATATGCCTGAAGTAAACCCTTACTTTGATGATCTAGCCCTTGGAACATCCTCTATTGAAAATCACTGCCAGTTACTACATGAAGTTTTAACACGTGCTAGAGAAGCAAATCTTAAATTTAACCTTGCCAAGACCCAGTTGTCAAAATCTTCTGTGAATTACTTAGGCCACATATTATCTGACAAAGGAATAGAACCAGATCCTAAAAAGATAATGGCTATAACTGAATTTCCTGCGCCAAAGAATCGAGAGGACTTGCAAAGGTTTCTTGGCATGATAAAATACTTATCTAAGTTTACGCCTCATCTCTCAAATCTAACACATTCATTGAGACAGCTTTTGAAACAGGATACACAGTGGTTGTGGGATGAAAATGTTCAACGGGACTTTGAACTAATAAAAGGTACTTTAGTACAAGCTCCATGTTTACAGTATTTTGATAAAGACAAAGCTGTAACCGTTTCAGTGGATGCCAGCCGTTATGGCTTGGGAGCTGTTTTACTGCAAGATAATAAACCAGTTGCATATGGTTCTGCATCATTAACTGAAACACAGCAACGGTATGCTCAAATCGAAAAAGAGTTACTCGCTGTAGTTTTTGGCCTTGAGCATTTCAATTATTATACATATGGAAGACCAGTTGCAGTGCAGACAGACCACAAGTCATTGTTGGGATTAAGCAAAAAGCAGTATGATGCCATATCACCGAGACTTCAACGTATGCTTCTCAGGCTTAATAGGTATGATTACAAGCTTGAATATGTCCCCGGAAAACTTCTTCTGATAGCCGATACACTTTCTCGTGCTCAGTTAGTCAAAGAATATTTTGCCGATGAGGAAGAATCAGACACAAGTGTTAAGATAAATCTGCTATCTCATGCATCAGCTAACAAGTGGAGAGAATATGCAACATTTACGACCAATGACAATGAATTGCAAGATGTTTTATACCACATACAAAATGGTTGGCCTGAAAGAAAAAATACACGAAATTTCGCTAAGCCCTATTGGCATTGCAAAGAAGAATTGTACTGTACAGATGAAGGTATAATTTGTCGCGGTAAAAGACTTGTTGTGCCAAAGATCGTAAGAGCAGAAATATTACAAAAGTTGCATTTAACACATAGGGGTATAATGGCTTGTAAAACGAAAGCAAGAGAATATTTTTATTGGCCATCAATGAACTGTGACATTGAAACTTTTATTGAGAAATGTAAAACTTGCCAGCAACATCAGCGTAACAATCAAAAGGAAGTTTTGCTTGATCAAGATGTTCCAGAGAAGCCCTGGCAAAAGGTTGGCTGTGATTTCTTTTATCTAAAAGGCCAGCAATATCTGTTATTAATTGATTATTTCTCAAAATATGCTGAAGTCCAAATAGTTAAGAATAATACTGCACCAAATGTCATAATTGCCTTCAAATCTATTTTTGCAAGACATGGAATTCCAGAGGAGTTGGTCAGCGATGGGGGACCACCATTCAATTCAGAGGAAGTGAAAATTTTTTTTAAAGAATGGAACGTGGAACATAATCTCACATCACCATACTTCCCTAGAGCTAACGGTCAAGCTGAAAGAGCCGTGCAAACAATAAAAAAATCCCTAATTAAGGCATTACAGGATGGAAAAGATCTATATATGGTCTTATTAGACTATCGTATTCAACCATCTCAAGATCTCCCCTCTCCAGCTGAACTATTAATGGGCAGACGACTGAGGTCTCTTTTGCCATGTCATCCAGAAAAACTTAGGCCAAATTTTCCGTTAGCTGAAGCAAAGGAGTCTTTAGAGAAGCGACAGATGATTCAAAATAAATATGCTAACAAGCATAATGCACAACTCTCAAATTTGAAAGATAAGGCAAGAGTTTGGTTTCGCCAAAAGATGAACGAACCTTGGAAGCAAGGAACTGTCGTTCAGATTGGTCCTCAACCTCGATCCTACATTATTAAAGGGATAGATGGTAATATTAACAGAAGAAATAGATTTTACATCCGCCCTGATAAATCCGAATTAAGTCAATCTGTGAGATCAGTAGAAGATTTTTATCCAGCAACTACAGATTCAGATACAATAGATACAATAGATAATAAAACAGCTAAGTTACAAACGGTGTTGCCTCAAGTGCCTCTACGGAAATCTTCAAGAACAATTGTAAAACCTCAACGCTATAGAGACAACTAAACTAAACTATGTTAAATTTAGAACTTTAAATGATTTATAATTTTTAATACTTTTTAAATATCCATTGCCTTCATAACTCTCTTGTTTATTTAAAAAAAGGGGCATGTAATGTATTTTAATAGGTTTGCACCTGATGGCAGTACATACTATGTAATAGTACTACTACTTTAACTTGGTGGTCTCGTGGTGTTCTGATAAAATTGCTAACTAAGATATATCAGATAGTAACGCTAATTCCGCCATTTTGTACACGGTGACGCTGTAAGCGGTCTGATCTAGTAGCACTTAGCCTCATTACTATACCTAGACATCACGTTTATGAATATAGATGCAGTCGTTCGGCAGTTAAGAGGGTGGGAACGGACTTTAGGGGCACCCTGTATTTTTATTTTAAGACATTGTTGTTAATTAACCAAATATTTATCACTGTTTATGTATTTTATTAGTGATGCAAACTAAACAGGACTTACGTATTTAAAAAGGTCAGAGCTTAGTTTTAGTTTGGTTTGGTTTGTATTTATGACGGCCAATTATCTACACGTGGGATATAGGCCCTGGGGGGAGTGCCCTTCGTGGGGATCTTTCTAAGGGAACCTAACCCGTATTTACGCATGGGAGAGCTTAGTTTTAAACTATGTGTTAATTTAAATAGTTTCGTTTTTAATGTAATAAAAAACATTAAATGTGTAAAAGGGTTATTTTTAATGCGTTTTTGGCTCTAATTTATAGATATCGAAAGCTTTTTAAATATGTGCCGCTTTTTGCCCGGCCATGTTTGAATTATAATCGTATTAGTGGTCTTGGGTATCAATTTCTGCAAAAAATCTTCCGCATATTGTTGCCATTTTTTCATAATTTTTTTTTCGGGATGACTATTTAAATGCTCTGTTTTGCGGCCACCGAATTGAAGAGATAAGAACTATATATTTACTGTCGTATTGCAGGTTTTTAACTCACAGGATATTACCGGAGAGCTTTTGAACCTTCATATTCTGTCTGTATGTACGATGTACGTACATATGCACGCAACTCGATATCTTTTGATAGAAGTATCCGATCGCCTTCAAATTGTATGTACTTATTTATTGAAAAAAGGTTCCCTAATTAGTTCTTGGTTCTCATGTGTGTAACATAAGGAGAGAAAGGAGGGAGTTACCCTTTAACCCTTTCGAAGGCGGTGTCCTTAAAAAGGGACACCCAATTTTAATTCCAAAACTCACAAAAGGCACCAAGAAAATTTAATTAAAATTTCCCTTTTACAATGTACGTGAAAATGAGCAACTTCATATTTCTAATAGCTCTGTTTATCAACTAAAAAGAGCAAGCCATACAGTAGCGAGACCCTACAACCTCTTCTTCGAGTAAGGTCTGATGGTAGTCCCGATAAAAGCCAAGAATAGAGTGATGAGGAAGATGAAGAGTTCTGAAGAATCATTTTGAAAGTGGTTATATATTAAATTCATTTAAAAACTAGCAATCTATACTATATAGACTCCACTTTACTGAACCTACTATTAAATATAACTCTATTAAACATAAATTAAATGCAATAATTATTATTAAATGTAATTTAAATGTAAATAATAAGTTTTATATATAGCAAAATTGAATACATTTAATTAAGCATTAATAGTGAATAAGACACACCTATCAACTATTACTTTCCTCTTAAAAACAGTAAATAGTTAAGGTGACAAGTCGCTCAACTTCCAAACTCCCTTCGGTAATCTTAAGACAATGGACATGTGATTTATTCGTATTTTTAAAATATCTACTTAGTAAATTAATATTTTAACTTCTTTTTTCTTTGTGCTCTTCTTAAATGATGACTTTTTTTTCCTAATTGTCAAAATATTTATAAAATATATATTTATTATTATGTGAAGTGTTAAAATCTTACTTACACTTCATCAGCTTTTAAGATATAAAATATTGAACTAAGCTATGGATTTGTATATATACTTCATAGTATGTTAAAAGTTAGTTTAGTAAAACGCATAGCACAATTAAAAATGTCCATTCAGCCATTTCCGTGAATAAACGGAAATGTACTTGAGAACTTTTGTGCAGCCCTGTACACTATATTGCCATTAATGCCCAGCAACTTTCAATTTTAGACATTTTGTCGAATATTTAGAAATATACTTGACAGATTCTTCTGGAATTTCAGGATTGAAAAGAACAGGTATTAGCTCGTATTTAGCAATGTCGATTTGATAAGGTGGGACAATTAGGGGGCCAACAAAAAATCAAAGAAAAAAATAATACTTGGGATCACCCTGTAAAATAAAATGCCCAAAATGATCTATCGCTACCGAATATAAATAAACAGACATTGTGCAATATGTGTATTATTTTGTGTAAGAATAGCATGTATATTAATAGAGATATAGTGATTTATTTTAAAAAATTAAAAAATTCTTGCATGTTTTTTGCTTATATCATGCAGGGTTTTGAACCAAATTTAACTCCGGTTTCAGAAAAATTGACAAAATATAGTGCAATTGGAATATAAATATATTAAATATTTTAGGAAATATGAGCAGTTGCATGAAATAATTTTTATCTGCGCATGCGCGAACGATAAGAAGGATTATTTTACATAATTTAATAGTCAACTCTATGGAGCAACTTACTAAAAAAATCTAGTCAAATATCCTAAAAATTCAGAAAGATATCGGCGTTAGAGTGAGCAAATTTTTAGTAGTTCTCTAAAAGCAGCAGAATGATAAGGGATTTTCCACAAATTGTCATTTTTAATTTTTAATTTTTTTTTATGTTCATTTTTTATTGATGCTTTAGTTCTTCTTGGATAACCACCAGAACGAGCCTATACCATGATCAAAAGAAGTATCAAAATCGAAGTATTTTTTCCAAATCTACTCGTTGATACTCACTAAATACTAGCTTTTTTCTGAATGTCAGTTAATAAAAAATGACAATTTGTGTAAAATCCCTTATCATTCAGCTGCTTTTAGAGAACAACTAAAAATTTGCTCACTTTAACGCCGATATCTTTCTGAATTTTTACGATATTTGACTAGATTTTTTTTAATAAGTTGCTCCGTAGAGTTGACTATTAAATTATGTAAAATAATCCTTCTTATCGTTCGCGCATGCGCAGATAAAAATTATTTCATACAACTGCTCATATTTCCTAAAACATTTAATATATTTATATTCCAATTACACTATACTGTTTCTACTTTATTTTGTCAATTTTTCTGAAACCGGCTTTAAATGTGGTTGAAAACCCTGCATGTTATAAGCAAAAAACGTGCAAGAATTTTTTAATTTTTTTAAATAAATTGCTATATCTCTATTAATATACGTGATATTCTTACACAAAATAATACACATATTTCACAATGTCTGTTTATTTATATTCGGTAGCGATAGATCATTTCGTATATTTTATTTTACAGGGTGATCCCAAGTATTATTTTTTTTCTTTGATTTTTTGTTGGCCCCCCAATTGTCCCACTTATCAAATCGACATTGCTAAATATGAGGTCATACCTGTTCTTTTCAATCCTGAAATTCCAGAAGAATCTGTAAAGTATATTTCTAAATATTCGACAAAATGTCTAAAATTTAAAGTTGCCGGTCATTAATGGCAATATAGTGTATATGATCTATAGAATGTATCCACACCAAGTAATATTTAAAAAAAAAATTGTTCTATTTTAAAACGCCTATCCCAACTACAAACGCACTTCCAGCAATTATTGGTCATAGAGTTCAATAGTTAAATTCATTCTTCAGCTATGTTCTTTTGTGTGTCCCTGTAAATGAACAATATATTCTATGCACAGCCTATTCTTCAATAAGTGCCTTAGTACACCTTAGTGATGTATATAAATTTCGGCACGTTTAAAAGTGTGATATCATTAAAATACAGAGCAAACGATTTTTCCCCATAGACCATAATGTAAGGGTCTTAAATTCTTTTGGGTGTCTCTGTAAATGAACCGTAAAGGCTATAGACTTCATTTACAATACCAAACATGCCATAGTAATACCCAATAACATCTAAGAATTTCAAGCCAATCGGAGTATATTTACATCGAAAAATATTTTTGACCATAATTTCGGGTCAAATACTCCATTGTGCGACGATTGATTGAAAATTGGTGCTACCAGAGTTTCCACCAGCTTCGAAAAGCTGGTGTGAAAAAAAAAAAATCCTTAATTTCTTTTTACTCTTTACTTGCTGTGGATGCGATTTAGATCTATACCTCCGAAATTACTGTTTAATTTTCAGTATCGATTTCTAAGTAGTAAAATGTAATTTTCGCGTGTTCAAAAAGTAATTTAAGAGTCAAAAAATTCCTGCCGGCCCGGCCTATAGGCAGAGGTAGATTTCGAAGTTAAGTATATTAATTTCACCATAAAAAAACTAAATCATGATTAGAGATAAACCTACTTTAACAATTTTATCTGACTGCTTTTGACGCGTTTTAATTTCATTTTTATATAAGAGCTGGTTTTATTAAAATCATGTTAAGGCGGCATTAAAAAAATACTTTTCCATGCTCAACAACTCGAAATTTTCTGGCACATTTTCAGATTCATTTTTAATACAAAAAACATGAAACTTGCTGACGTGATTTTTGAAGAGATTTATAAGCGGCCTGTGTTTTTATTTTTCGTTCAATTAATTAAAACTTGACTTATAAACAATTATTTTCTCAGTCGGACAATATTTTTAGTTTCTAACACAATCGCTTCGGGAAATTCGGTTCAAAATGCCCACTTTGACATAATTTTTTGAAATATATTCTGCCTCTATCAAAAATCGATCATTACGGTACATTATACAGGGTGATTCATAAATATCGAAACAATAGGCTATTTCCTTAAATATTGCCCCTAGACCCTTACTTCCAATTGCAAAGTTTCATAAAAAAGGTGCAAAATTTAATGACATAAGTTGCAACTCCATAGGGGGTCTATTTGAAAAAATACGAAAATTAAATTTTTATACGGCCCCCGTAGTGAAAAATTTCCAATCAAGAAAACTTTCCTTATCCATTTCTGAATTAAGCACAGAAAATTGCATCTTCATATCTGAAAAACTCGCAGAGTTATGGAAGTTTAAATAATTCATCAGGTTTGCAGGGATTAGACACAAATTGAAATGCGTGCAATCGAAGAAGCAATGTTAGTTTAAGAGTTCTAGAAAACATGTAAAAAATATATTTGTTGAGCTAGAATTTTGATTTATTTTCTTTTTTTGTGATGCTTAACCGTATAATTTTCAAACAAAATCAAATCCTAACATTTCGCATAAAGTTTTTTTTTTTAAATTTAAATGTTTAGTATTTTTTAAGCGGATTTAATTTAAAATCTTTATAACTCGAAACATTATTCATCGGATTTCAAATTTTTTTCATTTAATTAAAGAAAAAAGTATAATTTTAGTTTTGTTTCAGGAATTTTCTTAATTTTAATTTTAAAATTATTAAAAATATTTGCTTAAAGAAATATCTAACTTATTTTTAAAAAAATCATATTGTCAAAAGTAATTTTTTTTTCAATTTGCCGAAACAAAATTAATGTAAAATAATCAAAAAAGACATGTTCCAAGTTTGCACCTTTTTAATATACGATTAAAAAAGCATCATGCAGAAAAACGCATTTAAAGTTTTAAACATTGATTGGCTCCTAATAAAATATTTAAATGCATTTTTAAAAATTGCACATGAAAATGTCACTTCTTTCAATAGCTTAAACTTCTGATTCAGTTTAACTTTTGCCGTTTCCACCACCTTTTTGTACTACTTAAATGTCCATAAATAAATGTTTAACACGTTCACGCCGGCGCCGATATTCGTGTTTTTCTCTGTGAGGCGGCGTTCGAATTCATGTTTTGCGTCATCTGGCGACACGGCACTTTCGCTTATTTAGACACTGTATGTAATGACATGCCCCTCTCATATTTATTAAATTGAACTCGAATATAATAATTAGAATTCATTGTGAATGTCTGAAAGATGGTAAGGAGTAAGCAAATTATTTAGAGACATAATTTTAGGTGGTTGTCTCATGGTTCGTACGCCTTCTTGAATTTTGGAGACCAGAAAATTTTTTCGGTCCCAGTATTATCTTATAGAAAACCTCTTCTTAAAAGAAGGCGAAATATTGCGCGTTTAACACAGATTTTTTTTCTCTATAAAAAACTACTGGTAACTATCCTGGAGAAATAACGGTATCCGTACGAACCATGTGTCTGTGCTGCTAGCTTGCGGTCTATTATCAAAGTTAGAATAAAAAACGGGCTAATAAACATAATTAATATTTTTTTTAAATTCAGAGAATAAATTATTTATCACCTTTTGATCAATATTCAACACACTAAAAAATGGCAATTCGATGGCAAATACCGTGAAAAAGGATTCACGTTTTTTTCATTCGTATAAAGAGTCTGCAAGAAAAAAGACAAAGATGCAAAGAATAATACAAATGTTTATCTAAAAGAAAAGGCAGACAGTATACTTAGAAGAAAACTTAAAAAGTAAACGCGTATTGAAACCTTTGTAAGGGACTCTGTTTGGAATGCTTTAAAAATTGCATTGAAATAAATAAACAAATATTATATTAACACATTGCCTACGGCCGATTTTTATCAAATCTGAATTTAAAAAGTGTAGAAGCTCCTCCCTGTTCTGAAAGGATTTTGTAAATTGGTGTTCTAGCTTGGTTTCCCAAGTTTATGCATCGGTAAATATCTTTCAATGTACGAATTTAATATAAAATGCCTTACAATCTAAAGAAATATGGACAACATGATATAAATGTATCTTCTGTTACTTATAAACCACGCCTTCAACGGAAAAGTTGAGCCGCCTGATGCGACAGACAGCCGTGACCCACCGGGGATGCACGCCGCATCACCTGCAAAAGTGTAGAAGCTCCTCCTTGTTTGTAAAGACTTTTGTAAATTGGTGTTATAGATTGGTTTCCCAACTTTATGCATCGGCAAATATCTTTCAATGTACGAATTTAATATAAAATGTGTTACAATCTAAAGAAATATGGTCAACATGATATAAATATATTTTCTGTAAGTTAGAAACCACGCCTTCAACGGAAAAGTTGAGTGTGACCCACCGGTGATGCACGCCGCCTGATGCGACAGTCAGCCGTGATCCACCGGTGATGCACGCCGCCTGATGGCACAGTTGAGCGTGACCCACCGGTGATGCACGCCGGCGTGAATGTGTTAATGTAGAATTTGAAACAATGCTTTTTCAAACATGCCGATTAAGAGTTTTTCATCATTTTAGCCCTTACAAATTCAGGTTTTTTATCGCCTCGGCGAGGCCGATAAAAAAGTCTGTATACAGGGGCAGGCACAGACCCGGGATTGGCGAGTTTTTTCTGAAGACTCGGCCAGGCCAGGCCAGGCCGATCGTATTTTTTCATACCGAAGCGGGTGTTGGTGTGATTTATGACGGCCAATTATCTATACGAGGGATATGGGCACGAAACGGGGGGTGACTTCCGTGGAGGTCTTTCTAAGGGAACCTAAGGCCGTATTTACGCAAGGATATCCAAGGTTCGAAGAAAACCACTGAAAACTCCGAACGATAGGGCCGAAGGACACGATTGGGTTCGAACCCAGCATGAGAGCAGAACCTCTCGGCCACTGGTTATACCGAACCGGGACTGGCTTCCTTATTCCTAGGTCTCCCCTGGGCGAAATTTTCAGTCCCGGTCTCGAGACAACCCATATTAAAATCATTATCTCTGACTGACCTAACCCGTGCAAAAATAACTAAAATTTGGCTCAGCCCAAAAACCTTTACAACAAATGCATATATTTTACAATAAAATTTTAAAATTCATATTTTTAAAGGATAGTAGATTTTAAGGCAAAAAATTTAAATGACGGTAAAACTAGTGAAAAAAATCCATGGAAAATGAATAAAATAATACCTGAGAAAAAATAGACTACATTTACAACTCCTGAGAAGGGAACTTGTCTATAACGCTTTTTTTTTCTTCCCTATGTGATTCCATCTTAAAAGATTTTACTTTATAGCATTTTTCATTGGCGCTAACACACGGAATATGGATTAACGTTATTAAAGGAGAAGTGAATCATTTACATATAAATAGAGATTCATTAATAAAACAAATAATCACAGCTTTTGGCACTTCTTTAAAAATAATAATTATAAACATGAAAAAAAGAAAAGATATAATAAGTATTTTTAGTCAGAACTCCTCCATACGAAACAACTTTTAACCATATCGATGTAAAAAACTATGTAGAAATTCAGTCAGGTCGGGCCAGGCTACGATTTGAACTTTTTTCCAGGAAGGGCCGAACTTTTTTTCCTATGGGTCGGCTCGGCACCGGACCTAGATATTTCGACAAGTGCAGACCTCTAGTGCAGACCACCAGTATACTTTGAAAACAAGTTTAACGTAAAATCTATACGCTGCCTATTTTATGTCCAAAGGAGAGGCACTGTCTTAAATCGATTTTTAATAATGTACAATTTGTGGCTGATCCCTATCTTGCATTCAAAATGAGTCAAAAACTCGTCTCTCAGAGGCATGGATAAATGGTGTAAGTCACGAATTTTGGATTTTGATATCTCTGCAAATTTTAAAGATATCGAGATGATTTTTATTGTGTTTAATTCAGGAATAGATAAGGAAAAATTTCCTAATTGGGAATTTTACTCTACGGGGCCCGTATAAAAATTTAATTTTTGTATTTTCTCATATAGACTCCCCATGGAGTTGAAACATATCTCATCAAATTTTGCACCTTTTTTAATGAAACTTTTCAATTGGAAGTATGTGGCTAGGGGCAATATTTAAGAAGATAGCCTATTGTTTCGATATTTATGAATCACCCTGTATAGTTTCTGAATAACAGAACCTACCAATTGGATGCGTTTGAGAGCAAAAATGAATTTAAAAATGAGTCAGAAAATAAGCAGTTTGGATTTGAATACACCCTTTATACGATGATTTATTTCTTCAACCGCTATGCATTTTTAATATTTTTTTTTTCTGAAAGAATTGGTCCTATGAAAAACTTGTCAATATAAATGTTGTAGATAATATTAAGAAGATATGTAATAAATTCATGCGGATTTTATATCTTGTGAATTGACGAAGTTATGGATTTTTTCTTCTACAACTCCCCCTTTTTGTTTTCGCTTTTATTTATTTTTGCACTACGAATTGGTCCTATCAAAAACTTGTCAGTATAAAAGTTGTAGATAATATTAAGAAGATTTATAATAAATTTAATTGGATTCGATATCTTGAGAATTGATGAAGTTATTTTTTTTTCTCCCCAAAACCCTATTTTTTGCGCCCCTTGAGTCCATTTTTAATTTTATCAAAAATCTGTGATGCATAAATTTTTGGCCCAATTTTTAGAAGTAATAAAAACTTTAAACTGATTTGATATATACAAAAATTAAGAAGTTATGGGGTTCCCCCCCCCTATTTCCATCCCCTTGGTCCTTTGTCCATTATCGAACTTGTCCGATATTTTATGGCCCTTGATTTTATGTATAAGTTTGGAAGATATTTGTGTAGAATTATGGAAGTTATCGTCTCCAGAAGAAAGTGATATATATATATATAAACAAAATTTAAAACAACAATTTAAAACAAAACAAGATAATTTGAATTTTCCTTATTTGGTTTTAATACCCAAGTTCCATAAATGCCCTGTGAAATTTAGAACCGTTACATGTGGTTATAATTCCTATATTGAATGTGCAAATAAAAAATTATTAAAGGTATTGAAGAGAATATTTTTGAAGATTAAAAGTGAGAATTCAACTTTTATAATAAGTAATAGTTATGAACTGTTGGAAAAAGTAAAAGAGTATAAAAATAAGATTACAGGATTGTATGCATATGATTTTGCAGATTTGTTTAACAACATAGAGATTGAGTATTTGAGGGAGAAGATATTGGAGGTGTATAATAGGTATGGTGATTCATACATGGATTTAAGTGAATTTCAAAATTTGTTTCAATTGGTGGTTCAAGAGAATTTTTTATATGAGGGCAATAAGGTATATAAGCAGATTAAGGGTATCCCCATGGGGGGGAGTTGCAGTTCAATATTGGCCGACATGTATCTAGATATATATGAAAATATAAGTGAATTACATAAAGACATAATGAGTTTCAGATATATCGACGACGTTTTGATTGTCGAGCTGAATGGAATAAAGATTAACCATGAGTTTAAATATTATCCTAAAAATTTAGAATTGAAACATTCCGATAGTCATAATAGTTGCAATACAAATTACTTAGATGTAAATCTAAAATTAGAAAACAGAAATTTAATTACATCGGTTTATGATAAAAGAGACGATTTTAACTTTAAAACAATTGCAATATTGAATTTCAATTCAAATGTCCATATATCGGTATTCAGAAACATTTATATTAACGGTTTAAACAGATTAAACCGATTGACATCGGATAGTGTCATTTTGAATGAGGATATGCTGAAATGGTACGTCACTGCTGTGAAACAGGGTTATCCTGTGAATCTGGTCAAAAATATGACGTATAATTATGTTAGAACTTGCAAGAACAGAAGTGAATTGATGCCTTTACTCGAAGCGTGTGGTTTACGGAATGTAGTGGAAACAGATCGCTTTTGATATGGATTGATTTCGGTCGGTCGGTTTCATTTAGCTTTAATCTTGTTTCATTTGTTTTTTCAATATGGTCTCGACAGGTAAATCTGGGGAATGTTGCATGCTTAAAAACAGTTTTAACCCTGCATTAGCGTGTCATAAGCCACGCAGACCTGTCTCCATGTTTAATTAGTTATTTGCCTTGTTTCTTATGGTTGTTTTGTTTAAGTTAAAGTTGGTTATGCTGTGTTTCTTTAAGTTTGTTTATTAAGTTAAATTATAGTTCTTATTTGGTTTGGTTAAGTTAATTTTGTACTTCAATTAAAGTTTACAGTTTGTGGTAATGCTTGAAATAACTATTGGAATTTTTTAACTATATATATATATATATATATATATATATATAGAGAGAGAGAGAGAGAGAGAGAGAGGTAGATAGATAAAAGTTTTTTACTGAGGGTGGTTTTGGGCTCTAGGGATCACGATCGGTGTAGATCTGCAAAACATTTTCAGAAATTCCAACATAGGCGAGAATGTAATAGGTAGTATTTTATACGAAATCTACCTAAAAAAGAAAAAAAAAATCGAAATTTTAAAGCGAACAAAGTTGTGGTTTCCCTTAATGAATTGTACTGAAATCGTTTCAGTGCGATTGCTTTTATTTTTGACTAAACGTAATATATTTTTCTTTGCCAAGTTTTCGTTCAGTATTCTATGATTTGTAATAAACTATAGTAGCCCATGAAAATTTATGGTAATTTTATGTAATGCAGCCACCAAACACAGTAATTTATAAATTTTGTTAGATTTATGGGCTATTTAATGGACCGATTCTACAAGATTAACGTTCTTAGTCAAATTTATTTAAGGAGACAGTGCCATTAGTCATTTATTCCATCTATAGGAATTCTAAAGATTATTCCTTTAGAAAATATTTTACACAAACTGGGGTATTGACTTTTATATACGTGACGGAAAAAATATTTTTTTTTATATACAATTAACAATTATTTTGTATATAATTAATTGTGATGTGTTTTGCAATACATTTATTCAGGCATTAGAGTGTAAAATACGATTATATATATACATATATGTATGGTTGTGTAACACCATTATAAACCATTACAAATTATCAACAACTATTGTGAATGTATAAATAATAAAGGAATTTATACAAATTAAAAATGATGTATAAACCACCATAAAAGCCTGTGAAACAAGTGCAACATCAATTTGAAAACACAGTAAAGATTGGAAAAATAGAAATTTGTGGAACCAAGGCAGATTCATCAGGCCTCAATCGATTACCACAAATAATACCCCTTGATTACCACAAATAACATATACGGTTTCATCTTCACATTAGCCATAACAAGCAAAAGTGCTCGAAATTAGGGCTACCGCACACAATAAATCCATAAAATACATTGCCAGAAAATCTTTAATTTAAAAAATATGGATTGAAATGGATTAAAAAAGAAAAGCATATTACCAATTAAAGATCCAATCTGAGGTTGAAGGATAAAGCAACATATATATATATATATATATATATATATATATATATATATAAAAGATGATTTTCACATGCTGCCAGTTTTTTTTTAAATAATTATGAGTAGGACCAAAGAATAATAATGTAGAGTATAGGCAGGTATAAATATTAAGATATGGTGCTGCCATCTGTATTCCACTTAAACATGAATTCCAATGTGTTATCCAATGAATCAATAAAGTGCTCCCATCTGTTGTTAAATGATACATCTAAAAATATTACAGAAGTATTTATTATTAGGAAAATGGATTTTTTAGAATAAAAACTAATATAGGGGAGACCGTGGCAGATTTTATAGAGGGGCAATTTTTCGAACTCTCTGTAGTTTTTAAATTAGAGGTTGGATGACCACATCGGGTGAGCTGGCTGAAGTGACAACACTGCACACACCATCTATGAAGGTTATAATTTAGTAGCTGCTGTCACTTTGTCAGGAGAGCTGTTTTTTCATTTCTTTTTTTCAACGGCGAGCAAAATTCCAGGTCTTTCTTAAAATCTAAAATAAACATACTAGCGTTAAACTTACTGTTTTGACATTGCATGTCCTAAAAAAGGGTTTCTTTCTTCACGTTTGTTCACAATGCATTTGTTTAGCAAATAACTCACACCGTTATTCGTCGTGGTAGTGTAAAAGTTCCAATATAGCGACGGGGCAGGTTTTCCAACAGCATACGGGACATGTATTCCAACATGTGTCTCATAGGAAAATGTTCCCCGTCCTAAATAAGCTAGTCTTATTGTATCAAAAATGTATTTATTGTGTAATGAAATCTGCCAAAACACCATATATGACACGAACTCATTTGATCATTTAATTATTTAAGTAAAACTACCAATATAAAAACCAAGGTAAATTCAAATATATAAATTTTTTTTAAATATTTTCTAAAATGGATTCATTTAATGAATCCATTTTGTGTTGATTATGCCTTTGTTGTCATTCCCACCTCACTGTAATTATAAGTTGCAACCCTTAGATCGCACTGTGTATGGGCCGCTAAAAAAGCAAATTAACACTGCTTGGGATGCATAGGTATGCACAAATAAAAGGTCTATCACATTTTATGACATCCCGTCTATTTTGGCTAGAGCAGCTGCACTGGCGTTAACACCAGTCAATATTATGGCGGGATTTAAACTTTCGAGAATTTTCCCTCTGAATCCTGAAATATTTACAGACTCGGATTTTATGACATCCTACTTTTGTGACAGGCCAGCTCATGCCGTACCAAATCTTGAAAGCTTTTCATAGGCTTAATTCAAACCCACCGAAAGCATCAAATTCTGCTACATCCACGCAGGCTATCACTTCCGAAGAAGATGTTCCTTCAAGTTCCACTCAAACTTTCCCTATTGTTTATGAAGAAGACGTTCCTTCTACATCCATATAGACTTTCCCTACACCAGAAGAAGTTAGACCTTTTGAGAAGGCTGCTCCTAGGAGGCAAACATGTCATGGAAAGAAAAAAATGGAAGTAATCTATACTGACGGATTTTCTCGTCAAGGAAACTTCAAGAGGAATCGGATAAAAGGGGCAAGAAAAAACAAAATCCAATCCCGGCGAGGAAGCTGTTTAGACCTCCGATTTCAAATGTAAAATGCATTAAAACATCAAAGCCTAAAAAAGATATAAAAAGATTTTCATTCAAGCGATGAAGAAGATGAAGATTGTCTTTGCATTTATTGCTTCGAAATTTACTCCAAATATAACCTCCTGAGATCTGGCATCCATTAAAATGGATGTTTTATAATGTATTTTATTTTTCTCGAGTCTCAGGAGGATATGGAAAATGAAAAGTGGGTGCGGTGCACGAAATGCAAGAAATGGGCGCATGAAGACTGCACCAAAGGAGATGTTTCATTTTTTGCGTGCGTTCATTGTTCAGACAAAGAGGACGACTTTTCTTTGAAAAAAACTGTCTTTATAAACTTGTTAACTGACAGTTTTCGTAAAATTATTAAGTGGAATTTATTTTCTGTATTCAATTAGTTTATCTATGTATTATTATTACGATGTCTTTTTAGTATTACAATAAAAATACATATTAATTAACAAACAAAATTTACTACTTGTGTTTTACCATTTAAAGTATAGTTGGAAAATTTGCCCCTGCGCATTTTTAGTAGGCTGGGAAACTTGCCCCACTTAGGGGACACATTTTTCAACGTAACATGATCTGATTTAACCATTTTCTGTTAAAAAATATGTGCAATTTTTTTTTTAATAATTGCGCCAGTTTGTAGATAAGGGTCTAGAGAATACAATGATATCCTGTTGCCCTCAAAATAGATATAAATAAAAAATACAAAAATAAAATTATAAAAAGTTGGAAAACTTGCCTCGGTCTCTCCTATAATTAAAATAATAGATTAATAAGCATTAATAACTAATAGTGAATTAAGCATTAAAGTAGAAATTGTATAGAGATATTATAAATGATAACCTAAAATATGTAAACATACTGGGTGGACCAAAAGTTCATTAAACCTTTAAAAAATCATAAAAAACGAAGAAATTACAATAAAGAAGTGCGGTTTGCAAGAAAGGACTCAAAAGGTAGTCGGATATTTTTAGCATAAAAAAGTCACCTGTGACATTCGCCGTTGGTTTGAGGGCGTTTCAAAAGTTGCAGTAGCTTCCTCTAAGTTTGAAAGCACGCCGTGACTATTCTGTTTTATTTGAAAGCACGAGTTTGCTGATCTAATGTCACAGCTTTATCAAGGTCAGATTTAACCCATATTTGTTTGAAAATAAGCGATATTAAACCCGCTTTACCGCTTTTTTTCAAAAGCTGAAATTCTGGATGATCCTTGATGTTGTTCACAAATTTCATCTTGAATTTTTAACAAATTATTCAGCAAAAAGCATTTTTTTAGATCAAAGTGCCATTCCTAAAGTATTGAAAAATTAAACTCCTGCAGATCAGTAAGTTTTTATTAATAAACAAGCATCATATTAACTTCCAGTGCATGTATGTATGTTTAGTTCAAATCTTGCAAGTCAAATTTAAATCACTTTTAATTATCCTATTGAGCCGAAACAATGAATACATGTGTAATTTGAATGAAAATACAATATTATTATGATTTAACCGTTAAATGCCTGATTTTTCAAAATTCATTTTAATTATTTAAATAGGAAACAGTAGACAGACTTTAATACAATTACTAAAAACATACAAAACAATTAAAATGAGATAAAATCATATAAAATTATACACTATAAAATAAACGTTATATATCATATAAAATTATACGTTTATTTTATAGTGTATAATTTTATATGATTTTATCTCATTTTAATTGTTTTGTATGTTTTTAGTAATTGTATTAAAGTCTGTCTACTGTTTCCTATTTAAATATTTTGAATTCAGACGTTAAAATGTATATATATCTCATTTTAATTATGTTTTTCGGCTTTCATTTTTTAAATAAATTACGGGAAAAATACTTAAAAAAAATCATATTTTGTTTTCAGTATGGTTTACGGCTTAAAAACAGTTTGTTACTAATCGGAAATACTGGTCTTTAATTGAAAAAAATAATTTTCGCTGATAAAATTCTATAATATCAAACATACAAGGATTTTCAGAACTATCATAAGAAATAAATTTTACTTGCTCACGGCAGAAGAAAATATAGGGTATTTCGCAACCTTCCAAACAAAACAAAAAGAACATTTAGATACATTTGAAAAAATGAATCTATCTTTATTCTTAAACAGCACAGGTGTTGCCATCTACATGTTGAAAATCTATTTAATAATATTTTCAGAATGTATTGGATTGGCAAGATTAGGCATTATTGCTTAAATATTATTCTAATAGTATTTTAGAAGCCTAAATTGCGTATGTTGCCGAAAAGCAACACCCTGCATTTAAGGGTTAAAGAATGTAGAAATTTCTTTAGAATGCTGTTTCTACAAGCCTTCACAAAAATTTAGATTAAAATTTGCAAGTTAATTTTAAACTAATTTCAATAATCTGATTGAGCTGAAACTTTGCTCAGGATATATAATTCATATGACAATGTAATATTATAATTTATGGAACGTAGCAGTTACGCTTTTTTTACAAGGCCATAAAAGATTAGTTCAAATCTTTCAAGACAATTTTAAACCACTTTCAATTATCTGATTGACCTGAAACTTTGCCTACATGTGTTTTTCCGATGACAATTCTATTAAATTATAATTTGACGAACGTAGAAATTATGCATTTTTTACAGGGCCACACAAAAAATCGCGGAAAGATTGTTGCTAAAAAGAAGAAATTTTAATTAATTTTCAACAAAATTACTATAGGTTATTAAGATGCACAATAGCATTTTTTAAATTGAAAAGTAAATGCGTGGTAGTTGTATTTCTTTTACAGAGACACATAAAAAATTCGGATACATTTATTCACACAACAGCATTTTTTCAACCGAAAATAATTTTGGTAGCATTTATGTTTTACAGAGTACCACAAAACATTAAAGTTTTTATTTATTATGATTTTATTTAAAAAAAATATTTTTCAGGATGCCTTCACAAATTTCTCGAGAATTCTGAGTAGACAAAAATACAGAAAAGAAATGAATGTTGACTTACATGTGTGCATTGAATTGTTTTTTACGTATTTGTAAAATAAGTATGTTTAACGTATTATTTGTAATGCATTATACAGGGTGCCTACTAAAGTCCTTCCCATGCTCTTAACACGTTAAACGCGACACTAATTTTACTTGAATTTCCGTTTAAGCGACAACATACACAGAAGTTGTTAATATTATGTAATATATTATTTTTATAATTTTACACCGTCAGTCCCTAGGGATCTGCGTCGCCTAACCGGAAAGATCAATGCCGGTCCCCAGGGACCAGCTTCCCCTAAACGGAAAGATCTATGCCGGTCTCCAGGGACCGGCGTGACGTTTAACGTGTTAATTGCCGAACGGTTGCAGCTATAATCATAAAAGTGGTGTCTAGGTATAGTAAAATGACTATGCGCTACCAGATGGGACCGTTTAGAATGGTGTTTCTACTGGGCTTCACAAAAATTTAGATTAAAATTTGCAAGTTAATTTTAAACTAATTTCAATAATGTGACTTAGCTGAAACTTTGCTCAGGATATATAATTCAGATGACAATGTAATATTATTATAATTTATGGAACGTAGCAGTTACGCTTTTTTTACAGGGCCATAAAAGATTAGTTCAAATCTTGCAAGGGAATTTTAAACCACTTTCGATTTTCTGATTAACCTGAAACTTTGCCTACATGTGTTTTTCCGATGACAATTCTATTAAATTATAATTTGACGAACGTAGAAATTATGCATTTTTTACAGGGCCACACAAAAAATCGTGGAAAGATTGTTGCTAAATAGCAGAATTTGTAATTAAATTTCTACAAAATTACTATTGGTTATTGAGATACACAATAACATTTTTAAATCGAAAACAAAGTGCGTAGCAGTTGTATTTCATTTACAGGGACACATAAAAAATTCGAATATATTACCGTCTATATGCTGAAATTTTATTTCAAATTGAATAAAATTTATATAGGTTATTTATTCACACAACAGCATTTTTCAACCAAAATTAATTTTGTTAGCATTTATATGATTTTATATGAAAATTTTTATTTTTCAGAATGACTACACAAATTTCTGGAGAAATTCTGAGTAGACAAAAATACAAAAAAGAAATGAATGTTAACTTACATGTGTGCATTAAATTGATTTTTACTTAATTTTAAAATAAGCATGTTTAACACATTATTTGTAATGCATTATACAGGGTGCCCACTAAAGTCCTTGAAACGCTCTTAATTGCCGAACGGTTGCAGCTGTACTATAAAAGTGGTATCTAGGTATAGTAAAGTGGCTATACCCTACCAGATGACACTGCTCCCAGCGTCCTGGTGCAAAACAACTGAGTTAGTATTCCTATCTCGAAAACGAGATTCATGCTCAGAACGAGATTCATTTAGCATTCATGTTCACAAGGTGTCCTTTCGAACTAAATCGATAACGCTCTACTAATTTGTCATTCACTTTTATCCCATATTTCGAACCGTTTTCGCGATAGGAACGCTAATGCCGCCATTTTGCACCGCGTGGCACTGTAAGCGGTGTCATCTAATAGCGCAAAGCTTCTTTACTATATCTAGACACCACGTTTATGAATATAGATGCAGTCGTTCGGCAGTTAAGAAGATGGGAACGGTCTTTAGTGGGGACCCTGTATTTTTATTTTAAGACATTATTGTTAAATAGCCAAATATTTATCACTGGGTATTTTATTAATGATACATTAAAAAACAGCAAAAACTAATTAAACTTCAACGAAATAATTTTGTACACCTAGATCGTCAAAACGTCCCACTGTGCGGCGTAAGGACTGAAGACGAAGAATGCCCCATATCGTGTCCTGAAATAGTGAAGTTTTTCAAATGGTTTGAAGGTACTGGTTCTTTGAAGGATCGGTCACGAAGTGGAAGACCCTCGTTTGCCGAGGTCCGAATGACTGCGGTGGAAACCACTATAAAGATTTAGCGTTGGAATCGTCCACGGGGAGTAGCAGTGCTCTCAAAGCTGGAATGATAATGGATGTGCCTCACTCATCGATTCGACGTATCCTCCACGGGATATTGCATCTCTATCCCTACAAATTGCAGTCACTGCAGAAGTTACAACTGTGAGACACAACTATGAGGGAATCAATTGCCGAGTGGGCTATGGCAAGAATTGAAAGCGACCCTCGGTGGTTGTTCAACATTTTCTGGACGGTTGAGGCTCACTTACCACTACACGGGGATGTCAGCACCCAGAACACTCGTGTATGAGCGACGTCTAATCCTCGTGAATACAAAGTCACTGCATCCAGCCAAGTTGACAGTCTGGTGCGTTTCACCTCATCTTTTATTGTCGGATCATTCTTCTTTGAAGAATAATGTCCCATATTGGGGTGGAAAACGTGCACAGTAATCGCTGACCGTTATCTCACTCTTTTGCGTGACAAAGTCGTGCCCGCATTAAATCAAAGAGGTGTGTTATCTGTAATAAGCTTTATGCAGGATGGCGCACTATGCCATTCCAGTAAAAGGATTCCTATTGGGTGCCTTTGGTGAAGACAGACTGATCAGTCGATGTTGCAGAATCGCATGGCCTTCCCGATCAGCCGACCTCACTCCGGTCGACTTCCGGTTCTGGGGTTATTTGAAATAATTTGTGTATCGTTCATCCCCATCAACATTGACCGAACTCAAAGATTCCATCTGTTGTGGGTTTCTGGAATTCATTCCGACATGTTGCATTCACCTGTAGCGGGCGTTGTGAGTCGCCTTAGTTGTGTCGTATAATTTTCTGGAGGTCATGTTGAAGATTTGTTATAACAAGAATAAATGAATGGAGCATACTATTGTCCTGTTCATTGTGTTTCGGGTCATCAGCGCCTTCTACAGGTAACTTTTTTAAAAACTAAGAATTATTTTGCCTGCTAAATAAAAATCCAATTACCTTGTAGCCCTTTCTTGCAAATCGCACTTCTTTATCATAGTTTCTTCCTTTTTTATGAATTTTTAAAGTTTTAACGAACGTTTGGCTCACCCGGCATACATAACAAAATATAAGAATGAAAAAGTAAATGATTTAATAAATAATAGAAATAACTATTAGTGAATTAAGCATAAAACAGTAATTCTATTTAGTAAATAAAACTGATGAATTAAAAAATGTATATATATATATATATATATACGTACCGGAATATAGATTTAAATAAGTAAATAAGTAAATAAGTAAAATTATGATATGGAGCGTTCATTAGTTAATGTTTCATATAAATAAATGTACAATATTGTAGCATATTAATATATTTAAATCTTTGCCACAACAGTGCATAATCATTTAAAAAAAAATAATAATAAATTAATTAATTAATATATAAGTAAATAAAAATAAATAAATAAATAAATTAATTTATGATGCTTATTAAATTTAAATTAACATTTAAAATTTTGGAAATAATATGTAACAGTTAATGTGCCCACAAATGTGCATAACATTTAAAATACACAATTATGGGGGGAGAGGATAGAACAAAGAATAAATCCTATAATTATTACATACAATTTTTATGCTACTGTAATATAATATACTGTATATGATATATTAATATGATACTGCCCGCATTGGGCTAAAATTTAAATAAAAGTTTAACATTAATATTATTAATTAATATAGAAAATATATAAGGTCATTGTGCCTAAATAAGACGCGATTCTCCATAGTTTTGTCGCATTTAGGGTATATTTGGCAATTTATTAAATAAATATACATTTTATTACTTATCAAGTTAACTTATCAAGTTTGTCTGTAAAACAAGTTTGTCGAATATGAAAATGTTTGGTTAAGAAAAATTATCAATGGAGTATATAAATATGGTATAAAAACTACTGTGAAACGGTTACGAAAATCACCGATAGTAAATGATACTTTAATTTTATATTGCTTCTTCACTGCAAAAATAATTTCTCCAATAAAGGGTGTGTTCAAGAAGCACGCGCGCCGCGCGCGCGAGCTCAGGAGACAGGAACATGGAGTGGGTCTTTATCGTGGATGCAATGAAAGTTTACCGCGTTCACGAACAAATCACGGTTTGATTAATTATGGTGCTAATTATAAAGATAATTTGTTGTAAATAAAAGACGAGCTAGATGGCTGAATGGATAGCGCTTTGAACTCGAGACTAGGGGCTATGCTAGGGGCTAATCTTTCGCGTCCCAAATTGTAATAGTGATTTTTTCTTTGATTGCTTTATATTAATCATATAAAATAAGATATTTTTGATAAAGATAAATTTTTATATTAATAATACAGAAGCACACGTATTTCTATTATAATAATAAAATACTTATTTAAATACGAGAAAATGGGGTATTTCTCAATGAAAGTTTTAGATTTGAACGCCTTTTAATATTTAAAGTTTCGTTTCAAAGTGATATATATGTATATAAATATATATCTATTATATATATAAAATCCAAACGGAAATTTCGTTCCGAACGCCGAGATTTCGAGTTCTACCGCATGGATTTTTACGGAACTTATACCGTTAGATAGGTATCGTTCCAGGGAAGGTTTTAAGCTATAACACATCATTCTACCTAGATTAGTTATAGAATTATTACGAAAAATTCTATTATTTTGGACTTTGTTACTTCATATTTCCTTAAATATCTGGGCTCCTATTGGTCGTAGAGCTTAGATCTCGCGCCAAAAGTAGCTCCAAAGCACCCAAGCAAACTTTTCCCCGCGATTATTTTACCGTCTTCCGATTTCCTCTAACTCTATTAGGGGCCCGCGTAGGCCCCCTTTAAAACATTTTTCGTAGTAATTTCAGCAATTATCTTAAATTATTGGTTAAGACCGCCACCCTCCGGATTCATGTATCTACGGAAAGGTTGCATGAAGGAGTTTCGTTCAGATACGCTTTCGTTAAGAATAGAGCGCGCTCCCTGGTGGTGGAATGTAGAACTAACATAACGCGATATTGCTAAAATTAGGAAATCTAACAATGCGATCTGTTTTAAACTTTGAGATAGTTCATAACACATAATCTATTATCTATTCTATTATATATATATAACATCTATTATCTATTCTATTATATATATATAACATCTATTATCTATTCTATTATATATATATAACATCTATTATCTATTCTATTATCTATTATCATATATATTATAAAGCAGTAAGATCTAAAAGTTCCGCCCGAATGTTTTCAAAAACTACCCGGTGGATTTTTTTTGCAAATAGTGTCATTCGATAGAAAATATTCACGTGGTGGTTTATGAGTAAAATATACAGGGATAACTATGATTTTTGGTAATAAATTTCGCATTTTACTGTTATTTTGAACGAAAAGGTTGCCAGAGGTTATTTTTTGGCGACAAATGAATTGAAATCCTCGTATCCGTTAGAAAATAAATGAAAAAATAAATACTGATATTTAATTGTAAAAAAAGAAAGAAAAATCCATTTGAATGAGGGATTATGTTAAAAAAACGAATATTTTTAATTTAAACCTAAAAGAAATATTTGTAATTTAATTTAAACCTGAAAGAAATATTTGTATATTATATGCTTAAAAATTAGATTAATGAGAAATATTACAATTGATACGCAATATTTGGCTCATTATCGCTTGCGTTAGATTATAGAAATGAATCTGAAAGTTTGATTAGATGAATTTTTAATGACTTTTTTTTCTTTTTGTTCTTTTTATTTTTATTTTTATCTAACTGCCCCATCGCGTAATTTATAGAAGAAACAAGCAGATGTAATTGTGAGTCACATGTGTAATTATTATTTATTTCTTTACGATTTTTTATTTTACTTTTGTCGCCAAACAATGTGATTTTAAGTCAAAAATGCATAAGTGTGACACTAGCTTGAGGATATTCTCATAAATGGTGTTTTTTCAAGTGAACGAGATCTTTTTTTGAGTACATTTTTATATTCAATTGTAACTTATATAGATATCAGTTAATATTTTAAAAAGGGAATTGAATACTTAAATTTTAGTGTGAATTTCTGCCACACATACATATTGTAAAATAACTTCATATTTTTAAAAATGTTTTTCACCGTAATTCCGAAAGCATGTGATATTTATAAACGCGAACTCAGATCAATGAATATTATCCATTTTTTTAAGCAAATATTATCTATTGTTTATTTCATTTTTTCTTAAGTCATATCGCCAATATCATTTATATGAAAATTCACACCTTCGAAATCTAGGAAATGAAGATAGTTTTTAAGGAAATTTATACAATCATGCTTTATTATTATCGAAAAATTCAACATTTTGAAAAAAAAAAAAAAAAATTGCAAGTCTTTTGTAATTCGTCATTTCTTCTTCGTCTTTCTTCGTAATTTCTCCTCTGTTATGTAATATTTCAAATGATATTGGACTAATTTTCGATCATCGAGTCACCGCTAAATGGCATATCTATATAGCGTCGCTAAGAAAGGATTTTATATAGTGTCACCCCTAACAGCGTTTTTGCAAGGGGAGGGGAAAAATTTCCTTAAAAATCGGATATTATAATTATGCGTCAGATGATAGCATAATTAAATGTATTATCGTATGCTGAATCGATTGGTGCCAAGTAAATTCTTAGAAGTCAAACAGTTCATGACATTTTTCATATTTTTCTAATTTGGCGGTGTTTTTGGCGTCTAAACCTCAAAAAATTTAACATTACATCCGTTACTCTAGCAACGAAAAAAATTCAAATTAACTGTTTCGGATAAAGAATAAAAACGGCTCTATTAGTTTGAAAAAAAAAAATACGAACATCTTGATAAAAAAAATGGTACTACTTAGTTATCACGTTGACCAATTTCGTCAAATTATATAAATCGCCAAACCACTCGCCAAATTACATTAATTAACATAAGTTGTATTTTAATAATGAAAGAACAAATAAATTAGTATAGCATTAATAAAAATACAAATAAAACGTCGAAATAAAAATAACTTGATAAGGTAAGCACGTGTAACTTCCTTGCAGTCAAGTGAATGTGACATTTACGATCAACCGTTATTGGCATTTAATCTTATAGTTTGGCGATAGATTTTTGGTCGACGGGATAACTAAGTAGTACAAAAAAAAAAAAAAAAATAGTGATTTTATGTAAGATAAAAGGAACAATTTTACTAAGAAATTAGCGTTATAGAACGAAATGGTACTACTTAGATATTCCGTCGACCAAAAATCTATCGCCAAACTATAAGATTAAATGCCAATAATGGTTGATCGTAAATGTCACATTCACCGGACTTTAAGCAAGTTACACGCGTTTACGTAACAAAGTGATTTTTATTTCGACGTTTTATTTGTATTTTTATTAATGTTATAATAATTTATTTGTTCTTTCGTTATTTAAAATAAAAATTATGTCAATTTGTATAATTTGGCGAAACAAGGTCGAGGGGATAACTAAGTAGTACCAACGAAAATAATTAAATATGAAAGCAATGTTTGTAACGACTGCTGGACAGATAATTACACCTGTTTATTTTCTATTTAATTTACATCCAAAATTGTTAATTGGTCCAAATCATCCAAGCAACCTCATAGCAAATTGGTATATAATTTTATATACCTTAGATAAATTCAAATAATATAAGTGATCGTAAATACATAATTCTAGTAGAAGAGCAACGCGAAGCATTAATAAAATTAAATTAAAATTCGCGTCAAAATGTAATTATTAAATTTAAATAATTACGAATAAAGTTAAGAGTTTGCGTTGTGAATTATTTAGACGAACTCTTCCACCTATGAATTAAACTAAAATTTTAAGCTGTAAAAATAAATTGACACACCTTAAACATTATCAATTAAATAATTACAGAAACTTTTTAAAACTTGATTAAATATTTTATTTACATTGAACACAACTATATACAGAAATACATAATATTAATTCAAAAAAAAGAAAGCAATACTTTTGTTTGCTTCTCATTATTTTATGTATATTTAATCTTTAAAAAAAATACAATATTTTCATGTACTCTAATTATTATATTTTTTTTTCTTTTTGCTAAAAGAATAATTCTCTTTCATTTTTAAATTACCATAATTTTATTTAATTATTGGTTTTGTCGGATTTCAGATTACTCTCTACCATAAAATATCAGAAAAGTATTTTTATGATTTTTCATATGATCTTAAGTGGTAAAGGAAAAAGTTTAAAGTCGTACCTTTTTTTAATATACGGGATGGTGGCCTTTATTCATCAAATTCAGAGTTGTCGCGTTGCTTAGGATCATATTCATATGTCATCCGGAATTCGCTGTGTATCAGAGCGGCAACATCGGGATGGCAGGATGCATAGCTACGGACCTCTGTAGAATAATCCTCTTTATTTTAACATCAGGAAGACATCCCCAATTTGGCTTGCTTAGGCTCACTCCGATATGCACATCAGGAAGACATCCTCTATTAGGCTTGATTAGGCTCCCTCCGATATGTACATCTCGCCTGGGCATTATTAGGGCTTTCAGGATTCATTGCACGGGCTTTCAGGAGAGCTCCTGCGTCCTCTACATCTTTTTCAGACTCTCTTTTTCAAAGCTTATTCTCCTTGCATACCAACTCCTGCAGTGGGTGGAACTATTTTTGTCTAGTCCACTGTTATTGGATGTGAGAAGATTTTTTTATTATACTTCGATAGGCCTATTAGCTAACAGTCTGCAAATGTCCCCTTACATATACTTTAATATTATTATCTGCCTTAAAGTTTGGGTGGTCTGAAGCCATAAATTTATCCCAACACTTTTATTGAGGCCATAAATTTATTCCAACGTTTTTATTATTTTACGATTTCTAATTATACATCACTTTCCATTGGCTTGTCATTAAACGACACCATGGCGTCTGGCTATTGTTGTTGTCTGAGATCCGAACTCTATTTAACATTATACATTCATTTTACAATACAACAATTTTTTAAAAATATATATTTAATATTTAAAATCAACTTAATAATTTTTGTATGAACTTACACTCCTATTTTACTTAAATATATAAACATTAAAATTTTTGCACTCATAATTATATTTTATAAAAAAAAATATTTATACAAACAGAAATAACAAATTACGCAATTTTACTTTGATTTAACCAACATGGTGCGGGAACATATCATAGTTATATGTTGCCCAGCATCTCTCCCGGTGTCAGAAAAAAAATAAAATAAAAACTGATTGCTGGTTTTATTTTTTTTGTAAAGCTTAAAGGAATGTACGTGTCCATATGACTGTGTATCTACACAGTTTTTGAACTAAGTCTGTAAAGTTCAATTATCAATGGTTCTGGTATATTTTATAAGAAGTTCTTCTATTTTTCATAACAGAAAGTTCAACACATGATAGCATAGTTGTCTGTTGACATTCACATTTATAGAAGACCTCTGTACTGAAAATCAGACGTCTTTCTCGAAGCCTTTTTTCTTTACCACACACATGTTTACTAATTTTGTAACTTTACAGTTTAAGTGCCCAAAATACATTCAAAGCTATAATTTTGTATGAAACTAATATGCCGAAATAAACCTAATTACAAGAAAAATAATGGCATACACATTTGACATATTATTTCAACACATATAACCTTATGACACAGTGTTTTATTTAAAACACCTTTTATACTGAATAAAAGTAAATACAATGCTTGTCGTATGA
Organism: Maratus speciosus; assembly: GCA_963932465.1. Taxonomy (NCBI): domain Eukaryota; kingdom Metazoa; phylum Arthropoda; class Arachnida; order Araneae; family Salticidae; genus Maratus; species Maratus speciosus. The sequence continues at coordinate 400,827,540 of OZ010796.1, read as the reverse complement.
CATGTTATATTTTCACATAATTAATCTGATGTATTCAAATTATAATCAGAAAAATATTGTATACAAACTGGTTACATTCTTTTATTTATTTATTTGTTACTTCTAACATGTATGATACGTCAACATATACAAGCAATTTCATCTCCTTTAATATATTATTACGTAATGTTTTCCAACTTTACCCGATACGAGAAAGAGAGAAAAAAAAAGAAGGAGGAGAGAATAAAACCAGTTTTTGAACGTCCCCGATCCTTTCGAAACGAGGGGTTGGTCAAGCTACTAATCACTTTCTTCGAGGTGATTTGTGCTGTGACAAAATTTTACGACTTCCCAAAGTATGTATTTAAAACCATTTCATGCTTGTAATTACCTTATTAATTAGTATAATTTCTTGATATACTTTCTTCTTAACTAACTGTGCATGCCTGTATGTAATTTTAAACATAATCTATGCATAAACAGTGTATGTATTTGTATCATATCTAATGTAAACCTTCTGCTTTTTTTTATTATTTTGCAGGGGAAAAATGGCGATTCTAGCATTTGAATTCTCCTGCCTCATACTGCGACTGAAGCGAGCGTGGCTTTTTATGCTGTCAGGTTCAAATCTAAACCAAATTGCCTTTCAGGATTTAAGAAAAAAATGCCTATAATTTTCTTTAACAGATTACATTGTTTATTTTTAGACCTTTCTAACAAACACAAATTTTGATTCATGATATTGTTTAATTTCTTTATAATTTCCCCCATTTTAGTTCTTTTCTGAATAATTAACTTTTCTAACAGTTTATTCTTTATTATAATATTTATGTTATTATTTTTTTGAACTTCGTGTAACGAAGTCTCGCATGAAAATTTACTATTTTCTTGAATGGGGTCAAAAATAATCACATCTGACATATTTATATCCTCTGGGCATTTTAATTTTACAATTTTCGATTCTTCAGGTTGGAGAAAAATTCTATTTTTAGTAATGACAAACATACTTTTATTTGAATGTTCCCCTGAATTACATGGCGTAATGTTATTCACTTCATAATTATTTACTTCACTTGCAACGTTTAATTTAATTTGTTGATTTTTAAATTTTAATGTTTTATTGCATAAATCCAAAATCATATGATTTTCTTTGAGATAATCGTACCCTAATAACATTTGGTACTGCCTATCAAAATCATCATTAGTGACATAAAATGTGCATGTTGTGAATATACCTTTTAATCGAAAAGTTAATTTTACACATTGTTTAAAAAAAATCTTTGAATTTGTTAAAGTTTTAATTTGGATCTGATTGCCCAAATATTTGATTTTGACGTTTGTATCTTTAATTTTTTTGAATAAAGAAGGTGATAAAAGGGAAACAGCAGCTCCAGTATCCAGTAACGCTTGTATTTCGACGCCCTGTATACTTAGTGATATAATTGGCAGACTATCTTTGTCTGCATTTGTTATATTTGCGATTGTTTTATTTATTTTATCGATTTCCGTCTCTGAAAATCCCGAATCTTGATCCGATTTCGCTGTTTTCTTTGCCCATTTTTTTTTCTTTTTGCGCTTTTCAAATTGATAACCATTTTGATCATAATTCTCAGAAATATATCCAAAATCCCTATTTCCCGAATTCCAGTTAGGTTGTGAATAATTATACATCCCATAATGCGTCGGGTAATTAAAGGAATTGTAGCAATCATTATAATATCGTTCATAATCATTATAATGAAAATTGTTATTGAAATGGGGACCCTGATAATCATTGTGTTTATTAAAGAGTTTCTTATTCCGCGGAACACTATCATCTCTAATTGCATGGTTTTTTTTCTTTGATTTTTTTAGTTTTTCAATCTCCCCTTTTAATTTCTCGATTAGCTCTTTGTTTTGCTTACTTGATTCTATAATGTTCTCATAAAGATCTTTGTTTTCTTTATTTATTGCGTTAATTTCCTCAAACTTTGATTCATTATACGCACTTTCCATAAGTTTTGCTAACTCGCATGCCTCCTTGAAGGACCTGGGCGCATTTTTACGCACATCTAGTGCAATATCCTGTCTAATTGAATTTAAAAAATTCGACATTTTTAAGATTTCGATAAAATTCTCTTCCTTATTATCCACATTTTCGCCTGCACTTTCGATATAAGATTTTACACCCTTTTTAAACTCCAAAATGAAATCCTCTATCGTTTGACTTGCGGCCTGTTTTAAATTTAGGAAATTGCTCTGAGCATTAAGGAAGCTTAGTTTTGTACCAAATAACTCCACCAAATTATTTTTAAATAAATTATAATTGGTCTCGTTATATTTTTCAATCTGTTTACTTAAAATATGTTTTGCGTCTCCAGTAATTTTAGCCTTTAAAATTAATAATTTAGTTTCTTCCTGAATATCTTTCGAATTCAAAATATTATCAAATTCCTCTAAGAAAAATATAATGTTTTTGTTCTTTTTATTGTCAAATGGTGACACTAACTTAATACGTGTATCTATATCCAGCGTCTGAGTCATTTTTAACAAATATTAGTAATCAATGTATACTTTTTCAAAATATCAATTCAAAATAGATCCTATACCTCTTAAAATAATATTTTGCATCTCATACTATTTTCTCTATATTACAACATATGTATGAAAATATTCTAAATTGCATAAATACATAAAAACAACAGCACTAAAATTTAAAAAAATTTCTTAGGAGATGAAGTTGTTTTGTAGATTATTCTTTTACACACATAAATACCCCTAAAATATTTATAATACACGTATATATAAAAAACAACATAATTTCATTTAACAGAAAAATATCTGTCTTTTTCTACAGAAAAAACAATCTTATTTTATTTTTTTTTGTAAATATTGTACTACTACTTCGTAGTACGACTCATAAATTTTCTTTCGTATCAAGGTGATACAATTTCAAAAATCATGATCTATTGACATTTCAATCATTTTTATACCAGACATATTATCAAATTTTACTTATTATTCTTCTTATTATTATTTATACAGTATATAAAAAAAGTTATTTTTACAAATGTGTCATCTGTGATGTGAATGCCATTATTTCTCAATGGTAACGGAGATCCAACCAAAAGAGAAAAGAGAGGAAAAAAAAAACAAAATTGTAATTCCTAAATTTACCTACTATAAATCCCAGAATTATTTTTTTCATTTCCTTTTTTTTTTTTTTTTTGCTAACATATATTATTCATTTTATTTATATAAAATTATTATATGTGTGTCATTATTGTTACAATAATAAAATTAATTTTAATAAAATTTTAATCAATTAAACTTAAATACCTACAATATCTTTAAAATTGTGACATTAAAATAATACTTAAATTTATTTTCCTTTATTATTATTATTATTATTATTTCTAATGACCTCAGATGAACGTTCCTGAGTCATAGCACCATTTTACTATGAAGGGGGGATGCTGGACAGATAATTACACCTGTTTATTTTCTATTTAATTTACATCCAAAATTGTTAATTGGTCCAAATCATCCAAGCAACCTCATAGCAAATTGGTATATAATTTTATATATCTTAGATAAATTCAAATAATATAAGTGATCGTAAATACATAATTCTAGTAGAAGAGCAACGCGAAGCATTAATAAAATTAAATTAAAATTCGCGTCAAAATGTAATTATTAAATTTAAATAATTACGAATAAAGTTAAGAGTTTGCGTTGTGAATTATTTAGACGAACTCTTCCACCTATGAATTAAACTAAAATTTTAAGCTGTAAAAATAAATTGACACACCTTAAACATTATCAATTAAATAATTACAGAAACTTTTTAAAACTTGATTAAATATTTTATTTACATTGAACACAACTATATACAGAAATACATAATATTAATAAAAAAAAAAAAGAAAGCAATACTTTTGTTTGCTTCTCATTATTTTATGTATATTTAATCTTTAAAAAAAAGACAATATTTTCATGTACTCTAATTATTATATTTTTTTTCTTTTTGCTAAAAGAATAATTCTCTTTCATTTTTAAATTACCATAATTTTATTTAATTATTGGTTTTGTCGGATCTCAGATTACTCTCTACCATAAAATATCAGAAAAGTATTTTTATGATTTTTCATATGATCTTAAGTGGTAAAGGAAAAAGTTTAAAGTCGTACCTTTTTTTAATATACGGGATGGTGGCCTTTATTCATCAAATTCAGAGTTGTCGCGTTGCTTAGGATCATATTCATATGTCATCCGGAATTCGCTGTGTATCAGAGCGGCAACATCGGGATGGCAGGATGCATAGCTACGGACCTCTGTAGAATAATCCTCTTTATTTTAACATCAGGAAGACATCCTCAATTTGGCTTGCTTATGCTCACTCCGATATGTACATCAGGAAGACATCCTCTATTAGGCTTGATTAGGCTCCCTCCGATATGTACATCTCGCCTGGGCATTATTAGGGCTTTCAGGATTCATTGCACGGGCTTTCAAGAGAGCTCCTGCGTCCTCTACATCTTTTTCAGACTCTCTTTTTCAAAGCTTATTCTCCTTGCATACCAACTCCTGCAGTGGGTGGAACTATTTTTGTCTAGTCCACTGTTATTGGATGTGAGAAGATTTTTTATTATACTTCGATAGGCCTATTAGCTAACAGTCTGCAAATGTCCCCTTACATATACTTTAATATTATTATCTGCCTTAAAGTTTGGGTGGTCTGAAGCCATAAATTTATCCCAACACTTTTATTGAGGCCATAAATTTATTCCAACGTTTTTATTATTTTACGATTTCTAATTATACACCACTTTCCATTGGCTTGTCATAAAACGACACCATGGCGTCTGGCTATTGTTGTTGTCTGAGATCCGAACTCTATTTAACATTATACATTCATTTTACAATACAACAATTTTTAAAAAATATATATTTAATATTTAAAATCAACTTAATAATTTTTGTATGAACTTACACTCCTATTTTACTTAAATATATAAACATTATAATTTTACACTCATAATTATATTTTATAAAAAAAATATTTATACAAACAGAAATAACAAATTACGCAATTTTACTTTGATTTAACCAACATGGTGCGGGAACATATCATAGTTATATGTTGCCCAGCAACGACTTAAAAATTATTTTCAATGAAAGAAATTGGAATTAGAATAATATTTGACAATTTATAATTTGCTTCTCGATAAGAAGAAAAAATGGGTACATTTATAACAGCCGTGCGCAGATCTCGCCAATAGCATTTTTAAAACTGCCAGTAGCAGTAGTTACATTTTGCGTATGTAAATTAAAAATAATTCTTTGTATTTAATTATGGAATTATTTCCTGTTATTGTTTATCTTTTCAGTTTTTAAATGAAATTAGTGTAAGGCATGCATTTTAAATGAAATGAATGAAAGGTTTGTATCTTAAATGAAAATAATAAATATAAGAATATGGTATGAAAACAATCTTTGTTGATTTATTACCTGCGCCCGGCTAACATAAAAGTATGACAAAAGCCACATATTCACTTTTCTTTGGGCTCATAGGAATCCAAGTTAACCTTCCGTAATCGGATACTTCACATATTGGTGTATTAGCTACAATGTTGAAAGCATCGTTTATGTTTGAAGCGAAAATTTCACGATGAATTCTATTACACAAAATCGCATCATCATCATCTACTATATATTTAAAACCGAAATTTGCATTTCATTCCGATTGTTTATAATACTTTGATAGGATATACCACAAATGGTGGTACAGATGTCATATACGCCCCATATTGACGCGATTTTTTACCAACGCCAAATTGGCGAAAACATAAACAAAATTAACAACAACTTCCGTGTTACCATATCAAGCAAAATAACGACACTTTGGCGCCAGTTAAGTATTGTTGCGTATTGCAATATTTCTGACATTGGCGTCAGAAAAAAATCGCGCCTATATGGGGCATGTATGACATCTGTGCCCATGTGGTTAGGCAATAATTTTGGAAAGGTTTTAGTGTATACATATTGTTCAACGCTACTTAGTCATAGAGAAAAAAAAAGTTAAAAAATTAAGTGAACCTGATTATGAAAGTTTAGCCTTTTTTTAAAAAATCTACAGAACGTATTTTGATACAAGTGGCACTGTTACATGACATTTCACGAATGGTGTTAGTATATAACATTTCATTATATGTTGATTAGTTATAGAGCTATTAATTCCTGTTGTCATAACGGTCTCATTACCCTACCAAAAGTGCATTGTTAGTAATCAACTAAAAGAATTGCTTCTTAATAGCTAAATTTTGTCCAACGCTTAAGGTAATATTATATCACAATGGCGTTCGCATCGTTTTCAGCAATGAGTAAGGTCCAGCTGAAGGTCCATATTGTATAAAATGCAAGATCAAATTCACCAATGTTCATTTGGAAAAATTGACCAGCGCAGCGGGCATAGCCTGCTAGTATATATATAAAGCAAATGAAAAAATAAGTATTGTGCGAAAATATCCGTTTGAGCGTAGGGTAATTTCTTGATGTTTTACTTTCTTTTTTCTTTTTGAGTACTTTAGGAGTGAATTTTTATCGAGATTAGGATGCTAATCCTATTTTATGGTATTAAAATCATTATGAAAATATTATAAAAATAAAATGTACTAGAAGTATATTACTTTAACTAAAAATATCTGCACAATATTTTATCTCTTTTTTAAGGAGATAAAATATATGGGGTTTTCCATCTAGCTTTGTAGTGAATAAAATATTATTAGAATGCTTATAAATTTTTTACTGAAAGTATAATTAAGTATTTTGCTTATACTAACGTGATTTTGAGTGTCATTTGTTTCTCATGTTTTATGATGTATTTTGTCTGTTATCCACACGGTATTAATCCGAACGGCAATCATAAAATAAGAAATATATATACTAAAACCTTCTCTGAAAAATTGTCTAACTAACATTGCAAATTTCAAAATCTTGTAATATGTTGATATCACAATTTTGATTTATTAACAGCATTCTATCACGAAAAAATATAAAGCAATTGATAAATCATTTTTAAACAAATAAAAAGAAAATTTTTAAAAAGTTAAAATATTTAGATCTCCAATTGAATTGTTAAATTGTATCAGTCAACCTACCAAACAAAGCATGACCAATGAAACATAAGCACAAAATGCACAATCTCGTGATCAAATCGCCCACATAATTTTTTTTTTGGGTAGCTTATGTGATGTTTGTGTGCGGTTGACTGATTGCTGATCAAGCTGAAGTGGATAAAGTAGGTCACGTGACTCTTTCCCGAATATTTTGAATTTTATCTGAGTGAACATAGGCATGTATTCCTGTTACGAAAACCATGTTTTGGAAAGATAACGAAATATAGTCGTTGGTTTTACCTGTTTTGGACCATAAAAGTAATGAAATAATTGAATTATTTGAAAATTCCGTTCTTCTATAAGACCTACTCCATGGCAAAAACTTCTGAGCGCGCGCGCGGCGTGAGCTGCACATCTGAACAGGCCAAACAGATAAAACGGTTAATTTTGACGCCAGTAGAAAACCGTTTAATTTACAGAAAATGTCTGTAATTTTTTACAGTAAACAGTTTTTTTCTGTAAAAAATATAGATTGTTTTTGTAAAAAATACAATATTTTTCTGTAGAAATTACAAGTTTTTTTTTACAAACATTGAAAATGTATTACTTACTGAGGTTTCTAAAGATAAAGCGCGCATATCGGAGTCATCGGCAACTTAGAAGAAATTCCTCCACATCTTCGTTTGTGATTATTTTATATTTTCAATGAATAAGAAACATTTGACTTTTTTACATTGTAAAAGGGACAAAGAAGGTCACATAAATTCAGAAAAAATATTAATTATATTCATCCTAAAGTTTTGTTATAGGATATGGAAGGCAAATCTATTTCTATCTATAATATAACAATGGTTAAAGCTAAAATTTTTAAATTAAAATTAAACCACAGGAGAAATTGAAATTATTTTTTGTTAAATTGAAATTTAAGAGCTTGCAGTTCAGTGATTTGATTTTTAGCAAAAGAAATAGTTTATTTTAAGATTGAATTTCAGCAAAAGTTCTTTAATAATTTCGAATTTTAATAACATTTTTAGAGATACTTCTGATTTTGTTTCTTTTAAAACACTTTTTTGTTTCAGATGCTTATAGTTAGGATAAAACTTTGAGTAGCAACATTTTTAACTAGAGACCTTTTTTTTTTTTTTTTTTTTTTTTTTTTTTTTTTTTTACGCATACTTAATTTATTGCTGTCGCAGTGAGAATAATGCCGATTTTTTGATAGTTTTCATGCAAATCGGATTACAGGTAATCTGGACATAATTAATAATACAAATGTTAAACTTTTAATCAACTTTGGAATTTAAGGGGCCTCAGGATTCTTAAAGCTTCAAAATTTTCGAAATTTAAATTTTTTTAGATGTTAAACTCCTATCTTTTCTGAATATTTTGATATAATTGTTTTGATATAATTCCCATTAGAACAGAAGTTATGGCTTTTAGAATTAAACCCGCACAATAGCTGAAGCCGCGTTTCCGAAACTTTGAAGTCATTTTTCTCCAAATGTCGTTTTTCGGCATAATGCGTAGGATATCTCAAACTCTTCTGAATACTTTTTCATGAAATTTTCAAAACATATGTTTCATGTTAGCCTGTATAAACTGAATCAAAAATTACCTTTTTATTGTTTAAAAAATATTTTTTTAAGGTGATTATACTGTTGAACTTTTCAAAATTGTGTAGTAGCTAAATACAACTTTGTATTAAAAACATAAAAATGCTTTAAATAGAAATTTATTTAGGTTCAGGGTAATTATTACAATCTGAAGTATAAGTAGGCTCCAAAATTTTTATTCTAGTTGCAATATTTATTATGTAATCCTGCGCGTAAGCTGTTATACCAATTTTCTGCTCGTCAAATGTCTGAGAGTTTGGAGCCCGCTATAAATGCTAATTATGCATCTTGCAATTTTTTAAATACATGAAATAAAAGAACATACTTATACCTTTTATTCCTATGAAAATCGTGTTTTAAAATTATATATTTTAAAATATTTAATGTTGATAATGATCTTATTTTTAATTTTTTTTTTCAATTTTAAGAGTCCTGAGATACCTTAATTTAGACAGAATATCTAAATTAACTTTAATAATAGCCCAGTGGTTAGGGAGTTGAATTCAAAGAACACGATAGTAAAAAAACACGTTTTTTTTTTAAATACCATAATAATATCGCAAAATAACCAACTCTATGAAAAACATTGTCAATGCAAATGTTGTAGAGTTTAAAATTCTGAGTAAAATGAGTACCTACACTTAATATTTTTGATGAACATTAAGGACACAATTCTACTTCAAAGTTTTAGCCCCGTGGTCAGAGGGTTGGACTCAGAATTAATTAGGGGAAAACTGGAAATTGTTTTAATCCCTTCAGGTCAAAAGTGAATATACTATGTTTGCTTCCTCGTATTTGGTGAACGTTAGAAAATATGTACATATTTATTTTCGAAAAACACTTTTTTTTTATATTACTTTAACTGTATCTCAAAACAGCTAGCTCTAAAAAAACATTCATCAATACAAATGTTGTAGAGCTTAAAATTTTGAATAAAATGAGTACCCACATTAATATTTTTGTTTAACATTAAGGTCGCAATTCTATTTCAAATTTTTTGCCTTAATCGCTAACCAAGGGCTTGAAGCCAGGAGAGACCGAGTTAACGTAACAATATCTGAAAACAGCTAACTGTATCAAAAACATTGTCAATATAAATGTTGTAGAGCTACAAATTCTGAATAAAATGAGTACCCACAATAATATTTTTGTTTAACATTAAGGCCGCAATTCTATTTCAAAATTTTACCTTAACTGCTAATCAAGAGTTTGAAACCAGAAGAGACACATTTACATTAACAATATCTCAAAACAGCTAACTCTATCAAAAGATTGTCAGTACAACTGTTGTAGAGCTTAAAATTGTTAATAAAATGAGTACCCACATTAATATTTTTATTCATAATTAAGGTTGCAATTCTATTTGAAATTTTTGCCTCAATCGCTAATCAAGAGCTTGAAGCCAGGAGAGGCCAAGTTAACTTAATATCTTAAAACATGCTAACACTGTCAAAAAAATTGTCAGTACAAATGTTGTAGAGCTTATAATTCTGAATAAAATGAGTACCCACATTAATATTTTTGTTCAATATTAAGGCCACAATTCTATTTCAAATGTTTGCCTTAATCGCTAATCTTTGGCTGAAGCCAGGAGAGACCAAGTTATCAGTCCACATTGCTTCCAATTTTTATATACATGTATTTTTGTTAATTTTCGACCTATCTCGAAGGGATTAAAACAATTTCTAATTTCCTAATTTCTAAATAATTCCCCAAATTAATTTCGAATTTGGCTCTTTTTTCATCCCCTACCACTGGGCCCGTAATCAAGAGGTTAAACGTTAGTTCTCAAATTATCCGAAATAATGAGCTAAAATATAATTACAAAAACATCGCAAACGCCTCAATAAATTAAAAAATATACATGTATATAAAAATTAGCAGCATGGTGGACTGATAACCGGGTCTGTTCTGACTTCAAGCTCTTGATTAGCGATTTAGGCTAAATTTTGAAGTAGAATTGTGATCTTAAAGTTCAACAAAAATATAAAGTCTGGGTACTCATTTTATTCAGAATTTTAAGCTCTACAGCATTTGTATTGACAATGTTTGTGATAGAATTAGTTTTTTTTTAGATATTGTTATGGAAATTTAAAAAAAAAACGGTTTTTTCCACTATAAATCTGTACATATTTTCTAACGCTCATCTACTGCGAGGGGGAAAACTTAATATATTGATTCTAGACTTAAACTAAATGGATTAAAACAATTTCCAGCTTTCCCCTAATTAACCCATTTTAGGCCAAGCATAGAAATTTTATAAAATGTGGTATTATTTTCATTGAAATGTGCATAAATTACATTCATTAAGACAAAAAAAGTTTCGTGCATGAAAAATAATATTTTATTTGAGAAAAAAAATGCATTCTGCATTTTCATGCATTCGGTCAATGGTGCGCTAACGCACCATTAAATTTAAAATTAATAATTTTTTTAAATTTTTATGACATTTGTTATTTTTTTAAATTAATTTTTCAACTACTTTTCAGCAGTGAAATTACGCTTGAAATTATTGAATATTCTTTAATTCACGTCTTTAATATTCAATTTGTTATATTATTATTTTATTTACAGAACTTGCTACTTTAATCCATTATAAAAACATATAATTAATCTCAAGTGGAATAATTATACATTTCCAAAAAGTCGAATTTGTCAATAACCGTTTCAATTTTAAAAGACTAGCGTATTTTGAAAATATCTCAGAAAGTGTTTACTCCAATGAGGTATTTGCACACATGGGGGAATTGATCATTTTGATGTTTTTCTGATAATTCCACATCGACAGTTTTTAAAAATGTCCTCAAAAACGCAAAAAATATATCAATAATATTAAATAATTAATCATAAAAGTAAGCTAAAATCACGCGACTCTAAATCGGGGCATGGCTTACTATGACGTCACAGGTCACGATATGACAATGTTTATATTTTGTTAGCAAGCAGAACGGAAAGAAAAGAGATACTAGGCTTTGGAAATAAAAGTTCAAAAATTTTAAACTACTGATTTTACAAATTTGGTTCTTTCGAATCTGGATGTTATTTTGTACGTTGATTTATAAAATATGAATTTGAAAAAAATTGATTGGTAAGTTTCGGATTTATGGAAAAATCGATTTTTAAACCCATTAAAAATCTTTTCACATAGAGTTAACGGGATATTATTAAAATTAGGAAAAATAAAGAAGCGATCGCTTTTAAACTGTGATGTTGTTTTTAACTTATAATAAGGATTTTATAAATTTAGTGTGAGTCGATTTTTGGTGGTGATGGTGGTGGTGGGGGGAGTTTTCTCTTTTTTTCTTCAGATGAGCTGTTTATTGCGTTTTAAATGCGATTTTTCACTGCACACTCAAATAAATATTATTTTTTAACATTAGATATTTGAAAGAGTGGGAAATGCAGGGGGAGGGGAGGCTCGTCCGGTGAGGAGCTATTTTCTAAATTTTGAGTACACGCCTCGTGTGACATATCGTTAGAAAGTTGTGTGAAAACTTATTCATATTATGCACATCCGGTGCCTCTCCCCCAACTTCGCCCCTGGGGGTACTTTTGTAAATTTTTAGGTTTTTTTACAAGAATTTGCAGGCAGCACGTGCTGCTATACGGTGCTGCAGGCAGCGGGGATTTGGTTCGCCTTTTTTTTTCTGTTACAGATTGTTTTTTTTTCTTTTAAGACTATGCAGTGCGTACGAAGCACGCCTTCTAAACAGTATCGTAGGCAGTGGAGACCCGAATTATTGTTATGTTGGAAAGTAAAAATTTAATATTAGAAATGTTTTTTGAGTAGTTTCAATATTTTTACGCTTTATAATCTCTTTTAAGACATGACAAAACATTTTTTTGAAATAAATACTTTTTTTTTAAACCTAATCCCTAACTTAATAAAAATGTACAACTACACAATAAAATTTTTATTTTCTTCCTGAATTAAAACTAACATATTTCTGTGTGTCATTTCTTAGACGTTTCTACGTTTTACCTATTTAATCATCAATAAAACAGGATTATTGCTTATGAATCTTTATAGATGCAATATACGTATGAAATCTACTACAGAGTGTTTTTGTTTTGTTTTTAAATACGAATGAGCTCATTATAAATATGAATGCTTTTTTTTTTTTTCTTGAGTAACTGTTTATTCAATCAATTAATGTTCTAAAATAGTACTATTTAAACAAAATCAAATATCAGCTGACTGAAAAATGATCTTCACAACACCAAAGAGATGATGTATTAGATAAATTAGGATTTTTCTTGTCATCTCTCTTCATAGCTTTAGTCCGTGATTTTCTAATGGCAGGGTCTTTTGGCACACTGAAAACAATTTTTCACTAGAAGTACTGGTTGTATTAATGCAGAGGGGCACAATAGAGTACAGTAAAACCTCCTTAAAGCGACCACGTTCCGTTCCAATAAAAACTGATCGCTTCGCGAGGTGGTCTCTTCATGGAAGTCATGTTTAAGTCTAGAGTTTAATTGTTGAAAAAAAAAGGTAACAATTAATGTTACTAAAATTTATTTTTCACATTAGGAAAACATATAAAAATTTAAGTATCAAAATAAAAGTTAATTACATAAGTTAATTACTGCAGAGTTTAAAAAATGAATATATTGACGTTTGCTTTGATTTTACGGTTTTATCTTTCATAACTTTTATTTCCAAGTCCTTTCGAAGTTTAGTAAATAAATGCATTTTTTTTTTTGGACGGGAACAAATAATGACAATTTCATTAATTTGTATATTTTTTTGACAGTTTGACAGAATAGGGCAGGGGAGTTTATTGATCGTCATTCTTAATTCGTCATCAGAGTTAAGTTAGTTGCCTAAAAAGACATAAAGGGGTTTAAAATCTTAAAAGTTACAGGAATAAAAAAAAAATCTAAACCTAGTTTAGAAGTTTGATTAATAATACGCCCTCCGGAATTATTTTTCTAATAAAACCTTCTTCAAGCGACCTGGAAAAAACGGAATTTGTTTAATTTTCTTCAAAGAAATTGGTCACTCATGGAGGGAGTTCAACTGGGTCTCTGAAAGGAGGTAAAATTAGTATTGAGCCTACGGGAATAAAATTCGTTCAATGAAAAAAATGATCGTTCAGGGAGGTGGTCGCACAGGGAGATTTCACTATATTTATAATATGACTTTGTATTCTCAGTCGTAATAATTTTAGAAACAGCAATATTTAGAACGGACAAGTTGAAAAGCGACGCACGTAAACAATAACAGTCGTTTGTTGTCATGAATTGTAATGTCAGATGTATTACGCAGCGCTTTCGTGATACGGTAAATAGTGCGATATTAAAACAATCATAAATCAATAATAAAAGCTCAAAATAAAAAAAAATATATGGATCAGGCTATCTTTCTTATTCTTTCATGTACTATTGTTTCGTGATAAAGTTAGAAAACGTGCAAATTCTCCATTCCAAAAATCAAGGCTGTGCTGTTTTCTCCCTGAACAACACCCCCCCCCCCCTCTCCCTTCCCTGCATACTTGTACGTTGTAGCATATTGAAATAATTTTATGCAAACCTACATGAGTCCAGAGAACAAATTCCAGAGAGGTGCAAGATTTCGGATCAAATGTGCCCGTTGTCTGCTGAAAGCTTATTTTCTGTCTTCTTTTTATAAGGATGATCTCGAAAAAAATATTTTTTTTCCCTATTCAATAACGTGGACATTTGTGACTCATTTTTAACACTTTCCAACGTAGTTGAAAAGTGTTTATGCATTCGGTTTGTCTGGCCGTCTGTCCACGCTCTAACTCCCGTAAATATACTCGGATTTTTATGCAATTGATAAAGGATTTTTAGGGTCATCAAAGCATGTTTGGTATTGTATATGAAGTATGTAGGATTAATCGTTCCTTTACAGGGGCACTCAAAATTTTCCATTACATTATAGTATATGGGAAAAAATCGTTTGCAGAGTATTTTCATGACATTATGCTATTTCAAATGCATTGAAACTGATATAAATTACTGAATTTCACTATGATGACGTTTAAACAAAGCATTCATGGCATTTTTTATTCATTTACAGGGACACACAAAAGAAATTGTTACAGTACAGTACTGTCTTTGAGTAATAATTGCGGGAGTGTACGGTTTAAAATTCGGTATGCGCTTTTAAATTAAATTAATATTTGCATCTTACTCGTTATATATAAATTGTATACCTCAAATACAGGGCTGCACAAAAGTATTCACTTACCGTTCTCCTTATTAGAGGAAATTGTTGAAAGTAAATTTTCAACTGAAGTACTATATTTATCTCTTAAGTGAACTAACTTTTGGCATGCATGTAGTTAATAGATTCAAATCTATATATCATATATAGGGCTGCTGAAAAAATTCGCATAATTTTCCGATTGTGGAAGGGAACAGCTGAAATTGTGATTTGAAATGTATTATGCGTTTCTTCCATATGGTTGAATTAGACATAATATTTTATTTTTTTAAACGGTGTAGTTTTGTTACATTATTCTAAATGTGTTGGAAAGTGTTTCATAATCTATGCTTGACACATGATTTTTTCTTACTTGTTCAATATAAAAGTATAATCATTTCAGGCATGATTATAAAAGTGATTTATAGCTGAACATTTTTTCATTTTTCTTCAAATTATTTAAATCTTAAGTTATAAGTGATTTTTGTCTCATTGCAGTAGTTTTTTTTCTTCTCTTGCGTTGTAACGTCTGGAAATTCGTTTCAAAACATCAATTTAATAGCATTTCCTGCTTTTACCGAAAACACTATTCGGTTATATCGTTTCTGAATAATAGCACCGGCCAATTTCGTGAACTTGCGAATAAAATTGAAATAAAAAATGTGTCAGAAAGAAACCAGTTTGAATAAATTTCCCTAATGTAGAGTATAAGCATGAAATATACTAATTTAAAAACAACTAAGAGTATTTTCCCAGAACAGTTCGTGGGAGAAAAGTTTTAACATATCAACATAAATAAATGCCGCATTAAAAATTCAAAAATAAGCTTTTGCCACTTTTTTTTTTTTTCCAAAATGAAAGATTGAATTTCATAAAAAGTGCTCCACCCCTACTTAGAATATTTTTTTACCACATGAATATAAAAAAATAAGTCAAATTATGTTCTAAAGGCCGTTCAGGAGCCCTCCTGACGAAAAATACTTAGTTCCTCTTCCTTTAATATTTAATTGTTTTAAATCATTTTATACGAATAAATGTTATTAATTTTTCATTAAATAATGCATGTTATAATGACTGTGTAATGTCAACCAAAATAAATAGCTTAATAAATATGAATTTTATAACGAGAAAAAAAGAAAGTCGATATATCAAGCACAGTATTCAACGTATAGTCGCACCGAACGCCTATCAACAGTTTGTTGTCATGAACATGACGTCATAAGACCGGCGTAGGAAAAGTCTCGTTTTCGCCATACAATAAATAGTGCGATGTAAAAACCGTTATAAATCTGTAATTATTACTCGAAATAAAAAAATATAAACACTGTTCTTCATATCTTTTCGTGTTCTGTAGTATAAAGATAAAATTAGAAAATGTGAAAATTCCTCATTGAATTACTGATATTTTATAGATGTCTCCAGAACCCTTAAAAATAGCAGAAAAATAAAATTAGTGAAAAATATTCGTCATAGTGTTAACAAAAAAATATTTATTGAAATGGTGCGTTTACGCACCTTTGGCCGAAAATGGGTTAATACCGAATTCGGCCTTTTTTTTTGCTCCCCTACCACTGGGCTATAAGGCATTATGTGTTTTTAACATTGATATCGACAGTTTTATTAAATTTAGAGTTCATATATTTATTGCATATTTATTGGAGAATATTATATGTTGCATTGTTTTTGTGATATATATACAGGGTGAATGTAAATTGTTTTTACAAAATAAGAGGGGTGAAAGTACCCATACAGACGAGCAATAATTACTACGGAACATAGTGTCGCATTCCACTCTGAGAGGCAGGAAAGAGTAAAGTCGAAACGCGTCGAGTATGAATAAGTCATCGCTTGTGACGCAATTTTGTACCTGCCTACGTAGCATATCTCCCTAAGTAAGATGGCCAGGTCGCACCGTCGTGCGACAAACCAAAAGAAACTGTATGTAAATTTCCAGTGAGAAGAAGAAGCACACTAGGTTCCTTAAAACCAATCGGATCAAACGTTGTCCTTTCAAAACGGCACAACATCAACTCTTTAAAGTAGGGGTGTCAAACTGTGACCCGCCGGATACCACTAATTTTTAAAAAGATATTTAAAGTATTACCTAGATAACATAGTCCGAAACGTTTCGTGAAGGCAATGGTGGAGTACACATACGAGGAATTGGAACAAAAGGGAATGGACGCGAAGCACGAAGATTGTACGAGTAGCAGTTTCCAACGGGTCGTAATCCAAGTCATCCTAACTTCGCCAGTGTGGATGAACGACTGCGAGAAACCGGTTCGTTTGCCATCTCGAACAGCAGTGCAGGACGTTCGCGAAATGTACGAACGCCAGAAATGGAAGAGCGAGTCTTGACGAGAATTTCAGAAGCTCCTTCCACAAGTACGCGAGCGGTGGCATACGAAATGCGTATTTCTCAGAAAGTGGCGTATTTTACACGAGGAACGCATGCACCCCTACCACGTGCAAAAGGTGCAATGCTTACACCAAGATTATTAACCTTGCCGGGCAGACTTTGTGCAGGGCATGCTCAGGATGAGGAATAAATATTCACGATTTCCGGCATAAGTATTATTTAATGCAGGGGCCTCGCTAAGGGGGGGGGGGAGCCTCCCCCCAGAACGTTCGCGAATGCTGTTACACTTGGCAACTTTACAAACTTAATTGGCAAATTTGTTTAAAACTTTAATAAAAACTATAATATACTTTCTGTTTCTGATAGACTTGTCAAAAGTTACAAATCTAATTGGGAATATTATTAAACTTTTTTACAAATAAGAACTATATTACATTTTATAATTATGGTAACTTGGCAAAATTATAAAACTAGTAGGCAAATACTGAAATTTGACTTGCCAATTTAAGATCCTAACCCCCCTCCCCCCCCCCCGAAGAAAAGTCTTAGCGATGGCCCTGATTTAATGATGAGGCAACATTCAGCAGAGACGGCATTTTCAACCTCCGCAATCAAAGCGTTTGGTCTGACAGCAATCCCCACTGCACTACTCCTCGTAAATACCAGCAAACATTTTCGGTGAACATCTGGGCGAGTATCGTTGGTGATGACGTGGTAGGCCCTAACATCTGGCTAGACCGTTTGAACGGCGTAAAATACCGTACCTTCTTGGAACAGGTGCTTCCCAGTTTGTCACAGGCTGTTCCGCTCCCTATCCAGAGAGAATGTCGTTAATGCATTATGGAGCCCCAGAACGGTTCGGCACTCCTTGAATGCCACATATCCCGCACAATGGATCGGACATCGCGGATCTGTGGCTTGGCCACCTCGCTCACCGGACTTAACGCAATGGACTTTTTTCTGGGGACACATGAAATCTTTAGTGTACGAGACGCCCGTGGACTCGGCTGAAGATCTCGTAGAGAGAATCGTTGTTGCCGCAGACAAAATTAATACAGCACCAGGAATCTTCGAGAGGGCACGCCAGTCTTTTCTTTCGGTGGTGTGAACTGTACAACGACACGCGTAGAACACTTGAGCATTTTCTGTGAGTTTTCTCTAATCAATAAATCAGATTGTGCAATTTTTGGTATCGTTCATCCGCTTTCCGAACACTGTTGTAAATTCAAATTGAAATTCTATTTTAACTCTTTTCTGCCTCTCAGAATGGAATGCGACCCTATGTTCCATGGTAAGTATTGCTCGTCTAGATGGGTACTATCACCCCTCTTATTTTGTAAAGACAATTTTGACTCACCCTTTATATATATATCTGAAAATAACTGTCAGCCAGCAAGCCAGTAAAAAAGTCTTTATTTTTTGGTATAATCAGTATTTATTACGAACTTACGGGTAAAATATGTTAAAATAGCAGAAAGTTTGTAGTAAATACAGAAAAAAATCGGTTAATTAAGCAGATTTTAATGGCGTCCTGGCTGACAGTTTTTCTGTAAAATCAATAGTTTTTTTACAGTAATTATATATATATATATATATATATATATATATATATATATATATATATATATATATATATATATATATGTATCTATGTATTAATACTTTTTGAAATAAAAAAAAAACAATGAACAAATTATTTTAAATAAATCTGACTAAATCACTAATTTTAAGATGACATATGATTAATTTATATATAGAATACCTAACTTGAAATTTAAAAAGATAACAATTTCGAACTATAAAATAACCGCAACTTCAATTTAGAGATGGCAAATATTAATATACCGGGCATTTGTCATAGGAATAATTACAAAACGTTATACTAAATAAAACCCGCTAAAAAATGTAATATAATAGGAAAAAAAGCTTTATAAAAAGATATGAAGCCAGATAAAATTAAAATAAATATTATCTAACTATAAGTGGAACAACAAATGGAATATAGATATCAAATAACGGTAGAAATTTAAGAAACCAAAACGACCCGTGAATGTCTAATCGTCAGTAACACCACATGTCGCAAAAAGGCAATTTTTTATATAATAGCCAGGCAAATTTGCCAAGAATAGTCTATCACTGCCGATATAATGCATTCGAATAATAAAACAGAAGGAAACAACAAGAAAACCAGAGAAATATAGGAAATGTGTACTCACATTCCAAAAAAGACATTTGGAAGTACACGAAAAATGCGACTTCAACGTTTTTCGATTCAAGGGAAGTGTTCTAATCGAACTTACTATGATAGCCAACTTTACCTTAACATGTCATAAATATTGAAAACACCAAAAGAAAAACAGTTTACGAGATTAGAAATTGTATATAAAACTTTATTTAATGAAAGGTATGTTAATAAGAGACGTGACTGATAAAAGATAGGCAAAAATACCACTTTTACTAAATAAAAAGGAAACTTTTTATTTGATAGATAATAATAATTTAAAGATAAAATGTATATTGTAGCATATTTTATATATTTTTTTTAAATATATCTTATTAACACACTTTTCCTCAAACAAAGTTGAATTACCCAGACTTTCATAAGAATAAATTATTAACTAGCAAATCTGAAGATCAAGGCCCTCAACGTCAGCTCTGCAAATTACATTTTTCTTTTTCTTTTGCTTTTCTAATATTTAGAGCTTACAACCCGCTGTTTAATTTCTTTCATATTAGCATTTCTGCTAGTCGTGTTTCAAGTAGTTCTCGTAAATTTAAGTTTTACGACGAGAAGTACGATTGCATGCATTGATAGTCTGTTTATTTTTGTGAAGGCATTTGATTAAGTATATACTTTTCATTTCAGGAGGCTCTGCTCCCCTGAACCGATATTGTCTCAATAATTACATTATTATACCTTTGAAATTCAATAATCTTTCAATATTTCTACTGGTCATAAATGTAATTTGCTTTTTTAAATACCGATTTTAGTCTAAATGCAATGAGAATGTATTTCTATTTACAAAATGAGCTACAAAACAAAAAGAATTCCGAAACTCTGTTAGATTTTCATTACTCACCGAAACGTCTTGAATACCTAAATCATTTTAAGTTTTTTATATATGAAAATTATCATATTTTACAATGTTCGCTTTAATATTCATTTATACACCTAAATGTATTAAATAGTTGAATTACACATCTGCACATTTCCTCATAGTTTTTATATAATTAGGTAAATTTTATTTCAAGTAATACGGAATCCTCCTTTACTTAATCTACCTTATGTTAATTATTTTGGGATGTAATAGTTTCATGAAACATCTCATATCCTAAACGCATTCTGTTTTCAATTTTTAACTTGCGATGAATGGAAATGAACCATCTCTAACCCACATTTCCATTCATAAATATTTCAGTTATCTGCATCTCCCATCGTTGCTTTAATTAATTTGATCGGGATAGAGGGAATCAAAATGATGGATACTAGTTTAACATTTGATATTTTCTCTAGATTAAAATTACAAAATAAAAAAAGAAACCGATCTAATATTATCAGTATAAAGCGTGAAGAAAGAAATAAAAGGGCAAAGGCTATTTTCGTTAGATTAAAATGCTTGAAATTGATTCGCAGAATATTCAAAAATCGGTAAATTAAGTTCAAATTTTGAAAGAAGTGTTTTTCTCAATCCAATGGAGTAAAGGTTTTAATCTTCTAAAATTAGAAATTGAGCTAAGTGTGATAAAATATTTATAAATAAGTAATCAGTGGTTTGACATTTAAATGAATTCCGAGCTATTTCTTTTCAGTGAATGATAAAATTTTAATATCTTCTGAAATCTTAAAAAGCTGATGGCGAGCAAAAGGGAAAAAATATAATATGATGAAACAGCACCGAAAAACTTGCGACAAAGCACAATTAAATAATAAAACTTTGTATAAATCAGCATAAAAATATAAAAAACACACAAGTCGAATTAAAATAATATAAAAGAAGTAAATTAAAAAATAAAATGAAACAAGGAAAACCAAAGAAATAAAAGATTAAAAAAAAATCTTTCAGTTAAATCTTTGAATTAAAATAATATAAAAGAAGTAAATTACAAAATAAAATAAAACAATGGAAACAAAAGAAATAAAATATAAAAAAAATCTTTTATTTCTTTTGTTTTTCTGCCCCACCAGTGGCTGAGAGGTTCTGCTCTCGAAGCTGGTAGACGGGAGGTGCTGGGTTCGATCCCAATCGCGCCCGTCGGCCTAATCGTTCGGAGTTTTCGTGGTTTTCTTCGAACCTTGGATTTCCAAGCGTTAATACGGGTTAGGTTCCCTTAGGAAGACCCCCACGAAGGGCACTCCCCCCCGGGCCTATATCCCACGTGCAGATAATTGGCCGTCATAAATACAACCAACCAACCTTTTGTTTTTCTTGCTTTATTTTATTTTTTAATTTACTTCTTTTATATTATTTTAATTCGTTTATTTCTTTTATTTCCTTTTTCCCATCATTTTGGCAACACTTTCCCCTTCTACATGTGCTGTCCTGTGATTGGTGTTTGCTTTTCTGCTAGCGGCACATGTCGCATTCTTTGTAAGCTCTACTCTCTACCTTTCAGCTCATTTGCGACCTTGTCACCTAAGGGACACGTGTTTACTTCGGCTGATGACGGGCTGTTATAATTTCCAGTTCGAAACGTGTCCTGTGTGTTTTTTATATTTTTATGGTGATTTATACAAAGTTTTATTATTTAAATATGGTATAATAATAAATGTTTTGCATTTTCCGAACGAATCAACTAACTTGAACAAATTTAAGATAATTTGGTGTATTTCATAAACATATATACATAACTACAAGCTAATCGGATGATTTTTGCCACAGTTATTACGATACAGGTGTACGGAGATGAAATTCCGATTTTTTTTCTACAGTATGCCTTCACTGACATTTCGGCCACTATTTGCTGTTTTCTTTAAACATAGAAATAAATATAAATTTAGAAAATTTTTATTTAAATATTATTGTTACTTTAAAAAAATAGTTTTTTCCCTATGCAATTAATGATTAAAGTTTTCAAATAATTACAAAATAAATAAAGACAATAAAGAACAAGGTTTTGAAAAAAAAAATCAGCTCTCAAAACTTATATATTATTTTCACTAATTAACGTGTTCCAAACACAAATAAAGTTGGGAGTTAAAATCAAAGTTTACGTTACCTATAAGTAACTGGAAGTTTATAAATTAAACTAGAGCCGTCTTTCCTAATTCCTTCTACATTCTCTCATGTGTTTTGTTTGATGGGTCTTTTGAGAATATACATTTCTACTAACTATGCCACTAACTAATATTTAGATCTTGGACTAAACATTGAACTCTATCGCAAGATAGTTTTCATTGGGTATTCTGTGATTTGTATTAAAATGTATTAGCCCATAAAAATGAATAATAACATAATATAATTCAGACACTAAACTTAGTAACTTATAGCTTTTGTTAGATTTAAGGGACAGTAACGATTCTGAAAGATTAAACTTCTTAGTATATTACTTTAATCCTTTCAAGGGCAAAGTACTTCTGTTGTTAAAATGTGGAAATGATTAAATGACACCAAAATTTACGAACAAACTTACTTGAAAATCAGTAAAAGCTTTTCTTCGCGTGCATAAGAAAAGCAAACTTATATTCCAAAATTCTGGTGAAATTGTGGCATTTGGGGATTAAAATGAAGTGGTATAATTAATATACCTTCAACCTTCAAAGGGTTCCGTTAAGTTATTTTTTCAAACTATTTGAGCTCTAAAGGACTATTTTCATTGTATGTATGTGTACAAACTTTGGTATTGACTGTTAGAATGATACACAGAATATTTATTCCTTTCATATAATGAATTAATATTAAGATCTTTCTTTGTATATTTATTCAGCCTGTAATGCGTACAATAAAAGCAAAATAGTTTTTGTAATCATACTTCTGAAAGCATGTTTCTCATTCCTACTCACTCGTCTATTCCGCTGGGAACCTGCATAGGGGGCATTCCACGTCAAATCAGGCAGTAAAATATCAATATGTAACCCACCATCACAGATTTTAATGAAACTGCGTGTGTTTGTTCTTACTATTAAGATATGATCACCAGTAATTTTTTTTGCTCCTTGGTGAAATAGTTTCTGAGAAAAAAATTGTCAAAATTTTGAAAAACTGCCGTTAGTTGGCATTCTTGATAGCTCGGTTTTCAAATGTAGCATGTCATATATATAATCATATTTCAATATCTACTCTACAAATCATCTTCAAATAATTTATGCACAATATTTAGGGTACGCAGCTTATGAAAAAAATATATTGTTACGCTTATAACATTTTAAGTGTGTCTAAAAAAATATTTAAACTTTGAAGTCGTGAATTTTTTATGAAAAATAATGCATTAACAAAAAAAGCATTATCAACAAAAGGCGGTATTTTTATTAAATTTATTTTTTATGGGAGATATACTTAAAGGTGTCCTTTACCTGATTCTGAAATAAAAATAGTGGGATTTTGGGTGTTTTTGGTAGTATTTCCTATTTAAACATATTTTGAGGTGCATTTCATATCAAATCAAGCAGAGTCATTCCATGTCAGTTCCCCTAAGCCATTTAATCACTGTCACAAATTTCAATGAAATTGGGTTTGTTTATAGCTTATTTTAAGACGTAATCACCTTTAATTTTCTTGATCCTAAGTAAAATATTTTTTAAGATAAAAAATATGAAAATTTTGAAAAATTGTTTTAAATTTTTTTAATGACAGTTCGATATTCAAAGACTGCATTAAAAAAAAAAAGTCATTTCAATATAAAATCACTAAATAGGTTTCAAATAATGTATATGTGACAAATAATGTAGGCTGATTATTATTTCTTGTTTTTTATCATGTTTAAACACTAAGAGTGTCTTTTATCTTATGAATTTCTAAAATCAAGAATTTTGTCAAAAATAATGTGTTAATCAAAAATTTATTATTAACCGAAAGCAGGGTGTTATTGCTTTTTTTTAATTGTACGTAAAAATATCTTTTAAATGGTTATAAAATAAAAATAGTGAACATATGAGAAAAAATTATCAAAATTTTGGAAAAATGCCACGAGTTGCCATTAATGATTGTTCAATTTTCAAAGGCCTCATTTTATATATAAAATCATATTTCAATAACTAATAAAGAAATCTTCTTCGAATAATTTAAGCAAGGTAAATAAAGTATGTAGATTATGAAAAAAAATATTGCTGTAATGTTAAAAAATATTTAAATGTGTCTAAAAAATTGTATAATCTTTGAAATCAAAAATATTTTACAAAAAATAATGAAATTATTAAAAAATCTTTATCAATCAGAGGCGGAGTTTCTATGACTAATTTTTTAATTTTAAATTGTACATAATACTACATTATAACTGGATCTGAAATAAAAATAGTGGGATTTTGGTTGGTTTTAGTAGTATTTAAATCATATTTAAAATTATCAATATTTTCAAATGTAAAACCTATCCAATGTATCATCCCTGGAAATATTTTTATTTATACATTTATTTTATTTTTCAAATTATCTTTTATGTTCGTTTCTTAAGGAAAAAAATAAACAATATTTTTTTTAGTAAAACTTCTAGGGCGAAGAGCAATTATCCCTTTCCAAAAAAGAGAAAAATCACTAGCTCCTCACCGCCCAATAGAAATTTTCAAAATGACAATCCTAATCTTTAAACTCATATTTGGCTGTTAATATTGAAAATTTAGCATTGAGCTGCTAATATTGAAAAAAAATACCAAATTTCACTCTTTTGAAGAAAATTTTGACGTATCGTGCTTTAAATATATGCAAAAAATGCATAATCCATTATATTTATATCTTTCAAATAACTATATCTTAAAAAATATTTAAAACTTAATGAGTTGCACTTTTGTAACTTTATTCAGTTTCTAATGATATGTACCGTAATTTCGGGTGTATAGCCCGCAGATCAAACAATTCAGTTTGGACCCAAAAATTTTATTCAGTATTTGAAGACCAATATTTACTGTGATCTAAAAAGTTACATTTTATTTTAAAAAATTTCTGGGTCAAAACACGATTGTTTGATCCGCGGGCTATACACCGGAAATTACGGTAAAGGAAATCCTTCCTTTCCACCTTTGATTTATTTCATCACAGTATTGCTGAAAGATGGATTTTCAACATATATATATATGTGTATATATATCCCTGTTCTCAAACAAATTATTTAAAAATTTATTCATTTATGTTTAATAAAGCATATATATATTGTATAAAATATTGTATATATATATATATATATATATATGTATATATTGTATATATATATATATATATTGTATAAAACACTTATAGAAAATACATATAGTAAATTTTATGATATTATGTCAATAATGTCTAAAAGTAAAGAACTTATCTAATAGTATGTAACGAAAAATTTAACATCTGGTGTAATGACAACAAAATTTTATAATTGTTTTACTTAATTTGGATGAATGAAAAAAGCTTACATGTTTATATTTTATTGAAGTACAGGTGAAAATGTCACAAAGATATTCCTACCTCAACAACCACTGAGTATGTCACATTCACACTACAGATGATTTTTTTTTCTTTTTGATCTTTCGGGTTTGATTTCAGATGGTAATGAATTAATTAGTTTTGTTAGAAGTGTCATTGCAGTCAGCATATTAGGCTCACTATTTTTTTTTATATAATTTGTTTTGATTGACTTGATGAACAACAATATATAAAAGGGACCATTTCATGACTTTTCAATTAAAAGCTGATTTATAAATTCATCATGTTGTTTAGTTATTATTATCGTCTTAAGATAATAAGTTGATATTAAAATTTTTAAATGCAGTTTATTTATTATTTGAACAGTTGAAAGTATTTTTCAATAAGAGTGGGCTGTTGATTTTAAGTCGGCTGTTGAGCAATGTAGTGTTGGTAAAGGAACTGGTACTATTTAATTTAATTTTTATTGCTGTAAATAATATTTGTTATTTTATTATTGTATGTATTATATTTAAGCAAGAGTAGAAATACACGATATCGTAGTCATTTTAGTACATCTTAGCATGAAAAGCTTCAATATTTATCATTAAACATTCACATTTTATGAAAATTTTGTTAAAATTGCTCATATTTTCACTATTTTTATTTTATAACTATTTGAAAGATATTTTTACGTACAATTAAAAAAAGTAATAACAGCCTGCCTTCGGTTAATAATAAAGTTTTGATTAACACATTATTTTTCACAAAATTCTTGATTTTAAGAATTCACAAGATTAAACACACTCTTAGCATTTAAACATGACAAACAACAATAAATAATAATCTGCCTACATTATTTGTCACATATACATTATTTGAAACTTATTTAGTGATTTTATATTGAAATGACATTTTTTTTATGCAGTCTTTGATTATAGATCTCTCATTAAAAACATTTTTAAAAAATTTCAAAATTTAGATA
Source organism: Maratus speciosus (assembly GCA_963932465.1). NCBI lineage: Eukaryota > Metazoa > Arthropoda > Arachnida > Araneae > Salticidae > Maratus > Maratus speciosus. The sequence goes on along the minus strand of OZ010796.1, from coordinate 400,800,807 downwards.
TTTTTTTTTATCTTAAAAAATATTTTACTTGTAATCACCTTTAATTTCCTTGATCCTGTCTTAAAATGAGCTATAAACATACCCAGTTTCATTGAAATTTGTGACAGTGAATTAAATGTCTTAGGCGAACTGACATGGAATGACTCTGCTTGATTTGATTTGAAATACGCCTCAAAATATTTTTAAATATGAAATACTACTAAAAACACCCAAAATCCCACTACTTTTATTTCAGAATCAGGTAAAGGACACCTTTAAGTATATCCCCCACAAAAAATAAATTTAATAAAAATACCGCCTTTTGTTAATAATGCTATTTTAGTTAATGCATTATTTTTCATAAAAAAATCACGACTTCAAAGATTAAACATTTTTTTAGACACACTTAAAATGTTATATAAGCGTAACAGTATTTTTTTTTCATAAAATACGTACGCTATATATTATGCATAAATTATTTGAAGATGATTTGTGGAATAGATATTGAAATATGATCATATTTATGTCATGCTACATTTGAAAATCGAGCAGTCAAGAATGCCAACTGATGGCAGTTTTTCAAAATTTTGACAATTTTTTTCTCAGAAACTATTTGACCAAGAAGTAAAAAAAAAAATACTGGGAATCATATCTTAATAAAAGGAACAAACACACGCAGTTTCATCAAAATCTGTGATGGTGGGTTACATGCCTGCCTGAACTGACATGGAATGACCCATAGTCTAGTTTTTTTTTCATCTGCTGTTGGAACACGAACAATATAGTTTATTCTGTCTGGAGAATATTGTTAACCTCTTGCGCTCTGTGACGTACGAAGCGTACGTGATACTATTTTGGTCATTTCCGACAATGATGTACGTAGCGTACGTCATGATATCTGGCTGATTTTTTAATTAGACATTCCGAATTATCACCAGAAAATTTTAACTCTTGCTTTAGAAGATGATTGATTTTCGAGAAATAAAATAAAATAAAATTACCAATTAAGTTTTTGTGGTGTGAATTCAAAATTTCTAAAAAAAAAAAAAAAATAAATAAATAAATAAAAAAAAAATAAATAAAAAACATCTTCCAAATGCGACAACACTGGTGGCTAGTGACATACATACACTAGCAGCGCCAGAGCGCAAGGAGTTAACATCTACAAAGTGCTGCAATTTATGTGTACGTACTATCTATCTGCTATACTTAACTGCTACGAAAAAAAGAAAAAGACTTCATTCTGCTCTCGTAGTAGTAGGACGTCGTTTTGCGCCTGGTGAAGAGGAATATTTCTTTTGAAACGTGTTTACTTACATATTTTATGGAGCATTCATCAAGTGCCTTTCCTTGGTATTGTTAAAAATCACTTCAAAAAATTTTATTTCTTGATGTTCTAAACAACTTCTAAAAAAATGCCACTTTAAATGAAATTTTAAAACCCACGATAGCGTTAATAGATTATCATATAACTTTCGTCATACTTTTCTTGTGTCTACTTTTGTTAGGAAATGTAGAAAAGATAAACGAGATACAGTAAATGCAGTCTGTCACTTACAAACATAACCAGCTATTACATACTGTGGTAAATATTTATAAAAAAATATTAAATTGAAAAATTGAAAGAAAACAAAAAAGCAAAATTGTTTCATAATTCTTCATAGTGTTTCATTCAGCATAATGCTTCATTAGGTACTTTTAATTTAGAATCAAATATTGAAATATATGAATAGCGCTTTTTATACCTTGTTTGTCTTATTTGTTATAAACTGTATATTCATACTTTTATTAGCATGTCTATAAACAAAACGTGTAGCGTATTGCCTAACGACTCTCATTCTGAATGTAGTACAGGATAAAAAATACTGCTGAGTTTTGTGTATGAGCGTGTTGTTCGGATCCTAACACTTGTACATGAAAGAGCCACCTATTCTGCCAATTCTTTTACTATCGCAAAGTTTGGTTCCATCTCCTTGAATCTGATTGTCGCGGTTATTTTATGCAGTAATATGTTAATTAGATTTCTGTCGTTGTTTGGCTAGTATAAATACGCTGGTAGAAGTTAATACCGTCGGATTTGGGTCGGATCTCGTCTTTTAAGGAGTTTAGGACCAAATAAGCTTCGTTTCTTAAGGATTCTGAGTTTGGATTCTGCCACGTGCTGATAGCCAGAGACGTTATGAGTGCGCAATAATAGTTGCCAGAGGAAAAGCTTTCCTAGGTGCTAAGGCGCTTCTTAATTACTTAAAAAAATCATTTTGGTGTACCCATAAGATTCCCTTCAAATTAGTGTTATTTTCTATAAGTAATCTATTTATTTTTCTAATGATATTGTTGTTAATAATAAATAAAGAAATAAAAAGACGAGGCTGGATCGAATTGAGTATATTGAGTTATATATTTAAAAGAACTACAACAACTGAAATAAAACAGAGAAATAAAATGTATTTATCATGGAATTATTAATAAAGAGGAACTGACATATCCTTAAAATAGAGAAGCTTCAACTGTAACCGCTTTCGCAGGGGTTGATTACCGCCAGTGAAATCTTCTACCAGTAAATTTATATAGAAATTGTCTGGTTATTTAAACGTATTGTTAATGCAAAATTTCAGTAATAAATAATAGCTGAAACAGATTTTTATTTTTACTGGTGAAAAATTACTATGGCGGAAGTCAGGCCCTACGTTTTCGCCATATTGTGACAGCCATTGAAACAAACTGACTGTTTTACAAGGCAAACTGACATCAGTAAAATTAAATAGAAAATTTTACCATATTTGTGAAAAAATATTTCCATGAATAAGACGCTTAAATAAGGTGAAATTTTCTTTTCAATTTTACTGGTGGGATGTTTGATCCGGCGATAATCAGAAACTGTAGATTCGATTTAAAAAAAAAAAAACAGCCGCCATCTTGTGACAACCTCCTCAGTTACTTCAGTTGCAACTGGTAGATAGTACACTATATGTCTCCTCCTCTTTATTCATAACTCCATTTTATTTATAGATTTTGAAAGACTCATGACTGACAGGGTAGAGGACGTGGAAGAAAGCTAGAAAGTTAGCTTAAATAACCATTCACAGTTAAACATAAACAGTTGTATAAATATGCAAACTGAATTAATAATAAAATAATGTAATTCTATGATTACAATATTATAACAATTGTGTGGAGTTTTTTCATTGCTGTTAGTGGCATCTTACGTAGAAGTTCTTCTTAACCTCCGAAATACAATCAGAGGTTCTGCCTTTTTTCCTCGTGAGTGAAGGTGGTCCCAAGGAAATAACGCCATTTTGTGATCATTTGAGGTCATGCCGGCAAAAAGCTGTAGCGAATACCTCATAGCTTAAAACTTAAAACTTAAATACAATCAGAGTAGCCATCTTGACGAGAGTTAGTGATAGAATTTAGCGAAATTCTTGGGGATTGCTATTTTGGCCCTTTGCTATTTTTGCGCTTGACTGTTGATTTGATATTCGTTAATTTAAAAACCTGATACACTGCTATTCTAATTTATAATTTATTTTAAATAAATTGTTTTTCTTGCTATTTCTGAGTTATGACTACTTATTGAGTTGACGGGCTCAAAGGGCACAATGTGTAAATAATACTGATTTCTGAAAAATAGAATATTTTCAGTTATACTAATCTCTGAAATTAAAGTTTTCATACCATTATCTTAAAAATAGGAAATAATATAATATTTAGAAATAAAATAAACGTAGATCAGAGATTTCTGGTACATCTCATTTTTTTTTTTCAGTATGCATATTATAAATAGTTTATTTAGTAGATTACACAAGGGAAAGAAAGTACATAGTTAATATTGTCTTCATATAAGAATTTACAACCTAGGGCTTTTTATTAAGAAAACTGTTTGTTTTTGGAATGGGCTTATAGCTGCATAACGGCTGGCGATCACGTAAAGCAGTTAGGAGAAGAGGGTAATTATTATTACCACATAAAGCGTTCTCCATAGCCTTAAGAGCTTGTAAAGTACATTTCTTTCATTTGATTGCTCTAGTTTTATGAAAATGCTTTTTGTATCCTGATAACTTCGGATAAAATCGTTTTTATGAGACCTAATTATTTGCAAACTATATGCGATGGGAACGCTTCTTTTATTACATTTGACACAAATGATGGGTAATACATCATGTGAAAGAGACTTAGAAATAAAACTGAACAGAAATAAGGTTTTCCTATAATTCTGTAAAGTGTATTACCGTTAATAAGACATTCCAATAATAAAATAACATGGCAATACTTTAATTTCGAAAAGTGATTATATATTTTAATTAAGTGTAAGGTATTATTTTTATCGGTGTAATTCAAATACAATCTGCGAATTCTATGTATTAAAACCAACTTAAATGGTCTAGAAATATAAAATATTTTTTGTTTTTACTTTCATTGTAGACCACGTCAGTTTATTCTTATACAGGGTCTATCTAAACTCTTGGGCAAAACTTTAAGGGTTAATAGTACACATCAAGGCAAACAATATTAAATAGGAAACTAAGGGTCCCAAACGTTTTCCGAAGTAGATAGGCGCCATTAAAATTTAGCGTCCAAAATTTCAAATAATTATAAAAAACGGAAAAATTGGTCGATTCGTTTGCGGTTTTCGCTTTTAAGTCTAAGCTTTTGAAAGCATTTAATGGGATACAAAAAATAACGTTAAAAAATAGTTGTTCGTTACTCCAAAGTGTAAAGCGCCCTCTATCGGCATTTTTTGAACTTTATCTTAAAATTTTATTAAAAAAAAAATATATTAACATAAAGAATAGTTTTAGCGAAAACCGCAAACGAATCGACCAATTTTTCCGTTTTTTATAATGATTTGAAATTTTGGACCCTAAAATTTAATGGCGCCTATCTCCTTCGGAATACGTTTTGGACCCTTAGTTTCCTATTTAATATTGTTTGTATTGATGTGTACTACTACCCCTTAAAGTTTTGCCTAAGAGTTTAGGTACACCCTGTATTTTTAACACATTAATTAATGCATGATTTAATTTTTTTTAAACATGTTCATGGGCTTTGCTCATTCATGTTGCATTATTTAGAAAAAATACTTTTGTGCATTGAGCTTTTATTGCACAAATATGAATATCATATATATACATGGTATTTCAAAATTATTTTTATAAACGTTTACAAGAGATTGTCCATACTTAGACAAGCACAGATCGCCAAATAATGCATGATCGCAATTCTATGGGAAGCGATAAAGAGCGCTTTCTGATCGTAGGAGATTTGTTTTTAAACAATATTAAGGGGTCTCATACCCTTTAAAATTTCTGTCGCCAATGCAAAAGTGATGTAATTTCAACTTCTCATAACTTTCAAAATACTTATTGAAATTAAATAAATCGCCAGAATATATTTAAGCGTTATTTAAGGCTTTATAAAATATAAAAATATACACTCATAATATAATTAATAAAAAATACAGTTCAATTAATATTGCAAGTATTTTTCATATGCTATATCACAATCCCTACGATAACTTGACTTAGAATAGATATATAAAGATAAAACTTATGTTAAAATAAGAGCTAGCCTATATTTTATAGAATGAATTAATATTATTGGGATAAGTAAATATTTTCATTACTTTTTAATGATTAATTAATTCTTTAAAATTTTTTACTCATTTTTCAAATTTAATTGAATTTTTAAAATATTTTCTGTCAAGCAATTTATATATCATTAATGCATTCTATAAAATATAGCTTAAAGTTAATTTTAACATATGTGTTATGTTGATGTATCTATTCTAAGTATCTGAAAAAAATTTGCAATATTAATTGAACTGTATTTTTTATTATATTGTATTATAAGTGTTTATTTTTATATTTTATAAAGCCTTAAATATGGTTTAAATATATTGCAAAGTTTTATGTAATTTCAATAGGTATTTAAAAATTTATGAGGTATGGAAACCACATCACCTTTGCACTGCCGACGGATATTTTAAAAGGTGTGAGTAAAGTAAATAAGACCCCTTCAATAAGTAATGATTAAAGTAAATAATCATGTACTTAAGTACATGAGATTACCTTTCATTATTAAAATAACGATGACAAGTTTGAATATTTTGTACCCTATTACGACGCATCTGAGACGAAAAGGTAAAAAATAAATACAGAAAATTGATTTTCAGGATTTCATTGTACTATTTTTTATATATTTGTTTAATTTTGAATTTTCATTGCTTAAAATTCGTATTGCAATAGGAGTAATAGGATACACTATAGGTACTGCGAATGCAAATCCCTAAAGTCTCTATTATACTTAGTTGCTATTGCGAAAGAAATAAACATAAATGAAACGGAAAGAAAAGATTTAAATTAAGTTTAGTAATCATTAAAATTACATGTAAACCACACAATGTACAATTCTTCGCTTATCATAGTTAGAGCAGCCTTTATCCTTTAGATGGGAATTATAAAAAAATAACAAAGAGAGGTACATATTTCCGATGCACCTTAATTACAGCATTCCAATTGGTGCCAGTACCCAATTAATCTAGTTAAGGAAAGTACAGTATCATTTCAGGAAATGTTATCTAAATTTCTCATACACGAATACTCTTTAATGTTACCAATAGTATTCTCGAAAATGACTTAGAAGCATTAAAATTTCATTTAACAGCTTTTTTTGTAATGTTTCATGTGTAAAATACTTGTAATATATAGAGTTGTAGTATTTTCAGTTCTCCGGGTGATTCACAACCATGATATCTGAAGACATATTGTTAACAGCCTATTGAACACATTCATACCCAGATTTTTTTGTCCTGATAACAAAATTCTCCCGAAATACTATATTTTTAGGGTTCCGTACTTAAAATGTAAAAACGGAACAATTATAAGATCACTCCTGGGTCTATCTGTCTGTCACAGCCATTTTACTCGTAAACTATGGAACGTGGAAAGTTCAAATTTGGGGAAGTAATAAAGACTATAGACCATTATATTTACAGATTATTAAACATTCACAAATATATTTAGAGAAAATGTAGAAAGCTAATTAAGTTACTTGAAAAAAAAATATTTTTTTGTATAACATTTGGCATATCGTGTGAAAGCTTCCATAACGCTGAACTCAAAAATACATTTCTTTTAATTTTATGTATAATATGTTCAGAAATATCGTCAAAAATGTAGTGCAAATATATATCCCTCCCCTCCCCTTTATTTCCAAATCTAATGACACATAGAAAAATTACAGGTAGTAGACGTTCGTTTAAACTTTGCAGGAAAACTATTGCGATTACCCTTGGTTTTAGTTTTTGAGAAAAACGCATTTTTCCGTTGCATATAAATTCCGATTTGCGGGCATTCATCCAAGGTGTGGAGGAACGCTGGAGGTACCTATCGTAGCAGAATTATAAAAGCATTGTTGATAATGATTTTCGGAAAAAATCGTCGGTAATTAGTCGAGATATTAACCCTTAAAGACACGGACGGTTTGGACATACATAATGGCATGGGCGGCGTACTCTATGTACCATCCGCTTTTAAGTCTAGGTAACAACTTTTAATGATAAATTTGTGTAATGAAATGCCCAGTAGCAGTATAAAAGCAATAAACGTCAAAGTGTTAAAAACAGACAAATTTAATTAGAATTAATCACATAAATATTATACTAAATGCGAGTAGTTTGCATTGAGTGGATCTCTCAATACACCACCCTTATCTTTAGAATGTAATTAAAACCCTATTTGGAAAAACGCGGTATGGACCAAGGCGGCATTGCAACATTGCGACCTCCTTTCGAAGCGCGATTAGCACAATGCCAATTTTAAATTTTGAACGAGAGTTTTGTTTTAGCTACACTGTGAAAGGAAAAGGTCATTACTATGCTGAATTTAGTTTTATGAAATGCCAAATGAAGTTTAAATATGCGCTACTTTTATTGTTAGTAACAAATTAAGTTCATCATAAACAGATTAGGATAAGATTAGAAAACGAGTTATACAGAATAGCATTATTTTATATTATTTAGGCTTCATATCTCTTTGAACTTTTATGGTACACCCATTCATACCTTTCGGGTATATACAGATATACCCAACCCTACGTTGCATAGATTTTGGAAAGTCTTATTATCCTTTCAGCAACGGTTATTTTAATAATACTGTAAATAATTCATATATTTATTGTGCGGAACCGTCTGAACGCGAGTAATACTCGCACTTGACTCTTTATTTTGTTCACGTTCGGCAAACGATCTCGAAATAATGAAATAAAAAATGCAATGTAAAAAATTAAAAATGGTAATTTAAGGTCCCGCTTTTCAATCATTTTCAGGTCCCTCTTAAATTTTAAAAGGAAGCTCGCGTTTGCCGTTCCTTTTCTGTAATTCGACCCTGATTGGTGCAAGAAAATACTGCACTTTCAGCCATCTGACGAAGATAGTTGTGATTGCCTTGCCTGTGCTATATAGAGAAATACTAAATACCAGTTGTAATTTTCCAACTGAGCGAAAAAATGTCCAGGCCAGGTGTAATAAGGAAAATTATAGCGATTACCCTAGGTCACATGGTTTTTCAGAAAAGCGCATTTTTCCGTTACACACAAATTTCGATTTGCAGGCACTTAGAAAAAGGAGTTGAGGAGTGCTGGATGTACCCAGTGTTGCCAGTGGGGTACTTTATAAAAATTCAGATTTTTGATTGGCACCACTTCTTTGAAATAGTAAAATTCGCCTTATTTAATGACATATTAATTAAGGAGAAAACAAGGGGAATTTTACCGTTTCCGAAAAGTGGTGCTACTCAAGAAATCTAAATTTAAAAAATCCCTGCCGGCCCGGCCTACAGGCAGAGGTAGATTTTGAAGTTAAGTATACTAATTTCACCAACAAAAACTAAATCATTATTCGATATAAATCCACTTTAACAGTTTTATCTGTCTGATTTTGACGAGTTTTTATTTCCTTTTTTATAAAATAGCTGGTTTTATCAGAATCATGTTAAGGCGATATTAAAAAAAAATATTTTTCCATACTCAAGAACTCGAAATTTTCTGGCACATTTTCAGATTCATTTTTAATAAAAGAAAAAAAAAATATGAAACATGCTGACGTGATTTTTGAAAAGGTTTATAAGCGACCTGTGTTTTTATTTTTCTTTCAATTAATTAAAACTTGATTAATAAACAATTATTTTCTCAGTAGGGCAATGTTTTTCGTTTCTAACACAGTCGCTTCGGGAAATTCTGTTCAAAATGCCCACTTTGAGATCATTTTTTGAAATATATTCTGCCTCTATCAAAAAATCGATCATTACTGTACATTATATATTTTCTGAATAAGAGAATCTAGCAATTGGATGCGTTTGAGAGCAAAAAGGAATTTAAAAATGAGTAAGAAAATAGACAGTTTGGACTTGAATGCACCCTTAATAAGATGATTTTTTTCTTCAACCGCTTTGTACTTTTAATTTGTTTTTGCTGTAAGAATTGGCCCTATCAAAAACTTGTCTATATAAATGTTGAAGACAATATTAAGAAGATATATGATAAATTCATGGAGATTTTATACCTTGTGAATTGACGGAGTTATGAAAATTTTTCTTCTTCAACCCCCCCTTTTTTGTTTTCGTTTTTCGTTCTTCGTTTATAATTTTTTTTTTTTTTTTTTTTGTGGTACGAATTGATCCTATCAAAAACTTGTGAATATAAAAGTTGTAGATAATATTAAGGAGATGTATAATAAAATTATTGGATTTGATATCTTGAGAATTGACGAAGTAAGAAATTTTTTTCTCCCCAAAACCCTATTTTTTGCGCTCCTTGAGCCTATTTTAAATTTTATCAAAAATCTGTGATGCATGAATTTTTGGCGCTATTTTTAGAAGTAATAAAAACTTTAAACTGATATGATATATACAAAAATTAAGAAGTTATGGGGGGGGGTTCTGTTTTCACAAAACCCCTCCCTATTTCCATCCCCTTTGTCCGCTTTTGCCCATTAACGAACTTGAGCGAGATTTTATGTCCCTTGATTTTATGTATCAGTTTGAAAAAGATTTGTGCGGAATTGCGGTTATCGTGTCCAGAAGAAAGTGATAACACAATTGGAAATTCTGTTCAAAATGCCCACTTTGACATCATTTTTTGAAATATATTCTGCCTCTATCAAAAAATCGATCATTGCGGTACATTATATAGTTTCTGAATAAGCGAATCTACCAATTAAATGCGTTTGAGAGCAAAAATTGAATTTAAAAATGAGTCAGAAAATAAGCAGTTTGGATTTGAGTGCATCCTTAATGCAATGATTTTTCCAACACAATCCGCTTCGGGAAATTCGGTTCAAAATGCCCACTTTAACAGCATTTTTTGAAATATATTCTGCCTCTATCGAAAAATTGACCATTACGGTACATTATATAGTTTCTGAGTAAGAAAACGTACCAATTGGAAGCCTTTGAGAGCAAAAATGAATTGTAAAATGAGTCAGAAAATACGCAGTTTGGATTTGAATACACCATTACTTGATGATTTTTTTCTTCAACCGCTATGTATTTTTAATTTGTTTTTACTGTAAGAATTGGTCCTATCCAAAACTTGTTTATATAGATGTTGTAGACAATATTAAGAAGATATATGATAAATACATGGGGATTTTATATCTTTTGAATTGACGGAGTTATGGATATTTTACTTCTTCAAACCCCCTTTTTGTTTTCGTTTTTAATTTTTTTTTTTTTTTGCGGTACGAATTGGTCCTATAAAAGTTGTAGATAATGTTAAGGAGATTCATGATAAAATTAATTGGATTTGATATCTTGAGAATTGACGAAGTTATGGATTTTTTTCTTCTTCAAACGCCCTTTTTGTTTTCGTTTTTAATTTTTTTTGCGGTACGAATTGGTCCTATCAAAAACTTGTGAATATAAAAGTTTTAGATAATGTTAAGGAGATTTATAATAAAATTAATTGAATTTGATATCTTGAGAATTGACGAAGTTATGAATTTTTTTCTCCCAAAAACCCTATTTTTTGCGCCCCTTGAGCCCATTTTTAACTTTATCAAAAATCTGTGATACATAAAATTTTGGCCCTATTTTTAGAAGTAATAAAAACTTTAAACTGATTTGATATGTACAAAAATTAAGAAGTTATGGGGGGGGTTTCGGTTTTCATAAAACCCCTTCCTATTTCCCTCCCCTTGGTCCGATTTTGCCCATTAACGAACTTGACCGAGATTTTATGCCCTTTGATTTTATGTATCAGTTTAGAAGAGATTGGTGCAGAATTACGAAAGTTATCGTGTCCAGAAGAAAGTGATATATATATATATAGAGAGAGAGAGACAGATAGATAGATAAAGTTTTTTACTGAGGGTGGTTTTGGGTTCTAGGGGTCATGATCGGTGTAGATCTGCAAAAATTTTCAGATATTCCAACATAGGAACTATCCCAATAGGTAGTATTTCATACGAAATCTACCTAAAGAAGTAGCCCACTGGCAACACTGGAGGTACCTATCGTCGCAGAAGTATGAAAGGATTGTTGATAATGATTTTCGAAATTGTCGCTAATTAGCCGAAATATTAACCTTTAAAGATACGGTCGGTTCGGTTTGGACATACATAATGACAGGGATTGCGTACTCTATGTAGCATCTTGTCTGATATCTGAATCAGCTCAACAGTATAAATCGCATGTACTAGTTGGAAATTTACATCTCATATGATTTATTTACCAATTTGAATAATTGTGTTAAAACTAATCTAGGATAATTACGTATCCAGAGTTTTCTGGAGTTCCATTACCTGCGATATATTCTGTTGAGCTGATTCAGATATCATACCAGATCAATAAGGTTGGCTGGGTGAGTTAAAACCACCATATCCGTCCGTGATAGCTCAGATGGTAGGCGATGTTGAGATGGCTCATTGGTGGCTTTAGCCAAGAGATCCCTGATTTATTTACCAATTAGAATAATTTTGTTAAAATTAATCTAGTATACAAGTATAACTCATCACAGTGCCTTATAGAAGTACTAGAAAGTCGTATGGCAGATTTACACTTTGCTGAAACACTGTGTGTGCCAGATATTGAAGTATTCCATATTGTCCGACCATTTCATAATACCCGAACTTCCCCTATATTTAAGTGAAGCTCTTTTACTCCTACAAGTGCCCCCTCTCTTTTCTTTTTATTAGTATTGAGTATTTTCTTTTTCTAATTTTTTCTATTTGTTTGACCATGACCGGAGTGCCACTACGTCTCATAGCATTGTATAAGCGCCTCTAAGATGCGTACTTCTGTGCTATATCTCGCATGTCCTAAAAATATATGTTCTAAAATAATCTAAAATGCTGCTCCATTTCTCGGGACAGTTACACTTTCTAAGCAATACTACAGATTTCAATTCTTCAAATTTATAAATATGGATGAACTGAATTTCAAGAGTATGAAGAAATTTTCTATTTCATGAAAAGATTGAGCCAAAAGCAATTTTTTTATAATTCAAAAAGGGTTGTACTCATTCGTATTCATTAGCGTAGTTCAAAATGTATTAATGCTTTAAGCATTAGACGATGTTTATCTGATAAGAAAATAGAAATTTTGATTTTAAGACCATTTAATCTTGTCCTATTTAAAAGCGTAAAATTCTAATAAAATTATCCCCTTTATTTATTCAAAATTTTTTATACTTACGAACATATTAACCTTCAAGGTACTTTTTGATAAACGAAGAAAATCAATGCTAAAAAATTTATCGATTGCATGTAATGTGGTTTGGCTTTATTTTTCGAGCAAATTAATCCTTGAATTTTATTTACTTCTCCTGCGGAAGTTTCTAAATTACGTATACTTATCGACCGCCTTATTCCGATAACTTTTTCAGCGGATAATTTATCAACGAAAAAACTAGTAGACGGTTTCTAAGATTACTATTTACAGGGCTGCCAACATCTGAATTTTTGAATACCACTACTTTTTTAAAGAATTTTCTGCTCTATTTAATCGCTGAATTTCTGAGATTAAAGAAGGCAAAAGTACCTGAACGAAATTAGCGATATTCTAAAATCTGGAATGTTAACAGCTCTGTATTTATGTTTGATGGAAAATTTGCTGCAATTTCAATATACTTTTGAAAGAAAATTATTTTAACAAAGTTTCATTGTTTTAAAGGAAAATTAATTTAAAGAATTTTAGTTACATTTTTTCTTTTTCTCTTTTTAGGGTTCCGTACTTAAAAAGTAAAAACGGAACCATTATAAGATCACTCCTGTGTCTGTCTGTCACAGCCTTTTTAATCGTAAACTATGCGACGTGGAAAGTTCAAACTGGGGGAATTAATATAGACTATTGACCCACATATTTACAGATTAATAAATATTCATAAATATATTTAGGGAAAATGTAGAGGGGCTAATTAAGTTACTTGAAAAAAAAAATCTTTTCTTTGTATATCGTGTGGGGTATCGTGTGAAAGCTTTCGTAACGCTGAAATCAAAAATATATTTCATTTAATTTTAGGTAATATATTTCCAAAGTTATTGTGGAAAATGTAGTGCAAAAATACGTTCCCCCTCATTTAATTCCGAATCTATTGAAACTAAAATTATGAAAAAATTAAAGGTAGTAGACATTAATTTAAACCTTGCAGGAAAATTATAGCGATTGCTCTAGGTCACATAGTTTTTGAGAAAATCGCATTTTTCCGTTACACTCAAATTTCGATTTACGGACTTCAGCAAAAGTGTTGAGCAGAGCTGGGAGTACCTATCATAGCAGAAGTATAAAAGCATTGTTGATCATGAATTTCGGAAAAATCGCCGGTAATTAGCCGAGGTATTAACCGCACTGCAAATAGAGGCGTCTTAAATTAAGACACATATGTGACTGAAAAAGTTATTCAGACACTTAAGTGTCTAAATTTGAAATTTCAGACATCACAGATGTCTAAATTTAAGACACATAAGTGTCTTACTATGATCATGGCATAAATGAACTGATTAAAATGTCTGAATAATGGTGATATGTCTGAAATTAAGACATTTAGAAATTTAGACACTTAAGTGTCTAAATGCGATACAGTTGTATCATATGTGTGATAACTGTATGTATAAATGTATTGCAATTTGTATGCCAGCACTACCAGAAAATTGTTTTCGAATAGATAAAGGATGTTTAAAATATTTTTATCCATTAGATTTGGTATTATTTTATTAAAAAAAGTAATTTGATTAGATCATGGGACATCTGGAAAATTAAAATAGATCGCTTACTAAAGTTTTGGGACTAAGTTACTTTTGACGCAATAAATAAATCAGTAATTGCTTTTCACAAAATATATTTATTTCCAAGGAAGGGTCAACCCCCCTCCCCTCTAAATACTAAGAGATGTACCGGTAGAAAGAAATTTAGGGAGGGGCAAAATTTTGGAACAGGTGTGCCTGGGATCAACAGCGTAATCTGCTTTTCTAAAATGCAGAACATAAACATGAAATAGGCAAACTAAGAATATTTTGTCAGAACTCCTTGTGCAAGAAAATTTTAAAGATATCAACATGAAAATAAATATAACAAGTTGGAAATTGCACGTCAAACGTGGCAAATGAGGTGCGTTCGTACTATAACTAGTTTTATAAGTATTTTTTGCACTGCATATTGTACTGAATGTATATTTTACTGCACTTCATAAGCGCATATAAATTTCATTCTTTTTGAAAAGCTGTATCATCATTAAAATGCACTTGAAATAATTTTTCCCATTCGCCGTAATGTAACGGTAAACTTTTGACTGTACTAATTAAAGTATACATCCGATTTTCATAAAATTTGAAATGACTCGACAAAATTATGCAATAATTATATATTTTAAATTTCAAACAAATCGGTTGGGTAGTTTTTGCGCTGTTATAGACGGACAGACAGATGGACTGAACGACGACTATAGGTGCTACGTATTTATATAATTAAGAACGCATCTAAAAATTTAACAATTAAGAGATAGTAATCGTTCAAAAATAAGTTTCAAACGACAGTTTTGAAAATAGAGAACTTTTTTTTCTCAATGGACTATCCCCCCCCCACACACACACAAACACCGTTTGAGATAAATTTGAAATATATGAGCATCAAAAGAAGAAAAGAATTAAAATTGTCTTCTAAGAAATGTTCAAAGGAGGGTGGGTTTCTCTGAAGTAAAATTCTTAGTAACATTTTCCCTTAACGTAAAATTATTCGATAGCCATTTGTAAGAAAAGAAATATCATTCATTTTTAATTATCAGACATAAAGAAAACATAATTGATTCAATTTAATTATACTGGGAGGGAAAGTATTTCTTCAGTTCTTCCTTATAACCACCAGGGGGACTCTCAGTTGCGCATGCGTTTTAGATGTGTTTCGTTCTAATGTACATTGTAATTCCATTTCAAACTGAAAGTTTATTTTGACTTTATTCATATTTTGTGGATTGTGAAGTTCTGTGGATTAATTCGTATTGACTTAGTGTTTATTCGTAATCATATTATCAATAATACAGTGTTATTAATCTTCAGTTCGTTAAATCTGATAAATAGAAACTTTTGTCTGGCAGATTATATTTTAAGAGTGAAAATATTTCACCCTTTTAATATAGTTAGCCGGATGTATACAAGAATTTTCGTTTTAAAAGATCCAAGTATTTCTCCCTCACGGATCATTAACCTAGCCACCAGTTGAAATTGACGACCCCTGTGCGGGTATAATTTTGGATACCTTACACCTTTTTCCAGGTAAGTGGGACCTAGACAATGTATCGCAAACTCTCCGTAAATGTTTTCTCTTTAAATGGAACCCTTACACAAGTCTCTAGCTTTATTAGTTTCTGAGTTATACCAAAGTTTGTTTAAAGCATTTTGTCTGTTGAATTTCCATGTTAAAATTTTATCTTGCTAATAATTAAGTTTCTGTTCTTAAAAACATCTGCAATCATGTTTCTATATTATTTTCTAACCAATGTTATCCTTAAAATTAGTTTTAATGAGTCTACAGGATGTTTTTTGCAGTTATTGAATTTATTGACTTACACAACACTAAGCCTTCTTCTCGAACAGCATTTGTTAATGTTTATTTTGGTTTCATTCGATTTCTATATTTTTCAAAGGTTTATTATGTGATTTGTACTGGAATGCCCATGTCTTTATAGCAACCATCCCAATTTAATAACTGTTTTTAATTATTATATTATGTATGCTTAATTATAAGTATTTAAAAGAATACAGTTTGAACATCCATTCAACGCCGTTATTCAACCATATCATTCGATTTTTCCTATCGTAAGCAAAACCCGCCAATGATTCATCTGGCATCGCTACACTGGAAGGAGAAAAAAAAATATAATGTCAATCAATAACACTCTAATGATTTAGAGAATGATTACACTTGATCTCTTTAGCTATTTTATTAAGCTTTGCTGATTATGTGCAGATTTAAGACAAAGTTTGAAACTGGAAATAAATTTTTCTTTATCTTATTAAAATATAATATTTATTTATTGATAGTTAAATAGCTCTTGTGATTATAATCTGATCTATATTTAAAAAAAATTGCCCATGTGTAAATATAAATTTTAAAGAAAAGAAAACTTAATTTTTAAGAGGGCACAGGACCTTTTAACCTTTCAAAAAATCAGTTTTCTGTTTCTGTTTTATTCCGAATGTTATAAAAATTTTCAACAATACGCAAAAAACCCCATTCAAAATTGAGTTATATAATCATTTATAGACGGAGAGTTGAAGATCCGTTAGATATCGAAACTTTAAAAAGCGTTTTCTCAGATTAGCAAGTTTGAAGTTTGTGCTTTTGTTGTTTCTTTCAAACTATGTAAGCACAGCTTTTAAAAAATAAACAAATATGCGTTTCTTTATAGTCTACATGCTAAAAAAACCAAACATATTTTGTTTATTTATTTGTTTGAACTTGAAAAACTTGAAATATTTTACTTTTTTTATTTATTTTGTGCTGAAATTGAATTTTAAACCAAATTTTTTGCGTATATTTTTTTATTTAAAGTGTATATTAGGTGTGTTATGATTCTATTTTGTTCAAAAATTGTTTTCTATATGCATAATTTAGAATTTTATCATGCGCGCCTCACTTAGATTTTAATTCACGCATTAGTGATATGACGGCTTACATTTAAAATTTAGATATTAATTTTGTATATACAATATTTATTTTTCTGGATAAAATTATAGTTATGAATATATATTTGAGGCAGAAAGGGGAAAAAAAGATCTTAATTTCATATTATTTGCGTTTTGGTACTTTGAAAAAGGCTTTGTTTTTTATCGTTTCGAGATATTCAAAGATCGTGCATCCTATAATATGATTTTTTTTTTTTTTTTTTTTTTTTTTGTGTGTGTTGGGAGGGGGGGGGGGGGATATTTGTCTTGCAATTTTCGTAAAGCAAATTTTTCGCAATTGTGATGCAATTTTCGTAATTTTTTTTAAAAAAATCTTTCGACATTGCACTGATTATAATGATATTTTGAACTTTTAGAGTAGGACATGATTAGAAACAAAAAATATATATATTTATCGAAATACTGTAAAAGTTCTCAACAGCGGACACCTGGGGCCTGCGGAATTTGTTCGATAATCAAAGGTGTCTGCTTTTGTGAAGTAAAAATAAACAAATGTCTGGGTTGTGGATTAAAAAAAGTTGTCGCTCAATAAAGGTGTCCGATATTAGGGAATGTCCATTAACCTTCATAACGGACACTCCCGAATACCGGACACCTCTATTTAGCGAACTTATAATGGAGGGTTGGAATTTTTGTAGATAAAGCACTTGATTAAATCATGGGAAAACTGGGCAGTATCCTCTCACTACGGTTTTAGGGGCCCCAAATTAAACATTCAATTTTTGTAAAGCTTTTATTTTAAATTTGTTTCGACATTGTATTGATTATAATCAATATTTTGAACTTTTAAAGTAGAATAAGATTATAAACTAAATAAATTTAAAAAAAATCTAAATTCAGTAAAACATCTCAATCACGGGCACCTCGGCAACGAATGGCGGACAAATTCCGTAGTAGCCCCCTATTGAGAGGTTTTATTGTATTTAGATAAACATTTTTTTGTTTTTAATCTTATTCTACTATAGAAGTTCAAAATATTGATTATAATCAGTACAATGTCGATAAAAGATTTAAATTATCAGCTTTACGAAAATGGCATACCAATTTTGAGAGCCCATAAAATGAGGCTGTATGGGGGTGGAGGGACAGGACCATGGTCAAATATTTTTCCAGTATTCATTGTGGTCAAACATGGCTGCGTATCATGCTTGCAAAAAGAAACGGCTGCGATTCAGACGTTTGAAGTGTCTGAAATTCAGACGCAAGAAGTGTCTGAAAAAATTAAGACATTTTAAAATGTCTGAAAATTGAACACTCCATTTCAGTCACTTAAGTGTCTGAATTTCAGACATTTCAATTTAGAGTGCGTTAAAGACACGGACGGTTTGGATATACATAATGACAGGGACGGCGTACTCTATGCTCCATCGGCTTTTAAAGCCTATATAACAAATTTTAAGGATATATTTATGTAATGCAATGTCCAGTAGCAGTATAAAAGCAATAAACATCAAATTGTTAAAAACAGACTAATTTAATGAGAATTAATCACATAAATACTATCGGATTCGCGACTAGTTTCCATTGAGTGGCTCTCTCAATACACCTACTATGTCTTTATAGGTTAACTAAAAACCTATATGGAATAAAAAATATACAGAATAGCTATATTTGCTATTATTTAGGTTCCATATATCTTTGAACTTTCATGGTATATCCATTTATACATTTTTAGTATACAGGGTGCAAAGGAAAGTGCCTTTAACCTGAAAATACCTGTGAACGGAGAGAGCTACAGCTATGCAAGTGAGGTAACGGTATAGTAAAGCGACTACGCCATATTTAATGAAAACGACGGCAGCGCCCTCTAGTGGCGAAATTCGGAAGATAGCCACTGCAAATCGAAAACGAAAAGAGATAGAGCAAAATTTACAATTAGAAACTTTTAGAGCATCAATTAATTAATAGAATACGACATTTGGTTTACATGGATAAGATAAATCTTCGCCTGTTTACCCCAAAATGTCCGAAATCGATGCACTCCATTTTGTGTAAACGTTTGAATGGAATAGTCAGAAGCATGAAAAAATACTCACAATTTATGCTATAAATACGTACTTATCTCAATAAATTTTGATAACATCACACACACACACACACAATTAGACAAACTGTCTCACAGTGATAAAACGTTAATATTCAGTATGTTCGAAAAGTTCGCCATTGCTCACGGTACACGTTTGTATTCGTGAGAGTAATTCCGCATGCACATTTCTTAGCATGGAATGTCTATCGCAAGCCTCTCCAATACGACGACATAGATTTAACCCTTTCAAGGGCGCTGGTTAGACGGTCTAGTCACCTAATTTTAATTCCAAAATTGACAAATGGCACCAAGAATATTTTAATAAAATTTTGCTTTTGTAATGAAAGTGCAAATTAGCGGGTTTTTTTTTCTGAGAAATTCGTTTGAATATTCTGGTGTCATTCAATTATTACGAACAGAATTCTTCTGGCCTTGAAAGGATTATTTTAAAATTTTAAATGCATTGGAAATTGAATCTTTACAGACATTACAGCACAGCACAGTACAACGTCACAATCTGCAATTGTGAACTGCTACATTTCCAGAATGTGAATAGGCAAAGTAGAATCGCCGCTCATCGATTTCGGACACTTTTGGGTATGCAGGCGACGATTTATCTTATCCGTGTGAACCAAATGTCGTTTCGTACTAATTAATTGATGCTCTAAAACTTTCTAATTAGAAAATTTGCTCTACCTCTTTTCGTTTTCGACTTGCAATGGCTATCTTCCAAATTTCGCCACTAGGGCTGCTGCTGTCGTTTGCATTAGGTCGGGCGTAGTCACTTTACAGTACCGTTACCTGACTCGTATATCTGTAGCTCTCTCCGTTCGCAAGTATTTTCAGGTTAAATTGACTTTCTTTTGCACCCTGCATACTATACAGCTATACCCAACCTTACATTGTATAGTTTTTACAAAGTCTTATTATTCTTTTAGCAACGGTATTTTTTTAATAATACACTTACTAACTCATATATTATTGTACGGAACCCTCTGTGCGCGAGTAATACTTGCACTTGACGGTTTATCTTCATATAAGTGAGGAGCAAATATTGAAATGTTTAAATTATAATGCTATTTTTGCGAAAAAATATCAAAACGTATAAGAACTGATGTTATTTAGTAAACTATGTTACTAAATATTATACTTTATGGATAGCTTTCAATTGTCATGCTTTTTTCGTTTTTAATTGCCTCTATTTTGGAAAAAAAATTGGTTTATTTAATAGTAGTTTTTCTCTATTAAATAAGAAAAAAATTTACAGTTAAAAAAATAGTGGTATTAAAAAAATGTAAAAATTGGCAGTTATGATTATTTTCAGCATTATTGAATATTGATAAATTATGAAAATGGGCTGATTCAGTCTGAAGTTATTTTCAAATATGCACAAACACGGGCGCCCACATGCACATGTGTGTAGATGAAGAAGTTTAACTATCGATAACAAAAAAGCGGAAAGATGCATATTTAATGCCAGATAAAGTAAAAATTCATTTCGTCATTTCCTCTTAACAGAACAATTTGAGTATAAAATATTTTTAAAAATTAATATTTTCTGTCCCCTTAAAATTGGGTTCTATTGAATAAAAGAATTGTCTATAAGTACTCAAATACATTCAGTAAAAATCTTTTTACAAACAAAATTTAAATTTGAAATTTCAAGTAGGCAGA
Source organism: Maratus speciosus (assembly GCA_963932465.1). Taxonomy (NCBI): domain Eukaryota; kingdom Metazoa; phylum Arthropoda; class Arachnida; order Araneae; family Salticidae; genus Maratus; species Maratus speciosus. The sequence goes on along the minus strand of OZ010796.1, from coordinate 400,779,955 downwards.
GCAGAGAGGGGAATGTCACTCAGACCAAGAAGTAAAATCGATGACAATAACGATAAATACAACTAACCGGATGTGGCAATCCCAGAAATTTTCTTCTATCTCATACTGGTGAATACTTCAAAATTCGCTGTCACTGTGCCAAAACTAAATGACAATCTATGTTCATCACCATCATGAGGATTCTAAAGATATTAGTTCATTGAATTGTGTGCATTTGAAAAGGAGATATAAGTATCGCATCTTTCAAACAAATATTTGAATTTCGGCAACCACATTCTTAGCAGACAGGCGAGTGACATTTAGACCGAGAATTAACATAGATGATAATAACGATAAATACAACTAGTCGGATGTGACAATCCCAAACATTTCCTTCAATGTCATACTTATTAATACTTCAAAATTTGATATCACAGTGCCAAAACTAAATGACAATCTATACTCATCTCCATCACGTATTCTAAAGATATACGTTTATTGAATTGTGTGAATTTTAAAAGGAGATATAAATATCGCATCTTTGAAACAAATATTTGAATTTCTGTAGCCACTTTCTCAGATGTCTGGGAAAAAAAAAAAAAAAAAAAAATCCCAGGCCAAAGAGCATAAAAGCGACACCTGTTGCGCTGTATACACCCAAGCCTAATAAATATCTGTGTATGTGAAAGTATAACAAGATATGAAGTTTGATTAAATTCCGTGCATTAGTTTTTTAGACATAGCTATTGCAAAAATCGTGAAAAATGCAGCATAGGAGCACCATCTGTTACATGATTTATACTAAAACCTAATAAGCAACAACTTATGTCAAGGTCCAACAGAATAAGGAGTTTGATGAAATTCGTTGCATTATTTTTTAAGATATGAGTATCATTAAAATCGTATAAATCTTGAAAAATGCAGGGTTGCAGCGTCACCTGCTGAGAGATTCACACGAAAACCTAATCAATAACAATTTATGTCAGTGTTTAACTGAATCTGAAGTTTGATGAAAATCCGTGCATTATTTTTTAAGTTATGAGTATCATTAAAATCGTGTAAATCCTGAAAAATGCAGGATAGCTGCGCCACCTGCTGGGAGATTCACACGAAAACCTAATGAATAACAATTTATGTCAATGTTTAACTGAATTTGAAGTTTGATGATAATCCGTGCATTAGTTCTTGAGACAGAACAATTTCAAAAATTGCAGCATAGTAGCGCCAGCTATTGTGCGATTTACAACAAAACCTAATAAACAACAACATATGTCAACGTCTAACTCAGTTTGAAGTGTGAGGAAAATCCATGCATTTAGTTCTTGAGATAGAGCTATGACGAAAATCGTGAAAAAGCCTGGATAGCAACGTCACCTGTTGGGCGATTTACACCAAAAACTAATCAGCACCAATTTATATCAGGGACTAACTGAATCTGAAGTTTGATGAAAATTCCTGCATTAGTTCTTGAGATAGAGCTTTTGCGGAAATCGGGAAAAATGCAGCATAGCAGCGCCACTACACCAAAATGTAATCAGCACCAATTTATATCAAAGTATAATTGAATCTGAAGTTTTATAAAAAGCCGTGCATTAGTTCTTGAGATACAGTCATTGCAGAAATCGTAAAAAATGCAGCATAGCAGCGCCACCTATTGTGCTATTTACGCCAAAAACTAACCAACACCAATTTATATCAAGTACTAACTGGATCGAAAGTTTTATTAAATTCCGTGCACTAGTTCTTGAAATAGAACGCCCATAAAATTTGTGTCACATACAGACAGACTAACATACATTTTGTAAAAACATGTTTTTCGGGTCTCTCATCCCTAAAACGTGTAAATCCGTCGAAAACCGGAATTCGAAATTTTCTAGAATCGAATACTACTTTCTTCTTGTAAAGATGGAAAAGAAATAAAAAATACGAGTATGACAAAAAGTAAGGGTTGCTTCTCTACTTACACGAAAATGAATTGCACTTAAAGAAAAAAATTAAAAACTCAATACAGAATAGGCTCAATCGCTGATTGAAGTTTCATTACAAAATTCAGGCAAAAAGAGACAGTCTAATGACATTTAATAAAAATACTTATCAAGATATAACTGGAAATCTCTAAGCTTTAATTGTCCATGCTCGTTTCTGCAAAACTAACAATTCAAGATAGCTTCTCTGATTATGCCAGTGTTCACAGGTGGAATTCTGGGGTAATATGACTGTTGCCAGATGTTAGAATCATCACTTTCATTTTATGACAGGGGAATGGCAAAAAAAAAAGACATTTTTTATTTATTTATTTATTTATTTATTTTTAGAAAAATACGAAACATGAAAAGTCTTTACTTTTTTCAATTTTTAGTATTATATGATAGTTTCTAATAATTGAAACACCCAATTCAACGCAAATATATTTGTATGGCCAAATTTTAAGAACCACTTTTCAGCTAAGATGGAGTCAGGGAAAAAAAGGGGAATGACATTTATTACGTAATTTTTTTTATTTAAGTGGTATATACCGGGTGTCCCAAAAATGACCGACGATTTAAAAATTCAATAACTTGCAAATGGTGACAGATATTTAAAAAAAAATCTTACAGGAGGTTTATGTATGATGTCAGGAGATTTTTTACTCCGATTCTTGATTTTAACTCGAATTTCAAACAATAGATGGCGCTGACAGCGATTGGAGCTCAGTCGAGGCCGAAACTGACGTCACTCAGCATTAATGCGAAGAAGGAGATTAAGGCTATGGAGTGGGTCTCATTTGCCAGTACAATCTTACTCTTAGGCCCCGATTCTGAACTCATTCGATATGATTTCAACGGAATGCCTTGTTGCCATGGAAACAACAAATTCTTCGATAGTGGAATACAGCGTTTTGAACTGGTTAAACAAGCCATATTCTATTATTTGTTTTGAGGTATTTATTTTGAACAACAATATACCGGGTGTCCCAAAAAGGACCCACGAGTTAAAAAATAAAAAAAACAATTAAAGAAAAACGGAATGCGATAGAAATGTACGGTTTGCTGCATTCTGCATAGATAACCAGGGAATTTATTCTGACAAATTTTCAAAATTAGTTAAAATCCCCGTTAATAGATGGCGCTGCTATTCTGTACGCATTCCATCCTTTCAGATCGGTATTATTTCTACATCCTAGCGTATGCTTCGAAAATGGTTTATTCTCTGGAACAGAGTATTTTTATGGTTTTGGAATTTCATCTCCTGGACCACAGTTTTATTGAAACGAGGCTCAGTTTTCAAAGGAAATTCAATGTCAGAAACGGTCCGACAAACAGTAGAATACAGGCACTGTTCGGAATATTTCAGCGTACTGGAAACGTCAATGACGGCTGTGCTGGAAATGTCGGCCGCCCAAGTACAGCTGTTTCAGAGCCGAATGCAGCACTCATTCAGCAGATCATTGACCAAGGACCCCAAGTTTCCGTTCGCCATGCTGCTTGTCAGACAAGAATGACAACACACCGAATCATGCTTCACAGCCTTCAATTGTTTCCTTACAAGGTCCAGACTCGACAACCTCTGGGTGCTGATGCCATTAATGCACGCGAGACTTTCGCAAACACCATGATGCTGAAGTTGTATGCCTACGAAATCGATATTGAAACCACTTGGTTCTCCGACAAAGCATACTTTTTTTCTCTATGGCTTCGTTAATAAGCAGAACTGGCGCATTTAGGGAAAGGAAAATCCGCATGTAGACGTACCTTCATCTCTGCATTCACCAAAAGTCATGATTTGGGCCGCCATTTCCTTCAGAGAACTTATTGCGCCCTTTTTTTGGACACCAAACGATTGCTTCAGAAAATATCTGGACATCCTCCATGAACTTTAGCCATTCAAAATGCTTTAGTAGACGATAGGAATAGCTCGTGGTTTATGCGAGACAGTGCCCGACCATATCGAAGGCGTTGAGTGTTCGATTTTCTCAACGAATATTTCGGTGATCATGTCATTGCCCTTTACTACGAAAAGCATACGCGAAATGCATGGATCGGCCTCCCTATTCGGCAGATTAGACGCCATGAGATTTTTTTTCTCCGGGGTACTTGAAAGACCAGGTGTATTGTCACAATCCCCAAACTGTCAATGAAATGGAACAATGCATCTGTGCTGCTTGTCAGAACATTCCAACCGAAATTTTTTCACGGGTATTTGCGAATTTTGTCCATAGACTGCGCCACGTTGTTGCTGCAAACAGCAGTTATTTTCAAAATATTTTTTTTTAGTTTTCCTAGTTAGCAGCGCCGTCTGTTGACGAACTTTGTAACGAATTTTGAAAATTTGTCAGAATAAATTCCCTGGTTACTAGGCCTGGGCCTTAAATCGATTTAAAGCTTACATCAGAAATCCAATTTAACCACTGGTCTTAAATCGATCTAAGCCAACATTGGAAATCGCGATTTAGCCAATGTCTTAAATCGCGATGTAGCCATAGGCTTTAAATCGATTTAAAACAAAACACCGATTCAGAACTAACATCCGAAAACTGATTTATCTACTTTGAATGACGTATCTACAGTTTGCATGGCAAGCGGGTGTTAAATCGATTTAGCAGGATCCGATTTAAGCAAACATCGCAAGTTTCATTGTTTTCCAATTTAAGGAAAAGACGATTTAAGAAAAACATGGGAATCTGGTGTTAAATCGATTTAGCAGAATCCGATTTAAGAAAACTTTGAGCTTCAATGCTCTCCAATTTAAGAAAAAAGCTGATTTAAGAAAAAGATGATTTAAGAAAACGACGATTTAAGTAAAAATTGATATTTATTTATTTATCTTGTAAACGAGATTCAGAGTTTTTAAGATTGGAATGTGTATTTTTTACAAATTAAGAACTTATATGGTGGAAAGTTAAAAGAAAAAGTGAAGTTTAATTCTTAAAATCCATATTCAACGAATTTCAGTAGTTATGCTAATGCAATTTTTTGATGAAAAATTAAGTTTTCACGTATTTGAATAATATATTAATATGTATTTTTTATTTTATATTATTCAGTAAATAATTAAAATATTTTAAAGTTAAATCGTGCATTGTTTCAAGATTGTTTTCCTAAAATTGATTCAGTATTTATACGATTTTAAAAAAAATAATAAAGTTTAATATTTAAAATCCAAATTCATCGACTTTCCGTTTATATTTTTATACATTCTTATGATGAAAAATTCATTTTTTACACGATTTAGTAACATTTGAACACATATTTTTTTTGTTTTCTATTGTTTTGTAATTAATGAAAATATTATAAAGTATAGCCCTGCATTGTTTCGTGTATTTTGATTTGGCCGTGGTCCGCATGAAATAACTTTTATTTTTCAAATAAGGTTTTTTCTCTAAAATTGAGTATTCATGAATGAAAAAAAGAATAAATTTCCAAATTTAAAATCCAAATTCATCGAATTTCAGTTTTTATTCTTATGCATTCTTTTAATGAAAAATTATTTTTTCATATATTTGGATAATATTTTAATATATATTCTTTATTTTCTATTATTCTGTAACTAAAATATTTTAAAATAGTTATGCATTGGGTTTGACATCCAATTTCAATACCAGCCTCGTGGATTGAGTATCTTGCTGAAATTTACTCACTATTTATGTCTGAAAAGAAAGAATGTCTTGAGGTTAAAATCCAAATTCATCCATTTTAGTTTATATTTGTATGCATTATTTTGATGAAAAATTAATTTTCGTATGTTTGGGTAATATTGGAATATCCTAGTTTTACTTATATTCATCTTATACCAATATTTCAGACATTATTATTGTAGTAGCCATTAGAGTATAGACATTTTTCTTATCTGTTATTACATAACATATAAAAATATAAGAAAATCATAAGACCTTTTTTTCATTTAAAAAATTCTTTACTTGTTTATATACATATTAAAATCCATTTCCATAAAATACATTTCCTTTACCTTTTTCATAAAAACTTTAAGGCATCTTTCCTTATTTTATTTAAAAACATATATAATAGCAAGCTTGAAAAATATGTTATATAACAATTAATGTATCGTCTAATACCTTTTGGCTTCTTTCTCAAAAACATTTTCATCTCTCTTTCGGGAACGTCCCCTGTTTCAAATGGTGTTGTTTCGCAGCTTCACACGAGATCTTGTAACTTCCCTCATTTTCCCTCCTCTCTTTTTCGTTTTCCCCTTCTTTCAGCATTCCCTGCCAACGAGTGTCAATATTTGAATGTGTAATGTCGTTGCATATATTATCTCTGTCAAGGTTGATCTCTAATTCCTCCATGATCTCTATGGCCTCTCTCATTTGTGTGTTATGGAGGTTTTCGTACTTGGCTATTTTTTCTATTTTAATTGACTGTGATTTCAAGAGGGTTTTTAAATTTTCTCTTGAAAGGGCTGTTGCTTGGCTATTGTATTTTAGGTCGCGAATATGCTCTTTATATCTTTCATATATTTTTCTCTTAGTCATTCCGATGTATGTAATTTCTTTATTTTCTGTATTCGAGTCTTTAATTTTATAAACTCCTGCTGTTTGTAATTCGTCGTATTTTTCGGCTTCGTTTCGTAACATTTTAAATAGGGAGGGGTTGGGTGTGATTGGAACTTTTTTTCCCTAGTTTACTTATTTCACGTTTTATTTTTAGTGATAATCCATTCATAAATGGCAAGGGGTGGGGAGGGGGGGGGTATAATCTTGTTTATTTTGTACGGGTTGGATCCAGTCAATTCTTTCTTTAGCTTTTCTAATTAGTTTATCTATTGCTTTTCGTGGATGGCCAGCATCAACTCCTATTTTCTGTATAATTTTTAATTCTTCAATTAGTAATTTTTCCGTTGAACATATATATAATGCTCTATAAATGTATGTATTTAAGGCGGAAAGTTTATAGTTTATGGGTGTATTTGTTTTGCTTCTTGAACCCCTCCCTATTTAAAATGTTACGAAACGAAGGCGAAAAATATGATGAATTACAAACAGCAGGAGTTTATAAAATTAAAGCCTCGAATACAGAAAATAAAGAAATTACATACATCGGAATTACTAAGAGAAAAATATATGAAAGATATAAAGAGCATATTCGCGACCTAAAATACAATAGCCAAGAACAGCCCTTTCAAGAGAAAATTTAAAAAACCCCTTGAAACCACAGTCAATTAAAATAGAAAAAATAGCCAAGTACGAAAACCTCCATAACACACTAATGAGAGAGGCCATAGAGATCAACCTTGACAGAAATAATATATGCAACGACATTACACGTTCATATATTGACACTCGTTGACAGGGAATGCTAGAAAAAAGAGAAAAACGAAAAAGAGAGGAGGGAAAATGAGGGAAGTTACAAGATCTCGTGTCAAACTGCGAAACAACACCATTTGAAACAGGGGACGTCTCCGAAAGAGGGATGAAAATGTTTTTGAAAAAGAAGCCAAAAGGTATTAGACGATGCATTAATTGTTATATAACATATTTTTAAAGTTTGCTAATATATATGTTTTTAAATAAAATAAGGAAAGATGTCTTAAAGTTTTTATGAAAAAGTAAAGGAAATGTATTTTATGGAAAATGATTTTAATATGTATAGAAACAAGTAAAAAAATTTTTAAATGAAAAAAAGGTCCCGTGATTTTCTTATATTTTTTTTATATATTACTGTAATAACAGATAAGAAAAATGTCTGTACTCTAATGGCTACTACAATAATAATGCCTGAAATATTGGTATAAGATGAATATAAGTATAATACGGACAATAAAAAAGACGGTGACTTCTGTCGATAAACTTTAACTAAATCGTAGTTTTTATTTATTATTATTTATTATTGTAATTTATTAAAAAGAGTTCTGTAATGAGTCAAGTAATTTGATTTTTACAGCAGAATTGCGGAGTGGTGCAGGGGGCCAACACTCGCGAAAATGATCAGCAATTTCAGAAATGTGTTCCGAGGCTCACGCTTTCAATCCTTCTCCATCCACTATACGAATGTCAGCATTTATGTATTACACAAATTTTATTATAATCTAAACGTTAAAAAGAAATGAAAGTGCCCCTTATTTCTCATATACTCCCACTTTTTTTTTCTACACTTTTCTCATGTTAAATACACAGTTAAATTCATCAATGAATTCTTTGAATCTGGTTCGTTTTTACCCCAATAAGATTTTAATTTTGTGTCTGTAAAAAAATAAAAGAGTGTATGTCTTATTAGCAATGAGATGCTATTTGGGCAAACTAGGCGAAGTCCTCACTCCCCCCCCCCCTTTCCCTCCAATTAAGAAATTTAGGTTATAGCGGCCATAACATGTCAGACTAAAAAAAAAAAAAATCTTTTCTTTTTTAATATTTCTTAAAGAATGGGTTTATAAAATGTATTAAAATATGTCACTAATTTTTAAAAAGGAAAAAAATTAATGTTTTGGGGCATCAAAGATTTTTTATATGTAAAATATTACCTCTTTTCAAAGGTATTTAAAAAATTAAAAGCTAAGTATACTAAATAATACAGGAGAGGGGGGGGGGGGTTGCAAAAAGACTGTATTTTGTTACTAAAAATTAAAAAATAGGCTGACATATTCTAAATGGTAAAATCTGTTAAATCGCGATTTTAGATGGATGATAAATCGATTTAAGAAATTTTTATATCGCCCAGTCCAACTTGTTACCTAAGCAGAATGCAGCAAACGATGCATTTCTATCGCCATCCGTTTTTCTTTCATTGATTTTTCAAATCGTCGGTCATTTTGGGACACCCGGCACATTCTAAAAAATTTTAGATCTTTTAAGGAAGTTCGTCAGTAGATTTTTATGATGTTGAAAAATAATCGTGAAAATGGTTAACAGTATATTGTTGTTCAAATTAACTACCTCAGAACAAATAATAGAAGTTGCCTTGTTTAAGCAGTTCTGAACGCTATATTCCACTATCAAAAATTTTGTTGTTTCCATGGCAACAAGGCATTTCATTGAAATCATATCGAATGAGTTCAGAATCGGGGCCTAAGAGCAAGATTGTACTGGCGAATGAGACCCACTCCATAACCTTATTCTTCTTCCTTCGCATCAATGCTGAGTGGCGTCAGTTTCGGCCTCGACTGAGCACCAATCGCTGTCAGCGCCATCTATTGTTTGAAATTCGAACTAAAATCAAGCGTCACAGTAAAATAACTCCTGACATCATACATAACCCTCCTGCAGGAATTTTTTTAATATCTGTCACCGTTTGCAAGTTATTGAATTTTAATATCGCCGGTAATTTTTGGGACAACCGGTATTTACAAATAATACATTTTATCCAATTATCCAAACATAAAAACATGTGGTTAATGCATTTTATTATTCTATTTCCTTTTTATCGATGCTTATTCATTATTTTTGAAACGGCAGAATTTCGCTGTTTACAGAAAATGACCCTAAAATCATATATTCGGTAATCATATAATCATAATTTTTGGTCGTACAAAAATGATTTTTTTGTTTTACTTGTTAGGGCATGGAGAAAGCTGTTCTAAATGTTACTAATAAAACACAGGGACACTATAGAATTTCAAATTTTGAAATCTTTATAAAAATAACTATTCGGACGTAAATGGCTTTTAAGATAATCTAGAAATGTGAAATATTTTAGTGATTGGAAATATAACTCTTAACCCTCTCAGGGGCAAGGCACTTCTATTAATAAAATACTGAAATGAATGAATGACACCTGAATTTACAAACAAATTTATTTGAAAGTAATTATAGCTTTTCTTGACGTACTTAATAAAACGAAAATTTTGAAACAAAAATTCTGGTGTCAATGTCCCATTTAGGGATTAAATTTAGGTGGTCCAAAAATGAACCACCACCCTTGAAGGGGCTAAACTTACGGTTTAGGAATTACTTATGTGTCAGCGATAAGAAGATACACCCTCTATAAATAAGAATTTTTAGAGCTATGAGAGCATCTGGAGATGTTATTTGAGGTTATGATTATTGATGATTTTTAGAACTAACTCTGTTCGCTAATTTTTGGTGACAGTAATGTTGATTCTTCTTCAAATTTCATTGCTTCAATTACAGCCAGGGGATACCTGTTTTAGGTAAATCATGGGTTTCGGAACTCCGAGCTCTGGGGCGATTCTCTTTTTGCCATTTCTCCTCGTCTTTTAAACTATATTTCTTCACTTTTCTCTTGTCTGTTCTTTCCACTTTGTTTCACTTTCGTTGTAGTTTCCTCTTCAGAGGGGATGGCATTTCTTCATAAGTCAATCTGTCTATATATACTTATGACGCAATTGTAAACCACCCACGTGTTTTCCGTATATGGTTATCTGTGTCCCTGAAAGGGGGATCCTGGTTGTTCAGAGAAACCAACACGCTACTTTGGCCTATGCTTCAGGTACTGGTTGGGTGAATGTTGGTCCCGTATGCATCGTCTGGTCAGTTCATTTATCACCGGATAGGTATCACGTACTAGGCTGACATAGGAGTGTCTTGTGATAGCACTGTCCAGTTAGCACTGCTGTACGGATGTGCATCTCCTGGTTGGGCTCGATAATGGGTGATGCGGCCGGTGTCTGAAATGATTTTTTTTTTTTTTATAACGGAAGTGCATTGTTTTCTTATATTTTCTTTTATCTCGTGGAGAGATAATCAGAACGATTATCTCGAAAGGAAATGTTGTCTTACTGACAGGTGATTGGAGAATTATTCTACAATCACAACATGTAATATTCTTTTAAAATGATTTTAATTGTAGGATAATGTTGGTAAAAAAATTGTGACACTTTTCAGAGAAACTAAATTGAGCTGGGTCGGGTCATTTTAGTAATGCATTTTAGTAAGATTTTTAAAACGATATTCACTTTATTAAGCAATTTGAATAAATTATTTAAAGTTTCTGTTCCCATGCCCATAAATTTTGCTCGGGCTCATGATAGTTCCAAACCCTCTCGTCTCCGTCGCAACTCCCTTCTTCACGATTCTTATAAAAAAATACCATGTAGGTTAGACTGGGGATGAAAGGGACACTCAAAATTTGAGGACAAAAATAAAATGCAGAAATTTTCAACTTTGGCTCAATCGATGGCGATACTTGTTCTGTCTTAATAATTCTTAAAACAGACGTCAGCTATTGTAGCGTTGTAGGTGGTGAAAGCAAAACTTGTTTTTGATATAAAAAAGTAAATTCTGATCTTGCTTTTCTTTTTTTCTCTAAAAAATTAATATTGTGTTTAGCATTATAATATTTATGTTTAGCACTATAAAGTGTGCACTTTACATGAATACCGCTATATTTTGTTAGCTAAAATACTGTCATGCATGAATACATTTTTTATTAAGCTAGATGGGTATGGGGTTGAAAGGGACAGTAACTGAGGGGTTGAAAGGGACATGTCCCTTTCAACCCCTCGTGTTTTATTATTATTTAAACAAAATATTATTTATGTTTTGTAAAATTTAAGTTATGGTTTTAGATTTTTATGTAGAAAGAATGAATGCATTACTATTTAGAACAAAAATATGCAAATATTACAATAACATATACCTACAATTTTGGTATTTTTTCCTTTTCCAAAAATCATCAAAAAGTCAATATGCTTCGAAAATATAAAAAGAAATAAAAAAAAAATCGAATTACTGAAGAAGAAATTATGTGTGCTGTATCTGAAGAAGAGGACAAAGGAGCGTCTGTTAGATCAGCAGCTAAAACCTACGGCATTGAAAAGTCCTGTTTAGAAAGAATTGTTCTAAAATTTAAGAATGCACAAGCAGATGAATTTCAATACACCCATTTGGTAATAAAAAAGTTTTTAGTGAAGATCAATAAAAAGAGTTAGCTTTAAATTTGCTCTAAGCATCTAATATGAACTATGGTTTAACAATTGTGCATATGAGCAGGGCCCGACTTAGACAGTGGGGGGCCCTGGGGCAAACATTATTCGGGGGCCCCCTTCGGTCTTTTGAATTTTTTTGTGAATTATGTTGAAATGACTAAAATTAAACTTCATACCTTATGTAGACTACCAAATTCATACCAAATTCATACCAAATACTATTCACATCTGTATACAGTATAGTACAAGAAAGATAACTTTAAGAAACTATAGCATACATTTTTTTTTTTTTTTTTGGTTATAGGAATATAAGGATAAATGTGAGCCGTTAAAATGTAAATACAGTTTTCTCAGGCATTATTGGCTGTTTGTGTTAATACTTTTCTATTTAACTTAATCTCTGTATTCAATCAACATGCATTTGGGTGATCCCATCATATAGGAAGGCAAGTGGTGGCATGCATTTAATATTAATAGCAACAAATTTCAATACTTGTTATGTTGTTACTGCATTCCCCATGATGCCTTAAAGTACTTTGGTATAAAATTTCATAATATGAAAACAGAAAGCAACAGATAGCAGATGTGTGATATTACCGTAATATTTTAATTAAAATTATGTATTTAAAAAAATTTATGAAATCAGTAAGGGAGAAATTAAATATCACAAAATGAAAAACACTATAAATTAGAATCTGGTCACTTTTGGATATTTTTTATCATTTCGCTCTTCTTTAACTAAAATTTATATCTGCCCTTGGGGGGGCCCCCTCAAATCGGGGGCCCGGGGCAGTTGCCCCGCATGCCCCTGCATTAGCCGGGCCCTGCATATGAGTATTCAATTTCTTTGAATTCTCGAAATATGTCCCTCTTTTGGGAAACAAACATGCAAGCTGGAAATGATTGGTTCCAAGATTTTAATCAACAAAATTCATTACTTTCTCTTACGGAAACCTATAGTCATTAGTTTAACAAGAACTACAAGTTTCAACAAAGCTAATGTTGATATTTTTTAAACACCTTTAGTCAGTTATGAATCGCTAAAAATTCACACGGAATATAATATATAACTGTGATGAAACAGGTTTAATGACAGAGCACAAGCCACCAAATATAGTAACAAAACGTGGTGAAAACAATTTTCTGACGTAACTTCAGCTGAACGTTGTAAACTTGTCACACTTTTGTTTCTGCATTAGGTAACCCTGTTCAACAGTTATTCGATTTCCCAAGGAAGAATCACAGAGTTCATGATCGGAGCTACCCCGTCCCAAAGGCTCGGGAGAACTCGCTAGTGAGAATGCCCAATTGCTTTTCTTTTACTTTACATTCATATAATATCAACTTTGTTTGGTTGGCTTAGTACTTTTATTCACAAAATAGGTAAACTAATTGAAAAACATTTTGAAATTTTAATTAAAATGAAAAATGATTTAAATAAGAGTCTTAAAAAAGTACGACTGTGAGAGAAAATCTCATGCAGCGAGTTCTGCCGGGTTAAGCAATTGTGCATTAGTTTAATATTCTATTTGTTCCAAAACTGATCCTACTCTTCTCTTATTTGATAATTATGAAAGCAATATAAATATTAAGGCAATAAAATTTGCGAAAGGTAATGGAATAATTATGGTAACATTCCTGTCGCACTTTATCCACAAACTCCTGAAAAGCACTCGCAATGAATTCGAAGTACATTTTTTCAGAAAAAAAAAGGATTAAAACCACTTTTGTATTTACTGATACTATTGACATGAATGACGCGAATATCAATGATATTGTGATGAAGTTGCCTAAATCTGTAACTGGTGGTGAGACATGTAGAGCTAAATCTTTCTTAAAAATTTTGATTTAAAGTTGCTTTTGTCAAGCAGACCTAAACAAGTTATTTCTCTTGTTTTTGTTTTACCATATGTTGCAATATATTTTATTTTTATTTGTGTATTATTATCTATTACTTTTGAATAATGTAATCGCAAATAAAAAGAAAAAAATGTTCATAAAATTGTTTTAATTTTGTGTGTCCCTTTCAACCCCGCACAGTGTCCCTTTCATCCCCCACAATGGGGTTAAAAGGGACATTTCTCCCAATTTATAAAAATGCGTACGGATTTTAAATTACTGTATTTGAGGATAAGAGGTTTTACTAGTATTAAAGCAAAGGTTTTAGACGAGAATTGGGCACAGTCATGATAATGATATATTTTCATGTCATTATTTTATAAGCTTATAAAGACAAAATGTCCCTTTCATCCCCACTCTCCCCTAATATCTTCGAACAATTTAAGTGCCTAAAAATTTTGTGCTTTTTTATATAATTACTTTTGTTTTATTTGCTTTTATATGCTAAATTTCACGTAATTTTTTAAAAATAATAAGGTATTAATTTTTGCACGTTGTAACAGTGAAATGGATTTTTTTGGCTGAAAATAGAATCTAATAACAAAATGGCTACATATATACAGTGATGCAGCCGGGATCTTTTCTTGTGAAACGTTTGAATCATTCTCACTCATAAAATGAATAATATCAATCAATTTAGCACGTTGAAAAATCAATTTACAGTTGAAAAATCAACGCACAAAATCAATTTAATGTAAACACGTAAATGTTCCAAGGCTTCATAAAAAGATCCCCTTCTTCAGTCCTTATATATATATATATATTTATATAATACCTATGAAAATGAAAATACAATAAAAAAGTTCTTCCGATATATATATATATAACACTTGAAGCGTAATACATGTACACGTACTTTGCTTCTATTGTACCTCGTTCAATTTTTTATCTATTTTGCACTGAAAAAGATGAAATGTTGAATAAAATGTAAGCTGAAATTATTTTGGCTTTTACGTTTTTCTTTATGTTCGTTTTTATGCACTATGTATTCTTAACAGAAATGATTTTTTTTTAAGTATCTTATCGATTTTAAGTGTTTTGGAAGATGCTTTAAACCTTAGCCACTCCCCTCCCTAATTCTCATATTTTGAATCCGCCAATAATATAGAAATAAATAATTTATTTAGCTGCACGGAATCAGTAAAAATGACGTTATTTTTAAAGGAAAATTTGCATTATCTTTCACACAGTTGAAATAAATTGTATTGAAGTGAATGATTGAATTGCAATGAATGAATTTGCTTTTCCCTAAGTTTCATTTTGTAAGATTAAATTTTTACTATTTTAATTTTATGAAAGCATCAACAATTATAAACATTTATTTTCACACAAAATTACTTTTTTAATTTACATGACATTTAAATATACTGGCAGCAACGAAAATGGGCAGAGAATTATGCCATTTATAGCACAATCAAAATAAAATATTCAATGTTTACATATTTCATTTTAAAATGTCACTTTCACTAGCAGAAACATTTTCTGTGTATTAAATTTAGTCTATTGACAATGTCCCCCTCTTCTCTCCCACTCTACTCACATTATTTACAATGATACATATTTCATTTTAAGTGAAAATATATTATTGTCTGAAATTTTGGCTTATGTTAACTGTGCCGCTAGTTTAAAATTCATATTTCAGAAATTAACATATGCATATTCTCTATTAAATATTATATTATTATGCCATTAAAAAAACATATATGAAGGTTTCAAAATAAATATTTTTTCACCAAGAACTATTTTTATTTTTATTTATTTATTTATTTATTTTTTTAATGTTGGAGGATACGGAAATTAAAAGCCACTGTTAAAAGCAAGGTAACATTGAATTATTTCTTCAAATAGAAATTTTGAAATTTATTAAAAACTAGAAGCCTAAGGGGTAACACAACTTTGACCCTTGAAATTAAAGTTTTTTTCCGTTTTTTTTTTTAAAGTGTGATGTATTTATAAAAATCTATTTACACTAATTTTTTATGCATATATTAAAGTAGAAAATTTCCTTTTTGCTTAGTTAGTATAGTTAAAAAATGGCAGTTTGACAGCTGAACAATAGAGATCAATGTTCATTGCACAAAGCGACTCAAAATGTTTCACATTTAGTTTTTTATTTATAGAAAAGAAATATTAAGAAAATGACAATGTACCTTATTCTTCGAAAATATAACTAGCCAATACGTTTAAACACAATTTTACAATACAAATGATTATAATACTCTATTTGTTATCGATATTACTTTTAGTTTAATGCAACAACTCAGTAATCATTTGTAACTCTCATACTCATTGTTGTCAGCATCATTATGATGCCAGAGTTACTGAAATATACGATTGGGAGTTGTTAAAATATAGGTTAGTATAAAAAATCTTCCTCATTTAAAATTGAATTAACTATATTCTACTATACAGTTTGTCAAAAAAGAAAGAAAAAGAACTTCCATACTAATTTATTGCCAAATTATCACAAAGAGGTGCGATATGTACCATTTGGCTGGGCAATGGGAATACTTTCGGAATACGAATGTAATTATTGAATTTCACTTTTTTTGTAGACCTGAGACCTTGACATCGCGATTTCATAATGCAGGAAAAATGGAAAGCTTCGCCTCCTTTTTTTTTTTTTTTTTTTTTTGCTTGAAGTTCCACGGAAAGGCGTGGACATGGGCGGCGGAGCACAATTTTAGGATGTTCAATATAATTTTTAAAAGACATCTTGGCTAAATAAAAAAAAAAAAAGGAAAATGTGAGCTACAGGTGCATTCGGACTTGCCTTCGTTTAACCTCATACAATTTTTTAGACTTCTCTTTGCCATTGCCAACACGCAGACAGGCAGGCAAGAATCTTTTTTTTTATTAATATAGATTTCTAGAAGCTCTAGACTATACCTTTTTATACATGAATAATTAAAGTTGCAATTTTTCCAAACTCGGCGAAAAAGTGTCCAGGCCAGTATTCAAACCAGGAACCTTTGCCTGAAGCCTCCAATGTTCTACCGACTGAGCTATCCCGGACAAACTTGGCAGACACATAATTCACCCAGAAACCTAATGACTATGACTAAAGGTCCCTGGTTCGAATCCTGGCCTAGCCACTTTTTCGACCAGTTTGGAAAAATTATAACTTTAATTATTCATGTGCAATTACGCATCCAGATTTTTTCTGGAGTTATATTACCTGCGTTTTATCGATATACCTACTTATATAAGAAAAAAAAATCATTTTCTTTGACACTACATATTACGTTAGGATTTTTTGTTTGAGGTAGTCTTACTTTTACATATTTGTTTTCATAAGCGTATTTTAGTATGTTGTATGTAATGAATATGATCTATTATTTGATTAATGAGGTATTTTATAGTACAGACGTTTAAGGGGGAAAAAAGAGAACAGGTTGACTTGCATGAACTCTTTGAAGAAGAATATCGTACTTGTTGGAACAAGATATATGTTCAATTTAATTTATTTTCAAATTTAAGGGATGCTTACGTTGTGTTGCAGGACTTTCACTGATATTTCGTTGAATATTATATTTCTTTAATATTTCATTGAATATGTTCATAATTAATATGGTTGTTGTTATAAAATTAATATAGACCTTTAAAATTGTTTTGGAAATTGTACTCTTTAAAAACTTTCTAACAGTTTAACTTTTTAAAGAAACAAAATTTTTTACTGTATTTTACTATGTTGGTGAATTTTGCAGTAGTTTACTGTATGAATTTTCTTTGAATTCGACACAATAAATTTTAAGATATTTTAATGTTGTGGCATTAGGAACATATATTTTTTCTCAATAAGACAGATATAGGATGTATAGGTTTTACTTAAATATATTTAGTATTCTGACAAGTCATTTAAATGTACAATATTTTTATTAATATAGTTTTCTTTTTAATTTCTTCAATCTATAATAGAAGAAAGTATTGTCATCGAAAATTATTTCGTCTTTCGGTTTCGGCGGATTTACACGTTTTAGGGGTCAGAGATCCCGAAATATATGTTTTTACAAAATGTCTGCCTGTCCCTGTGTGTGTGGGTGACCTTTTTGTATAATCGAAAAGTGTATGGGCTTAGATGCCGTATATTCCCGCGGCCCACATCTTGGATGTTTTGAGATTTCTTGGCGATTTTTTGTTGGCGATTTTTATCGATATAGCAACCCCGATGAGTAACGTGTTCTGGCAACTCCGTTTTTCCGCGAGATTGTGTTTTGAAATAACTTCAGTCGTGGATTTAGCTGATGTGAGGACTTGACGCTGTTTTTATGTTGTGATTTTGATGAATTTAAATGTTTGACTATGGCTTATGCAGGGGCGCCATTTCAGAATTTTCTTAAAGGGGAGGGCAAAGATTTTTTTTTGAGGGAAGTTATATAGCTAAAGGTAGGATCCGGGAGTCAATCACCCCTTTCCCCCTGAACGAGAAACGTAAACTGAATCATCTCACAAAAACAGTTAAAACTTTGAATACGGAAACTCAAGAACCAATGAAATAATTCGTTTTAAACAGGTTTCCGTCTTAGCGGGTAAATTTTCAATATATTGAATCTGAAACATTTTCTTTTTAGACAGGATTCTATTATAGGGGCCATTTTTACAGGTATCCTCAAAGACTGTTAAACCATCCGCTTTATAGTATAGCTCTGAAAAGAGATGTAAAACTTATGAGAACGAAGCCTGTCTATAACAGAATTCTTTCTCAAAGGGTAAAAAAATCAAATTTCGATGAAAAACCATCATACAATTATACTTGCTAAGACAGAGACCTGTCTAAATGGAAATTTTTTTCTAGTCCCTTTCGACTTCTTTTTTTCAGATTTTACTACAGGAGTGCCATTTCAAGAGTTTCCTGGAGAAGGACAAGGGAAGATTTTCTTTGAGGAACAGGGAACGTGCAGAATTGCACATGCACAACGTGCAAAACTGCACAAATTTCACAAAAAATGGGAAAATCCTGCACAATAAAAAAAGCTCTGTGTGATTTTGTCTCCTTAACTTCTTTCACGGACATATGATTATTCTGCGAATTTTTTTAATTTTCGTGAAAGTCCGATTTTTTTTTTCTTTCGAATTCCACAAAATCAATTCGCCAATGGGTCACAGAAAAAATCGCGAATTTTGCAAATTTTGAAAAAAATAAGTCACCAAATCGTCGCGGATCGTTACCAACTATTTCTCCAAACGACTTGGAAAATATTGCTAATTTCATCAGAGATCGTGGAAAGAAATTCAGATTTCGTCAAACAATTTTACAAACTAAAATATCAAATTTTGTAAAAGGATTGTGAAAAAAATCGTGAATTTCGTCAAAAGATTGCTCAAAAAATCACGAAAATTTAACCAAACAATGGAAGGGGATTTTGTCAAACGATCATGAAATAAAATACAAAATTTCGTGTAACTATCGTTCAAAATATTACAAATATTGTTAGCCGGTGGTGCAAAAAAAATATTCACGAATTTCAACAAATGATCGTGAAAAAGAATCGCAAATTTTGTCAAAAGATCACAGACACAAATATGGAATTTCGTTAGTTGGTCGCAGAAAAAGATTGTGAATTTCGACAAATGGACGCGAAAAAAAAAAAAAAACAATTTTGATAACTGCTGCAGAAAAAAATCGTCAATTCCGTGAAACGGTCGCGGAAAAAATCGTAAATTTCGTCAGATGATCACGAAAAAAGAATCATGAAATTCAACCAGTCATGAGATCATTAGCCCACGAACGTCATGAACAGGTCACGAAATTTGTAACTTTTGTGATCTATAGCGATACGAAAATTTTCATTAGTGATTTTCTGCAAGTAAAGGTAAGGTGAAGCGTTAATTGTTTCGGATTGCGTTTTCACTATTTTGAGGTATTTCGTGTTAATACTATTTTTCAAAGAAATTCTGAATATTTATCAGATGTAAAAGCTACATATTTGAACATTAATGAATAGTATACATATCTTCATTTTTCTACATGAAAGGTAAAGTTTATATTAAAGATATAATTGATGATTTCTTTTAGAATAATTGTATTAAAATATGGATTAATTTTCTTTCATTTCGGGTCGGGTTGCCTTTCAATGAAATCTTTTTAGAGGTTTTCGTATTTACATGAAATTATAGTCCTGCGTCAGGATAGGTTGACGTATTTTCTTCGTCGCGAGTGAGGTTACACTTTTAAGTTTTTCGGATTGTGCTTTATCTCTTTCGGCCGGAATCGGGATGACCTGGTTTTTAACAAGGAAGTCCTGAATATTTTTCAAATGAAAAACTATAGATTTGACTATTAATGGTGGTCCATAGTAATAACCCAAGTGTTCATTTCAGTATATACGGGATAAAGTTATAGACTACTTTATTACGCACGTGTTAAAATATGGAGTAATTTTCTTTTACTTTGGGATTTGGTGGAAGTCTGTCGGTTGGGATTAGGTGGAAGTAAGTCGTTTTTTGGGTTGAAGAATTTTTTTTTTTCGGGTGCGCACAGACTACATTCCTAGGCGTCGAACAATTTAGAGAGTGTACCATATATAATATGATTTAATAAAGCAAATAATTAAATAATTTGGGAACATTGCAATGATTGTAGTAAACATAATGTGACACTAATAATCCAAAAAAGTAAAAATGTCGGATAATTAAGAACTTGAATTATATTCGCCCTTTCACCCCCCTCCCCCCAAAAAACTATATGAAGAACTCTACCCCTGAATTTCCAGCCATGAGGGGACTATTCCTATGATCAAGTTGTACACAGCTGAGAAGCAATTGATAAAAGAAAAAGTCTCTCATGCATTTTTAAAATTAGCTAAAGTATGATATATGTCTCACCTTCAGAAGGTTCGAATAGGAAATGTTTTTGATAATTATTAATTTCTATGCATAAAGCATTTATTTAATGCGTATGTTTTTATTGCAATCAAATCTGATAAATTATTTTAGCCTTTGAGCAATTTTTTAATTTTTGTTTGAGTCTGACAATTGATGGTTCATAAATTTTCGGAAAAATAAAATTCCTTGGGGGGGGGGGATATTGCTCCCCTCAAATGACGCCTATGGGCTTATGTAGTTCGGTTACCCGCTCTTGCTCATGTAATTAAGAAATATCGTGAAATTTTGAAGGAAAAAGGAGGATTGTTTATAGTGTGTAGTCATAGGTCTATTTTGTGAAATGAAGATGATGGTAGCAGGTAGTTCGTGCTTGAGCTTTCAAGAAAGGAGTTGTCTTTTAAGGTATGTTAATAATTTTATGCATATTTTGTTGTAATGTTTTATATTAACTGCTGCTTTAACGAGTTTCGTGAATTTTTCAGATTTCTGCAGAAATAATTTGCTGAATCCAGTGATTTTTTTGTTCGGTTTATGAACGCGTAGTGTTCATACGTTCATTTACTGATTGCCGCTTTAACGAGTTTCGTGCATTTTTCAGATTGCTACAGAAGTATCATAAAATGCTTTTCTTCGTATTCATGTTGGGAAAATAAATAATAAATATGAAAATATTCTTTAATTCATTCATTAAATATTCATTATTCATTCAGCTCAAAATATATTTCCAAAATACTTTGTCGTTTAAATAAATAGGAATATATGGGATAATATTAAAAACTGAAACCCAGTCATGAAATTTTAAATATTTTGTAATTTTATTTCTTTCAAAAAATGTTACACGAAATATAAAAACATTTTCGGTTTAAATTAAAAAAGTCCTTCCGTCCAGTGCTGGAAGGAAAAGGTAGCTTTCATACGCCATGCTTTTTAGAATCCAGTTTATTTTACTCTAACACACAAAACCAGAATTTGTGGGGCTCAATTACAGAATATTCAATACCTGTTTTCGTGAATAATGACTATGAGTGAGAATTTCGGAAATAAATCAGCTATATTCAAGTTGCCTTCATTTAGAGCAATTTGTGCTTTGTCGCCGAATTTGACGAAATCTTCAAGTGCCCGCCATTTTAAAACAACATGAACTTGGCAAAGACTTTAGAAAATCTTGCACGCATGCTCAGTAGGGTTGGCCGAAAAAAGCGAAATTTTTCAGATCAATTTCTAATAGCGCAGAAAAGTTGCCTTTTCTAATGAGAAGAATAGCGCAAAAAATAGTTTTGAAATCGGTTAATATCTTTAGGTCGCGCATTGCACTTGAATTTTTGAAATTTTTTGAAACGTGACAATTTTTTGAAATTAATGATGAAAATTAAAAAATATTCAGAGCTACTTCTAATAGTGCGTAAATGCCACCTTTTGGTATTAGAAGAATAACACAAACTAGTATGTTGTGGCCATCACAAAACTTTCTTCTATATAAATCACGTCAATTAAATCATTTAAATAGTACAAGAAATTACATCTATTTAACACCAATTCATATCAAAGTATATCTGAATTTGAAGTTTGATGAAAATTCGGGCATTAGTTATTGAGATAGAGCTATAGGGGAAATTCTGAAAAATGTAGCATAGCAGCGCTACCTGTTGAGTGACGTGCACCAAAATATAAAGAGCATTAACTCATATCGAGGTATACCTGGATCTCAAGTTTGTTGAAAATCCAAGCATTAGTTCTTGAGATAGAGCTATTGCCGAAATCGCAAAAATGCAGCATAGCAGCGCCACCTGTTGAGTGATTTACACCAAAACATAAACAGCACTAATTCATATCCAGGTATATCTGAATCTGAAGTTTGTTGAAAACCAAAGCATTAGTTCTTGAGGTAGATCTTGAGATAGATTGCGGAAATCGCAAAAAGTTCAGCATAGCAGCGCCACCTGTTGGGCGATTTACACCAAAATGTACAAAGCGTCAATTCATGTCAAGGACTAACTGAATCTGAAGTTTGATGAAAATCCGTGCATTATTTCTTTAGATAGAGCTATTGCAAAAATCGTGTAAAATCCTGCAAAACGCAGCATAGCAGCGCCATCTGTTAGGCGATTTACACCAAAACGTTACCAGCACCAATTCATATCAAGGAATAACTAAATCTGAAGTTTGATGAAAATCCGTGCATTATTTCTTGGGATAGAGCTATTGCAAAAATCGTGTACATCCTGCAAAATACAGCGTAGCAGCGCCATCTGTTGGGCAATTTTCACCAAAACCTTAGCAGCACCAATTCATATCAAGGAATAACTAAATCTGAAGTTTGATGAAAATAAGTGCATTAGTTCTTGAGATAGATCTATTACAGAAATCGCGAAAAATACAGCATAGCAGCGCCATCTGTAGGGCGATTTACACCAAAAACTAATCAGCACCAATCTATATTAGGGACTTCTATAATGTAAATTTTTATTAAATTCCGTGCATTAGTTCGTGAGATAGAGCGCTCACAAAATTTGTGTCACATACACGCAGACAGACTCACAGACTCACAGACTCACAGACAGACATTTTGTAAAAACATGTTTTTTGGAATCTCTGACCCCTAAAACGTGTAAATCCGTCAAAAACCGGAAGTCGAAAATTTTCATGAATCCAATACTTTCTTCTTGTAAAGATAGAAGAAAGTAAAAATTATCTAAAATCGGTTAATATCTTTTGGTCGCGCATTGCACTTGTATTTTGAAAAATATGACCAAAATTGACAATTTTTGAAATTACAAGATGAAAATTTAAAAAATATTCAGACCTACTTCCAATAGTGCGTAAAAATCACATTTTGAAATTAGAAGAATAACATAAAATCTGTTTAAAATCAATTAATATCTTTAGGTCGCTTCATCGCACTTGAAATTTGGAAAACATTGTCAAAAATAGCACATTTCTGCAATACAAGAGACGGGTTTAAAATAAACTGGTAGAGATAGTTTTAGAAGTGTTGTTTTATATTTATCTGAAAAAAAAATCATCGCCTTAGATGAAGTTGTTGTAGTTGGATGTGACGGCAGTTCTATCAATACGGGATAGAAAATAAGGGGCTATTTGAAATTTAGAAATGCCGATGGGTAGGCCCTTTCATTGCTTTATTTGAATTTTGCCTTTCATTGAATTACCTTTTAGGCACTTGTTTCAACATATTGATAACTTTTAAAAAGTCGGCATTATTTTCTGGTCCTATAAGTACACATTTAAGAAATTGCAGTAAACTGTCCAGTCATTCGACCGTTTTTACAGATAACAGTTATTAACCGTATTTTTTTATGATCGTGACCATAATATGATCAATAATATGGTCACAATACGTTAACAATAATGTCAAGTAAGCGTTATTTACAAAAAAGGTCATATGATTAAATAGCTTGCTGCCGTTTTTTAACAGTGTAAGCAACTACCTGCTTTTGTAACATTATTTGTTGTCAAATTTCAATTATAAGCATAAATTAAACATTGTGCGAATTGTAATAAAAAAGCTAAAATCTTTAACAACGATTTTACGCACAAATAACGTACAGAACGACAAAAAAATCCCATACGATCATTTCGAGGATTCCTGGATTCCTTTCCCGAGTGAGAAAAAAAAATTAAAATGGGTTCGAAGAACCCCTCGGTTATAACCCCGAGTACTGGTTTATGGACTGACTGAAAAGGTGGAAACAAGAGTTTATATATCCTAAAGTAAAGACGTAATTGACCAGAACTATAACTGAAAAAGAGTCACTGCGCAGGATCCCTCCACACTGGTGAAAGAAAAGGGGTGCTCGTCATATCATTTACCAAGGAGGAAGTATGTTTATGAATATAGTGAGCTTCGTAAAAGTCTAGATTAAAAACTGAGTTACATTTTTGAATAATTTTAGCCTCTGGATAAGTAAACTAATGGTTGGAATTCCAACAATGTTTTGCTATTGTAGATTTCTCAAAAATTTAATTAATCAATAATTACAATTTATCAATTGCAATATCCTAACAATGACTGTTAATAAACCAAATGACTTCAATTAAGATTTAAAATAGGTATCTTCTGTAAATATTCAACGCTGTGCGATAGGCTTCTGTCCTGGGAATCATGCTGTCCGTAATCGAGGGCTGATTTCTCACTAACGACCGAAAACAGAACTCTCAGACTGTATGGATACATCGAAAATTCTATCAATGAATTGAAACAGTTAATTTTATACGCCATGTAGACATATGCGTCTATATTGTTTGGCATTAATAGGAATCATTCTATTGTTCTAGGAGAAATGCATTTGTCAAGACAATAACAATATCGCGTCAATTACCAAAAATAATTGGAGGAGGTGAAGGTGATACACTCCGTTACTGAGCGTAATGGAGTCTTTGCTCATCCAAAAAACCTGTGATTGTCAATGATCACAGATGAAAGAGGACAATAAGGGGATTGGGATTCAGACGGATTTGGAAAGCAATGCAATCTGTGACTGTCTGAGAGAGTTTTTGAATCAATGGGAGACAAAATGCTCTCTGAGCTTGTTTTGTGCAATATGGGAGGTGAAATAACCTTGCAGGTAGACCAGTCATTAAGTTATAGCGTGAGCACTAAAATTTAACTTGCTGTCACAAAACCTCGCACAGTTCTCGCTCTTTCGGTCTGCATATTTTCCTAGATCTGGATATATACGTTTTTATTTTCATCATGTAATTTAAAACATTGTCAATTTTGGTCATATTTTCAAAATTACAAGTGCAATGCGCGACCTAAAGGTATTAATCGATTTTAAATAATTTTTTGTGTTATTCTTCTAATACCAAAATGTGACATTTACGCACTATTAGAAGTAGATCTAAATATTGTTTAATTTTCATAATTAATTTCAAAAATCGTCACTTTTAATCATATTTTCAAAAATTCAAGTGCAATTGGCGACCTAAAGATATTAATCAATTTAAAAAAAAAAAACAAATTGCGTTATTCTTCTAATTAGAAAAGGCAATTTTTCTGCGCTATTAGAAATTGGTTTGAAAATTTTCGTTTTTTCGACCCACCCCAATGCTCAGTCACATCTAAATCACTCAATACGTATGAGTGCTGTCGTATAAGAAAAATAAGATTGTTTGAAAATGTCAGACAGCCTAGAATTTAAAACTGCTATATCTCCTCAGCCCTTTTTTAAGAGAGAAAAATGTACTCTGGAATCCTTGAATCATGGTCAACCACTTAAAAGTGAATGCTTTTTCAATTTCTAGTTTTTTTAAGTGGTTGTCATTTTGAAATAATTTCGCAGTTGCAGTTGGCTAACGAACTCGGTTCAGACTTAGTTATCACCATTATGCATGCAGCATCCAAGTCGGTTAATAAATACGCGTGATAAATATTAGCATGATAAATATCGGATTGTTTAAAAGTGTCGGCCATCCTAAAAATTCAAAATACTATGGGTCATACATTTTTTGAGATAAAGACAAAAAAAAAAAAAAAAGTTCCGAAATTCTTGTATCAAGAAAGAAAACTCAAGATAAAATATTTTCCAATTTCTATTTTTTTAACACTTTTTAAATTTTAAAATTAAAAAAATTAAATGGCCACCATATTTAAACGGAATGGCGTATGAAGCTGGTCATCGAACTCAGTCGAGGTATTGTTATATATGTTCCACACTACGTTCCACACTCCTATGGTCATACTAAATAACTTACAAATCGGTTCAGTAATACGTGTGCTATCGCATGACAAAGATCAGATCGTTTCAAAACATCAATTTTTAATTTTCTAGAATTTCTTTTTACATTTAAAAATTTAAAAATATGTAAATGGCCGCCATTTTGAAACAAAATGGTGGATGAAGCTGTCCATTGAACTCGGCTGAGACATCGGTATGTACTATACACACACTAAGTCAGATACAAATCGGTCCATAAATACGCGGGTTATCGCATTACAAATATTATAATGTTTCAAAATGTCAGCCACCCTAGAAATTCAAACTGCTCTATCTCAGCCATTTTTTGAGATAAAGACAAAACAAAAGCTGTTCTGGAATCCTTGTATTAAGATGAAACACTCAAGAAAAACAAATTTCTCAATTTATAGTTTTTTCTACCTCTTTTAACATTTTAGATGTAAAAAAAATATTTAAATGGCCGCCATTTTGAAACAAACTGGTGGATGAAGCTGGCCAACGAACTCGGTCGAGACAGCGATATGTACTATGCATACAATAAGTTACATCCAAATCGGTTCATAGATACGAAAGTTACAGCATGACAAATATCATATATATATATATATATACAGTGGCGGTCAAAAGTTTCCGGCCAGCATAAAATTTCAGTTAATTTATAAGTATATACATATGAAGAGGATTCTCAAAGTGATACTTATACATTTTATTGACATAATAGCTAGGAACTTATTTATGTTATAGCAAGAAAATATCAGTAAATTTAATTGACAAAATTAATTGCAAATGAAAATGCGTGTTCTCAAATGTTTCCGGCCATCTTGGCAAGTTTGGAAAAAATGGTATTAAAATAGAAAATAACAGTGATCAACAACATTTACAAGTAGTATTTTGTAGCCATATCTTAAGCAGTAAGTACTGCGGTGCAGAGACGTGACATCGATTCAATGAACGGTTGAAGAGCGTCTATGGTGAGTTTTTTCCCCTATCTTTTTGCAATTTTTGGGAAAATTCTGTTTAATCGGGATATTTATAATCCCGCGCACGTTTGTGAAGTTCGGATGATTGGACTAGCCATTCCAAAAAGTGGATTTTTTTTGTGCGAAAGCCACTGCTTGACGAGCTTGCATATATGCTTTGTGTCGCTATCATACTGAAACAAATAGTTGGGAACACAATTTTTCATCGAATAAGGCAGCAAATGATCTTGCAAGATGTCCTTATACATTGTACCATTCATCTTGAAGCGAATTTCAACTAACGGACCGACATCTTTTCTGGAAAATGCTCCCCATAGCATAACGTGTCTTTAGCCTTGCTTAATTGTAAGAATAACATATCTCGAATCATGTATTTTGTTTTTAGGTCGTCGGACGTAGTGTCTGCTATCACTCCCAAAAAGGTTGAACTTCGATTAATCGGAAAATAGTACTTTTTATCAGTTTTCACTTGACCAGTCCTTGTGTTTCATGGCAAACGCCAGTCGGGCTCGCTAATTTTTTCTACTTATGAAAGGTTTTTAACGCCGACTCTTCCATAAAGTCCTAAGTCACGTAAGCGTGTTGTTTTGGTAGAGCGATTTATTTCAGCAATATTTTCACCACGTCAATCGCGGGACATTGTTGCGGCATTTTTATGCGTGTCATCAAATGCTTTTCTCCTAATAATTCTAGCCACGCGAATAGTTGTTTTCCGGGGTCTCCCGGACCGCGTCAAGTCCTGAAAGCCATGGCCATCTTTATGTATTTTTTAAATATCGTTCACAGTATATGTTCTGATTTATAACTTTGTCGCAATCTTACGAGAGGATTGGCCTTTTAGCGACAAACAAATCACTCGTTTAAGAACAATAATTGCTAAACTTTTCATTTTAATTTCAATTACTTTATTCATGTTAATTAATTAACAAACTTGGCCAGAAAACCACTTTACCGATAGCAAAAACTAAAGAATGAGGAATGGCCGGAAACTTTTGCACAATCGAATTTCGAATTCCTCCCCTTTGCATCAGGTATCTTCAGTATCCATTCAAAATGATCACGTTGGCAGAGGTCATTTGCATAGTCCTAACTTTTGGAGCCATTGCACTTCTTCTTCGCTGAAACCTTCTGGCAAAGAAATAAAAAAAAACTAACTGGCCGGAAACTTTTGACTGCCACTGTATATCAACATTTGAACGGATGTTGGTTTCGGGGTCTGGGGGTCATGATCGGTGAAAATATACAAAAATTTTTCGAAATTGCTTTCCTCCAAATGACTGCAATAAGAGCTTTTTGTCATTAAAAAGCTACCTAAAATATATATATTTAATTTCTTGATAATACTTTGCGATTTTTTTACTTTTTGGATTTTAATATTTATTACCCAAACGCAAATGCTTAAAAAGTGTATTTGATTGTTCTTTTCTTTTTAGATTTACAGAAATCAAGTTTAATTTAAAAAGATTTAAAATGAAACGCCATTATTTCAAAAATATTTCTATTTCTATTGTCTTGAAAATAATACAATCGAACACGATTATAACGATAGCTAAAGAAGGACGTTATAACAGAGTTCTTGCATTCGCCGAATTAAAAATCTTGCTTCATGAAACATAAGAAAATAAGTTCAACTGTTAAGAGACTAATATCCGGTTGTTAAACTATTAAAAATGAATGGTCACTCTTCTCAGCACAATATTAATTTCTTAATAACGGCATGAATTACATGAAATTAAATTATTAATTACATTTTTTCATTTTATTCAGAAGTTTTAATTTCTGAATATGCAAAAGAGAAAACCGTCTGTAAATGCGATCGATCGGAGGAATAAAATTTACCAGTTACTTGTTACTTTAAGCAAAATTTAAAAAGGAATTTAAACTTATCATGTATTTCTACGCAAACACAATTCAATGAACACAAAAATAAAAAACACAAGAAGGACAGTGTGAAAAAAAAATATACTGAAAATACAATCTTCAAATTAACTTCATTCAAGGCAATAAAAAATAAATCGGACAGCAGAAATAACAATCGTTTCAAAATGTTTTAACAATTATCACCAAACTGCAAAACACATATGAAGTGACATAATTTGCTTAGATATAAAAAAAAAAGGTTTTCATTCATTACAAAAGAAGTTTTTGCAATGCATGTTTATATTACACCATAGGCGTAGAGTTTTCATAATATTTGGTGCGGCTCAACTCGACTTCGTACAGTACTAACTATAGAGTAATTCCGGGATTTATGCCACACATTTTTTTGAATTTGTGTATAAAGTCCCATGGTGGACATAAAATAAAAAAAATCATGCTGTGCTATTTAATGTTAAATATACAACGCATGTACTGCGACAAAAAAAAATCAAATCAAATAATTAATATTTTTTAACAATTTTTTTCTGAAACATTACACTGCGGCGCGTCACCCGCACATTCAGGCTAAGACACCGCACTTGTGCGGTAGTTATGCCGCCGCCCTTGTAATAAGAACAGAATGAAATTATAAATAAAAATATTAAAAAAAATATTCATATCTGGACTATAATTAACGATGTAATAACAAAATGAAACTAAATGAGTACAATGAAACTTATTACTAGATTCAAATTAATAATTGTTTGCCTACTTTCACTATTAAACTTATCGAATTATTTTTTTACATTAAATTGTAATTGTTATGACCCGTTTTTTCGACTACAATCTACGGAAAAAGTGTCGAAAAAGTACAGTCTTTATGTAACTACATTTGACACATAATGCTACGAAGCCAATTACACTTCCTCTTTTTTGGAGTAGTTGTCTAAACATTCCTTGTAAAGAACGTCTGCGTTACGCGTAATCCAATTTTTAATTATTATCATCTTGACTTGTATCTTTCTTGCTCTTCTTACTTTTATTTTTTTTTCCTCCTTTGGTTTTAGTAAACTTGATAACATGCCTAACATGTCTGTGAAAAAAGAAAAGGAAAAGTTAATAACACTTAATCATACCGTACAAAAAAACTGCGGCATGTATACCGGAATTTCAGTGCGGCATGTGTGCCATTTTGCATGGTGCAGACGTCGGCCATCACAGTTACCTGCCATCGCTAAGGGGAATGATGTAACCATACACACAGTACTCTATACAAATGCTACACTTAGTTTTGACTTCGAAATCATACATGCATTTAGTTATTAGTGTATGAAAAGTATTTAAGCATAACGTGTTTAAAAATTTGGACAATGAAATCATGCACTTACATCAAAATAAGGATTTTACTTCTACAAGTAAACATCGAAATGGGCTTCACGCTATACGCTGGTTAATCTCATTGCGCACCTATACCTTGCGTTTGACGGCCATCTATCGATAATTACAAGAAATACAAGGGATGCGGCATCTATCTCGGATGTGGCAACTTTTCCGGAGTTACCCTATGTGTGTGTGCGTTCGTGTGTGTATAATTTAAAAGGGAAATGTTCTACCAAATTAATATTGCTTGCTAAACTTTTTAAATCATTTCTGTTAAAATTAAACAGAATTGTATGCATTTTTAAAAAACAATTTACAATTAAATGTACTATATACTGTCAGCAAAATAACTCTTACAAAACCATGAAATTTGCACTTTCAAATTAATTAATCAACGTAATGACAAAAAAAAAAAAAAAAAAAAACGATTTATATTCTTTCTTAGACCAGGGCTCGACATTTAAAGTCGCTGCCAGACTAAAAATTCTAGTCGACACAGTTTTATACCAGTTTAAAATTCTTGATCTATTGTCTGAAGGACTAATGTGGCTCTTTATGTATTGTAGCTTACATGTCAGCAATACTTATAAGATTTATATGAAATATGAAAACCATTATCTATTCGTAAAATTATTTAAGTTATATCCTTGATTTTATAAAACGTTGTAAAACTATTAATAAAATCATAGAAACAATCATGGATACAATCATGGTGAATATCGTGACATATGGCACGGTTGAACGGTTTGAAGCGAGGATTTTATGAGTGAGATATGCACAAGTAGCGTTCGTAACAACTGTTTAAATTTTAAATTCTGATAATGACTAACTATTAGCCGAAAGTATTCGATTTTTAACATATTTTTAAATGCTTATTCCTCTTTTAAGTAATGAATCAGCTATGTAATTTTATAGAATTAATTACTCCATCAATCTTTCAATACTCAAAAATTCGTGAACTAATTCATCCATTTTACGAAATTTGATGATTTATGATTAAAATGTCTAATTAAGATTTATAAATGATTACTCTGATCTGCATCAAAATACTCCCTGTAAAAATTATGATTGATTCTTGTAGATTCAACATTACTAAATCGAAATTTGCTAATAAAATTATTGTACTACCATTTTTAAATAGGAAGCCATACTATTAAAATTAAGGTATTTCATGTCTTAATAAAACATTAGTGGATAATGTGTAAATAATAAAAATCATAAAAAACATGTAAATAACCTATATATAAATGTACACTGTATACCCAAAAACCATCGGTCAGTTTCTATTTCAGACGTTCTGTCCCAAACCTAAAGAAATAATTGACGAAATATTCTGAAACTTCAAAAGTATAAAGGACATGTTTGAACTCATATTTTCAAGTGAAGCTTTGATTACGAGACAAACAGCCATGCTTACAAACAGGCGATCACAAAGAGGCTTGAAACAACAAATTTAATTAAAAAATACAGTGGAACCCCGCTAATTCGGACCCCGTTAATTCGGATCTCCGGATAATCCGGATCGGTCTGGTCGATTTATTTTTTCAAGTTTGAGACGCGATCGGCAAATTTCCGTAACATTCATTTATTTCAACCACGTATTCTGAATAAAATGTCTTTTCTGAAATCTTAAGAAGAATGCCTTAAGCATTCTTATTTAAACTCTTTGATGTTATCCTTCAAAGGAACAACAATGTATCACTTTAAGATTGGCAATACTATGGTTCCGGGTGTTACAAAATATTTAAAATCGTGCAGCGTACCCAGCAAAGCTGTCCTCCTAATTGATAATGCTCCGACACATCCCGAAGTAAGTCAACTGACAAAAGGAAACATAACGATAAAGTTTTTACCACTTAATGTGACAGCGCTGGTACAGCCAATGGATCAAGGGGTTCTTCAGAACATTAAGAAAGTTTGTAAACGACAAATGCTGAATGAACTCTTAGAAGAAGATGGAGAACATGGTGTGGTAGAGATTCTCAAATCAATCAATATCAAGAAAGTAATCTATATGATTGCTGAATCTTGGGATCATCGTGCTGAGAGTATTCTCCTAAAGTCATGGAAGAATTTATGGCCTGCAAATTGTGATTTCTCGAATAATAAGCTTGAAACAGAAGGAGGAATAAGCGAGATTGAAACAAATATTACACCTGAAGATTTTGTGAGCATGCTAAAAAAAATTTATGGTTGCTCAGATGTTGATATCAGCGACATTAGCAATTGGTTAGAAGCAGAAAATATTGAAGTTTACGCCTCACTTATAGTTTTATTTTATTTCATTTTTTCTTATTCTCTGGATAATCCGGATTGGGTCTGGTCCCAATTAATCCGAATTATCGGGGTTTTACTGTATGTATATTTGTGATGATCCAGAAAAATGAAGTGCTCGAAATGCTCTGAAGTGGTAGCTTACTACTATTTGGTACTGTACAGTATTTGTGTTCATTCGTGTAAAAGTATCACATACATTCAGCAGATAATAAAGATTTTTTAATAAAATAAAAAAATATCTTTGGCACATTTTTTGTTTACATCATGAAGGGTTTTCGAGTAAATTTAACGCCATTTTCAGGAAACTTGATAAAATAAAGTAGAAACAATATATTGTAATATGAATATAAATATATTAAGTATTTGATGAAATATGAGCATTTGTATACATTGTGCAACTGTGCAAGCGTGAACGATAAAATATAGTCTTTAGCGTAATTTAGAAGTCGACAACTATATAGGGCAAGTAATATGAAAAGGCAATTTGAATATCATGAAAACTCGGCGATATAGTGAGTTGAATTTTAGTTGCTTTATATTTATTCAGTCGCTAGATAATAAAGAATTTTTTACAAATTGTTATTTTTATTTTTTAATTTGTTTGTCATTTTTTTATGCTTTAGTTCTTATAAAAATGATAACAACAACCTCATTTCAACAAAAAGAGGAATTATCAAAATCTAAATATTCGTCGAAAACCTGGATATTCGTTAACCCTTTAAGACCCAACCAGCACGATTGTGCTGGTTAGACATTCATTTAATTGTTTGTTTCTGACTCGTTTATAATAATAACTCGAATCGAACGGTCGTTCTGGTTTGCAGATAGAGTAAAGTTGCAGATATTTTTTATCAACAGGTAGCGGTTGCAGTCCATGTTTTACTTTCTACAGGCATGACTATCTTTGTTTACAAATACACCGGGTCTTAAAGGGTTAAAAAAATACGTTTGTTGAAAGTCAGTTAATAAAAAAATGTCAATTTGTGGAAAATCCCTTATCATACAGCTACTTTCAGAAAGCAATCACAATTCAGCTTGTTATATCGCCGATATTGTTCTGAATTTCTGAATATTCGACCTACCTTTTTATACGATTCGCCCTATATAGATGACTATTAAATTAAGCAAAAAAGTTCTTTTTGTTTGCACGTACGCAGTTAAAAATTATTTTAGATAAATGCTCATATTCATCAAATATTGATGATATTTATATTCTAATTACTGTATGTTGTTCCTTCTGTACTTTGTCAAGTTTTCTAAAAGTGGTTTTAAATTTGGTTGAAAACCCTGCCTATTATAAACAAAAAGTCTGTGATATATTGTTGAACTATTTAAAGAAACTTCTATATCTTCATGGCTGTATGAGATATTTCTACACAAATATTGAACAAGAACCACATAGTTACGTGCTAGAGCTACAGTTCATTTTGAGAATTTTAATTTACAGGATGGTGACAAATATTACTTTTTTACTCAATTAGTTGTTGGTCCCCTTATTTGTGCTTGTGACCAAACATTTGGTGAACAATATGGCTTGAAACATGTTTTTTACATCCCTGAAGATACAGAAAAATTCGTCAAATATTTATCTAGGTACTCGATGAAAGGTCTAAAATCGAAAGTGTCCGATGACTTTTGGCCATTTAGTGTATATAAAATATAAAATATTAGAATGAGATTCAGGCGCAAAAGAAGTGAAGATTTTCTAAGATTACCGAATATTTCTGGGAACGAAAGGGGTGGGGGCATAAAAAGAACAATGCATGAGACAAAGTTATCTAAATAATGGAGTTATGAATAAAGAGGAGGAGACATACAGTGTACTGTCTACCAGTTGTGAGTGAAGTAACTGAGGAGGTTGTCACAAGATGGCGGCTGCTTTTTTTTAAATCGGATCTTCAGTTTCTGATTACCGCCAAGGCAAACATCCCACCAGTAAAATTGAATAGAAAATTCCGTCTTAATTAAGCGTCTTATTCTTGGCAAATTTTCTCAAAAAATATCGTAAAAATTTCTATTTGTTTTTACTGGTGTCAGTATGCCTTTTAAAACTGTCAGTTTGTTTCCCTGGTTGTCACAATATGGCGGAAACGCAGGGCCTAACTACCGCCAAAGTAAACTCCTACCAGTAAAAACGAAAACCTCTTTCTACCATTATTTATGACTGAAATTTTGTAATAACAAGGCGTTTAAATAAGTTGAAAATTTTTATATAAATCTATTGGTGGAAGATTCTACCGGCGGTAAACAACTCCTGCGATAGCGGTTACAGTTGAAGCTTCACTATTTTAAAGATATGTCAGTTCCTTTTTATTAATAGTTCCATGATCTAAATAGAATTTCATGCTGTATTTTTTACATTGTTATCTAAGATAGTTAAAATACCTTTCGAAGTCTTAAATTTTATCTAGCAGGGTAAATTTATGTAACAACAGTTTACTATTTTTTATTATTATAAAACTGTTTCTCGAAAAATTGTACGGGGTAACGCAATTTGGATGAAATGTATAGATTTAAGAATGTAATATCTAAATAGATCACAAATATGTTTTGCATGAAAAAACACATTTTCTTATTCGTCAGTAAAACTAGTGTTGAACGTTTTTTCAACGCAAATTTTCCCGATGACTTCGAAACATTACTATTTCCGTGAATTTTAGAAAGTTCAGCGATTTTTACAAAAAGTGCTTATAATTTCCGATTTATATATATATATATATATATATATATATATTGCTTTTTATCCCCTTGAAGGGCGGTTGAATATATTATATCCTACCTACGCTTAATGAAGATTTGCACTAGAAAAATTTTATTAAATTTTACTTTTCTGACTTTCGTGGAAAAAAGTAGTAAAATTGCTTTTCCCTATTTTGCAATAAAATATTGGAAAGATTCCGATGTGAATTCAACATTACAGAAACACAATTACGTGCCCCTGAAAGGGTTAAACTTTTATGGAAAATGAAATTTGGTAAATGAAAGTCAACATTTCTTGAATTGACATTTATATGAAATGATTTTGATAATATAGGGAAGGTAGGGGTAATTGGGATCAGTAGCACTTCAGGAGCAATCTGCAACAGATAAAAAATATTGACCATGCTAATTATAAAATCTGACTAATATTCTACATGTGCAATTTTTTTAGAGTGAAAATGTATGTTCCTGTAGAAGTAATCACTGTTTTCTTAGAACACAAAAAAAAAAAAAAAAACGTCGCCCATCAAAATGAGAATGTTTTAGTTAAAAAGGTCCTGTGTAAAAAAATTGTAGGAATATTGAAATGTAGCTATTGATTTAAATTTAGAAAAAGGTTGTTTTTAAGAGGAAATGGTTACGTTTTGCAACAGACGGAGGATAATGTTAATAATCTGCATGATTTTATAACTACCCTAGAAATAGCATTTTCGGGGTAAATAGGATCACAGAGTTTTTGGGTTAAAGGTAAATGAGATCGCATATTTTATTTTCTGTTTAAACAAACTGTGGTTTAGAATGCATTTTTTAATGTTTCAGTTTTCAGATCCTGTGAAATACCCCTAGTTTGGTTTACTTTATTGCACATTTTAAAATTTTATTTTGCATTTATTCTAAATTTTAGCCTTAACTGCATATTTTAGGCCTAATTAGGCATAAACACTTTCAATGTAATTGAAATTTTCCTCCTTCACAACATATGAGCTTTGACTGCTCCTTTTTTCCCCGTTGCTTGCATTTCATGTTATTTTGAAAAAAAAAATTCTTTTTCTTTTTAACTTTAAAAGTTAGTTCTTTAGTAGGGGAAGGTGGCTTTAAATGATCCTAGCGAGTAAAACGATCCACATAGGTTTCCTTCCAGACTGGTCGCGCTCTCTACAGGGTAACACATAAACTAGTTGTGCCGAGTGAAGAAGAAGCAATGGCGGTATTCAAACGATCGTACTATTACGCATCTGAAGAGAATTCTTTAAAAAGGTGGTTTTGATAACATCTGTTATAAGATAAGCACTAACTTTCATATCTATTTACATATACTGTTTTTCAAGTACGGAGATATGGCTTGGTTTACTTAATCGAGTATGTTTTTAGATGTGAATTGCACATGCTAAGTTTGTTATGTTTCTCGGCGTCATCTAGTTATATGATCTAAAATGGACTGTCATGTTGTCGGGTAAAAGGATCCATTATGTGGATCGTTTTACTACCATTTTATTGACTGAAGAAAATCCGGTAACGGTTCCTATCCATCATGGGAGCCAAATGTGTGACCGCCCACGTGCTTTGAGTCCACGTGTTATCCTACCGTTTCCAAAGAAAACGAAATCAAGCACTTCGAGAAAAAGGAAATCAATGGAAAGTGCCATTTTAACGAGTAGTCCTTATAAGAATCAACTATGCTTGGAAACGAGAAACAGAGAACGGAAAGAGAAGATAAAAGAGGCTGCACCTAAGAAAATCTAATTAAAATATGCTAAATCTAAAAATGAAATAGCCAGAACATGCGAAGAAAAGAGCATGAAGTCAAAGCAAAGACGTATTCCCATCACTGTTGCCAGTGGGCTACTTTTTAAATTCAGATTTCTTAATTGGCACCAATTTTCTGAAATGGTAAAATTCCTCTTGTTTTCACCTTAATTAATATGTCATTAAATAAGGCGAATTTTACTATTTCAAAAAAGCGGTGTCAATCAAAAAATCTGAATTTAAAAAAAAGTAGTCCACTGAAAATCACTGGCCTAAAAACCAATATTTGGATTATAGTGAAACAGATTCAGAAGATGAACACAGGCGTATTTATTGCGATGAACTATTTGCCTCTTCTACAGTAGGTGAAGGATCGATCCAGTGTCACAAGTGTCGTAAGTGGATGCAAAATGCAAGCGCAGGGATAGATGAGAATGACAATTATGTGTATCTTTGCGATATGTGCTTAAATATTTCGGATGGAGCGTAAATAGGCATTATTTATCTTATTTCTGCGCTTATTATGGGATATTACTTTTGGATCATAATTTTCAAATATTCCATTTTATTGTTTTTTCAAAATTATTTGTGACAAAATTTTTATAAAATAAGTTATGTATGCTATTTGATTGTAAAACTTTTTTTTATTTCGTTATGTCTTGTCATAATTACTTTTATATCCTTTAATTTGCCTATAAAAAACAATTTACAATTATTTTTAAATGAAGGATCATTTTGGATCCTTTGGACACGTTTTCAAAAATCTATTTTTTTCATTATTCAATTTGGGTTTAAAATATTATTGAAGTATATTTCTGATGCAAAATATAGTGTAAAACATACTAACATAGAACCAAAGTTTTATTTAAACAGCTATGTTATTTTACACAAGTTTTCCCCTTAAGGGGATCATTTTAGGCCACCTTCCCCTAATACAACAGGGCTATTAATTTCCAATAGAAAATTTTGCATTTGATTTTGTTTTGTAGGCAGAGTGTAAAATATATTAATACTGAAAATCCCTTAAAAACGTTTATTTCCAGCATACCTATCTTTCAATACTGTATACCTGAGAATATTTGTAGTTGTAAAACCAAAAATATCTTGCTGTAAAGCCCACACCAAGATCTTTTAATCCCATTTATCCATGACTGTGTATCTTGTAAGACATGAGAGAAAATCTTTGATCTCAATTACCAAATGAAATGGGTTAATTGGGATCAATGAGGTATTTTTTGAAAAGACACTTGTACTAGGTAACATGGTGCATTCAAAATAATTCTTTTAAAAAGACAACTACCTACTGAGTAAAATTATACATAACATTAGTATGCTGTCCACTTTATCCTCTAGTAATTAATTGTCAAAGTTCAAATCGTTAAAAAGTGATCCTAATTACCCTACCTCCCTAAGATAATCTTATTTCGAAAATGTAGAGCTTTTTATAACTTACACAGAGCTTAACCACAGTACTCTTTACAAAGAAAGCGTGGAAAAGATGTTCAAAATCCATATGTTTAAACTGTATTCACGTGGCATTTGATGGCATTTTGAAAAGTTTTCTTATTGAATATTTTTTATAAATCTATTCCTTAAAAGATTGTTCTTTTATTAATTTTCTTTAAAAGATTTTTCTATTGATTTCAAAATTTCCAGTGCCATACAAAATTATTTAAAAAAGTTATTGTACTTATGATGGTTGTTTATAATTTAATGAAAGGAAACTTCATAAGAAGTATCTTTATTATAGGATGTATGTAATTAAATATGAAAAAACAATCTGGCATTGGACGCCTCCTAATTCCTGTATGGATATTTGATAAACTTTATTGAAATCCTTTTAAATTTGGTATATGATGACAAAAGTAACTCGAAAAATGGAATGCAACATAAAAGTTAGATTTTTTTTTTTTTTTTTTTGCTTGAATTCAAAATTTTTGTTCTTTTCCCCAATTATATGAGCAGTGTAAGTAAGTTTCATAGACAAAGTAAATTGTAAATTATTTTATAACTTATATACATTGTACAATAAACTTTTGAAACAAAAATAGCTTTTTTTTCTGCAGTTGAAACTACCCAGTTTAAAAAAGTAAATATTTTTTATTTCTATTTTTTAAAGTAAGATATAAAATTGCAAGTAAAATAAATTCTTTCCGTTAAATTTTAGGCTTTGTGATGTTTCTACGTTTATTGTGCAAACGATTTAAAAGCTATGACTAACACTCAGCTAATCGTATCTCTTGAGATCTTATTCCATAATAAAGATTTTTTAATTTTTTTTCACACATATTTTAGCATATTTAAATGTTTTCTCACTGTAATTTCCAGAAATGTATATTTTTATTAATAAAAAAAACATCTGCATCAGTCTATCTAGTATGTCAAAAAATTGGTGTGAAAAAACTATAAAACAAATTTCTACTTCATAATTTAGTTTATCTCTACACTGGATGTTCAAAATAAATTTGTATTGACGATTATCTATTAAACAGCTGATGATGGCAACATATTGACAATTACAAAGAGTATACAAATCAAATATAGCTTTTAGATATGGTATGTGCACAGTAAAAAGATTATGCACCGTTTCTCCATAAAATTGGTGGCAGTCTTGCTGCCTCTATTTTATGGAGTAATTTAACCGATGTAACTGGTGTTACGTTACACTAATGTGTAATATTACACCATTTATATCAATTTAAATTATACCATTATATAAGTTAAATTATCCATAAAATTGGAGGCCGCATGCTGCCACCAATTTTATGGAGTAACGTTTTGATAATTTTTTTACGGTATGTTTTACAAGATGCTAAAAACATAGTAAAATACAAAAATTATCTTTTTATACGGCCTCCATAGCCTAATTTAAAAATATGTTGTTCTATGTCTAAGAAGGACATAAAAAATAAAATTCTTTTATGAATAAAATTTATCGACATGTGACATTTTAATTTTATATATTTTCATTGGTTAAGGGGGTTAAAAGGAAAGACGCTGTTAGTGTTAAAAACAGTGACATTTCAGAAATTTCAAAGTAACAAAAAAACTTGGTAAGTAAATAAACCATCTTTGTAAATTTTTGTAGTAAAAAAGGGCACTTTTTAAACGTTCTTCGTAAAGGCAGGTCAACAATTTTCTTAAGTAGTAAATGGAGGCTGTAAAAAAAATTAAATTTCATATTTTCATGTGTATAAACAAATGCAATATCTAAAAGCTATATTTGGTTTGTATACGTTTTTGAAATTGAAATTATGTTTCTATCATCAGCGGTTTAAAAGGCAATTGCCAATACAAATCTATTTTGAATCACGCGTATCTACCTCTTCATTTATTTCTATATAGTTTAATACCGACATATAATGAGCAGAAAATATAATAATTGAAAGTATAATAATGAGTAAAAAATATAACAAATAAGTAATATATAATGAATTTGGTATCATATCATCTCATTTCATCAGGTTTTATAAATTCTTGCTTTTGGATGTCTATTTTAGTCTATTTACATGCATAAAAATGTCTGTCTGCATTCTTACTTCTTATCTTCAGGTACACTGTCTGGAATTTTTTTCTCTCAGCAATTACAGCAAAAGTAATTATTTTAAATATGCTTATCGAAATAAGAGACTGGAATGAAATATCTGTTTGCGTGGGATTTGTATGTTTTAATTCGAAATAAAATGAGATTAAAAGAGTTTAGGAAAAAATATTTGTTCGACTCAGATAATTAAAATTTCTTGATTTTACTATTTGCAGTTTTATGAGAGAAAGTTTTAAATAATATGCCTTACAAATGATTTTTAAAGAGAAATTTATGTTAAAAGTCATTTTAACCATTTACTAGCCTCTGTCGTAAGTCCTGCGACAGAGTATTTTTTTTTTTTTCAAAATCGATTTAATTCGTGACTTTTCTTATGCATGCGCACGTTTATAACAAAATTATTATATCTTCGAAACTCAACATAATGTTGTTATACAAAATACACATCTAAGTTCAGCAGCAATAAAAAAAAAAGTAGTTATAGACCACTTTCAATGAAAAGAAATAGCCTGTTTAGTCATAAAATGAGACTGTTAAGTAGCTAATAATAAATTTAAAATTTTAATTTTTTAGAATAAATTCAGCATAAAATTAATTTTACACAAATAAAAAACAGATTTGTAAAAAACGCTTGAAGAATATGAAGTGCATTTAGTAGAAAATTTTATCATATAAAGTCGTGATGAATGTTAAATTCTTGCATGATATTTTACGCGTCTTGTGGTAACCATGCATTCTCGAAAATCAATGAATTGAACGAATATTTCCGCTGATTGTATTTCGTTATAGCACGAAAATTTCCACGCTGATTTTTACATTTACCTCTATAATACCAAAAATCCAAATTAAAAATTATCTGAGATCCTCAAATCTAAAGCTGCAGTTTCGTCAACTATGTATGCTTCAGCAACTATATTGCTTAGTACTTTTTTATATTAAAAAGGAAATTTTAACTTTCCTTTTTCTCTTAAAATACGAAAAATACGCGAATTTGAACTCAAAATTTCCAGAAATTCTCCTGTCAAATAAAGGAAATTTCTTTGAATAATGAGAAAATCGCTTTTAATCACAGAGATATTCCGTCAAATTGCTGTATTTTTTATGTTTTTTGAGGAAATTTCTTTTGAGAGTGTATCGTCTAGTGATTTAGAGGCTAATTGCTGATCGCGAAATGTGAGGTTTTACCCATAAGTGGACATATATATCTTAAAAACGCGTATACATCAATTATTTTTGGTACCATTAATAAATAAAAGCAATATTTTGCTTATTAAATTAGAGCATTTTCGCGATTAAGGTTAAAAAAAAAAAATTGATGAGAACCGAATAAAATTCATGTATGGGACGCTGGTTCTGTAGGTATTAAATCATGGTACGAACTTCAATACTTTCAGTATTAGAATTCATAATAAGCTGCAGTTCGAGGTCTGATTTTTGCACAATTAAAATGACCCGCATGTTATTAAAAATAATTAGGGAGAAGTAGGGTAAAACCGTACAGTGCTTGAAAACCGGATACGATTCATTTTGAGCAGCCCTGTAGCGGCTAAAGGTTGAAATACTTAGCTCTAGGCAAAAAGAAGCATCGATTACGGTATCTCGGTACTATTATTTGTAAAGTGTCTGTGTTGAAAGTTTATTTTATCATTTTTTGTTTTAATGTTTGCTAGTTTTCCTTACATATTAGTTAGTCCTTAAATATGAACACATTTAGAGTTATTGAAACTTTTTATAATACAGCGTGTAGAATATTTAATAAGGATTTATTTCCCACCATGAAATTGTTGCAAGCACTTATAGGTGCAATTTTATGATTTGTTTTGCGACCTTTCTTCTCTGGGATAAGACTGGATATCCTACCTAGGATAAAAAGGATATTAACCCTCTCACTGCGCAACCCGAGATGTCCTCGGGCAACGTAAAAGTAGCAAAATTTGCTCAACCCGAGATTTCCTCGGGGATGCATTGTTTTCCGTTTAATTAACTCTCCTTGATTATCCCCCCCCCCCCCTAGTTATTTTTTATTGTAAATTTTGCCTGTCATTTTCCCGATTAAATTATTCAAAAATTTCTGTTTTGAAAAACCGGTGATAAAATATTAAAAATTCTGTAAAAAACGCTCTGTCTGACAAATCTTTTTTATGATCTAATTCTGTATTGAAAAAAAAATATATATATTAAATTTTTTTTCTCACATATTTTAACTCTCAATTATATGTAGATTTGTAATATGTAATAAAAAAATTGCGCAATTTTTTAACACATATTGATAAAACAATTACGCAGCGTGAGGGTTAAAAAAGAATAATCAAAGGGCCGAAAACAATTATTCAATAAAGGCAATTAAAACTACCTGGATAAGAGAGATTATTATTTTTATAAAGTTGATAACGATTACTATTTATTGTAAATAATATTTGTTCTGTTGCTTCAAAAATTGTAATGAGGATAACTGTACATTTGTCTTTAAATATTCAATCATTAGACATAATTGAAATATTATTAGTTTAGTTACTTAGTTAAAGTTACTAACAAATAAATTGTTCTTTTTAAAAAGGAAAACTAAACTTTTTCATTACATGTACGTATAATGTATCCATGTGGTTTCAACCCACCAGTGGGGAAAATCGAATGGTTTTATTTTTTATAAATGATCATTCATAATTAAAGTATTATGAATTCATTAAATATTTAAAGTAATATTATGATACAAGGGTAAATGCAGTGTTTGCAACAAAGTCACATTAAATTTTGATGGAAATTCTAGCATCAAGAAGTAACTAATAATAAATTATGTGGTTTTACCCCATTTTCCCCTATTTAACAAATAACAATTTAATAGTAATAAAAAAATTTGACTGCGATAAATGATATATGTCATTACATCAATTGCTTTAAATTGACCGAGGAAAACTAAAAGAAAAGCTTGAAGATTCTATTTTTATGATATGGTAAC
This sequence comes from Maratus speciosus, assembly GCA_963932465.1. Classification (NCBI taxonomy): domain Eukaryota; kingdom Metazoa; phylum Arthropoda; class Arachnida; order Araneae; family Salticidae; genus Maratus; species Maratus speciosus. Next base: position 400,736,296 of record OZ010796.1, on the reverse strand, counting down.
TCAAGGATAAATGGCCATAAAGGAGAGACGGCCAGTCTATAAATATCTCCAAAACTTGATCATAGATTGCAATATAAACATTGTTCGTATGAAATAGTTCAACAAGTTTATTTATTGCGACGTGCAGTTGTTGTTTTTTTTATTATAAAAAATAAGGGTAATTTTAATGTAAATTAAGCAGGTGGTTGAACATTTTTTTTGACTTAGGTATCTGAATGTTAATAAATTGACTTAATAAAATAGTCCAATCTTGAACGCCAGATTCACCTTTGTTTATTATATAAAAACATGGAAACATTCAAATGCTTCATTTAAAACACATTACTAAATAGGTGTGATAAAATATATACAAATGTTTTTTAAATTAAAAACACTAGATGTTAAAATGATAAAAAGCTACTCCGAGCGCTTTCGACTAACCTTAAGCCATTGTCAAGGAGAAGAGGATTGACTGATGAAAACACTCGACGCTCGATGTTTACTGCTACAGATTGACCGGAAACTCACCTCAGGAAGCCCGCAGGTGGTCGTATCCATTAAACTGAAGGAGGGGGAAGGTAGAGAAAGCTCAATCCTCCGAGAGACCGAACTTTCCAGTAATATTAAGTAAATTAAACCAGATACGCGGAATTTGGTATGATAATACGTCATTACAACAATTTTCTGCTTGGGTTAAAATTTCCAAAGACTCTAAAATAGCACAACTATTAAAATCAGAAGCCTGGATAATGACTTTTGCTCGATTGAAAAGGATGTCAATATCTTTAGTTTGAAACAACCTTGAGAGGGCGGTAGCCGGTCTATTTTTATTAATATCCTGCATATGCTCTTTAACTCTTGTTTGGAATTTTCTTGTGGTCATACCAATGTAATTGAATATCTTATTTGTTTCTTTACTTCTGTATGGGATGATATAAACTCCTGACTTACTTTCCATACTAATAGGATCAACTCTTTTTTGCACAAGATTAATTAATTTGGTGTTATCTCTAGCTATTAACGTTATACTATATTTCCTTAGGATGTATTTTAATTTTTCATATAAACGAGGAATGTAATCAACTGCCATAAATTTAACTTCATTTTTACTAATACACTCTATTTTAGCTGGTTCTGCGTGCTTAAACTTATAAATCAACTTATCAATAAATTTACTGGAAAAACCATTACTATTAGCAATTGACTTAATTTTATCCAGTTCTTCTTGCAGGTGAGTATCAGAGCAAACTTCAAATGCACGTCTAATATAAAACCGGTAAGCTGAAGCTTTATAATGAAATGGAGAGTGGCTATTATAAGGAATTGTATTGTTTGAGCGACAAGATTTTCTGTAAACTGTCCTATCAATGCAATGAGTTAGTTCATTCCTAGTGAGGGAAACATCCAAAAACGGTAACGTTCTATTTATTTCTAATTCCAAAGTGAATTTTATCTTATTGTCACTATTGTTGGCATGTTCAAGAAAATTCATAAGCGCTGGAAGGCCATGATCCCATATAATTAATATGTCGTCCACAAATCTGACCCATAAACTTGGTTTAAAAACGGAATTTGAAATAATCTTGGTCTCCAAAGGTCTAAGTTTTAACTCGGCCAACAAACCAGAAATTGGTGACCCCATGGGGGCCCCCTCTGTTTGTTTGTAATAAATATTGTTAAACACAAATACATTATTATTGGTAATCAGGTTTAAACCAGATATAACGGTATTTTTCATATTGTCACTAAATCTCTGATTGTTATTGATCGAATTTATAATATAGTCCTGCACTTCTTGTACATCTATAGAAGGATAAAGTGATATTATGTCAAGGCTGGCTAAGATGCTATTGTCATTAAGCTTTATATCTTTAATTATTTGAATAAGTTCAAATGTAGATTTAATAACATATTCTGAAGGGGGTATCTGAATGTATCTGAATGTTTTGCAGTACGTACGTTATGTATATTTTTTACTATGTGGACATTTATTAGGTTGAGCAAAAAGTTCTGGGAAAATTTTAATCTAATAGTTACCAGAATTTGTATCGTATGTAGGAGTACTAGTAGTATATCTATAGGAGTTCAGGAATTTCAGCTCCAAAATGCCTATTGAACGGTATGATTTGCATGTGTTGATCCGGCATTATTAGAGAAAAGGTCTAACGATTCTGAAAGCCGATTCTCCAGGGCCGTCGATTTGAATCCTTTAAGGAAGTTGAAGAAGCATGTCAAAAGTTTTCCGATTCCAAGGAGCCACCATGGTACTTCCAACAAATCCGGAATCTGGCAGAAAGTCGTGGACTATGATGGTCTCTACTTTGAAGAATAGTCCTTCTTGCTTTTGTTGTTAATTTCCGCATAACAACGCAACTTTCACAAATTTCCCAGAACTTTTTGCTCAACCTAGTAATGTACGTATATAATCGAATCTTTACTTCTAAGACTAAAACAAAGACGTACAATGTCTATCGATGCTTTCAATTGGGTAACCATTAGTCCTTCAATTTCAGGAGAGATGGCCACATGAAATCGAGGAGAGATGGCCACCTTTAATCAATATTTCAAAGTTATACTTAGTGATGATTTTAACTAAATATAATTAAATTTAAAATAAATATTTAACGTTTACGTTTATAAATATATTAATTGATATAATTATTTAAATTTTAACTAATATAAATATTTTAATAATAATAATATTAATATAATAAGGCTTAACGATTCATTTGTTTCAGAAAATACCACAAAACGTTGGAAACTTTCATAACAGAAACTGATAAAGTTGATAAATAAACTAAATTAACGTAATAAACCTACAATTAACGCGAAAAAAAAAGCATGACAATTCCAATAGCTAAGAAAACGAAACACATTTAAATTATCAGATTCTACAGATTCCGAGTAAATAGATTGTACTAGGATCACTGTGTTGGTTGTGCAAAACAATATAATATCACATCCAAAAAGAATGTCTGGATACAATGCATAAAGTACCTGAAGTGGTTCCATGAAACGTATACAAGACCTTTGCCAATGATGTGGTAAGATTTTACGAAAAGTGAAGTATTGAAATTATACTTCAAATTTTTTTATTCGAGTTTTCTTCACTTATTTCCATCAAATAACTGGAACTTTAAAAATTGCTATATGTTTTTCATGATTATTTATATGAAATGTGTTATTTATTTGCTATTTAAATTAACTTTTCCTATTTTGTATTGGATGGTCATGGTGAAATCAGGAATACTAATGACGCAGACACAGATTTTTTTCAGATGTGCTACATCACAACCGAATACGCTCAGACGAAGGAAAATGAGTGATTTTTTATACTGAAATCGAATATTCCAGGAACTTTTGTTCGAACAATTAAAGAATTGCGTGGAGGCTTTCCCTTGGAAACTGGATATGCTACCCCTTGAGCCACACAGACTTGTTGTCTTAGCTTAACCCTTTATGCGCTGACGGTACTTTTAAGTACTATGGAAGAAAATTTAATATAAAATTTATTTACTCTGTTAATAAAAGTTTATTTATTTCCACGCAAAATACTCTGCTCGATCAAATTTAGAAAGCATAGAAAAACAGTCGAAGCTAATTTATTTTCAAAAAGTGGTAATTTTCTTCATCATTTACATAGGTACAGCTTTTCTTAAAAAAAAAAAAGTTATATGTAACCTTTTTAACTGCAAAAATCTTTCTATTTACAGAGAGGATCATAATACATTTAAATACATTGCTTTTATAAGAATGGCGATAATTTCATAAGAGTATTTTTGGATAATTAATCCGATTACTTTTGTAAATGATTTACAAAAAAGTTATTACTGATTTATTTAATCAGTTTTAATGAAAAAAAATCTATATAAATTTCACATTATTATTATCATTTAAAAATTCCAGTACAACTTCAGATATTAAAGAAGATAATTATTGAGGTGAAGCAATTTCTTGATAAATAATTCAGTAAATAAAGAGTTAGTATACTTTTTCACAGAAAAATGATTTATTTCCATTTTGTCGATATCTGGTTATTCTATGAAACATAGGTTATATAACTATGGCCTACGGCAGTCGAGGGGTGAGGTTCGAACATTTTGGCATCACATAGATTAAAATCCCATTCACCCATTTTCATTTTATCAGGTAATACATAATCTTACATTGTTCAAGGGTCTAAAACACTTTCCTCTTTTTGTGAGAGATGTCGAATGAGAATATAACGTACTCCTTTTTGGGTATTTTTTCGACTTATAATTGTATGCAGGATGCAAAGAAAAGCCACACTCAAATAACACTTAAACCGATAAAGCTAGAATTGTGGAATAAAATGTGGGATATGTAATTGTAAAACAACTATGTGATATCATATGAAAGTGAATGCAGCGTCCTTAGTAACAAAATTTGGAAGTTTTCAACATTTTCTTGAACAGTATAAGACATGTTCGAAAACAGGTGAATTGCAAAAGTGTAGTGTGTCTTTGGTTTAGAATAAAATGGCGCCTTATATGCCAAAGGAACTTTATTAGAAGACCCCCTGAAATGTTAATTTTTCGATAACTAATCACCTCCTTATATCTTAATCACCACACCATATTTCACACTAAATTAAAAAAAAAAAAAAACGTACATTTTTATAATTGACTTTTTTTACTATATTTTAGAGTGTTCGAAGTATGGTCTATAACTTCCACTAAAGGCGCTGCACTCGCTCACATATGATAGCACGTAATCGTATAAATATACATAGATAGATATTTGTTCTGAAATTCTAGGTTTATTTATTTAATAGTTAATTGAGTGCACCCGCACATTACTTTTACCCTGTATAAGCCTTATAATGGCATTACAGACTCAATTTTTTTGCCAATTTTGAAAAAAAAAACGCATAGGGGAGACCGGGGCAAGATGATGAGTGGGGCAAGGTGACGAATGTCTTAAATTTTCTGTTTTCCACTAGGTGGCAGCATCAATCGGACACTACTGGCGCTCCTATCGGCCTTTCGTTAAACAATAGTATAGAGATGCTGAAATCGCCATTTTTGTGTTAGTTGTGAAGCTTTGATTGTTTACCGCTGCCACTTTATAACTTTTATGCATGTGTAAATAAGCTCTGCTACAGACACAGGTAAGATATACGTTTCTCTTTAATATTTATGAGTAATTTAGTTTAAATACTACCTATTACCATGAATAAATGTCAATTAATCGCCTTCCTTCATGGCAATGAAAACGAATATTTTTAAACAGGCAGTCCGGGGCAAAATGACGAGCCGTGTTTCGAAATTTATTCAATTAACTATTTTGTCCATTCTATTTAAATCCTGTAAACGCTTGTTTGTCTGAATGTTTGTCCGCGCGATCTTGCGCTTCTATCTCCTCTGGAGCTAAGGGGCGCATCGGATCGGGGGAGGTGTCGTTCGAAAGGGGGAGAGAGAAGGAAGCACACCCATCAAAGAAATGTTAGAACAAAGGAAAAAGCAGAAGGAAGAACAGGAACGTTTAAAAAACAGAGAAAAGAAGCTCGTGAAGCTAAAAAGGGAATTAAAAAAATCAAAATAGATTCCTGTATTCTTTTAAATCCAGGCCAAACAGTCCAGTTGCATCAACTTCAAAGGATGGTATTTTCAGATGTCCTGCTTGTGACGAGGAATATTGTGACCAACCAACAGAAGAATGGATCCAGTGCTGTAAATGCCAAGAATGGTGGCATGAAGAATGTTCCAATTATGAAAATGGCATTTTTATTTTTGACTATTGTTAGCAGCACAACTGAACACTTCAAGATTACGTTACAATGCATTATGCTTAGTTTGATACTTTGTAAGGTGTAAAAACGCAGTTATCATTTGTTAACCCAGGTAACATATCCAAAAGATAAAATATGTTCAACCTTTTTCAGTGTTGTCATCTTGCCCCAGTGCTGGGCAAGATGACGATTTGTTAATGTTATGAAAAAATAAAATTATCCTTTATTTTTTTCATTTGAAAAATTAAATGGTAATATATTTAATACTACAAGGGAATACTCTAACAGTTCATGTAAAATTAATTTTACTACACTTAAAAATAAATTAATAAACAACAAAAATTATTAACATAATCATCTTGCCCCAGTCTCCCTTACTCCTTATTTTAAAATACCACAAAAATATAAAATAAATGTAATTTATATAATCACACATGGCTGGTTTATAGTGCCTACAAATGTCTTTTTTACGTATGTGCTAAGCAGACCGGAACCTTCGTTTAATGTACACGTTTCCAATATGAATATCCAAGCCTGGAACCACATTCAAACATACAAGTTTTTGTCTTATACGCAGCGGTTAAAGCTGGCACAAAGTTTCAAACTATCCGTGCAATATATAGCTAATTAAGTTACTTGTATTCTTTAAGCTATTCGGACAAAATAAAAGGGCTGTTTAAAAATGAATTATCATATTTTTTTTTATTGGCATATTTTATTTCACACACATTTACTTTCATGTTCCATTCTGCGCTTAATGTGTGAATGAATACGTGGTAAATATTTTGTTCATTTACTTCCAGTAGTACGTTATTGGCAGCCATGAAAGTTCAGATACTTTCTGTATCACCTACGGGAACGATGGAAGCAACACGCAATGAGCAAGTATGCTCTTGCCTGCTGGAAATTTTGCTTTCGCCAGAAGAAATCGTCAGTCGAAAAATATGCTATAGGAGACTTATGGAGGGGTTTTCTTCTCTGTAGCACAGTTAGACGATAGTTTGAGATGTTTAAGAAAGACAATGACTATCATCTTCAAAGAAAGATGGACACAGAGCTCCTGAAACTCAGCTTACAGAAGTCAACATAACACCATCGCTATTATTGCCAGAGAGGATCGTTAGATATGAGAACTGTTAAAAATATTGCAGTTATAGTAGCGTGCCACCCACACGTTAGTAACAAAAAGTGAACATGAGACGTGTTTGTGTGTCTTGAATTCCGAGACTCCTCATACCCGAAAAACAGGACGTTCGCGTGGAGGTTGTTCGAAATTAAAGGTGATGTTACATGAACATGAGATGAAACCCCTAATGTAATAATACACTTTGACTGACGATTTCTTCAGGCAAAAGCAAAATTTCTATCAGGCAAGAGCATACTTGCTCATTGCGTGTTGCCTCCATCGTTCCCTTAGGCGATACAGAAAGTATCTGAAGTTTCATTGCTGCCACTGACGTACTACTGGAAATAAATGCACAAAAAATTACCACGTATTCATTACACGTTACGTTAACAATAGAACATAAAAGTAAAATTGTGTGCAATACAGTATGCTAATAAAAGAATTATGATTATTCTTTATTGAAAAGCCCTCGTACATTCGAATTGTACCTGAAAATGACCACCATTAGAACAAAATAAACCATTTAGATAGACGTTACATGATTTAGAACCGAGTGTCCAACAAAGGACTCCCTGATTTTAAAATTAAATAACTCGGAAGAGGAGATCGGTAGAAGAACGAAACAAGTGGTATGTTTATTTTGAAAGCCATAAAAATCTGATACAGAAGTTTAAAAATTAGTCAAAAGTGTTCTCTACAGGTAGTTCTGTATGCTTTAATCGAAGTACAGAGTCCGAGAAATAGGCTGCAAACTGTCCTTTGCAAGCGGTAGTTGCAATCATCAGCCATGCTGCCTGCTCGTTGAAATTTCTCGAAAAGTTTGAAAATTGTTTTCGTATGAGGATCCTTTGTAACATTAAATTGGAATTGAAAACTACGCGTTGTTGCCGTAGGACTGCGATTTAACCGGTGATAGTCCAGTATAAAAAAACACGCAGCTCCACGGAATAATTGAATTCATTCATTTTCTTTAGTAAGGAGATTGATGATTCTGTGCTTCAGAGCACTCAGGATCTGTCTGGGACTACAGTGAAACCTGTTGACAAATTTTTAACTAATTTTGAAACTATTGTATCATAGTTTTACGTCTTTCAAAGTAAACATACCACTTGTTTCATTCTTCTATCGATCTCCGTTTCCGAGTTATTTAATTTAAAAATCAGGATGTCCTTTGCTGGATACCCGGTATATAGCTGACTGTAAAATGTGTGTCACTCAGTGCTGCAGTTTCGGCACATCTCGTGATTTCACCGAACTGAACACAAGCCAAAATCATTCTGTTGAATATTTCGTTAAAGTATCTCATTATTCTTACATTTTTGAACGAAATTCCTGATTCGTAGAAATAAAGGAGATACCCAATATTTTTCATTGAATAAATTGATTGCAACTGTGGTTTTGTGTACAAAAAATTTCATATTTCTGGGTAATATCATATTTCTTAATTTGTTGGAAAAGTTTATGATCATAATGAATAAAACTCTACAGTTATTTCCATACCGTTAAATACAAAACAAAGCTTCCAAAAAATAAATCATAACTGGCTTATCATATCATCTCATTTCGTCTTGTTTGATTAATTCCTGCGTAATTTCTGTTAGTTTAATTCAAGAATAAGAAGGTCTTTCCTGCATTCTTAAAATTTATTATCTTGAAATGCACAAACGGGTATTTTCTTCTTTCAGCATTTAGAGCAAAACGAATTATTTTAAATATGCGTAATCGCAATAAGAGTCCAAAATAAAATGTCCATTTGCGTAGGAGATATGTTTTAAATCGAAATAAAATAATGTTAAATGCACTATACATTTGATTTTATGAAATAATATTTACTCTTCTTAGATAATTAAAATAATCTTAATTTTTACTGTCAGAAGTTTTTTGAGTTAATTCATTAAAAAATATGCCTTCTAAATGATTTAAAAGATAAAACTGTGTTAAAATTCATTTTCATAAGAATTTGAATTGTTTAATTTAACCCTTTGTATCTGCCCGTTGTCTGCATACCCAAAAGTTAATGTTACTTATTACAGGGAGCTTTAAAAGACAATTTTATTTATTGCTGCAATCTTCCAACACAGCAGTTAATATAAATTGTTCATAGAATTATCAACAGACGGCTATACTGAGTTCATTTTTAACACCAAAGTTCTATTTATCATTTTAGAAGTTTCACATTCTTATTGCTAAAATAAACTTAGTCAATTTTGTAAAATTAAATAGGATGGAGAGGTCCAAAAGTAGATTTTTTAAGGCAAGTTCGTATACTTTAAAATTATGCATTAGAAAATTGACAACATTTATGAGAAATATGTAATTTTCTGTTTATTACACATATTATCTTTTAGTCAATAATTTTTTATTTTTATGTTCTAAATTTTTTTAATTATTTTTTACATGCTTAAAATGGTGTATTTTAACATCTGAGTAACTATTTTTCAGATCGGAGTTGTTGAGTCTCAAAGGGTTAACTTTGAGCAAATGTAATGGAGACCTTTGTATCCAGGGCTACTTTTTATTTAACACAAAAGAAACTGAGCTACTAATCGCGATCAAATCTGTGAAATTAGTTCACAGTATTTACTTCTCACTGGAAGTATCACATATACTTAAAATTGAAAATTATGGCAAATAGAGTCATTTTCCTAAAACAATCCAAATGGTCTAAGGTACAAGGACATCAATGTACACCTATTAACCGTACATTTGAGTTGTACATAGGGTCATTCCCGAGTTTTTGAAGTTACAGTCCATAATAAAAAAGAAACTTAAATTAACACAAGTTTACCATATGTTTAAAATTTACTTTTTTTATAATGTGGAAATAATAGCGTATAAATTAACCTACCAATAACCCACCATATACGAGTTATTTCAAACCCAAAAATTTTCCAAAATTCTAGCATGTAAGCTTCATAAATAAAATGAAAATACTTTTGCGTTATTATACATTACGATTTGAAATTTTATCTCGGATCATGAATCTAGGTGCGAGGCAATTATGTGACCCAACATTGTGCGATTTTCCACAAAATGAGCTCCATTAGAAATTCCACATGGGGGGCTGATATTTTCGATATAGCATTTAGCCAGGGCTATTTTAATAATGCCGGGATTAGACAGAGGTCACTCTGGGGAGAGTCACGTGATCAAAGGAGGGAAGGAGATTTGAAATCTGAATCTCGCTCGGATTCCTCTTCTGTTTGTCCTATGTATTGCTATGGTGTGAGCAATGAACACATGCTTTGCTTTGATAGTTTGTATGTTTGTAACTCTTTTTCGTCAGATGTAAAATTTGGATTAATGTGGTTTAAAACGAGATTATTTAAATTCTGTAAAAGATTAAAAACGAAAAAGATCCTGTGTAAAAGTTTCGTTGTGAGAGAATGCGTTCTTGGATATATTGAAAATATGCCCCGATATTGCTGCATTCCGAACTGCACATCTAATAGGTCTGGTGAAAGTTACACTACATCACTTCGATTTCCAAAGGATGAAATATTGAAAAAAATGAATGAAAAGTATCCCCAGGGATTTTACTCCAAATAATGATAGTGTTGTTTGCATCAAACATTTTGAAAAAGATTCAATCATTTTGGTTGATAAAGTCACATTAAAGGACGGAACATTGACAGTATATGAAAGGAAGTACCCAAGTTTATCAGATGATGCTTATCCAACAATCTTTTCGAACTGTCCCAATCACCCGAATAAAAGAAATGTTAGTGAGGAATGCAATGCTTGAAAGAAAAAGGAAGATGGAAAGTCTAGATGACGATTTATTGGATAATTTTCTTGAGAAGGAAAAATTTAACTGTATGTCTGATATTAAAGAAGAACTAAAACGAGAAAATAATAGGATTGGGGCATTTCTTGAAGCCAATAATGTAAATGTTCATTATTGCGTTCATTTTTTATTTATTAAATGTGATCAATGTGTGGAAATTGTGAAATATGTGCAAATCAATAAAAACTTACAACAGGGTTCGTACGGGTACCGTTATTTTCAAGTCCAAACATCAGAATTTTTTTTATAGAAAAATAAATCTAGTTTAAATGGAAGAAATTTTGCGTTATTTAGGGAGAGATTTTCTATAAGAAAATACTGGTATTGAAGAATTTCTTAATCTGTAAATTCAAGCACTCGTACGAACCCTGTACAAGTAACCGGCTTTAAAGGTAAGCAAATAATTCCCAATTTTGATATAATTTTAATTAACAATACTTTGAATTATTGGGGAGAGTTAGAAAATATTTTGACTAATGTTAAAAATTACGAAATTGTTGAATCAAATGAAAAGAAAATAGGTTATTATTCTAAGGCTATGGAATGTCGGAAATTGTTTTTAGAGGAAAATTCTGATAATGAAATTAGTGATATAATAACATTTATTTTAGAGAAAATATTATTAGTAAAAAAATCTATACATGTAAGAAATTACAGTACTAATTTAATAATATTTGCTTATTGTATTTATATTAGATCAACTGCACATTATTTATATTTATATAATTCGAAATTACTTTGTTTACCATCTTTAAGGCATTTAAGAAGAATGTTTGCAAATTTAAAAGTTGCACCAGAAATAGCGACAGTTGAAAATAAATCCTTTTTGAAAGAAAAACGTGACAATTTGAAACAAAATGAAAAAATAGTTAATTTGTTAATCGATGAAATATATGTTATGTATAAGTATTTCTTATAAAGCTCTTAAAATGGTTGGATTTGCAAATAATTCGGAAGATCAAGCAACTACTATTCAAACATTTATGTATAAATCACTTTTTTCTAAAAATAAAGAAATTTTTTCATTATTGCCTGTAAATAGGTTAAATGCAGATTTTTTTTTTTCAAATGTCACATGAAATCCTATTATTAATGGAAAATGTTGGTTTTAAGGTAATATCCATAATATCTGATAATAACCGTATCACTAGAAATATGTTTATAAAATTATGTGGACATTATAAAATTATGTATGAATTAAAAAGTTATATTAAACATCCTTATAATGATTCGGAAAAATTATTCTTATTTGATGCTGTTCATTTAGTTAAAAGTATTAGAAATAACTGATTCACAAGCAAATAAAACATACTATTTTCCTAATCCTCATAACTGTACCAAAATTTTAGAAGCTTCTTTCACTGCACTAGAAAATATTTATAACAAAGAAAAAAATGCTGTTATAAAATCTGCGCCTAAATTAACCAATAAATGCCTCCATCCAACCAGTATTGAAAAACAAAATTTGCATTGGCACTTAAGTTTTTTGATAATACGAATTCAAGTTTCTTTAAAATCATTTGGCGATGAATTAAATAATTACCATTATTTAACAACGGCAAAATTTATAGAATTGATAAGTACATGTTGGGAAATAGTGAATATTAAACATCCCAAAAAAGGTTATAATATTCGTTTAAAGGAAGGTATTTCATTCAAATCAGTCTATGACGATAGGATACATTTTTTAAAAATGCTTTCAGAGTGGGTTGATTCACGGCAAAATTTAAAGCAAAAGCCTAGACATGGCGGTTTATCCCCAGAAACATTTTTTGCTCTTTCACATACAACTAAGACGTTGATAGAACTAATTAAATACCTTCTTACGGAAGTTAAAGTAAAATATGTCTTAACAGGAAAATTTCAAACAGATAATTTAGAAGGTAGGTTTGGCCAGTACGGACAAATGTCTGGTTCAAATTACTACATATCAGTTCAGCAAATTTTAGAGCCTGAGAAAAAATTAAGAATTCAAAGCATTTTAAAATTCCATTCTGAATCACATGGAGAAATTGGAATTACAGAATTTATGTATGATCATACAGATAATAATGTAGAGGATACTGATATATCTTTTTATGAACCAATCTTAGAAAATATAAATGCTGGAAGTATTTTAGAAAATGATATTAAAGTTATTGTGTATATTGGTGGTTACTGTGTAAAAAAACTGAATTTATCTTGCGAAATATGTAAGCATAACTGCCAACTTTTACACTTTTTTCCTACCACTAAAATTTTATAGAAAATTTTGTCTAGGTTGATCGTCGAAATGTGCAATTTAAATAAGGTAAAAATTTCTATTAAATTTTATTGGTAACAAAAAGCGTAAAAGTTGGTAGCTATGTGTAAGGAATTATTTATGTTGAATAGCTTGATTTGTATAGAAATTGATAATGAGGAATACGGTTATCTTAAAGAATTGAAAAGAGGTGGTTTTGTCGTAGATATATTAAGTATGTGCTTTCTTTATTTTCTAAAAATTGTATCAAAAGATTATGAAAGTGAATTTAAAAAATGTAATAATCTATTTTCTACATTTGTAAAACTTTCAATGTTAGGTATAGAAATAGCTGATATCATTCCAATTAGTAATTGTCCTAAATGGCATTCAAGTATTATTTCTCTTGTGCATCAAATAGTTAAAAAAAATTCTAATGGTTGTTTAAGTAACTATGTGAAACAATGTAATGATAATATTAATTGTATGAAAGATGAAAAAAAATAAAAAACTAAAGACATAATTTTTTAATTAGTTGCATTTCATTATATATTATTTTAGATACCCTTTAATGCGTATAAAATATATTGTCAATTCATATTTTTTTTCTGGAAATAAAAACAATACTGTATTTAACAGTAAACTAGAATAAAAAAAAGCTAACATTTAAGTTTTTGATTGAGTTGTGTAATAAAATTATTAGAGTAAATCATTTTCTCATTCATTTAATTAGTTTTTTACATTAACCCGTGTGTTCTTTTTAATAACATTCATATTTATAAAAAGGAGTTCAATTTAAATCATTTGTACTTAAAATATAACTTGATAAGTCTATAAAATCTATATAAAGTCTATAAAATTCTATTAAAAATTATAGAATAAAATATTAATATTCTGTTTTGAAATTCGCATTTGTCAATTGTGAAGAAGTTCACAAGTTGATTTGCTGTAGGTAGATAATGGTAAATAAATTTATTAAATAATACTGTATTTCATGAATTGAAAAGCAAAGATTTTCAAAAGTTTTTGTCAGAGCTGTTTTATACAATAACTATATCTAGAATACACTATCTTTTCATCCATTTAATTTTTTTTAAAGAAAACATGTTTATTCTATTAATAATAATGATAAAATTAATTATATTCGTAATATAAATTATTTACTCTCTGTACCAAGAAAAAATGAATTTTATACATTAAACATATTTGTAAATTTATAATTTCCCCCCTCTTTTTTAATGGAATGATACTGTATTTCATCTATTGCAAAGCAGACATTTAAAAATGTTTCTGTTAGGGATGTTTTATGCAGTAAATATATCTATAATACACTATATCTTTTCACTCATTTAGGTGATCTTTTTAGAATTTATGTAAAATTTTGTTTTATTATTAAAAATGTTAGGAATCTATTGTATTCGTAATATACATTATATACTCTCTGAACCGAAAAAAAAAATCATCAAGATATGATTTTATACATTAAACATGTTAGTAAATTTATATTTTTTTCCCTCAAAATTAAATAATACTGTACTTCATCAATTGCCAGGCAAGATTTACAAACTTTTTTGTTAGAGCTATTTTATACAATAACTATATCTATAATACACAATATCTTTCCATTCATTTAGATTTTTTTTCTTTAGGGTTCACGTGAAATTTTATTTTATTATTAATAATGATAAAAACCAAATCTATTCCAAAGCAAAGATTTAAAGACGCTCTGTTACAGCTGTTTAATAGAAGACTATTTCCATGAGTACTTTTGGTATAAGTTACTAGCTACTATTTTTGGCTACCAGTGTTTTAGAACGGAAAAATGTGACTTATTTTATCGGAGATATCTCATTAATTGAATAAGGCCAAGCAAACTTTTCGAAAATAACGGTGGCCAACGAGCATAGCAATTACCAGCTATGTGACGTACACTACAAAAACTCATGGAATTAGCCACAATAAATATAACTAGAATATCCAATAACTTTTCATTCATTTAGATGATTTTTTAGAATTCCTGTGAAATTTTCTTTTATAAAAATAACTTACTAATAATGATAAAATGTAGTTGTATTCGTTATACAATTTTGCTCTCTGAACTGAGAAAAAACAAATAAACACATGAAGAATTAATTTTATGTAACTGATTTTGATAGACATTAAATATACATGTAAATAAAAAAATAAAAGTATAATAATTATTATGAGATTTAATTTCAAATTTATTGAAAAGCAAAGATTTAAGTTTTTGTTTGAGTTTTGTTATACAAATATTAAATAAATAAATGCCTTTTTCATTTATTCAGTTATTTTTTAAACATTAATGTGAATAAAAAAAAAAGTATATACCATATTAATACTTACAAAAAAGAATTCTATCTGTTTTTTAAATTAATTACGCTTAGTTTAAATGTGTAAAGATGAAGATAGCTTAATATTTGTATGGTATCATTATTATTTTAAATGACAGGAGTGATATTTAATATCTTCGAGATTTGAAGCTGTATGTATACTTTACAATAATTATACAGTAAATTTTGGATATTTTTCTTTTTAAATTTGCATTTATTTATTCTGCAATAATACCTACAAATTGATTTCCTATATGTTGATGAAGGGAAATAAGTTTATATTTTTCTGTATTTTTCTTAGATAAGAACAACAGAAAAAGAATAATTATTTTTATTTATGAAATAAACGACAGTAAAAAAATATGCAGGTTATTTTAGATATAAGCTATATTTATTATCTATTATTTATTTCATAAATAAAAATAATTATTCTATTTTTGTTGTTCTTATCTAAGAAAAATACAGAAAAATATAAACTTATTTCCCTTCATATTATAACATGGCAGGCATTAGATTTCAACCTTACCTCCATTCCCCTAGCAGAGAAAACTCTGTCCTGGCCTGTTATATCAAGATGGCCTTGATTTAGCACTTCAAATATCAATTAAAACTAGGTGTTGTAGCTATAGTTTGACTGAATATTCGGTTTCGGTTTCGTTACAAAATCTTAGTTTCGGGGAACATTCGTTTCCAGTGAAAATACTGTCGAATATTCGGCCAGGACCGAAACTCAGCCGAAACTATCTGCAATCCTAAAATCTATTTTCTTCCTTCGGGAAATTTCAACATCACCCATCGATTTGAACTGTATTGGCTCAAATGAGAACCTGTTTATTTATTGCTATGGACTTCACTGTTTATGATTAATAGTTATCACGGACTGAAGACATATATGACTAAATTTTGAAAACGTCTTTCCACGCGCTCATTAAAGTCTGCAAACTAGATTTTTAGTTTGAATACCGGACAAATGTTTTGAATGGGCTCTAAGGAAGCTGTAGAATAAACGTACAGAATAAAACAGCTGACGATCATTTACAAAAGTCATTATAAAAGGTAAAACGAGGTATATAAGCTACAACATTAACAACAATTTTTAATTTTGGGAGATTTTTATAATTAAGAAAGCGTTCTGAGATATTTTTGAATTTCACCTTATTTCATATCAGGACCTTCGAAGAGAAAGACGAATCCCGAAATTGGGGTGTTGGGAGATTAAGCTCAAATTTTTGCAAGTCGTAGTATTGAATATGGTACTACCCACTTTAGCTTGAAACTGTGAGAATACTAAGGGCGAACCAGGGCATAATGACTTACCTATTTGTTGCCTAAATCTATGTGACGTGGAAAAAATAAACAAAATAAAATAGATTTTTCGAGTTCGCCCTTTCTCTTCCAAGATCCTGATATGACCTTAAAGCATTTAAACATTCTTCTAAATTTTCAGCCGTAAAATCTGCTCAATTTCGAGCGTAGTTGAGACCTCAGGTGTTAACTAGGGATATTAATTTTTAGAATATTGTTGAATCATGTAAATACATAACACAGTATACCGAGAACTGATTTAAAACATTTCTTTTGTGTTTGAGGTCCAAGTAACATCAGATTACAGTATTTTTACTAACTGAGGTAATTTTCGGATTGTCGGGTGTTTTAAAATCATAGCTGTTACAAAAAATCTATAAAATTCATTAATTAGCAAATAATTATCACTGCTGGTTCATATATCTAGAAATTAATTAGCAAAGCATTGTTCTAAATGAACCAAAGATTTTTAAATAATGATAGCTACCATATACTTTTAACTGATAAATTAATAAATGTTCTAAATTTACAGAAGACAGATCCTGAAATTTTGTAAGTTAATTTTTCTTGATGCAAAGGGATACCACGAATCGTTTGCTAAATTTATAGAGAAACCAACTGGTAATAAAAATTATTACTTATTTTTGTGCTAATCTTTTACATGCGTTAATAGTTAAATTGGATTTCAATTTTTTGATTTTCAAATAACCCTTTGCTCTCCGTTGTCACCGATGCGGCGACATCATCTTTCGTTGCAAAATTTGTTTTTCACACCAGTAATAAAGGAAAATAAAAATTTTAATCAGAGCCTTTTTGAAATTGTGTACTTGAAGGAAACTTCTTTTATAAAAGTGCGCCGGCCGATTAAAATTTGTGTAAGAGACGCCGCAGTCGAAAGGATTAAAATTTATTTGCTGTTCTTAGACATATTAAAAAAAAGCGAAAGAAAGTGTTCGTTTTCATATTAATTTAATAATCATTAGCGCCATAAGTATCAAGTAAATTCGAATAAAAAGAATAATTAAATCTACAAGTGGCTTTTAAAACTTTTCAACTAAGTTGAAAAGTGTTTATGAATTCGGTTTGTCTGTCCGTCTGCCTGTCTACGTCTACGCGCAAGCTCGCGTAAATACACTCGGATTGCCATGTGATTTATATATGAGGACCCCAGAAGCCAAGGGGTATAAGTGACAAAATTGAAAAAAATTGAACTAAGTGCACAGACGACCTGGAAATATGCTTTTTTCTTATCAGGTAAAGAAATATAAATGATTTTCTAATTATGTGTTATGTTTTAGACACCAACCACTTTTGCCGAATAATGATCAATAATGATTAATTATAAATTTAAAGAAAATTGCACTCTACCTTTTACACATTTATTGAAATAAGAGTTCAAAAACCACTGTGAAATAAGCAGCAGTTTCCTATTTCAATTCAGTCAATTATTATTGATGTTCAACTTTAACATCAATTATCTTTGAACTCAATTTACTCCAAATCGAATTTTTGTTACTTGTACTCCTTGGCTTCTGATGTCCTCATATGTTATTGCGGTTTACCATGGCATGTTCGGTATTGAAAATGAAGTGTGTAGCATTACTATTTAGTTTACAGGGTCACTCAAAAGAATTCCGTTACACTATAGTCGACGGGGAGAAATAGTTTGCAGTATATTTTAATGATTTACACTATTCCAGATATATTGAAATTAATATACGAGGGTGGTTCAATAATTATTGTCCCGAGTGTGTATAAAATATTTGTACTGCTATTGTTGATGTGGTATATTGAAGCCTAATGTCTTAGATGCCTATATGCTCAATTTCAGAACCGTAGCTGCTATATTGACATATTTTTGTAGTTTTAGGTGTGAAAGGTGGCACCTTGCTTGAAAAGGGCGGTTGGGGTAAAAGGCTGGTTTGGAGCTTATGGGGCCAGACCTGAAGCAGTTCTGTGATATATTTGTTACAGTGGATGAGACGTTGTCACAAATCTATCATAGAACTGCTCCAGGCCTGGCCCCATAAGATCCAAACCAGCCTTCCCCCAACCCCCCTTTTAATCTATGTGCCACCTCTCACACCTAAAACGAAACAAAATATGCTAATATAGCAGCTACAGTTCTGAAATTAGAATATAGGCATCTAAGACATAGGCTTCAAAAATCCACATCAACCATCGCAGTACAAATACTTTATACACACTCGGGACAATAATTATTGAACCACACTCGTACATCATAGAGACTCACTATAAGATACTTACTACAGAATATGGTTTTCATAGCATTTATCTTTCGTTTAAAAGGACACACAAAATAATTCGTTTACGGTACTGTATTTGAGCAATAATTGCTGGAAGTTAGTTTACAATTTTGGAATGCGTTTTTAATTTTAACAAATTTTCTGCATGTACCTTGATATGTGTAAATTCTATAGATCACATGCAGGGCTGCTCAAAATAATTCCAGTACATTTCTGCTTATTGCCGGAAACTGCTGAAGAGGGATTTTAAACTGCAAAAGATTTCGGCTAATTTTTCGACTGTAGATGGAAATTGTTTAAATTTTGTTTTCAGTTGGGTTATGCGTTTTCTAATCTGTTCAATTAGACATCATCTTTCACAATATTAACGGTGAAGTTTTGTTACATTGTTTTGAATATGTTGGAAAGTGTTTCATAATCTATGATTGACGCATAATTTTTCTTTCTTGCTTCTATGTTATATTGATTTCATAATTTCTAAATTTATAATCCATATTAGATATTTTAACTCACATACCTAATTTGTTTTCAAAACAAATCCTGCCCAATGAATCAAAAATAGGATATTTGCAAGTGGTCTTCGACTTCCGCATATTTCAACTTTCGAAAACATTTGAGGAACCAGTGACATTCTAATATCGAGAACCACCTGTGTGTTATTTGATAAAAATGCGTTTTCCAATCAAAGATAAATATATTTTTATGCTTTTTCAACATTTCATTGAAAGTTAGAAATTCCTGGAATGTTTTCGATACGTATTCTTAATTGCATTAACAAGAAATATGAAACAGGGGAATAAGAATTTGCACAAAGGAGACTTCACTTTATGCATGACTGATTTCTCTAATGATACTATAAAAATGTTTGAAATTATAAAATAAATAAAGGAAGTGAAACTATATAAGCGTTTACTTTTGACTTAAACTAAGAAATATAATTTAATATTTATATATATTTTTTCATGTACAGTAGTCTAAAAGAAAGACAAAGAGAGAGAGATAGAGAGAGCCCCTACCGACTCTGCTGCAAATCATTGTATAAAAATGTGACTAGTACCCAGGGTCTGATTAATTTCATGTAGAGAATCGCTCATAGCTTCTGGAACTTGATCTCTGTTTAAGCAATTATAGGTTACAACTCATATGTCTTTTCGAACATACCGTAAATTTTCAAAAATAAGCCCTCCCCCAACCTTGACAACATAAAATATTGAAAAAAAAATAGGGAGGAGGCTTATAAACAGATTATTTTAAATTTCCTCAATACTAATTCTCAATATTAATGGCTATTAGCAGAAATTAACTGGTACACGATAAGGTATATTCCGTAATAGTCCAGGCAATAGGGGATTTAACCTGGCGAAATTAATGGTAGTTCTGGAAATCGGCTTACTTTATGTTTTTTGGGTCGCTGAATCCGAATTTGTATCTTCCCACCAAAATTTCCCTCGGCAACCCCCCCCCCCCCAAATTTTGGTACAATGCTGCCCCCCTCCCCAAAAAAAAGGTTATTATTAAAAGAATCAATTTTTTTATTGTTTTAGGGGAAAAGTATCTATAAATTCAGAAAGCAGACAAAATTTGCAACAAGTAAGATATGTGACATTATGACGTAGGACGAATGGGGAGGGGGGTAGGATCTGCCTCGGAACATGCGCCGCGGAGCTGCGTGAACTAATTTGCGCAATTCCACTTAACCACTCACATCGTTTACATTCGCCCTCCCGTCTCCCCTACGAATTTCCTCTATAAGGTTTACTTTAAGTTTTTTGGGTAGCTGAATCCGAATTTTTAACTTCCCCCCAAAATCCCCTCATTCACCTTCCCCCAAATAGTTGTTTTTAAATTAAACTTTTTATTGTTTTAGGCGAAAAGTATCTATAAATTCCGAAAGTACATAAAATTTGCAACAAATAGGATATATGACATTTTCACGTAGGAGAAACGGGGAGAGGGGGGGCGGGTCTGCCTCGGAAGATTCCCCGCGCGCTGTTCTCAAAAACCAAATTTTTTCAAAAAATCATTTTTTGGGTGAGTTGCCGGGTAAAATTTTGGTGGGAAGTTACAAATTCGGATTCAGCGACCCAAAAAACATAAAGGGAGTCTAAATAAAGAACTAGCATTAATTTTGCCAGGTAAAATCCCCTATTTCCTGGACTTGCATAACGTAGTGCACGTAGCGCCGCAGTGCATGTTCAGAGGCAGACCCCCCCCCCTCCCCTTCATCCTGCGTCATAATGTCATATATCCTATTTGTTGCAAATTTTGTCTACTTTCTGAATTTCTACATACTTTTCGCCTAAAACAATCAACAATTTTGGGGGGGTTGCGAAAGGGGGAAATTTTTGGGGGAAGTTAAAAATTCGGATTCAGCGACCAAAAAAACTTAAAATAAATCTTATGAGGAAAGTTCAGAGGGTAGACGGGCGGGCGAATGTAAGCGACGTGAGTGATTAAGTGGAATTGCGCAACTTAGTCCACGCAGCACCGCGGCGCATGTTCCGAGGCAAATCCCCCCTCTCCATTCATCCTACGTCATAATGTCATCTATCTTATTTGTTGCAAATTTTGTCTACTTTCTGAATTTTTAGACACTTTTTCCTTAAAACAATAAAAAATTGATTTTTTTTTTATAAAAACCTTTTTGGGAGGGCATTTTACCAGAATTTGGGGGGTTCCCGGAGGAAATTTTCGTGGGAAGTTAAAAATTCGGATTCAGCGACTCAAAAAACATATAGTAAGCCTTTTTCCAGAACTACCATGAATTTTGCTAGGTAGAGCCCCTATACGGTCTCTATTGTCTGGACTATAAATATTTAAAATAAAATGTTTTAAAAAAGTTTAAATTTTTTCAAAATAAGCAAAAAAAAAAAAAAAAAAAAATTAAATAATCCTCTAAAAATTAATATATCATCTTTAGAAAGAGAGAAACTATTGAAATTGTATTTTTTGACTTATGAAAGGACTCCGTGAATGTGTCAGTATGTTCGTGTTGTTTGAGTGTGGGGAAAAATAAATTATTGTGCTGCAAGTAAACAGAAAAAATAATTGAAAGAAAAAAGATTAAAAAGCAAAACCCGTTTCGTACTATTAAGAAAAATGATATCTCCCTTATTAATCGGGTGACATCGTTCAAATTTGCAGGAAGTTACTATAGCAGTAAATTAGGATGCGTAATTTTTTTAAATTAAAATATAATATGTTATTAGAAAATTCGAGAACCCCACAAAAAAGCGCATTACAGATCAACTGCGATTCGATTTGTTTATTCAACTCCATGAAGACGGAAGCCGAAAGTTTATCAGAATCGATCATCAGCTTTTAATTGATAATATCTTTCGTTTTTCAAAAAGAAACTGTGCATAGATTTTTTTTTTTAATTAAAGTAAAAAAGTTACGTATTTTCCACAAAAATGAAAAAAAGAACTGACATATTGGAGAAACATGGAAAAAGGTCAAGGGGTATATTCTACGCCTAAAAAGGGCAGGTTGCATTGGCACTAAAAACAAAAAGCGCATTTTGCGGCATCCTTTGAAACACGTCAAACGGGAACACTAGGGAGCATGGAAACAAAGAAATTATTGACGCACTTATGACACCGTGAAAAATTTCGTCGTCCAGGGTGGATGATAACATATTCCAACCAAAGATTTTTTGTAGGGGCGGAATTTTTTCGTAAAGTAAAAATGATTGAAAATTGGAGAAGGAGCTTACATTCGGGTGGGGCTTATTTTCGGAATTTTACTGTATATATATATGTGAAATTCCTGCGACACTTCTGTTTATCTACGTAAAGTAGCTTACGAATCCATGTTATAAACTATACTAACCCTCCGTCATTCATGTGAACAACAGTAGTGCAGTCGTGGTGGCAAGTAAAAGGCAGAATTCAAGAAACATTGGAAAGAATTTCCCGTTCAATAAATAATAGAGTCATCATAAACTTAATGTCGTTTATTTGGCAGGCACTTCTCGTGACAATTCCAGTAGATTATCCATTGACTCCCAAATAATAGCTGCATCACTTCATAATAAACTCTATGATGTTAAAATATATTAGAATCTACACAAATCAAAAGTCAAACCACCAAGTGACGGCTTTTTATTAAACAAACGAAAACCGTATAAAATCTGGTTCCCCAGAAAATGTAACGGTATAAATACTAAAAAGGAAAGGCCGCGAATGGTTATATTACATAGAAATGGACCAATTCCTGCAGAGAGAGGGGGAGTGAACGGGACAGCAGAACTGGCAGCGATAAGATCAGCTCCGGGACGAGGGCGTGGTATGCATGACATAGATGACCGAACTATTTACTCTCGGCGTTAGATTTATAACGTAATCAGAATGATGGCAGGAAGCTTGCAAGGCATTATGGGGTATGAACAAAATAGAACAAATGATATTAAATACATTCAAAAGAAAAGAATTTAGTCTCAGAATAAAATGAAAGAAAGTAATTTAGTGGGTTTTATAAGAAGTAAGTTACGAACGGATTAAAATTTTAGAATAATAAATAAAGAATACGCAGGTTTAAGGGCATGGAATAAAAGACAAAAGATATTTAAGATATTATTAAAGATAGGTAAAAAAGGTAAATATTATAAGAATTTGGAATAGTTTAACTAAGATAAAAGGGGAAAATTTTTATTACTACACACACACACACACACACATATATATATATATTTGAGATTAATTAAAAAAAAAACTATTAATTATAAATTTAAATTAAAAAAAAATAGAAATCGATTTCTAGAAGTTTTAAATATGAGAATCGGAAAATACAGATCAACCCACGAAGTAGTTTTTGAGTTATGATTAAAAGCTAACCGCATTGTAATCCGTTTTGAAACAGGTAAACATTAATATCACGTTAGTAGTTTCAAATTTTACACCTCCCTAATTTCGAAACTACTTGGGTGAAAGACTTCTTGTTTGGTATCAGAAAGCAAAGTGTATTGGTGAATTCAAATTATGTCAAAATTAGAAGTTAGTATTAAAAAATTTAGTGTTTGGAACAATTTCAGTATGAAGACTACCCGTCTAAGCTTTTTTTTTTTAAATACATTGAAAAAGATATAACTTAACAGTAAAATGGCTTTTCCATTTTTTCCTGTGACAATTTTGTAGATAAAAATGCATAATGTGTTCTCTCTCTCTCTCTCTCTCTTTTTCTCCTTTTTACCCGACTTTACGTTCGGAATTTAGGAATAATCCCTTCTTATTCATTTCAATATTTATAGAAATTAAATACATATTGTGTGTAAGTTTTTTTTTACAATTTATATGTGTAGGCGACCCTCTAAGCATAATTTAAGTATAGTATTAATCAGTAGATGTTGTTACTAATCCATTGGGACCAGGAGCATTTTTATACGATCATTTCGGGCAGACATAGTTAGGAGTTTTTTTCTCTTTTTTTGGAGGACACTACATTACGCAATCTAAAGAGTTTCAAGATCATAAATATTTCAATTAAAAATTACAGTTATTTGGTCTATTTCTCCTAGTTTTATAACTGAAATTTTATTTTTGTTCACAGAATTATGCACCCTAAAAGCGATTTTAATAATCCAAACTCGCACCAATACATGCTGAAAATTTATAAGCAAACGAAAGCAAATTTATAAGCATAAGACCACCGATTTATACTTCAATGTTATTTATACTAATATTATAAAGAAGTAAAGTTTGTTTCTTTGTTCGAGGTAATCTCTGGAACTACCGAACTGATTTCTGATGGTGTTAGTCCGAGTTCCAACATATGTTAAATCTTACGTCCATGACACTACCCCAAAGGGGTGCAGGAACAAAAGAAGTTCTAAAAATTTATTTTTTTGTTACTGAAGGGTCTAGAAATATAAAGTTTGGAATGGTAGTTACTCATAAGATATAAATGATCTTTAAGAACATTTCTTAAAAAATTCGAAATTTAAAAGGAGTAGAAATGCGCAAAAAACGTTCTAAAAAACGTTCTAAAAAACGTTCTAAAGGGCGATTTCTACGCAATCTCAGGAAGTACCGAAACCATTTGAAAAATAATGGTGTCAAAATGATGGTGATAGCTCTTGCTCCAACATAGCTTATATTTTATGTCGGTGTCTCACTACCCCAAAGGAGTGTGCAGGACCAAAAATCTTTCTAAAAATACGATTTTTGTGTTATTGAAGGACCTAGAAACATGAAATTTGGCATTGTAGTTACTTATTTGATATAAATGACCCCTAAGAACATTTCTTAAAAAATTCAAAATTTAAAAGGGGTGATAATGCGCGAAAAGCGTTCTAAAAAACGTTCTAAATGGCGATTTCTACGCAATATCAGGAAAAATCAAACTAATTTCAAAGTAATGGTTGAAAATTGATGGTTTCAGCCCTTGCTCCAAGATATTTTATGTCGGTGCCACTACCCCAAAGGGATTGCAGGAGCCAAGAACTTTCTAAAAATACGATGTTTGTATTACTGATGGACCCAGACACATGAAATTTGACATGGTAGTTACTTATTAGATATAAATGATCTCTAAGAACATTTCTTAAAAAAATCGAAATTATAGCGATTTCTACGCAATCTCAGGAAGTACCAAACCAATTTCAAAAGTTTAGAAATTGATGGTGACAGCCCTTGCTCTAACATAGGCTCTATTTCATGTCGATATCACTACCACCTGGGCGTTGCAGGAGCAAAAAACATCCTAAATCGCGATTTTTGCGATACTGCAAGGGCTAGCAACTTGAAATTGGGGATGGTAGTAACTTATAAGCTATAAATGATCTTAAAGAACATTTCCTAAAAAATCGAAATTTAAAAGGTGTGAAAATGGACCAAAAGCGTTTTAAAAACGTTCTAAATTGAGATTTCTACACAATCTCAGAAAATATCAAGCTGATTTCAAAAGTAATGGTTGCAAATTGATGTTGACAGTCCCTGCTGCAGGATAGGCTATACTTTTTGTTGTTCTCACTACCACTTGGGGGTTGAAGTAGCATAAAATGTTCTAAATTGCGTTTTTTGTGATACTGAAGAGTCTAACTTTTTGAGATTTGACACTTAATAGATGCAAATGTTTTCCAAGAACTGTCGAAAGAAAATTCCAAATTTAACTGGATGAAGTGAGCGAAAAGAGTTCTATAAACGTTCTAAATTATCATTTTTATTGAATCTTATTAAATACTAAACCTTTAAAAAAATAATATCTGCAAATTGGTGGTGATAGAACCTGCTAAAACATAAGATATATCAAATATAAGCTATATTTTATGTCGGTAACTACCAGGAGTGGCACCTAGAGGGTTGCAGGAGCAAAAAACATTTTAAATTGCGATTTCTGTGATACTGAAGATACTAGAAACTTGAAATAAGGCATGAGAGTTACTTATAAATATAAGTGCCCTTTAAGAACAGTCGAAAACAAATTCGAAATTTAAAAGTGGTGAAGCGAAGGGAAGGAGTAAAAAGCGTTCTAAAAAAATTCAAAGTTACGATTTCGATACAATCTCAGGAAATAATGAACCGATTCCAAAAGTAATGGTTGCAAATCAATAGTGACAGTCTCTAAACCTACTGAGGCTATATTTTATGCTGGTGCCACTGCCATCTTGGGTTGGCAGGAACAACAAACGTTCTAAAAAAGTCTGTAAAAACATTCTAAATTATGTTTTCTATGCAATATTAGGAAATACTAAACCGATTTTAAAATTAATGTTGACAAATTAATGATGGTAGTCCCTGTTTCAACATAGAAATTTTATGTTGTTGCCACTACCACCAGAGAGTTGGTAGACCGATAGACAAGAAGCTTGGAATTTGACATGATGGTTAATTTTAAGATGTAAATGTGTTGTTAAGAAGATGGTTTCTAAAAAACTCAAAACCTCAAAGGAATACCGAAATGAGCGTATGAAATGAGAATAAAAGCTTAAAAATATTTTCTAAATTATCATGTATTTAGAATCAGTTTTAGTTCTTATTAATTTAAGTCTCATTTCTGCCTTATGTAATGTAATAATGAAGGTTAGTCAAATTGTGACTTAATTAGTAATTTTTGAATTATTCCTAAAAGTATAATTTCTTCTAATAATAATTAGACATACAAATATCACTTGGGATATTTCAACTATTATGCGAGCCAAGCCACGGGATTTGCTAGTATAATATATTTTGCTCTGTAAATAACACTTACTGCTAAAAATAACACTTACTGCTAACAATATTGTCAAATTTCCTGAAAACTCCGACAAAATTAATCAAATTGTTTTTTTATTTCTGATGAACAATTTTTCTGAAAACTGTAGCATTTAAATGCTTCTAGGGAGAAGGAAGACAATTGAAGAGCTAAGTGGATTAACATGTTAAGTAACGAAAATTACATTTGAAGAAATTTGATGTGAAAGTTTTTGCTGTCAATTTCATTGATTTATTTTCTGTTTGATACCATATGTTTAAAATATTAAGAGGTGTGGTACTAAACTCAATCAAAAAAACTTATTCATATTTAATTTTTAAATATTAAAAATATTAATATTATTTGCATTATTAAATATTAAAATATTAAGTATTAATGAATAATGTCTTAAATCTTCAAGGCTAAATAGAACTTTGATATTTTAGCTTTACCATGTGATAGAATACCTGATAACACCTTCATCCAAATGATAAAATAATTTTTAAGAAAATGTAGCATAACATATTCTTCCACTCAGCTCTTCAATTTTAGATTGAAGAGAGTTGTTTGAATATTAGAACAGAATTCTCATTATTTACTAAAATTTAATTTTGCGTTCAAAATTTTAACTAATAAAATCAATATTGGATTTAACTGCGTTCCAAATATTATATTCACAATTTAAAAAGTAACAAACGAAGTAGCGACGTCTTTTAAAAAAGCCTACAAATTTCGTATTTTACGATTTAGGTTTTTCACTTTACAGTTGGTATTCCAGTCATAAAAATAGGCATTCATCACAGCTTATATTTATTATCTAAACCATTAATTAGATTTTCAAATAATTTTACAAGTGAAAGAAATTAATTTTTAGCATTTTTAAAGTAGGCCACAATAGGTAAAGCGGAATCATAAAGATAACTGTAAATTTTCCGTGCAGAGAGTCAAATTTTAATTTAAAAAATACCTTGTATTTCATGCCAATACTCTGAGATTACCTCTTCTGCAGAATTTCTTCTGTTTTAGTCCTCATTTCCTCAGATAAGGTTTTGCAGCTCTCCTCGGGAGAGGTAGATAAAGAACTTTGGTAAGAACGATTTTTTCGGGAATTTTGACAATAATACTAGCAGCAATTTCCTTGGAACTACTGCTAGCAATACAGAGAATTAGTATACGAAAAAGGGAAGAAATTTAGGGAATTATTATACGAATTCCTGACAGATGTTTACTTATCCTGCGCCTACATTGTCAAATTCACAGTCTTGAAAAATTTCCCGAACCCAGAGATGTGAAATCACATATGTCTTTAATTAACCCCTTTTCCTTTATTAAAAAGCACATTTTTTTAATTCATTGATTAATTGCATTTCCTTTTTTAAATATTCTAAATAAATTAAAGGAATAATTAAGCTATTTCTATCTTAAAACTCGATGCAAAAATTCTAATTTTTAGTCAACACGGCGAGATTAAACACATAAATGAGATAAAAGAAATATATATATTCCGACAAGAGAAATGTATTTCTTCTACCTTTAGAGTTCCTTACAATTTGTCATTTATGCATTTGTTTCTTTCTGAATCACGTAATGACTAAGCGAAAGCTACTCCTTTTTAATTTACACGGTCTATGAATTTCTCAACGGGTTTCCAAAAATGTTCTGTACTGCTGGCATGGATTTAATTCTGCTAACATATTCTTATAAATAACTAGATTTATCCTTATATATTTGAAATTTTTTTATCTTCACACCTAACGGATATCTTATGTTTCATAAGTCCTTGCCAAATAATATATGCCAATAAGTTAAAAGAACAATTTATGGCGTGTGATTTTTGATTTAGTTTTTCTGACAAGTATCTTGTAAGCATATAGATTTAGTATGGGGATTAAGGCACCCACCACCTATCCATTTTATCCTGGATATCTTTCTTTTTAAGTTTGTAAAAAACAAATAACGTACCTCACTCAATTTTAATCTTTCAAAAAGGGTAATTTAAGACTTTATGAAGAACCAATGCATTACTACACATCATGACAAACTAAAATTTTGTTATATAAATATTTTGCATACGAGGGTGTATCAATAAGTTTTTGCCCTCACATAGAAGTAATTGAGTGAAATTTATGAAATTGCTATATTGTATTAGTCCGTTTCTATATAGTCACCGTATACAGTAACACATTTCTGCCTACGCTATTTCAAAGAGAGGGGGGGGGGGAGGATGTATTCTAGGAGGCCTGATAGCAGACCCAAAGGGGTCATTTTTCTAACTTTTGCCGACCCCACTGTGACATATTATTGGAAAGGTCTGTGATCATTTATTCATGCTATGCATCTCCCGAGCCCCCACCTCCCCAATGAATTCCCCCCCCCCCCAGGGGCATGAATGATGCCCTCAAAATTTAGAAAAGGGCCTCCCGGAGGGCTAATTTGGGGAGGAGGGGCTCGAGATGTGCATAGCATGAACAAGTGGTCACAGGCCTTTCCAACAATATGTCATGTGTTGGGGTCGGTAAAGATTAGAAAAATGCCCCCCCCCCTTTGGGTCTACTATCGTGCCTCCTGGAATACATCCTCCCCCCTTTCTTTGAAATACCGATTGCACAAATGTGTTACTGTGCACACTGACTGTATAAAAAAGGACTAATACAATGTAGCAATTTCATAAATTACACTCAATTATTTCTATATGAGGGCAAAAACTTATTGATACACCCCCGTATTTCCAGCTCTTTCAGGATATCAGAACTTTTGTTTGAGTGGTGCCTGAAAATTTGAAATTATCAAGTGATAAAATTTGTATCCACCAATCAGCTGAAAAAATGGAGTCCGTGCTAAAATGGTTGATCACCTTCGTTCCTTGTAAAAAAATTTTTTGTACTTGTGCTTAAAAGAACTTATGCTGGACTTTCTCAATTATTATCTAGGTATCTTCTGCTCAGCTACACAGATCATCTCCTATATGTTTTCTTTTGGCTGTACCGTGTATTTATTTTTATACAAACTTTAAAAATCTGAAAACGAATCTTTATATTCCATTATTTCATTGGATTTCTCATGAATCATTCACCTAGAATACAAATTTGTGGGTTCATGGACCGTATCAGTATCCAGACATGCGTTTTTAAAATTACGTGATATTGCAGCTAAATGTCTTAAAATAATGATGAAAGAATAATTTATTACAGGGAGTAACAATATTAATCATGAAAACCATAAATATGTATTTTTCTGGTTAAATTTAGAGCGTATGAAACAGCAGAAAAGATGTTTTGAATTTTAATCTTAAATATGTTCCCTTAACGTTGCGATTTTATATATGTATTGATAACATGAAAACTAACGGTCAGAAATGAAAGAAAAAATATACCAAGGTTTTTCGACCTTGGGTATTCTAATTGTGAGGAAAAGTCCATTTTTCTGTTTATGAACTTTTAATTGTCATTTATTAACTAAAAATTAATATTACACAAACGTATTTGTACAAATTGAGCTGCGCGTTATGTTTGACCTTTTTCAAAGTATAATTTATAAAATCAAAAGTAATGAAATACATAAAGTACTGTTCGAGTTATGCGTACATAATGGACTTTTATCTTTAACATCATTTCGTTTATTGTTCAATAATTTATATCTCGCTATCTTATCATTCAAAATTTATGCCAATTTGTGTTTCAGCGTTTTTGTCAAATCTTTGATAACATACTGGAGTTGCCATTGAACTTTAAAATTTTAGGTTTAGTTTTAGTATGTTGATCACCCCTTATATCAAAACTGTAAGGAAAAAAAAAACAAGAATAAAAAACGGAGATTATACTGGCAATCCAGACGCCAGTACTATTTCCGTATTTTAACGGAAATTTACCCCCATAAATTTCAGAAATCCGTATTTTTTCAGAAATTTTTCTCCATAAATTACAGAAAATTTTCCATTTTTCTGGAATTTATGGGGGAAATTTTCCGTTGAAATACGGAAATAGTACTGGCGTCTCGATTACCAGTAGAATCTCCGTTTTTTAGTTCGTTTTTTTTTTTCAGTAACTTATAAAAACTTTATACAAATCTAAATGGTACTTTTTTTTTTTATCTTGCTTTGAAGTTATAGCCATCTTCGGGTTTTTCCTTTTCATTTTTTAATGATTTGTACAAAACTTTAAAGATCAATTTAAACAACGGTACTCTTTATAATTTTGCTTTTTCAAAATAAACATATTTTACGTTTATTAATTTCCAGTCATAAATATGCACGTTTTCCCAAGAATCAAAAAACTGTGCGAAGGTTAAAACATAAATGACTTAACCCTTTATGCACGACGGTACTTCAAAATTAAAATAACTTGTTATAAAATTCATTTAATACATCGTTTAATAGTAATACAGTTTAGGATGAGTTATATATACTTTACGTTACCTTGTTCCAAAAGTATTAGTGGTTGCACAAAACAAAAATATTTTTAAGAGATGATTTCTTTTGCCTTTGCATCTTTTCAGTTTTCTTGATGTTGAAAAATTGGGGAGGGGGGCTGCTCAGTCCGGAAATATTTCTATATTTCAAATGTAAGAACATTATATTTGTACATATCCTAATTGAACAAAATACTAAAAAAAGTATTTTAAATAAAAGGTTTGAGTGGAGTTATAAATATTGCACAAAATCCCTATAAATTCCAATTTAATTAATTTTAATTGGCAAAATCCTTCTAAAATTTATTAAATGATAGTGTAAATCTTCTAGTGTAGTTTAAAAAATTCCCGAAAAATGCTTTAGAAGATGAAATTTTGATTAATTCATAATTTGGGACATAAAGGATTAACGTATCTGCCTACTTTTGAGAGCTTTTTTTTTTAGAAATTGTACACTATTGAATAAATACACATATGTTTAGCTCAATTGTTATACAGAATGATGAAAAAACATAAAACCTAGCAATATATTCATAACCTTTAAAAAAAAAATTCATGCTTGCGGCAAACAGCGTATACTCATTTCGACTAATTATAATTCAATTTCCTTTTACTACATACTGATATTACACTTACCTGTGCAGGTGCAGTGAACAAGGAGTCTTACAATATTTTCAAAATGAACTAAAATATTTTAAAATATGTCAAAAAATGCATATTTTTTTACTAAAAATTACAATTTTTTTATATTCGAGTGCCTATAAAATAATTACATTATCACATACAGTTTTGATTCTAGTTCACACTGTAAAAATTTTTTTGTAATGTTACTAAGAATTTTGTAGGAAACTGGGATGCCTAGAACTTTTTATGTAACCACAACAAAAGATAATCATGTAAAATTACAAAAGTTTCTTCAGTAACTGTTACTAAATATTGCTTAGTAAACGTACTAGTGATTTTTTAGGGAGTTTTCTAAAAAAACTCTTGTAAATTTACTAAATGTTGTTTAGTGAAGTTACTAATGCTTGTTTAGGGAGTTTACTATATAAGTTTTAGTAAATTTATCAGTGAATATGTTGTAAACGTACTATCCATTTTTAGAGCGTTTTCTAAAATTTTTTTTGTAAATTTACTAAATATTGTTCTGTAAATTTACTGACGGTTTTTCAAGGGAGTTTCTCTAATTAGTTTTTGTAAATTTACTAAATATTTCTTAGTAAACTTACTAGCGATTTTTTAGTTTACTAAAGAATTTGTGATAATTTTTCCAAAGATAGTTTAGTAAACGTACTAAGGATTTTTTAGAGATATTTCCAGAGAATTCCTTGTAAGTTTACTAAATATTGTTCAGTAAACTTACAAACGATTTTTTAGGGAGTTTACTAAAGAATTTTTCGTAAATTTACTTAGGAATATTTAGTCAAGGTACTAACGATTTTTTAGGTAGTTTCCTAAAGAATAGTTTGTGAATTTTCTAATGATTTTTAGTACACTTACAAAGGAATTTTTAGTAGATTGACTAGGAATTCTTTTTGTAAATTTGCGAAGGATTTCATAGTACATTTACTATGAATTTTTTTAGTATTGCACCCAAAAATTTACATATACTTCAGCAAAAAATTTTTGGTAACTTTATTAAAGTACCGTCAGAAAAATTACCAATGATTTTTTAGTATTGTGTCTAAAACAGTTTTTGTATTCTCGGCAGAAAGTTTTTTGTAACCGTGCAAGAGATATTGCAGTTAAGTCAAAATCCTTCGATCAAAATACTTCGATCAAAATAAGTAATATGGCCTGACGTGTTTTTCAGTAATACCACAGCAATTGCCAGAAATATTTGTATGTTATGCATGAAAAAACTGACTGACGCTTCACTGTAGATATTCAAATAGATACAAAATCATTTCCATATTAAATGAGCATTATAACAACAGCTGTAAATAATCAGATAAGCAGAAGCAGATCTTACGGTTTTCAGTTAAATTAAAAAAGCGAATAGAAACAATAATGAAAGTAAAGTGTCATTACTGAGTTTATAAAGTATGCCTAATTTTTTTAAAAATGTTATCGATACACTGTTAAAAATAAAGTGTGATGTTTCACCAAGAAAATGGTGAAAAGTCGCTGAAATTTACCTGCAACCCAGATATTGGCGATAAGTTTTACCAGTTTATTGGTGCTTTCTCAAATACCATTATATTAGTGAAATGTTACACAATGATTGTTTTTTATAAGTGCAATTTTCTGGTGAAAGGTTGAACCATAAATCAGGATTTTTTTTTTTTTTTTATCCAATTTTCTGATAAAAGGTTTAACTATAAATCAGGGTTTTTTTTAAATGCAATTTTCTGGTAACAGTTTGAACCATAATTTAGTTTTTTTAAAATACAATTTTCTGGTAAAAGGTTGGATCACGAATCAGGATTGTTTTTAGATCCAATTTTCTGGTGAAAGGTTAAATCATAATTCAAGGTTTTCTCTATTCCAATTTTTTGCTAAAAGTTTGAATCACGATTCAGTATTTTCTCTCATCTTTATGGGGAATGGTTACACCGGATTTTAGCTTCCTTTTTTCCCTTCACTTTGGTTTTCAATTTACCATTTTATGGCGTAATAATAAACAAAATTTCAGATTATGCGAGATTATCTTGCAGTAGGAAAGCTTATTTTTTTTGTTTTCATTAAACCGAAAATTTTTTAAGTTTTAATTATTGATTCTATTGTCTTTGAAATATATTTAAAAAACTAATGTAAACCAATTTCATCTAATTTCACAAAATAATTGCATTTCCCCCCCACAAATATTACCATTCTGTCCTTTTACATTTTGCAATATTTCTTCGCACTCAATTACACTTATAGTCCATTTGGTGTTAGCTTATTCACAAAGAAAATATAAAAAAAATAATAATTTTCTTTAGATTTAAATACATACCCTGTTTTTATTATTGTTTTAATTTAAACAATGGCTGAATAAATTTCTTCAACCAATATTAAATTTTTGCCAGAGTTTGAAAAGGTTTTTTGCATAATGCACTTAGCTGCTACTTTCATGATCTGTTTTTTTTTTTTTTTTTTTCTTTAATTGCTGTGAATCTATAGATGCTGAAAATTTCATATTATACAGTTTTCAAATTTTTACCTTCTTTTCACAAAACAAAAAATAAAATAGAAATATTTTTAAAATTTATGTTGCAACACAGCTCAATTATGCAAAATTAATTGATTTGAATATAAAAAACAACAAAAAAAGTTTAGTATTTGTTTCTGTTTAACATTCAATAATGAATATAACACTTTTGAATAAATAAAGCACAAACATAACGAATACATAATCAAAGTATATGCGTAAACACTGAAATAATCAGCATTAAAAAGGCAGCTATAAGTAGCAGAATCCATTTAACCTCTAATATCAGCTAATACAAAAGTATTACTTTAAACTTTAAAGCTTTTTTAAAATACACAATGTATTTCTATAGTATATTAAATACTTACTTTGAAGGGTTAATTTAATAACAGCAGTGTCGCCACCAAGCGACTAATTATTCTTACATATAAGTATTTTTTCAGTATTTCTAAATGTTAATCTATGACGACGATTTATTTATTTTTTAACAATACTCGTAAAAAAGAAAAATATTCACCAGCAGCAGCCTTGCAATAGCTGAAAAAGAAATGGTTACAGACACTATTAAATAGCAACACATTTAAGTTGGTTTGCGGTATGCCGCTCCATTTATTGAAAATACAAATTATATAATCATTAAATTATATGTATAGTATGTCAGACTAATATTTACTATAATATAATATCATTTTACATAGAGTTTCTCTCAGACAGTTTTAGGAGGGTGCTGCACCCTCTCTGACCATTCAGGTCATCAAATATAAGGAATTCTTGAAGCTTAGTATGTTCTGAATCAGGATTTGAAGTCAGGTAAAATGGAATAGATCCAAGCATCAGGTTAATTTCTCCACCTGTTTTAAATGAAAGAGTAAATATTTTAAGACATAAAATATTTCTTGTGCAGACATAACAATAATCAAATTTCACACGGGGGAATTAATCAAAAAATTAAACAGTATATCAATTCTCTCTTTTATAAGGAAATCTTCATTTAAAAAATCAATCAGTGTTCGAAATCTTTGGTGGTCCGCTGGTCCGAGAACACCAAAAATTCATTTGGATCACTAATTTGAAAATTTTAGTGGTCAGCAGGAACAGTAACCCCCCCCCCCTCCCCTCTCTCTCACAGAGTCACAGGTAAACTTAAATTTTCCCGTCTCAGAGAAAACGGCAACCAAACACAAATCGCACAATTTTATTTATTTTAAAAAATAAATAAAACTGCAATAAACCTCAGTCAATTGAAATATTGGAATTAAAATATCTAAATTAATAATTTTATAGTTTTTCTTTATGTGCTGTTTTTTCAATTTTTAGCTATAATTTTATATTTTATTAGGCTGAAAATTTCGGATAACTGCAAAGAAAGTTTAAGAAAAAGCTGCAAAACTCTTCATTTGTTAGGTAGAAGGAAAATATTGTGAAATTCTTAAATCAAATGTGGAAAAATATTTCAAAAAGCGTCAGTTGGTTGAGGGAAAAAATTCGTCAATCAATCGTGATTAACAAAAACTAATGCTTGCCATTTGGCTGCAATAGGGTGTTAACGATTTAATCAACGATTAAATCATGATTTTAATCAACTGATTTTTTTTAGAAAAATTGTGATTTTAATCAATGATTTTTTATGGTCTCTTTCAATGGTCTGCAATGAAAAATCATTTGTAGTATATTGGAATTATATTACACTATTTCAAACATATAGAAATAATAATTGATACACATCACTGAAATGTACAAAAAGATGCTTACTATAGAACATGATGAGCATAGCATTAATCGTTTATTTATGGGGGGAAACAAAAGGGTTCGCTTATAGTACTGTATAAATAAACAATAATTGCTGGAAGTTCGTTATCTGTTGTGGTAAGAGTTTTTTTTAATTTAATTAATTTAGTTACTTCGTATGTATAAAGTCTGTAAATCATATACAGGGCTGCAAAAAAGATGTATACATTTCCGTTTATTGACGAAATATGTTGAAGGGGAATTTTCAGTTGCGAAAATGCGTTTCTTAAATGAACTAATGTTTAGCATACTATTTGGTATATATTCAAATCTATAGATCATATATAGCGTTGCACAAAGGAATTCGGATATTTTTCCGATGACTGATAATAATTGCTGAACTTTAATTTTCAAATGTGTGACGTGTTTTGTAATTTGCTTACTTAGTCATCATATTTAACTTTATTAAACGTTGATTTTTTTTTTTTTTTTTACATAATTCTGAATGTGTTGGAAAATTATAATCTGTCGTTGAAGCTTGATTATTTTACGTTCTTGTTTAAAAAAATATTTTTATTTTGTATGTGTGTGTGTATATATATATATATATGGGCGAGTTGTAAAAAACAGGGTAGGTGGGTTAAACCGGGTAGCAGAGATCCCTCCTTCAGTTGTACTTCTGTCTATCAGCCAACACGAGAAATTACTTGTCGGTAACCATTATGGGATTTATAGCTGATTGAAACGTTACTGTGTGCGGTTTTTTTTAGTGTGAAGGAATTAGTTTCAATTACTCTTAAAAAATTGTTTTATTTGATTCTAGACCACTTTTTTTCAGCGTATTAAATATTCCTGAGTACTATATCTAATTCTTTCCTTTCCTGATAATATTTTAAAATTTTTACTGACCTTTTGCTTATAGGATTAAGAGTAGTGACGCCATGTTTTAAACTCTGTCATGTTGAGGTAAAACCGGGTACTTAAGAGTGGGTCAAAACTGGGTATACCCGATTTTGTCCGACACTCATAGAATGTTTTTTTAGTATAGTTAATAAATTAGCATGGAATTTTAAATTGCATTCTTAATGCTGTTAAGTTATAATATAATTCTAAATCTATCTAGTTATAATGAAAAAACTTTAATTTTGATTTTGTTTTATATTAAAAAGTGGGTCTAATTTTTAACTTACATTTCTGAAATTAAATAATTTGCAATTATTAATGAACAAAATAATAGTACTAATCAAGGCATAATTTTATATTATGCTTATTACCTTTTAATAAATAACTTTCTAATCTGAGGTGTAATAGCTTGCGTTATTAGGTCCACTTAAAATGCAAATATATTTCGTGACTTGTTTCTCTAAATAAAAAAATCTGCCCAAATTGACAAATAATCCATAAAATCCAAATCCTTATAACTAGGCTATATAATCTATAACAGGATTTTTTTTATCAAATATTAAACAGGCAAGAAAAAAACCTCTTGTTGAATGAAACTTTCCCAGACTTCTTTGCTGTATATAGTAAGAGTGGATGGATTACGAAAGAGATCTTTATTTTATTTGGTTAAAAAATGTATAGATTTTTCCAATCCGCGTAGGTCACTTCGCGCCTCACAAAGACTATATTTTTTCTACCACAAAACTAACTAAACGTCCGTATTTTAACACAATCTTTTTAGAGCAACTCAACAGGCCAGATTTACATTTACCTACGAAAATTTCGAAACAGTCGGACAAATATAAATATTTTTTACTAAATAAAATGTGCAAAAACTTCGACAAAATTAGCAAAAACCTGAGTTACATCGTGGTAAAAATCTTACCAGCCTTTTCCCCACTAAATATTAATATTTTTTCACTCGGGGTACGAAAATATTATGTTTTTAACATCTAAAAATTTCAAAGAGTCTGGATGATAACGACAAACTTTAAGAATTTAAAATACTGGAAGAACCTTGTCCCTCCCCCACCTCTCTTTCCAGGCATATTTCAAAATTACACAAAACTCCAAAAATCAAATTATGCAGAATTTTAATATAAAAAAATAATAATACCAATACCAAAAAGCATATACTTTCAATTCTCTTTGAAATACTGCAATACATTTAAAAAAATACAAAATTAATCTTTTAAAAAATTTCATTGTCCGAAGTCACTTTTCTGTTTTTCTGCGCATTTACTGTACGACTCACATTACGTATATATTATTTAAAAATACACACTTATGTAGCTTTGTAGTATCTTTGAAATGATCGAGTATTGATTTGGTTCAGATATAAATGGATTTAAGGGTGAAAAAATTAGTTTGAAAAGAAAAAAAAAACACCAAGATTTTGATATGAGAATAAAATCTATATCTATCTATATTATAAAAAACAAATATATCTGTGCGTAACGCTAAAGTCATTTTGCAAATGGCAGCACTTTGAAATCTGGAATGAAATTTTGGTTTTGCAATTTCCGTGTTCAGCTCGTCGTCAGCTTAAAATTCCGAGTAAAATGAGAACTACATTTAATATTTTTGTTGAACATTGTCACAATTCTATTTCAAAAGACCCGTGATCGGGGGATGTAACTCACAATTATGTGGGTGGGAAACTGGAAATTGTTTTAATCCCTTCCGTTTAGGTCTAAAATGAAAGTACTAAGTTTTATCCCACGTACTACGTGAACGTTAGAAAATATGTACATATTTATAGTCGAAAAACACTTTTTTAAAATTATCTTAACAATATCTCAGAACAATTAATTCCTTCAAAAACATTGTCAATACAAATGTCGTAGTATTTGAAATTCTGAATAAAATGAGTACCCATATTAATATTTTTGCTGAACATTAAGGTCGCAATTCTATTTCTAAATTTTGCCTTAACCGCTAATCAAGAGAGAGACAGAGTTATCAATCCGCCCTGCCTCTGTTTATTAAATCATAGAAACTCGACAGAGTTTCTCGCCAAGCAAAAGAAACAACAGTGCAATGAGCCATAAATGAAACGAATTTCCGCCAATTAATGCCAAACGATATTTCAAAAATTTTTTAGTACTCTGTCAAGTTTATATTTTCCGGACTGACCAAAGCGGGATTTTAACCCCTCTATATCTCCGGTTCTATTTATGATAGAAACAAAATTCTTATTTCTATGGAATGGGGCGTGCCACGTGACTCAGAAAACGAAAATAAAGTTGAATCCGGCCAATAGGTTTGAAGTAAATGCGATTTTAAAATTGCTGTTTTTTGCACTTTTGAAATTCTTGTTCCGACCAAATCTGTTGACAGGGCTACAGCAATTTGTAATTATCGGATTTTTACTCGGTTTACGTCATTAGAACTGTTTTTATGAGTAGTTCAAACCTTTGAAAGTTTCATGTAAAAATATTAATTAGTTTTTGATTTATACCAGTTTAAAGTCTTCTTATTATTGCAGCGTGGCATACGTAATATTTGAGGCATTCTCACAATCTTTTGACTTTTAAGTCACTGAATAATAATTTTTAGGGTTTCGTTCATCTGACGAAACCCTATTCGTCTCGCTCCTCTGTCTGTCAGTCTGTCCGTCACAGAGCCCGTTCTCAGAAACTATAAATGTTGGAGACATGAAATTTTGGGTACTTATAGATGAACAACTCACATCATACGACAAATCATAAAATTTTGAAAAAGTCGTGCATTTAACCCTTTGGGCTCCCACATGTCTATTTTAAACAATTCTTTCTAAGTGAGCCCCTATTTAGGTTGGAGGCGTGAAATTTTGCATACTTATAGCTCAACACCTCAGATCACACGTAAAATAATAAATTTTGAAAAAAGTTTTATGTTTAACCCTTTCAACTCCAGCTTGTGTATTTTAAGCAATTCTTTCTTACTGAGCCCCTAATTAAATTGCAGATTTGAAATTTTGCATACTTATTGCAGAACACCTGAGGCCAGGCGACAAATCATAAAATCTTGAAAAAGTGTTACGTTTAACCCTTTGAGGTACCACATATGTATTTGAAGCAATTCTTTCTAAGAGAGCCCCTAATTAAGTTGGAGACATGAAATTTTGCATACGTATAGCTGAATGCCTCAGACCACACGACAAAATCATAAAGTTTTCAAAAAGTCTTATATTATTTACCCCTCTGGGCTCTAACTTGTGTATTTTAAGCAATTTTTCTAACCTCCGCCCTTTTAACCCGGGGAGAAATTTTCCAATCTTAGCCGACACCCCTTTGACCATTCTTTCATATTATGCACCATAGCCTTACATATTTTAGTTCCATTTTTTTCCGCCAGGTGCGCCTACTTATTTCGGGTGCTATGGGCCCAATCCCCTCAACTAATATATCTACGGATAGTATGTAAAACTGATTTTCTTTCGGATACAGGTTTGTTTAGAATCAAGTGCGCCTTCTGGTTGTGAAATGTGGAACTAACAGATTTTTCAAAAGGATAAAGTGTTTTGAAAGGAATGTTAAACGAAACCGTCTGTGCGATCTGTGATCACACTTACCCACTTGTTACTTTCTTCTATCTTTACAAGAAAGTATTGGATTTGTGAAAAATCGATCCGAGCACGACAAAACAAAAACATACACTATATAAAAACCATTTATATAAAAGCAACTTAACAAATTACAACGACCATTTGGAAAATGATTTTTTCAAAGACTAAAATTCTTGCTGAGTTGCTATATCACCATATAGCGTATTGAACAAGAGCAAAAAATATTACTGGTTATTTCGACAGATTTTTTCATTTCTAAAAAATAAATGATTTCCTCTGAGATTTGTAAGGATCGATAAAATGGTTATGAATTATTTTTAAAAAGTCCAACATTATGTCTTACTAGATATATTACACTTTTGAAAAGTTTATAGCATCACTATTAAATTACTTTTTTAGTTACTTTACTTATACATATCTTCCGTTTATCTTTTCTTTTCTGAATTAAAATGGAATATGTATAATGCAAATGAATTAAATACCTTACAAAAAGGAGTGATATCTAATCAAAAACATCTCGTTGTAAATGATCCCGCCAAGCCACAAATCTATAACGTCAGTCATAAAAAGAAGTGATATCACATAAAAAGAAGCGATATAGAAGTGCATACTCCGAGTGCCGTGTAAAAATCTATCACTACTCATAATGTTTCCAAAGGACTCGGAGTGAGGTACAGTATGTGAAAACTGCTTGGCGACCTGCAGGCGTATATTTAATATATGCAGTACCTATACCAATTTCGAAAAATTGTGAAAGTCGAAAAAATTAATTTTAATTTCTCAATATATCATTCTTATACATATTTGTAGGAGGAAGATCTGTAATAAATCAGAAAGTAAGACAAGCAGGAAATGGTACGTAATTGTGGTAATAATGTATTATTACAATTATACTTTTCATCATTTTAAACATAATTTTTAATTACATAAATACGTTTAATAATAGACTGTATTAAAATTAAAGGGAAAACTGGTAAAATGGATCATGTTCATGACAGATTTATTTCTTAAACGTGAATGTCATGTTGTAAACATAAGGGATATTATATAATACTAGTAGCATTACTAGAAAAGATTTTTCCCCTGTCATGTGCAATTCCGTTTACGCAGGCTTTACTGCAATATATCTTAGTTTAGTTAACGTCTATTATTAGGTGCATTGTTAGTAATATTCATATGCTAATTATTTTCTATTATTATTTTAGAAACTCAAAATGTTTATTACATATTTACTTAGAAAATTCTTCTCATAACAGTGGTCTTTCTCGTTCAAATAATGGTAATCAACAAATCGACCCCATGATGTTAAATAAGAATGGGCATGTTAACACCAAAAGCTTCGAATTTTCACAGTTTAATGGCAGAAGTAATAGATGAAGAAAATTGTTAAACAAATAGTCATATGTAAGTGCAGGAAGAACAAACATTATAAAAGCCAGCAGGTCGCCAAGCAGTTTTCACATACTGTACCTCACTCCAAGTCCTTTGGAAACATTTTGAGTAGTGATAGATTTTTACATGGCACTCGGAGTATGCACTTCTATATCGCTTCTTTTTATGTGATATCACTTCGTTTTATGACTGACGTTTTAGATTTGTGGCTTGGCGGGATCATTTACAACGAGTTGTTTTTGATGTATTTTCTTTAAGTTGTTGAGGCCCACGCGATGTTTCTGTAATTATGTTAATGCTTTATTTTGTATATTTTGAGGATTATAATTTAGTAGTTATCGAGAAAGAGGTACATAATTGACAGCCGTTTTACATGCCATTTCTCAACTGATATAGTTAACCTTAAACTTTGGTTAAAAAAAAAAAAAATACGTAAAGATTATAATACTTTTTTTCACTATTCCGAAGGTTTTAAAATTTTATTAATTTAACTTAAGATGCTCGTATACTAATCGAAAATAATTTTTATTAAAACCATCTTAGTCCTTTTCGTAAATATCAAAGCTTAAAATCGTGCTATTGGTTGACCTATAATTCCTCTAGCGACAAGAATCCTGCATACTCATTTGTTCCCTCGCACCTCCCCACTAATTTCGACCTCCTTAAATGTGATGCATACGCACTGTTATTCACTATGTATGTCAAATTAAATACGACGCATAATTCAAATAAAATATCAGAGATCATAAACAATATTTCCCATCATTTACAAATCATTTTTGAAATATGCTAAAAATCATGAAATAATGCACTTTGTAAGTTATCTATTTGTTCGTAGTGGCAAAGCCGCACATAGTAGGGCGGGAAAAATTAGTACGTTTGTTTCTGACCTATGTCGAAGGGATTAAAACAATTTCCAGCTTTCGCGTATTTAATTCCGAATTCGGCCTTTTTTTTTCATTTCCTACCACTGGGCTATAATCCGTAATCAAGAGTTTAAGCCATAACTCTGAAAATATCCAAAATAAAGCCTAAAATAATTACAAAATCCTCAAATAATACCTCAATAAATTAAAAAATATA
Organism: Maratus speciosus; assembly: GCA_963932465.1. NCBI lineage: Eukaryota > Metazoa > Arthropoda > Arachnida > Araneae > Salticidae > Maratus > Maratus speciosus. Next base: position 400,693,104 of record OZ010796.1, on the reverse strand, counting down.
TATAAATTAGAAAAAGGGTGAACTAATAACCTCGTCTGTTCTGGCTTCAATCACTTGATTAACGAATTAGGCAAAACTTTGCATTAGAATTGTAAAAATTCAACAAAAGTATTAAGTACATATTTCAATCAGAATTCTAACCTCTACAACATCTGTATTAACAATGTTTTTGATAGAGTTAGTTTTTTTAGATATTGTTATGGTAATTAATAAAAATGCGTTTTTTGACTATAAATCTGTACATATCTTCAACCACTCACCTAGTAAGAGGGGGAAAACTTAGTATATTCATTCTAGACTTAAAGTAAAGGGATTAAAACAATTTCCAGCTGTCCCGTAATTAATTCCAAATGCGGCCCCTTTTTCCTCCCCTACCACTGGTCTATAAAGAGTTTTAAAGACTTTAAAATTCTATGTGCTCTAAGTTTGTTTTTTTTTGGGGGGGGGGGGGATGCCAATTTCGAGTGGGAAGAAAAATCTTGATTATTTATTGTGACAATAAAATGACACAGATGATATATATATATATATATATTTTTTTTTTTTTTTTAATTTAAGCAATTTTAAAGAGTTTTGAAACTAAGTATTATTACTGTGAGAGGTGAAGAAAACGGGGAAACGAAATTTTGAAGGTGAAATTCAGATAAAATTTTAATGAACTTGATATGATGGAATGAATAGTTAATGAAATTTAGGACTGATTACTTATTCACTTAAAGTAACAAATACAGTAGAGCAATTTTTTTAAACCTTTAACTGATGTCAAAGAAATTGTCACATAACTAGTGTGAAGCGGTCTGTGAGACCGCTCCAACGAAAGATGAATAAAAGCCGCAGTAAACTCATAGGATGTTGTTTTTGTACTAAACTTTTTGCACAGGAGTGTTATAATTAAAATTCACCTATTCAAAAGTCTCTGGTGTTAGTACTAAAGTTTCAAACGAAACAAAATTTCAGTAGTGTTTGTAGATAAACTGAAATTTGCAAGTTAAACTATGAAAATTGAAAAAGCACTGATCTGTGAGACCGGTAACATCAGTTAAAGGATAAAAAAAAAAAAGTTTTAAACAGTTTAAACTTTTGTATTGTGGAGAAGGGAGTAAAAAGGGGAGGTGAAATTTCAGAAGAAAGGTTAACAATGGCGGTTTTATCTTTATTTTTTAAATCAGAAATGAAAAGAAATGCAAAAGAGTTCCACCCCCGATTAAGAAATAATATGACAGTAAAAAACTTAAAAAAATTTTGTATGAAAATAAGCACTTTCAAGCACAAAAAAAATCCTTTTGAAAAATGCAAGTACTTTTAAGGACCGTACGAATCCTGATATATTGCAAATTTTCCGGCTACAGAGTAGTCCTGCACCAGACACAAAACCGAATATTATACTTAAGTCAACCTCCGAAAACATTTCCTCGATCCGCAACCTGACCAGAATCAGCCAAAATAATTTTCGGCTACCTGCAACTCAACCCAGATTTATTTCAACCCGAACCCGAAATAAAAGGAAAAGGAAATCGTGTTTTATTGATATTATGAAATGTAATCTACACTTACATCTCTAATAACAATTTATGTTTTATGTAGGCAAATGGACAAATGTATAGGGGAGATGGGGGCACATGTGAACAGGGGGCAGATGTGAACGTCACAGTTTTTCAATAGTTATTATAAGTTTTTTTATTTGAAAAAAATTACCAAAGATGGCAGCACCTGTAGACATATGGTAAAAATTTTTTGAAGCTTTTCGACATTTTGTTTGTCTTCAGTAGCCAAAACACTGTTTGTAGATGTCAAATGTAAAATGTCGGTTTCAACTTTGGTAAGTGATAAAGTTTATTTATTTAGTTAGTTATTCGAATTTTAATGTTTTAACATATACTATGACTACTAATGAATATTTTGGATAAAGTCGTTTTGTTCCCTAAAATTGATAAATGTTAATTATTTATCAATTTAACTCTAGCAGCCATGTGGGGCACTTGTGAACAGACTAGTTGGGGCAGATATGAACAGTTCACAAAAATCAAAAACTTTCTCTGTTGGGCGAATAGAAAGAATTGATAATGATAAATGTATGTTAAATTTCTGAGAAAGAATCTCAGATCCAATTCATATAATTTCCCTGAAATAGTAGACATTTCTGTCATACAAAAAAGTGATATTGTATTGAAACTTTCACTTCCACATTTGTCAGGAAGTACACAAAAAGCAAGAAGCTCATTTGAGTTCAATTATAATTTAAATAAATTCAATGTTTCCTAAAATGCAATAAGTGTTATGTACTATTTTAGTAAACGGTTTAAAACAATATTTTTTATGTATTGTTAATACAAAGAGTATTATGACAAACAACAACTTTGTAATTTTTTTTTCTTTTCACTTGTCTCAAACTTGCAATGATGGCTTACTTCCGTCTCTCAACCAACAGCTATGAATAGGAAAATTTGAATTGGGATGGATATCAGTAACATTTTTAAAATGTAAAATTTTCAAATTGATAACTAATATAATTCTTGGGTATGGTGTCAGAACAGCTTTATATATATTTAGTCTCATTTTAAACCTTTTGTTTAAACATAGCACTCAGAAATTAGAATTTTTTTTCTTTATGGTGAATTTAACTGATAATATAAGTAATGGTTATGATAACAAATTAATAACAGGAGAAAAAGCATGTCAAAGGATATTTTTACCTTCTGTTCACATGTGCCCCACGAGTGTTCACAACTACCCCGCTGATGGGGCACATGTGAACAATTTTTTGAATTTATAAAACAATTAAAAAATGTAAGAAAAACTATACAGGTGATTTAAAAAAAATTACCATGTGTAAAAGAAAGTTCTGTTTACTATACTAACTAGTTTTTATTTATAAGAATTAATCCAATTATAAGAAAAAGCTATATTTATGCGAACTGTTCACATGTGCCCCCATCTACCCTATACTTTAATATTCAAACATATGTGGGTATCATGCCCACAAGTATTTGAAGTGAGGACAGCTTGTTAAAAAGCGCCATCGATATTCACCATCATGGTTGATCTCAATGGCGCTTGGTGACAAGTTGTCCTCAACATGGCTCACAATCACATGACACGCCCAAGTGATGTAGGATAGGTGGGGGCTAAAGTTACGCACTTATCATTAATTTTGATTTTTAACGAGCACATTGATCTAAACTTATGTGACGACTGATTAAAATGTTGTATTAAAACTTTAGGCACGTTCCACTATCAAAGACATTCTGTAAATTATAATTCCGTGAGAAATTGTAATTTTAAAAAAACATTGCTCTGCGTATCTTTGCCCCATTGGTTGGGCTAAAAGTACGCAGTGATGAGACAAAGATACGCAATGTGCATTTTTGCCCCATTACGGCCGGATTTTGCCCCATTTTCACTAAAATGAATGAGTAATGTAAAAGCATTAGTAAATTTCGATAGTATTTAAACTGAAAATTCTAAACTAGACCATGAAAAATCAGCGGTCTGCGAGATCGCAAATAGCAGTTAACCTCTAACTGTTGTGACAAAAATTGTTTCATAAATACCGTAAGCGGTCTCCGAGACCGCTTAATCGTTGATTGAATAAAATGGTTGACTGACTCATAAGAGGCGGTTTCTGCGCTAAACTTTATGCAAAGGGCTATTATAGTAAAGTTTCCCGCATTCAGAAGTCTTCAGCTATACTTCTAATTTACCAAACGAATCAAAATTAAACTAACATAACTACTTAAGTTAAAAATTACAAGTTAAACTGTAAAAACTGAATATTGCAGCGGTCGGTGAGACCGTTAACAGGAGTTAAGGATTAAGGTTTAAAACAAAAGCTATCCATGAAACAATATTGATTTTTAAAAGTAGGTAGGTAGATACCTACGTTCTATATTAAAAAAAAACTTAATTAGAAAAAGGAAAATGTAGTTTACTAACTTATATTAGTTAAGTAGCTATTATATTTTATATAATACAAATTTAGAAATTGTGGAAAGCTTTGCATCTAGCTAAAACGATAGGGCAAAGTCTCGTATCTTAAACATGTGCGTATCTTTGTCCCAAGAAGGATGCGTACTTTTACCCTATTCTGCAGTATTTTGCTTAACCGGCTACCCATAAGTATAAACAAATGTGATCGAGGTAAACTACGGCATTTAGAAGCTAAAAATCTTTCGATCTCCACTAAAATTTTGGATTTGTAAAAATTCCAGTTACTGTCAGCTAAAGAATAAAGTGAAATTATAAAAATATTAGATCAAAATTCGAAAATTTAAACTTACCTCATTTTCTTAGCAAAAATTGCTACTTTTATCAAAGGTTTAAACAACTTGAAACAAAACTGCCACCTATTGGTCATGAGAGCCGAAATGTTGCTTCATATGAAATCAGCTGAAGCGTCTAGCGATCACACTTTTTCATTTTGATCCTGTGATCCTGCGGGATCAGCTTGCTCCGCGCATATCGTTCCACGCATGACGTAGCGATGTTTGTGTAAAATAATATTCTAAGCAAATTTCTTTAAGGAACTTTATGGTGTAGTGGTATGACGTTCACCCTCAGATTAGATGGCATGGGTTCGATTCCTTACGGAGCTGGATGAAAAAGAATGTCAAGATTGCTTTAAAAAACTAAATTTATTTGAAGATAAAAATTGAAAATTTATATTGTTCAATATTTGTACCACTATTAACAATTTTTTTTATTGTGAATTTTCCAGATATTTGATATGGTGATCGTAGTTTTAACAGATTTAATGCCTATTGTATCGCCATCTAGTGGTGTAAAGATAAGCAAATCGTAAAGAATGTTTTAAATTTAATAATAATTAAATATTTTTTCATAATTTTAAATTTAATAATTTTAATTTTTATCATCATTTTAAAAGAACTTTAATTTTGAATAAATAATAATTGTTACTATTTTTTTCATAATTTTAAATTTTATAATGATTTAGTAATTTATTTATTTTTTTAATCATTTAAAGGCACTTTAAATTCTAAATATAATACATTTTATAATGATTTAGTAATTTAATTTTTTTTTTATCATTTAAAGGCACTTTAAATTCTGAATATAATAAATTTTTATATGTTTCTAGTAATTTTATGTTTAATAATTTAAATTTAATATTTTTTCACAATGTTTAAATTGTTTTTTTCAAAATTTTGAATTTAATAATTTCTGTTTTTTAAATTATAATTTAATAATTTTTTCGTCCTTTTAAAATAATTTTAGAGTTTAATTAATTTGAATCAAAATAAAATAAAGTTCTATAAAGTTCTTAAAAGAATTTTGCTTAGAATGTTACTTTACACAAACATCGCTACGTCCTGCGCGGAACACGCTGATCCCGCAGGATCACAGGATCAAAATGAAAAAGTGTGATCGCTAGACGCTTGTGAAATCAGCCGGTGCGTATTTTTGCCCCGCTCGTATCTTTATCCCTACCTACCCTATATCTCTCTTTCCACGAGAAAGTAAAAACTCGGCATTTTATCACTCAGAAACTCACGTAAAATTGAAATGCAAATGTTTTGTATTTAGGTTTTTTCCAAGTCTAAGATTTTCACAAAAAGTTTGAGCAGAACAATTTTTCAGATAAAATAAATACACATTTCAATATGAATGAGTTATTAAATTTACTCCTTAACCTTTAACTGATATCACAGAAATTGTCACAACTAGTGTGAAGTCAACTAGTGTGAAGTTGTCTGTGAGACCGCTTTATCGAAAGATGAATAAAAGGCACGATTAACTCATAGGATTGTGTTTTATTACTAAACTTTTTTACAGGACTGTTATAATTAAAATTCACCTGTTCAAAAGTGTCTGGTGATAGTACTAAAGTTCACAACGGAACAAAATTTCGGAAGTGTTTGTAGTTAATCTGAAAATTGCAAGTATATAAAAAATTGCAAAACTATAAAAATAAAAAAAAAACTGCGGTCTGAGAGACCGGTAACATCAGTTAAAGGTTAAGAAATAAAAAGTATATAAGAAATGTGATAAATTCTTTTTATTTAAGGCACAGTTAAGAACCATTTATTCTTCTCTAGGAATAGGAAAAATATTACCAACATTTCACTTTTCATATACACGCAAACACATGTATAATATTTCTGATAGTTTTAAACCACATACCCATGATACGTGTGTATAGATATAGAAGTGCCCAATATTCAGAGTTAGAAGCAAAGGAGAGAGTATGGAGGAATGGGACACCTTTTACAAAAATAAGAAAATGAACTTTGTTTGACACAAAAACAATATTTCAGTTTATAGAATACAAAATGAAACACTTTCTAATGTCCTTGAACAATATAGAAACATAATTTTCAGAAACAATTTTATAATTAAAGAAATTGCAAGTTTCAAAATTTGTCCCATGCTTAGTTTAATCCATGCTTAGACCCATGCTTGAAGGCTTAGTTTATATTATGGATAATATACAGTATAATGTTCCATAAATAGGGAAACTATTACATCTATGCATAAACAAGTCATTAATATTCAGAAAGCATATGAAGCAAAATTACTTCTGATTCTTGAAATAATCTTTTACTTTATACAATTGAAATCTTATGCAACTTTTTTCAACTGGAGATTGGTCTACCATTGCTTCATCTAGTGTGCGATTGCTGAAATGTCTAGAATGATCATATTCAAAAATTTTTATTACTACTAAAACAAAAACAAATTTTGCAGGAAAGTAAAAGAATATATAAAATTTATTAAGTTAAACCAGCTCTTTGCATGTTCGCCAACATAAATGAAAAACAGTGGAACTTCGAAGGATCACTTTTTGCTGCCTAATTGGTTTGATTAATAGTATCAACAATAACGCAGATTATAAAACATGTAAGCGGGTGGGGGGGGGGGGGAGGGGAGTTATGAATAAAATTTTTAAAGTAAAATTTTTAATTTTTTTTTTATAAACAAATAACTTTGAATTTTATCCATTACTGGCACATCTGCCCTATACCTAGATTTTTAACCTGAAAAAAATATTTTGGACATTCTTTTGAAAAATCAGTCAACCCGAACCCGACACACAAGATTCAAAACTCAAACTGACCCGATCCGAACCAAAAAAGTAAAGTAAACCCGACCCGATGCCGGAATCTAGTACAATAAATACCGATTACACGGCACGACTCTAATATTAAGAAAGATAATTTTGGTATACATTTTAAGTATTCTGCAGAAGAATAGTGGAATATTTGGCCTTCATTATCAGACAAAGAGGGGGGGGGGGGGTGCTATTCATTGCATCACTAATTAAAAATAAAATATTTAATCTGCTAACCATATTGCAATAAAATTTGATTTATTACATAAAACATTAGAAATTGCACGCATGTAATAAACACTGATGTAAAGAATAGTCATTTGACTGAATTATAAATATTTAATAATAGGATGATTACGCATTAATACCTGCTAAAATCGTGTTACATTATAATTCGAAATCAAACAGTCTTACTGTGTAGTTCATTTTTACTTATTAGTAATCAAGGAGAATGGAAATATAACAAAATTTAACTCATAAAGAAGAAATATTTACTTACATCCTAATTTGAAATCATAATCAAGATGGATGCCTTGAACACCTCTGTGGCTACGTGAATAGTCATTACGTCATCATTGAAGTCCTTTCTCATTGGCTGACAGGTGAGACTAAGATATTTCATGTATTTGTACTATGCGAGTTGTAAATATTATACCCGGTTACAGATAAAATTCTAGTAAACATGCAGATTTCTGTAGTTTTACAAAAACTAGTATTGTAGGATTACAGATTTTTTTTTTACAGTGCAGGACACAGTTAGTAATATGGAAAGAATTTTGATGAAATTCCACTGAAATATCTTTATATTTAATAACATCATTTCGATGATTAAATAATACGAAGTATTCTTTTGAGAAAAAAGTTGAGCCAAAAAACTAAAAGAATCGTGCTTGGCACTCGTACTTGACACTCCTTAATACGACCTTCTATACAAACAAAAGTTATTTTCTTACATTAATGAAAAAATAAATATTGCATCAAATTTGGAAATTAAGAAATATTTTGAAAACACAAGAAAAATTATGTTGTAAATAATAATTGAAATAAAAAAAATCAGGTAATTTCTCTTACCTTTATTTACAAGGAAAGATATTAAAATGTCATTAAACTTTCGCTTGCGATTTTCACAAATTCGTATGTAATAGCTGCAACCATATTGAATAAAGGCTTTAAAAATTGTTCCTTGTGTTATATAAAACGACAGCTGAAGTGGTTTTTTTTTTTCTTTAAAACACAATTCTTGTCAAAGCAGAACTTTATATAGAATATTTGGAATAAAATAAATTTTAATGTTAATACAACTGATGAAAATGTATATAGATCTTTTGGTCGATTAAATTGATATATTGGTATATTTGAAAGCCATATTATGCAATAAATGAAATAAAGATCCCCCCACCCTCTCACCTTTCAATTGAATCCAAAAAATTTATTCCCAACGTTTCGTGCTCTTTCTAACGAGCCATCTTCAGGGGAGAGAGTCCTTGACCTCCTCGGAGCGAAATTTCCAACTGCACATTCTGCCGTGAATGTGCAGTTAGAAACTTCGCTCCGAGGAGGTCAAGGACTCTCTCCCCTGAAGATGGCTCGTTAGAAAGAGCACTAAACGTTGGGAATAATTTGTAATGTATTTTTAATATAGTTTTTATTTACATGTACGCTGATGAGTATCGTAAGATTTTTAATTATTAAATTTTGACAGCGTAAGTCCAAGTTTTTCTTAATTTATTCCCTTTAAAAAAATCATATCATTTTATAATTATAATATTTTACATTTGCAATTTTATTATATTATTATTATTTTAGTTTAGTTTGATTCTCCTTTTAAAAAAATCATGCAAATGACATCTTTTTTAATCTTCTTTATCATCTTTTGATGTACTATACAAAACCTTAGAAGCCAGTTTATACAACAGTGCTCTTTAGAAGTTTGCATTTTCCCCTAAAATATGCGTTTTTCATTTTAATAATTTAGGAAACTCACTGCCTTTTGACCTTTTCTTTTTATTTCAGTTTTTTACAATACCTTTCTGGCATATAAATATATAAGACATATTTTATATAGGAAAATTATTTAAGAAAAAAAAAATGTTTTCGGTAAAATTTGAAAACTTTTTAAACTTATTTTGAAAAAAATTAAGTAAAATTTAAAACCGTACTTCTTTCACAATTTTGAATTTTAACTTTTTTTTTCTTTTCTTACAAGAGCTTACAACGCTAGGGATCGGATTTTCAGAACGTTAATTAGTTTAAGAAAATATAAGTAAAATGTCATGACATGTAAAAGAATACAATAAAATTGACTAATTATTTAGCATTTTTATTAAAAAAATAACATTTTTATATTACTGAAACGACCAGAAGAATTTCTTGCTTAAGTCAGTTAATGAAATGAACTTACAGGAATGCCCACAAAAATTGTAAGTCAATTGAAAAGTACATGTTGAAGTTTTAGAATTTTATGGTTCTAATATGGAAAAAAATACAAATTCAGAAAGATGAACTTAAAATTTGCTATTCTGATACATTTGAAGGGAAATAGATGCAATAAAAAAAACTAATTTTCACATAATTATAATCTTCGGAACTTTATTTAACATCGTCATTATATACTAGTGATGTCTAAATACATTTTAAGCAAAACACTGGGAAATTGATATTTACGTCATTTTTCGCAGAATGATAGGTAGCGAGTATCCTTAAGTCATAAATTGCTGCATACTTTACAAGAATTGACACACTGTACAAAGGTACTACTGTACTAAAGCACATGCATAAAGTTTTTTTAGGCTGTGGTAAACAGTTCTAATAACTTGGCTATAAAAGACAGACCAAAGGTAAAAAACGAAACGAAAACGCGAAGTGGCCGTAAGCCGCGTGTATTCTAACGTTTTGTTGAAAAACACATTTACAAGATGCACATTAATCAGCAGACGATTTAACAAAAAGTGAAAGTGTTCCTCGCATGCTAATCTTGCAAAATGAAACAGCGCCGTGATCGTACGGGGATCAACAAAAAGGCAAAATTTCAATAGTGGACAGCACCAATAAAGAGGCCCGCTGATGATCAGTGGCAAAAATGTTCTTCGAAAATTTCACAGCTGAACGAGGCCATAATTGACACAACTATCGAATTCCATCTGATGATACTCTTTGTCCACAGCCCTTATGGAAAGGCGACAATCAACTTGAAAAACACCTGTGCTTTATCTTGATGGTGTTAAAAACAACCATCAAACGTAAAATGAATTTTGTTTTAAAATGATTTCGTGTCTACATAAAAACAAAATGTGGCCACTTCGGAATTTTGCAATTTTTTTCTCCAAGCCACAACTCTATGCTTTGTCTATTCGCAAAGTGATTTTGATCTTTGTGGTTATTAATATATATATATATATATATATATATATATCCATATGTGTGTAATTAAAATAAAATTCCATGCCTGAAAGTAAATGGAAAAATAACTAAAAAAAATATGAAAACAAGGTAGAATGAAAATACAAAAAAAAAAAAAATATATATATATATATGTATGTGCTATGTAATCTTCAGAGGAGCTTCATATGGTCAGTTCATAGTAAAAATGTGTTATTTCATTGAATATTGTCACATAAGGTCTGAAAAAGACAATACCGAATAAAGCCAAAAGGATTGAAATATAATAAAATGTTTAAGAAATAAATGAAAATTCAACAAATATAGACAAAATTTTTTAAATAAATATAAAATTGCTCACCTAACAACAACAACACAAAAAAAAAAAACCCACAAAGTTGCATCAGAATACCAACTGCGCCCAAAAGTAGCTAAGAAAGTGTGCCAAGAAAAAGAGAAGAGGAAAAAAAGCAAATTGCAGGTGTTGCCAACTCCAATTGAAATAAATAATTATATTACATCTAACTAAATGTTAAACAAATAGACGTGAAACAAATCGATGAGAAAATATAAATAAGATTACATTACTAAAAATTAAAAAAGAAGAATAAGATAATGAAACTAAAGTTAACAAAGGAAAGTAAATAATTTATATTATTTAAAAAATGTAGAACGATGAAGGTAGATTGTAATTTAATATTAAATAAATATTAAATGAAATAGAAATAGAAATACAAATGATATGTGTTGAAAAGAGATGGGTGGTACTGTGAATGAAAGGGTATACAAGTGTAGCCTTGAATAAAGCGCTACTATGCAAAATAATGTATCGTATATAAATGTGTAAATGCATATCCCCTTTTTAAAAAAAAATAAATGTTTTAAACTTTTTTTAAAAGACCCACTTTTAACCCTCGATACTGAAATTTCAATTTTATAAATTTTTTGGGTGATTTTTTTTAAATTTTTCTCTTTAATTTTTGGACATTTATACTAATATAATAAAGAGAGAACTCCAGTCCGACTGACTCATGAACGTAGAGCTGAAACGACTAAAGTCAGGATCACAAAATTTGGACAGTAGATGACCTGTTATGATCTAGGCAAGCAATAAGAAAGGATTTTTGAAAATTCACCCCTAAGGGGGTTAAATGGGGGGTCGAAAGTTTTGGGTCATTTCGCCATATCTCAGAAGCAGTTTTAGGTAGGAGTGTGAAATTCAGAATAACAAATCGACTAAAAAATAGTTAAACGCATATTTGAGCGATTTTTGATCTATTTTAACGATTCCGTCGCCAACATCGGCTATGAACACAATTATGGAAGATTGGGCGAATAAGACAACTATTACTGATTTTTGATTAGATATTTTGCTTAAGACATTTTTCCAAGAAAAAGTTTTTTATTTTTACAGATACTTTGTATAAGAAATATAATTTCGCTAAATGCTACGCCGCCATTTGGTTGACTTTTTTTCGTATTGTCAGGTAAATCGTATATTTTTATGTTACATGCACCAAAGAAAATGCACATTTTTATTTATAAAGCCGAGGGTTTTATTTCTATGATCGTGTCAAAGTAACTTCATTTTTTCCCGATAGTCTTTTAATGATTTATGTGTGGGAATATAGAGCTTTGTTTTTGTGATCGCCATATTATTGTATTTTTATTTATTTTACCTATAATGCCCTTATGGTTAACATGGTCAAATCCAGGTGGTTCTGCTAGTATTTATACGAGGGGCACCGTGAAATTTCAATTACAGGCAAATATTATGTAATGCTACCTCGCACCACTTTTTTAAAACAAAAATCTTTTACATACACTTTGAGAACATTTTCAAAAGACTACGAAGCGTACTTTTTAAAAATAGTGGTGCGAATAGAATATAAAAATAGTCGCCTGTAATTGAAACTTTACGATACCCCTCGTACCTGGAACCAGATATTCTGGTGGATTTTTTATGCTTCTTTTAAGGAGTTTTCTGTAATCTTATAAATCAACTTTCTAGGAAAAATCTACTTTTATAATTAATGCAGTTAGCTTTAATTATTTTAATATTTTTGAAATCTGGGATGTGATCTGTATTGATCGAACGATTAACAAGATTTAAAAGGTAAATTGCCGGAAATTTTGACCCAAAGAAGTAGAAAGCCTTCAAATGCATAAAGCCATAGCTGCCAACATCTTGCGTTTTTGTAACACAAAAATTTTATAGTAAATTTTACTTTTTTAAATCATCGTAATCTGCCGATTAAATAAGGCAAAATTTTTTATTAAATTTTTTTGGTACAAAAAAAGTAGAAGAGTTGGCAGCTATGATAAAGCCCCTATCCTTCCTTTCAGCCTATAAATGCACAAAATCCCACAAAATTGGATTTAATTGGATATTTTAAACTTTTTATTCCCAGCTTGCTAAATTGGCTATACATTACTCAATAATTCTTTACAGTACACTATCCTAAATGTATAGTCATAATTTGATACCATTAAACCAAGATTTTCCTTTTACATAAATGACTAAAGAAGCACATCTATATCCCATAAATAATTTTGTTATCCTTTCCAAATTTACAGCCAGTCTTAACAGCATAGTACATCATAAAATGAAACAATATTTGATGTACAGAATTTAGATCCTATAAAACATGCTGGTAATAATTTTAATGGCTTAGACTCTGTTATTTCCCCTCTAAAAATAATCAGAAGGATAGAACTCTATGGAAAAATCTTTGTAAAGATTTAACTTTTGAATTCCAGCCATCACAAAACTGGAATAGAAGAATTTTCTGTCAAATGATGTTGTTTGTGAAATAAATAAATTTCAACAGCGTATATTTGCAATTTCCGAGTTCCCTAGTCAAGAGAAATCAGAGGGAAGTTAAATTTTATTTTAAATAAAAACTTAACTGAAGATGGTACAACTGCAGCAAAGTGTGACCAACATTGCCTAGTAATATCTTTTGATATTGAAAGAGCATTTTATTGCATTTAAAATGGTTTTATATCATAAGTTCTTAAACTGGGGATTTACAGCCACCTTCGGGATAATCAAAGATGTTTCTTGGGATCTGTGAACTAGAGTCAGAAAAAGTAAACAGCTTATATTTATGTTTATGTAGGAGTGAAGTCGTGTGATCGAAAAGGATTTATGATCTCAGTTTTAAACGAGAAAAGGCAAAATCTAACTGTTGAAAAATATGTAGTTGCATAACGAAACGTTCTGTAAAAAAAACTTCTTGAAATGATATGAAAATTTTGTAGTAATTTGTAAATGTCTTTTAATAAAACATTTATTAAAATAATACAATTTTTTCAAATAGTAAATATTATCTGACTATTAATTACGCTTACCTATAATGGAAACAGGAGCTGAATTTACCAAACAGTTTCTTATTTTTTCATTAAAAGTGATAAATGAATATTTTGGATTTTAATTGTATATTTGGAGACTTTTTAGTGGATATTTTTACAGATTTTAAGTGCGTTTAATCCGCTGTCTGATGATGAAGAATCACTTTTATTGAAGATTTTATTTTATCAATAATAAAATCCTATTACCGATATCTCAAATGGAACAGGTTTTTCACTTAAATCCTCCTATACTTTATGATATTTATATCATACAGTATCATACATTATAATAGATATGTTAGAGAATATATCGCTCACCCGCAAGAGAAGTGACACATATCGACAAAAGTAAATTTCACAGGAGACGCAAAAGAAAATGTGCATGATTTTACTGTAACATCAAAGTACATCATTTAGCTCTGCATGTAGGAATAAAAATGTGCGTAAAAGCATAAAACTCTTAAGAATGAAGACGTACGATGAGATTTGGACGGTTGGGCAATTTTACCTCCCCACACAATCCACCCCTCTTCGGTGGTCACAAATGGACATATAGCGTCATAAATTAATTTTCTGTATAATTACACTTATGGAACTGTTTGTGTAGTAAGACGCACCTATGACAGACCTATTAGTGGAATAAAATGCAAAATGAATTTTTGCAAGATGTGTCACTTTTCTTGTGGGTGAGCGATGTGATAATACACTCACGTTTGCGAAAATTGCAACACCATGAAGGAATCATCACAATTAAATGAAATTTAATACACAAACGACTGGTATTGCTACAAACAAATGATTACAAAGCAAAGCAAAAAAAAAAAAAAAGATTTCAAAGCGAAAAAAACCAACATTAAGTGTCCGAAATCAGTATTTGGTCTAGCCACCACGCGTTGCAATAAGTGCTGCTATGCGACGTGGCGCACAGTGGAGTATTTGACCCGAAATACTGGCCAAAAATATTTTTCTATATAAATATAGTCCGATTGATTTAAATTGTAAGATGTTATTGGGTATCACTATGGCATGTTTGGTATTGTAAATGAAGTCTATAGCACTTACGGTTCATTTACAGAGAAACCCAAAAGAATTCCCTTATATTATGGTCTGCGGGAAAACATAGTTTGCTCTGTATCTTAATGATATCACACCATTTTAAACGTACTGAAATTTATATACATCACTGAGGTGTACTAAGGAAATTATTGTAGAATATAGTGCGCACACAATGTTATTCATTTACAGGGACAAACAAAAGAATTTGGCTGAAGAATAAATTTAACTAGTAAAGTCTATGACCAATAATTGCTTGAAGTGCGTTTGTAGTTGTGATATGCGTTTTTAAATTGAACTATGTATTTTATTTAATATTACTTGGTGTGGATACATTCTATAGATCATATACAGGGTTGCACAAAAGTTCTCAAGTACATTTCCGTTTATTCACTGAAATGGCTGATATATTTATCTGTGCTATACGTTTTACTGAACTAACATTTAGCATGCTATGTAATATACATACAAATCCATAGCTTAGTTTAATATTTTATATCTTAAAAGCTGACGAAGTGTAAGTAAGATTTCAACAATTCACATAAGAATAAGTATACATTTTATAAATTATTTGACAACTAAGAAAAAAGAGACATCATTTAAAAAGAGCACAAAGAAAAAGAAGTTAAAATATTAATTTACTAAGTAGATATTTTAAAAATAGGAATACATCACATGCCCGTAGACTTAACATTACCGAAGGGAGTTTGGAAGTTGAGTGACTAGCAGCCTTAAATGTTTACTGTTTATAAGATAAAAGTAATTGTTGA
Source organism: Maratus speciosus (assembly GCA_963932465.1). NCBI lineage: Eukaryota > Metazoa > Arthropoda > Arachnida > Araneae > Salticidae > Maratus > Maratus speciosus. Next base: position 400,677,483 of record OZ010796.1, on the reverse strand, counting down.
TAGATTTTTTTATTTACTAGTAATGTTTAATTAAATGTATTTGATTGTACTATCTATAAAATTTATTATTTACATTTAATTTACTTTAATAATAATTATTACATTTCATTTACATTTAATAAAGATTATTTACATTTGATGAAGTTGCATTTAATAATATATTTAATAATGTGGAGTCTCTACAGTATAGAGATGCTGGTTTTTCAGTGTATTTAATAGATTACCAGTTTCAATCTGATTCTTCAGAACTCTGTTTTTCATCTTCTTCATCACACTCTTCTTGGCTTTTATCAGGACTACCAACAGACCTAGCTGGAAGAAGTTGTAGGGTCTCGCTACTGTATGGCTTGCTCTTTTCCCTTGGTCTTTGTCTAGAGCAGTTTATAAAAGAACCACTGCTTAAAAAAAGCCAATTTGGAACATCTCTATTACAAACTTCTCTATTGCGAGCTTCTCTATTGCGAGCTTCTCTATTGCACTTTCTTCAGTACTTTGTACGATAGTGTCTAAATTGTTTGTTCCTGGCCTCGGCAGCTTCTTCTGACCGTTGGCCAATGGGTACGACTGATTTCTTAATTGCAGTGCCACCGTGAATGAAAAGCTTGTGCATTGTTGGAAGCATAAGGTACCAATTGTAAAGGTTCACATACAGTCTTGCTGTTTCATCAGCAGATGTTTGGAACTTTTTTTCGTCAGTGCGATGCCTACTTGTTATGACTTTCTATATTACTTCCAACCTTTTAATCATTTCTGCGTCTACTCCAGACTTCTTTAATTCCCTCCTTTCTCTCCTTATTTTCTACCTATGAGCCCCGAAACTAATTGGAGAAACTTTTTTCAGTAAATAAGTATTTACAATTTGAAGCCGATCTGATATTTCTATCAAAAGGTACCGAGTTGCGTACGTATGTACGTACTTACATAGGTACGTACATGCATACATACAGAATCTATAGGGGCAGAAATCTCAGGCAATATCCTGTAAACTAAAAACTTGCAATACGAGAGTGAAAATATAGTTTTTATCTCTTTAATTCGGTTAGCGCAAAAAATAGGATTTAAGTAGTCCCCCCGAAAAAAAATTATATAAAAAAATGGACACAATATGCGGAAGATTTTTTTGCAGAAACTGGCACTCAAGACTATAACTAAAACGATTATAATTGAAACAAGGTTGGGCAAAGCCCGGCACATATTTAAAAAGCTTTCGACATGTTTAAATTAGAGCCAAAAACGCTTTAAAAATAACCCTTTTACACATTCATTGTTTTTTACTACATTAAAAACTAAACTATTTAAATAAACACATAGTTTAACACTTAGCTCTGACTATTTTTAAATACGTAAGCCCTGTTTAATTTCAATTTAACAATTCATTGAGCCACAAAAAAATTATATTTAAACATCACAACAATGCCAAAAAGCAACAGAAAACCACGTCTTCTCACAAAGAAATTTCCTCTTCAACTGAGGTCCCAGAAGCCACCGGATATAACTTAGGTTCCTAAAATAGACATAGACTGACGCTCCAATTAGTTAGCTATTAAAAAATATGAGTTTTGCAATTGTTTACGAAATTTTAATTTTTGCATTTTTGGCCAGGTTTTTGGGTAAATACTCCTCAGTGTGGCGTGGAGTCAAACAGATTTTGAATGTCTGCCTGGAGAAGAACATTCCATATTCTTTGTAAGCGTACCCAAAGTTCATCTGTAGACTCTATAGGATCAGGATAGCGAGCGAGACGCCGATCAAAGAAATCCCCCCCCCCCCCATGTTCATTGGACGACTTACCCAGCGAATACGCAGGACATGGAAGAAGCTGTATGTGTTCTGCTGACAAGAAGTCTTAAACATTCCTCGCAACATGTGGGCGGGCAATGTCCTATTGAAAGATAGCTCAAGGAATGTCTTGAAGAAAAGGAACGACTTCGGGCTCTAGCACTTCCCTGATGTGCCTGTTGCTGTTCAGATTACCCAAAATTCGTAGCAGCTGCGATCGTGCAGAATGCGCAATCGCATTCCAGACAATAACTCCCGGTGTTCGTCCACTATGACGTTCGATAATACACACAGGAAGGCAGCATTCACCGGCCTAGCGTTTAACACGAATGCTGCCATGATGCCATGTCTAAAAAACTTAATCATTTCAATTTGCTATGAAAAAAAATAAAAATTACGCTTTTACTTCAGTCAAATACATCACTTATATTGTAAACACTTTTGCACATTTAGAACTACTTTGAAACTATTTTAATTTAATATTTTAGATACCATTTTTTTTTATCACGGCTTTGTCTAAGAAATTTATTGTTTCATTATTAATATTAAATGACAAAACGAATATCCTCTGGGATATTGCCGGAATGAACTGCAACGATTTATCAAATCATTTTCACTATAGATGACATCTAAATGCATCATAATTCTCCGGAAACAAAAGGGAAAAAGCTTCAAAACTTAATGGAAAATAGGAAGAAAAGACGAGTGAAAGTGCTGAAATCAAAGCTAATGAATAACATCATCTGAGCTCGTATGATTTTTGATTCCAAAATTTTTTCTAAAACGTTACTTTTGAAAGTTGTTTCAGCGAAACGAAAAAATACGTAGGCTACAGAAAGGGAATTGGGAGGTATGTTTTTAAATTTTGATATAGCAGGCCTATTCATTAATAGGGACAAAATTTAAGTTCACAAGAGTTTTTGTAATAAATATTTTCATTTAGACACTTTTTCTTTGTTTATTTTGAACACAAAATAAAATATGTGTTACCTCCCAGTTGCCTTAACCCTAGAACTACCGGAAATTTTACTCAAGTTTTGTAAAAACATTCTACACCAGAATTTTTACTTAAAACTATTTAATTTGTTTATTTAACTTATTATTGTCTGATTTATACATTTAGTTTGTTTTGAAGAAATTTCTGGTTTGAATAGATATTTTGAATATACATGTCGGGTCCATTGGACCCTTCTGGTAGACAGAGGGTTAAGTCAAGTAATTGGGAATTATATTCAAAATCCTGTAGTTGATGGTCAATGTTTTTTCGCAGATTTAAATGGGTAATAATATTAAAACTCTAAACTACATTTGAATCTTTTCTCAGAAATTACATAACTGTGAAAAAAACCGAAAATTAGTTAATGTTTATTTTTTACTTGGATTTATAGTCCTTTTGACTGGTGTAGCAACACAATAAAATAACGTTTTTTATACCCTCATTTCGCGTCCTCGAAATATTCATTTAGTCTAAATATCTCACACATAACGTCAATTAGACGCTTTCTGCTCTAAAAAATGTCCAACATTCTGAGAAAAGGAGGAGAGACATCGCACTGATACAAATCTTAACATAACATATTTCTTTTAAAACTTCTCTGATTTTTCCATTTGCGATATTCAGCATATCTTTTTCTAACTGGCCAGTTCCCTCATGCTGACTAATTTCGAATTGGCCATCTTTTGCATGTCATTTATTTTGTATTGTTCAAGATTGTGTTAAAGGAACCTCAATCAAATCACAAGTTAGAATGACGAAGGTAGTTATTCGTACTATTCCACGTTTACTTCGTTGATTAAAACGTGGTTTTGATAATAGCAATATCAATGTAAATCTGCACATTCTTAAATTAGTGTCTGTGTTTCTTAAGTTCGTTTTGAGAGTTTCTAGTGAGTATTTTAGGTAGATTTCGTATGAAATACTACCTATTGGGATCGTTCCTATGTCGGAATTTCTGAAAAATTTTTGCAGATCTACACCGATCATGACCCCTAGAACCCAAAACCACCCTCAGTAAAAAACTTTATCTATCTATCTATCTATCTATCTATCTATCTATCTGTCTATCTATATATATCACTTTCTTCTGGACACGATAACTTTCGTAATTCTGCACCAATCTCTTCCAAACTGATACATAAAATCAATGGGCATAAAATCTCGGTCAAGTTCGTTAATGGGCAAAATCGGACCAAGGGGATGGAAATAGGGAGGGGTTTTGTGAAAACCGAAAACCCCCCATAACTTCTGAATTATTGTACATATCAAATCAGTTTAAAGTTTTTATTACTTCTAAAAATAGGGCTAAAATTTTATGCATCACAGATTTTTGATAAAGTTAAAAATGGGCTCAAGGGGCGCAAAAAATAGGGTTTTGGGGAGAAAAAAATTCATAATTTCGTCAATTCTCATGATATCAATTCCAATTAATTTTATTATAAGTCTCCTTAATATTATCTACAACTTTTATATTCACAAGTTTTTGATAGGACCAATTCGTACAGCAAAAAAAAAAAAAAATTAAAAACGAAAACAAAAAGGGGGTTTGAAGAAGTAAAAAATCCTTAACTCCGTCAATTCAAAAGATATAAAATCCCCATGAATTTATCATATATCTTCTTAATATTGTCTACAACATCTATATAGACAAGTTTTGGATAGGAACAATTCTTACAACAAAAACAAATTAAAAATACATAGCGGTTGAAGGAAAAAATCATCTAAGTAAGGGTGTATTCAAATCCAAATTGCTTATTTTCTGACTCATTGTACAATTCATTTTTACTCTCAAAGGTTTCCAATTGGTACGTTTCTTACTCAGAAACTATATAATGTACCGTAATGGTCAATTTCTTGATAGAGGCAGAATATATTTTTAAAAAATGCTGTTAAATTGGGCATTTTGAACCAAATTTCACGATGCGGATTGTTTTGGAAAAATCATTGAATTAAGGATGCACTCAAATCCAAACTGCTTATTTTCTGACTCATTTTTAAATTCATTTTTGCTCTCAAACGCATTTAATTGGTAGATTCGCTTATTCAGAAACTATATAATGTACCGCAATGATCGATTTTTTGATAGAGGCAGAATATATTTCAAAAAATGTTGTCAAAGTGGGCATTTTGAAAGGAATTTCCCGAAGAAATTGTGTTATCACTTTCTTCTGAACACGATAACTTCCGCAATTCTGCACAAATGTCTTCCAAACTGATACATAAAATCAAGGGACATAGAATCTCGGTTAAGTTCGTTAATGGGCAAAAGCGGACAGAGGGGATGGAAATAGGGAGGGGTTTTGTGAAAACCGAAAAAAATCCATAACTTTTTAATTTTTGTACATATCAAATCAGTTTAAAGTTTTTATTACTTCTAAAAATAGCGCCAAAAATTCATGCATCACAGATTTTTGATAAAATTTAAAATAGGCACAAGGGGCGCAAAAAACAGGGTTTTTGGGAGAAAAAAATTCCTTACTTCGTTAATTCTCAAGATATCAAATCCAATTAATAAATTTTTGATAGGACCAATTCGTACCAAAAAAAAAAAATTAAAAACGAAAACAAAAAAGGGGGGGGGGGGTTGAAGAAGAAAAATTTTCATAAATCCGTCAATTCACAAGATATAAAATCTCCATGAATTTATCATATATCTTCTTAATATTGTCTTCACCATTTATATAGACAAGTTTTTGATAGGGCCAATTTTTACAGCAAAAACAAATTAAAAATACATAGCGGTTAAAGAAAAAAATCATCTTATTAAAAGTGCATTCAAATCCAAACTGCTTATTTTCTTACTCACTTTTAAATTCATTTTTGCTCTCAAATGCATCTAATTGCTAGATTCTCTTATTCAGAAACTATATAATGTACAGTAATGATCGATTTTTTGATAGAGGCGGAATATATTTCAAAAAAATGATGTCAAAGTGGGCATTTTGAACGGAATTTCCCGAAGCAATTGTGTTATCACTTTCTTCTGGACACGATAACTTCCGCAATTCTGCACAAATCTCTTCCAAACTGAGACATAAAATCAAGGGACAAAAAATCTCGGTCAAGTTCGTTAATGGGCAAAAGCGGACAAAGGGGATGGAAATAGGGAGGGGTTTTGTGAAAACCGAAAAAAACCCATAACTTCTTAATTTTTGTACATATCAAATCAGTTTAAAGTTTTTATTACTTCTAAAAATAATGCCAAAAATTCATGCATTACAGATTTTTCATAAAATTAAAAATATGCTCAAAGGGCGCAAAAAATAGGGTTTTGGGAGAAAACAATTCCTTACTTCGTCAATTCTCAAGATATCAAATCGAATTAATTTTATTATACATCTCCTTAATATTATTTACAACTTTTATATTCACAAGTTTTTGATAGGACCAATTCGTACCGCAAAAAAAAAAAAAAAAAAAAAAAAAAAAAAAAAAAAAAAAAAAAAATTAAGAACGAAAACAAAAAGGGGGGTTGAAGAAGAAAAATTTTCATTACTCCGTCAATTCACAAGCTATAAAATCTCCATGAATTTTTCATATATCTACTTAATATTGTCTTCAACATTTATATAGACAAGTTTTTGATAGGGAAAATTCTTACAGCAAAAACAAATTAAAAATACATAGCGGTTGAAGAAAAAATTCTTCTTATTAAGGGTGCATTCAAATCCAAACTGTCTATTTTCTTACTCATTTTTAAATTCATTTTTGCTCTCAAACGCATCCAATTGCTAGATTCTCTTATTCAGAAACTATATAATGTACAGTAATGATCAATTTTTTGATAGAGGCAGAATATATTTCAAATAATGATGTCAAAGTGGGCATTTTGAACAGAATTTCCCGAAGCGATTGTTTTAGAAACGAAAAATATTGCCCTACTGAGAAAATAATTGTTTACTAATCAAGTTTTAATTAATTGAACGAAAAATAAAAACACAGGTCGCTTATAAATCTTTTCAAAAATCACGCCAGCATGTTTCATATTTTTTTTAAATTAAAAATGAATATGAAAATGTGCCAGAAAATTTCGAGTTGTTGAGCATGGAAAAATATTTTTTTTTAATATCGCCTTAACATGATTCTGATAAAACCAGCTATTTTATAAAAAGGAAATAAAAACTCGTCAAAAGCAGACAGATAAAACTGTTAAAGTGGATTTATATCTAATAATGACTTAGTTTTTGTTGGTGAAATTAGTATACTTAACTTCGAAATCTACCTCTGCCTGTAGGCCGGGCCGGCAGGGATTTTTTAGTTTTCTTTTTACAAATTAAAAAAATATATACAGAAAATCATACCCAGACGTGCAAACGTTAAAGAAAAAGTGAGAAGATGTTATTAATAGTGAAACTTACAAACATAATGTAAAAGGGATTGCACGAGTCCTTTGAGACAAATATGTGAACTATAAAAGTAAAGCTGCCATACAGAAAAATCCTTTTGGCGAAATCAAATACATATGTTCTGCCAAGTGTTTCAAAATTGTCACCAAGTAAGTGCTGAGTGAAATTTGGAGGAAATTCCTCTCAATGGAAAGCAAATCCACACTTAATGCTTATCTTCATATCTTGATTTAAATAAAGGATATTCATCGTAGGAGCAAATCTGTTTCTTGAGTTATATATGTCTGATGATGATTTGCCTAATATTCAGCGCGAGAATTAAAAACATTTCAAACGTAACCACTCTTGCTTTTATCGTCTTCGGATCGTTGGTGTGTTTCGACGTTTTTGCAAGAATGCTTTTATGAAAACATATGGTTTACAAGGACATCCAGTAAATAGACTTTGCTCTCTCCTTTTACAAAATGAAACCCCAGAAGATCAATCATGAAGCAATCAGAATGGTAATGCAAAACCTTATGAAATTTGTGTTCAGATTCATAAAAATTTCAAGCGTTATGAAGTAAATGAGATTCACTAGGGTGGAACAGTGTTGCCAGTGGGCTACTTTTTTAAAATTCAGATTTCTTGATTGGCACCACTTTTTTGAAACGTTAAAATTCCCTTTGTTTCCGCCTTAATTAATATGTCATTAAATAAGTGGTATTTTACCATTTCAAAAAAGTGGTGCCAATCTAGAATCTGAATTAAAAAAAAGTAGCCCATCTGGCAACACTGGGGTGGAAGCCCCAGGAGATATTTGATTGCACGATTGAATCTATATAAATAAAATTGTAAATGTTCGTTTGTTCAAAATCGCTAATCTCCAAAAGTTCTTCACCGATTGCTTTGAAATTCAAGGGTTGAGTTGAATTTGAATACGGAAGTGTTGTAATATACTTATTATGAACCTTGTTCCCCCCCCTTTGCCACCACCCCCCACGAGGGGCACTTTTTAAATTTTTTCTTCAACCCATCATGTGATATATCATTAGAAAGCCCTTGGACTACTGTTTCATATTATGCACCTTGCGTCTCGCTCCCCCCACTTTCCCTACGTAGGGGCACATTTCTATATAAATAAAAATATAAATGTTCGTTTGTACAAAATCTTAAACCTCCTAAAGTTCTTCAACGATTGTTTCCAAATTCACGGATTGCGTTGCATTCGAATACGCGCGTGTTTTTATATTCCTATCACGAACCTCGCTCTTCTCTCCTCCAATTTCCTCGACACCACCAGGGGGCGCTTTTTAAATTTTTTCAGACACTCGCCATGTGACATATCATTAGAAAGCCCTTTGACTACTCTTTCATATTATGTACCTACCATCCCCTCATCCCACTTTCCCCCCGTGGGGGCACATTTCTGTATAAAAAAAATGTAAATGTTCGTTTGTGCGAAACCTTAAACCTCCGAAAGCTCTTCACCGATTGTGTTGTATTTGAATTCGCGCGTGCTTTTATATTACTATAATGAACCTCGCATCCCCCTCCCCTAATTTCATCCCGGGGCACTTTTTTAAAATTTTTCGACAGCCATTATGTGGTATATCATTAGAAAGCCCTCTGACCACTCTTTCATATAATGCATCTCCCCTCACTATGCCCTCCGGAGGAACACATTACTGAAATATTTCGTCAGTATTTTTTATGATATTTCTTTTTTCTTTGTTTTTTAAGTTCGTGGTTTTTAAGCTGCGAACGCACCATCCTTCTAACTGTTATCAGTGTCGGCATCGTTTCTTGTGGCTACGCGGCGTTTTTGATTTTTAATGACTTTAAAAGGAAAGGGACTGATGTCCTTCAAATAGAGATGAGCTCCTTATCTCCTGACCCATTGTTGATTCCCCCCATTCTTTTGTGAATAAACCGCAGATGGGTCCTGAACAAAAGATTTCCATGAAAACTGGAGAAGGATGGAGAAACAAGCGTCTGTGTGCAGCCTTAGGGTTTCGTTTATCTGACGAAACCCTATTCATCTCACTCCTCGGTCTGTCTGTCTATGCGTCACAGAGCCCGTTCTGAGAAACTACATATATTGGAAATTTGAAATTTTGCACACTTATAGCTTAATACCTTACATCAAAAGACAAATCATAAAATCTTGAAAAAGTCTTATATTTAGCCGTCTGGGCTCTAACTTGTGTATTTTAAGCTTTTTTAGGGTTTCGTTCATCTGACGAAACCCTATTCGTCTCGCTCCTCTGTCTGTCTATCCGTCCGTCTGTCTGTCCGTCACAGAGCCCGTTCTCAGAAACTATACATGTTGGAGACGTGAAATTTTGCATACTTATAGCTGAACACCACACATCACACGACAAATTATAAAATTTTCAAAAAGTCGTACATTTAACCCTTTGGGCTTCTACATGTGTATTTTAAACAATTATTTCTAAGTGAGTCCCTAATTAGGTTGAGGGTGTGAAATTTTGTGTACTTATACCTGGACACTTCGGATCAAACAGCAAATCATAAAATTTTGAAAAAGGTCGTACATTTAACTCTTTGGGCTCCCACATGTGTATTTTAAACAATCCTTTCTAAGTGAGTCACTAATTGGGTTGGAGGCGTGAAATTTTACATACTTATAGCTGAACACCTCACATCAAACGACAAACTATAAAATTTTGAAAAAGTTGTACATTTAACCCTTTGGGCTCCCACATGTGTATTTTAAACAATTATTTCTAAGTGAGTACCTAATTAGGTTGAGGGTGTGAAATTTTGTGTACTTATACCTGGACACTTCGGATCAAACAGCAAATCATAAAATTTTGAAAAAGGTCGTACATTTAACTCTTTGGGCTCCCACATGTGTATTTTAAACAATCCTTTCTAAGTGAGCCACTAATTGGGTTGGAGGCGTGAAATTTTACATACTTATAGCTGAACACCTCACATCAAACGACAAACTATAAAATTTTGAAAAAGTTGTACATTTAACCCTTTGGGCTCCCACATGTGTATTTTAAACAATTATTTCTAAGTGAGTCCCTAATTAGGTTGGAGGAGTAAAATTTTGCATACTTATAGCTGAACACCTCACATCAAACGACAAATCATAAAATTTTGAAAAAGTGGTACATTTAACTCTTTGGGCTCCCACATGTGTATTTTAACCCCTTCACGGTTGCTTAATATTTGGAAAAACCATTAAAAAAGTACCTATTTATTTTATTACAGAAATTGAATAATTATAAGGTTTCTAAATAAAATATGCAATTAGTTTTTTTAAGGCAAAAAAAAAGATGTTATAGAACAAATTCATATTTGTAGAAAAGCCATCATGCGAGAATTCTGTGTCTTTTTACACCGTACAAATTAATGCGAATAAAACCTTTATTTTTCACATCTTAGATCTTTATTTATCATCATCACACACATTTTTACAAATAATATTTGAAATAGCATATATACATTAAATTTTGATTATTAATAATTTTTTTAGTGTTACATATTTCGAAAGATGCAATACAAAGTCCAACATTACAGTCAGCGCAAAAGCCAAACCCAAACGGCAATAATCAAAGACTTCACACCGAAATGCCAGTTAAATTTTTCTGGTTTCAGAAGTTTTTTTCCAGCAATAAATCTCCAGCCCGGAAATATGACGGGAGCGAGAAATAACGAAAGACACCTCAGCCCGTGATATTGACGGGGGCGAGAATTAAGGGGTTAAACAATTCTTTCTAAGTGAGCCCCTAATTAGGTTGAAGGTGTGAAATTCTGCGTACTTATAGCTGAACACCTCAGATCAAACGACAAATCATAAAATTTTGAAAAAGTTGTAAATTTAACCCCTTGGGGGTCTCACATGTGTATTTTAAACAATCCTTTGTAAGTGAGCCCCTAATTGGGTTGGAGGTGTGAAATTTTACATACCTGTAGCTGAATACCTCACATCAAACGACAAACTATAGAATTTTGAAAAAGTCGTACATTTAACCCTTTGGGCTCCCACATGTGTATTTTAAACAATTATTTCTAAGTGAGTCCCTAATCAGGTTGGAGGAGGGAAATTTTGCATACTTAGAGCTGAACACCTCAGATCAAACGACAGATCATAAAATTTTGAAAAAGTCGTACATTTAACCCTTTGGGTTCCCACATACGTATTTTAAGCAATTCTTTCTAACTGAGCCCCTTATTAAATTGGAGATTTGAAATTTTGCATACTTATAGCAGAACACCTGAGGCCAGGCGACAAATCATAAAATCTTGAAAAAGTCTTACGTTTAACCCTTTGAGCTACCACATACGTATTTTAAGCAATTCTTTCTAAGAGAGCCCCTAATTAAGTTGGAGACATGAATTTTTGCTTACGTATAGCTGAATACCTCAGACCACACGGCAAATGATACAATTTTCAAAAAGTCTTATATTATTTACTCCTCCGGGCTCTAACTTGTGTATTTTAAGTAATTTTTCTAACCTCCAACCTTTTCACGCAGTGAGCGCTTTTCCAACTTTTGCCGACACCCCTTTGACCATTCTTTCATATTATGCACCATAGCCTTACATATTTTAGTTGTTCCACTTTTTACCGCCAGGGGCGCCTACGTATTTCGGGTGCTATGGGCCCAATCCCCTCGACTAATATATCTACGGATAGGATGTAGAACAGAGTTTCGTTCGGATAGAGATTTGTTTAGAATAGAGTGCGCCTCTGGTTCCGAAATGTGGAACTAACAGACTTTTCAAAAGGATAAAGTGTTTTGAAAGGAATATTAAACGAAACCCTCTGTGCGATCTGTGAGCACAGTTACCCACTTGTTTTTTAACTGAGCTCCTAATTAAGTTGAAGGCTTGAAATTTTGTATACTTGTAGCTTAACACCTCACATCAAACGACAAATCATAAAATTTTGAAAAAGTCTTATATTTAGCCGTCTGGGCTCTAACTTGTGTATTTTAAGCTTTTTTTTCTAACTTAGCCCCTAATTAAGTTGAAGAAGACTTGAAAATTTGCATACTTATAGCTGAACACTTGCGATCACATGACAAATCATAAAAATTTCAAAAAGTCTTATATTTACCCCTCCGGTCTCTAACTTGTATATTTTAAGCAATTTTTTTTTAACTCAGCCCCTAATTAAGTTGGAAGCTTGAAATTTTGCATACTTATAGCCGAACACTTGCGATCCCATGACAAATCATAGAAATTTCAAAAAGTTTTACATTATTTACCCGCCCATTCTCTAACTTGTGTATTTTAAGCAATTTTTCTAACTCAGTCCCTAATTAAGTTAGAGACAAGAAATTTTGCATACTTATACCTGAACACTTGCGATCCCATGACAAATCATAAAAATTCCAACAAGTCTTACATTATTTACCCGTCCGGGCTCTAACTTGCGTATTTTAAGCAATTTTTCTAACCTATTCCTGGGAGGGAGGTTAACGGGAGTTAAACGGGGGGCACTTATCTAACTTTTATGCACTTACATATTTTAATTCCACTATTTTACGCCAGGGGGCGCCTGCATATCTCGAATGCTATGGACCCGGTCCCCTCGTCTAATATATCTACTGATAGGTTGTAAAACCGAGTTTCGTTCAGATAGAGGTTTGGTTAGTATATAGTGCGCCCTCTGGTTGCGAAATGGGGAACTAACAGATTTTGCAAAAGGATAAAGTCTTTTGTAAGGAATATTAAACGAAACCCTCTGTGCGTTCTGTGATCACACTTACCCACTTGCTTTTCTTTTTAACTCACAGGCTATTAAAGCTTGAGAGCTAAGTGACCGCAGGTTCTCTAGGTACGTATGTATGTAACGCGACAACTCTTGATAGAAATATCTGATTTGCTTCAAATTTTGTAAATAGTTTCATTCTGATAATGCGCTTCTCTGATTAGTTTTATGAGTTCATTGGTTAAGTATAAAAGGGGGAACGCTGGGCTAATCCTCTCTTAATTTAGATAAATGGGGTTTTCATGTAGAATTTTCCGATTTGCTTCAAATTTTGTAAATACGTTCATTCTGATAAGGTGATTCCCTGATTACTTTTGGGTGTTCATTGGTTAACCCCCTCACTGACAAGCCCGTGTTAATGCGTTCACTAAGCTCCAGGTTTCACTGCAATACAAGCAATATTTAAAGTAATATAATTCTATTGATTTAATGTATTTTTAATACATTGAACAATGATTAACACTTCCAAGGATTGCCTTCATATTCGTTATTAAGTTTTTTTATAAAATGTTCAAATAATCATTTTTTTTTAGCATTTAAAACAAAATTCAGAGAAAACAACATTACAATTTTGCCCTTTTCCAAATACAAGCAAAATTTAAAGTAATATAATTCTATTGATTTAATGTATTTTTAATACATTGAACAATGATTAACACTTCCAAGGATTGCATTCATATTCGTTATTAAGTTTTTTTTATAAAATGTTGAAATAATCATTTTTTTTAAGCATTTAAAACAAAATTCAGAGAAAACAACATTACAATTTTGCCCTTTTCCAAGATAGTCGGAGGGTTAAGCATAAAAATGGCAACGGGGGGCTAATCTCCCCTTAATTTAGATAAATGGGTTTTTCATGCAGAATTATCTGATTTGCTTCAAATTTTGTAAATAGGTTCATTCTGATAAAGTGCTTCCCTGATTAGTTTTGGTGTTTTTTTGGTTGTGCAAAGGAGAACGGGGAGCTAATCCCCCCCCCCCCTTAATTTAGATAACTTGGTTTTTCATGTAGAATTATTCTATTTGCTTCAAATTTTGTGAATAGGTTCTATCTGATAAGGCGCTTTTCTGATTTGTTTTGGGGGTTCATTGATCAAGTATAAAGGGGTAAAAGGGGACTAAACCCCCTGAATTTAGATAAATGGGTTTTTCATGCAGAATTATCCGATTTGCTTCAAATACCGGTATACCGGTTTATTCTGATAAGGCGTTTCCCAGATTATATCTGGAGGTTCATTGATTAGGTATAAAGGGGGGAAAACGGGGGTAATCCCCCTTAATCTATTATTCAATGGGCAGTATTCTTTGAAATAAGAGTATAATATACAATTAGTTTGAATAGCTTGTGAGCTCAATGCCATAAGTTTAACTCGGCACATATCTTTTTAATTCACTCGATTTGCCAGGAATGTCACCGCACGTACTACAGTTGACAATCGGCCTGCCAATTATGATGTTGCGAAATATTCACAAGCCAAATCTTTGCAACGGCACGCTACTTGCAGTAAAAAAAATAATGAGCAACTTCGTAGAGCAACAATCTTGACAAGACCTTTCAAAGGTGAAGGTGTCCTCATTCCTCGCATTCCTTTGATTCCAATGGATGCGCAATTTTAATTTAAGAGATTGCAATTACCTATTTGATTGGCGTTTGTAATCTCCATCAACAAAGCTTAATGCCAAGCTTTAAAATTTTGCTGCTTAGATCTAGACACAAATTGCTTCTCACACGGGTAATTTTATGTTTCGTGTTCCAGAATTGGCAAATCAGACAATCTCTATATCTGCACAGACAATGTACCAACAAAAAATATTCTATACCCACAAGTATTGTGAAATTAAACATATTAGGAACATGCACTTTCTCTTTTTCTTCCTTTACATTTAGCCACACTGAGCCACAGCAACACGTGGCCAGGTGCAGCTATCCTCATAGCATGCATGGTCACAGTGACGTCACTGTAATTCACTGTGGTCACGTCGCATCTGTGACCAAAATGCCATCACTCTTTAATATCACATTGTGACTGAGATGTGAATTTCTTAGAAAACTTTTAAAAATTACAAAAATTCTTCAAAACGCGTCATTTACTGTAAAAAACATTTTTCTGGCAATTAAAAAATTTGTGACGCCACTGTTATGTCACTGCATGTAACGCATGCCATGTCACATATGGGACAAAAAAATCACCGTATTGTATAGTCATAGTGTGAATTACAAAAATCTTTGAAAATGAATAGAAATATTTTAAATAGACAGTCTTAGTGCATTTGGGATGTTGGATTGGATTAATTTTGTACTATACTTTATTATAATAAATAAAGTCACTTTTATACTTTCAATAATATTTTCCTTTTCTGTTAATGTTTAACTAGTTTAAGTGACTCTTTTAAAATAAATGCTGTTATTTGTTTCTGACTTTTTGAATAAATTTAACATTTGCTGAATATATAATAAAATATACAAAATATATGCAAAACGCATGACATATTTATTCATATTTTTATTTTTTCCCAGAAATATCTTTAAAAAAATAGTTATTTTGCAAGCTGTTTTATTCTACAGGAAATTATAGAAAAAAAAATGATTATAAAGAAAAAATTTCTTTCCCCGATAACATTTTTTTTTTATTTCTAGGAACATATTTCGTATTTATTACGTGTGATTCAAACTATAACTTTTTTTAAAAAAGGTCTTGCATTATTGTCCATTAAATTGATTTTATATACTCTAAAAAATTATATAATGTTTTTTTTTTCATATTTCCTAAGTATGAATAATATCGTTTTTATAATTTACAAAAAAGAACCTTTACAACTCATTTTGTCTTGAATTATTTTGAAACTGACTGAAAGCAAAAATGAAATGCATAAAAAAATATTCAAACAGAAAAGTTTAGTTAGAAACACTCTCATAAATGTATTTCGTATTTAATTTACAAATCTACGGAGACAAATCAACAAGATGAAACATCTGCTCCGAAATTATCGTCTGCGACGACCATAAGGGGTAACACAGTGTATTTATTCTTTCAAATAGAGGTGGCAGCTGGAGAATAGTAGCCTGTGATATGAATGTCTACAGTTAGTGCGAAATTTTATAATTTTACAAAAGTTATACAGGATTTCGTCCAAGGGATATTTTACATAAAATATCAGTCCGAAAAATTACAATGTCACTGGAGTTAGTTAATAGAGCTCGCCAATGTCATTGTACGCGATTCGGACATAATTCTGTGAAAAACTTTTCCTGTTTGCATTTTCAAAATGGAGTTACAGCGGACGATGTAGAATATAGATACGATAGATATAGATATAGGACGATAAGAAATAGGTAAGAAAAAAATATTTCCCTGCTTTCTTTTATAACTATTTTAGCTAAATTCATATAAAACATGTTATAAAAGCAATAATTGTCATCAATTTATCGTTTATCAGTTCAATAAACTTAATAAATTCAATAAATTTAATGTTTATTTTGTTGAATTAAATCACAATATGTCAGCAATTTTAATCAGATGGTTAATATCATTCATTTAAATAGCATTTTAATCACATTTGTTTTCTTTTTAAAACTATCTGATTAAAATCACATTTTTATTATAGAATTTTGTGCTAGAAAAATTGACAGTATTATGAGAAGTTTGTAATTTTCTGTTTATTGCAAACATAAAAAAGATATCTTATAGCCAATATTTTTCAATACTTAATTTTTGTTTTTATGTGCTTAAAATGATGTATTCAAATATCCCAGTAATTTCAACATTAAATAGAGCTTAAAATAATTCTTGGATTTAAAATTTACGTGCATAACATTTTATAATGTATATGACGAAACTTTAGTCATATGACATATATATTTGACACGTGTATAATTAAAATATAAAACATATGAATATTATATAAGATAAGTGTGCAAGTAATGGACACACTTGATTGTTTTTGGTTTATAAAAAAAATAAAAAAAGGTTTAGGTTTTATTATTTTTTTATAACTCCTTGTTTTATAACCTGCGTTATTGTCGACACTCTTAATTACGATAATCAGGAAATAGAAAATAATGTTTCGGAGTTCTACTCTTTTTCAGTGAAAATCTTAATGAACATGTTAAGATTGTAATTCATTTAATAAATTTATATATTCTTTATTTTCTTGAAAAACTATTTTTGTAGTAATAGAAAACTTTGAATATTATGTACTAATGTCCATTTAGAAATTTCATTTATTTTTAAGGTTTTAAGACGCGTGTCCATTACTGGAACACTTACTCAATTTCCAGGAATGGACATCCCATGTGGACATTGCTAAAAATGCAATTTCAGTAATATTCACGGTGCATAAAAGACTTTTGACTTAAATGAAAACCCGTCATTAAATTTAATACGTATTTAAATTCCACTTGCCAGAATGTAATAACATCATTTTTTAAATAAATAGCTGCATTTAATTAATTTTGTGTGGTTAGTAAAATTTTCAATATTTTGATGACATTATTTTTTTATAACTCAGCCTTGCATATTTTATAATCTGGCAATCAATAAAATAAATCAGGAATCAGAGAATATTGTTTAAGGTCATAGGGAAAAGAGGGGTTCATAAGTCTAGATTCCTCTCAATTAAAAAAAAAAGTTACAGAAGTTGTTAAAAATAAGTCCGTTATTTCCTGTCTTAAATGTTTTTTAATCATCTCTCTGACCCCCCCCCCTTTATATTTATAGTATTAGTGAAACTAGTAAATCTGCAGATCAGTGGTCTCAAACGTCAGGTCTGCACTTTCACTTTGAAATTATTTTAATTAATATGTAAAACATTTAATCTGCGGTTTATTTCTTTCATAATTCTCACATATATTTTATTAATTATTGATATCCTGTTAAATTTATTTGAAAAAAAAATTGTTTAATTAGTATGCGTTCATTAAATTCTGGTTCTAAATACAGTCATAAAAAAAAATTATATGTACTACTTTTTGTTGGGTGTCCCGTACTGGAACAGAGATAGTCCATTACTGGAAGAGAGAGTGTACATTACTGGAACAGAGGAAGACCATTACTGGAATTTTGGGTGTTTTGCTATATTTTTGTTATTTACAATAAAATTTTTCATTAATATTGGGAAATGAGACTATGAGAATAGTTAAATATTATTGATAGATTAATATAATACTGCAAAAACTGGAATATAATAATTATTATTAATTAAAAAATAGTTTTTAAAGAAATTCCTTAAGGATGTTCGTTACCGGCATCTCTGCCATATACATTATATAGATATATATAAATATATAAGTTTAACTACGACAGTGGCAAAATTACAACTGACAGCTTGGTGTAATCATAAATACACAGGCCACTATAATAAGGAAGTACCAAAGCATAATGCCAGAAATTGTTGCATCGCCTTCATTTATACTGAAGATTTTCAGCTGAAATCAGTGTGTTACAATATTACACGCATAAACTGCACGTGGTTTTATCAAAAGATAATTCTGTATTAACTTTGGATTGATTTATAATGATTTTAATTGGTAAATTAATCAAACGAGTTTTAATTTTCCTAACTGAGTGAAAATTGCTTACGTCAGGAATTGAACCAAAGACCCTTGACGTATACTGCCAATGCTCTGTTAACTGAGCTATCCTTATCAAATTTGCGGTCACAATTCACCCAGGTAATTATTATTATATACTCATACGACTAGTATGAAAAATAATTAAAGTATTATTATATATGGTTTTATAATAATGATAAGTATAGATTCACATTCACGGGGTGAATTGTGTTCGTCAGATTTATACAGGATAGGTCAGTTGAGAGAGCATTTGCAGCTTGCGCTAAAGGTCCCTAGTTCGAATCCTGTCCTGGACACTTATTCACTCAGTTGGAAAAATTACAACAAAAGATAATTTTACTTGAACATCAGCGTTATTGGTCAGAAATATTGGGAAGATGTACAGTTTTACATATGTGCTGATGCCTTTGGATGTTAAAGTGAGTAAAAGCTTTTAAAGAGAGTGCAAAAATATTCAAGGACAAGAAAGTTTCAATGAGCGACTACAAAATGCGAGAAATAAAAATGCTTTTTTTTTCTATTCACCTGCCTCACCACTGCAACAAAAAATAGTCCTTGTGTGTCAGTTATAAATAAAATTAATGCTGTGCAATTTTCAGCATGTAAGGCGAATATGTATAAATATTTTTAAAAAGGAATATTCTTCAAATATTCAAAAGAACACAATCTGCTACAGTTGTAAGGCATGTGAAGGAAATTGAATTTTTAACTTTAATTTAGAAGAAAGTCACCGTACTATATGTAACTATTTATACATATTATACAGTATTTGTTCATAAATTGTGAGTACACGATTTTAGGACTCCAAACCAATTCTAACAGAAAGATTAGAACAGAAAATTCATGCTGTAATTATAATTTCAGACAATACTGTTTCTTTTAAATTGTTAGAGAATCGTCAAGAAATCGTCACAAAATTATCAGTGTTAATGAAAATTTCGTTACAAATGACACATATTTCACAAATTGTCACAATGTGACTTCAAAACATTGTCGCTTTCGTCACAAGTACGTCACAAAGTTATTGCCTAAATAGTCACAAATGACACATTTTTCACTAATTTGTCACACCCTGACTTCACAAAGTGATCACAAAGTGACGTCATAAACGGGCTCTAAAACGGTCATAACGACTTCACATTCTAACTACTATAACTTCACATCGACGTCATGTGACGTCACAAAGTCACAGTGTGACTTCACAACGACGTCGACGCGACGTCACCAAGCCTTATGGGTAGTCTTGTATAAATGCATCAGATGTTTGTCAGTGATTATCCTGACTGAGAGAAAAAAGTGAAAGGCAGCTTCTACTACAGCTGTTTCAAAGAAAATTTTTATTATTTCAGACGACCCCAAATGTATGCACGCAACGAGTGCGAAAGCTTAGTCATTATGCCAGAATACTAAACGAAAGTTACAATGAACTGAAAATTGCCAAGGATACCAAAAAAGAAAAACAGTTGCATTGTGCTTTGATTTCACGCAAAACCTACCCTTGTACATATAACTGTTCTTGAAATATTTTACGTGCGTCAACTTTAGGTAAATATTTTTTCTATACAGCAAATCAAAACAAACAAAATGCATGTATGTCACGAAGATGAGGCAAAAGAGTTATCAGATGAAGGACGTTCATTCCTTCTCCAATACATTCATAACTACGTCCACAGGGCAACAAGAAATTTTCTATTTTTGCGTGCTGAAGCATTAAGGCAAAATAAAAATCCCACAGGTAATGTCCCTCGTGAATCTCTGTTATAGAGGCCAGTTTTAAACCATCACATTTTATTTTCTATTACGTGGTCACTCATTCCTGCTGTGTGACAGGTTCTATAAAACGAGATTTAAGACGAATAGCAATACACTCAACACATCATAGAGACAAGCAGAAGTAGTCGCATCTCCTTTTATGAACTGCAAACTGATGAAATTTTGCGTTGAAAAAATTGGTGGCCGCACTTATACAAGAAAATCGTCACCTCTGACGGGACATTAGGAAGACGCATTCAAAAGGTACACAATACCCCATTTAAAATATCGACATACCAACACTTTATCTTCAGGCATGGGTAATCTGAAGAGTGCAAGCTAAGACATTCATCAAATGACACCACCACATCAACATTTTCTTTGAAAAAGACCATTCGCCCTGCTGTCTGCTATCTGTGGAATTTCCCCAACAACAGAAAAAATAACTGATCTTCAGAAGCTATTTGCATACATCTCAGATAATGCCGTATCATGTAATATTGATCGACATCTAAAGTTGAAAAAGATACTATCTAGAAGTAAAAATATATTCTTATTTTTGTTACTTTTACTTTTCTAAAAAAACTCAAGACTCTTTATAGTTTTAAATTTTGCATTTTAGAAAAATGTTTCATCTGCTTATAAACTTGTTCACTGAGCTAGTTTACATGGTAAAAAAAAATACTTCATTCAACCTTTTTCTACTTTACCTCGCATGTTTGAAGTTCAGAGGCATCTGAAAACAATTTTTTCGACATTTCAGTTTTAAACTTTGTAACTAATAAAAATAAAGTTCAGGTTTATTGAAAAATTCACTTTTGTTAATTTTTATCATTCACCCAGATCATTTATTTAATAAAACGTATGATTATAAAGAGATGAAAGATACCGTAATGTAGAAATCGCATAACTGCTGAGGGGGAAATATTTGAACACTCCTCTTTTAAATCCTAATGAATAAATTGTCATTTGATGAGAAAGGCTGTCCTTTACAGTCTCGGATTTTATCGTTAGAAAATACCTATTTTACCTTGGTTAGGCAGTTTTAACTAAATATCTAAAAAACACGAAATTCTATACACATAGAATCATTTCGCAAAAACAATAGCTTAACAAAGGCAAGCTACAAGCCACATAAATAAATGAATAAATAAATAAAAATGAAATATCAACATATAATGCAATTTTGTAGATTTATGCAAATTCACATTAAATCTCATGGTTTTTCATCTGTAAAGCCATAGCTGTCAACTTTTACGCTTTTTCGCTACTACTGAAATTTAATAGAGATTTTCGCCTTCTTTAATCGTGAGATTTATATGATTAAATAAGGCAATATTTACTATAAAATTTTAGCGGTAGCAAGAAAGCGTAAAAGTTGGCAGCTATGGTAAAGCTCTCCATTTTCTGTAGAACTTCCACCTTTTTCAAGTCAATAATGCATTTACTTTTGAAAGCATTACTCGCAAAGTGCTATTAAGTATGCGATAGTAATGAACGGTGTGCATTGATGCAATGTGGAACCTTTAAAGGACAACGAAAATCACAGATTATTGCTCCAGGTTTGAAGAAAATTAGGAAGATATTTCAAGTTGCAGGTGCATTATTCATAATACTTGCAGCAGGAAGGAAACCTGTTTTTTGCATTGGCAGTTGAAGAACTAACCATAGAAAGAACACTCGGAAGTTACAGAGTAGGTAGTATTTCACTTGAAATGGAGCTACATTCGGTACTGTGTGAAAAACCCTCGTAAAATTCTGCATTTTTTTACTTACGAGGTCAGATGTGTGCAGAAACTTCAATTTACTGATTCTGCTTAAAGGGGGCTTTTTTGAATGCAGTTCTCATCAGGAATGGAGACTGATAATGCTTCATACTGGAACATCTTGTGGACAGATGAGGCAAATTTCCACGCAAATATGGTTGTCAATATTTAACTGCAAGTTTTGGGCGCAAGAAATCCCCAATGTTGTCCATTAAATCTCACTGAATTCAACTAAAGCCATCTTCTGGTTGAGCTTTCTGCCAATTTCATAATTTGATCATTCTTTTTTAAAGAACAATCAGTGGCGAGACCCATCACATGCTACGTAACTGCCATCCACTACGCATCCCTACAAAAAAGATTAGCGGTAATCGATCTTCAGCAATGTGGCATTTTAGACAGCAAGAATATTATGCACGATTGGGCTCCACTTCATATTGGTACATGAGGGAAACGGTTCCTTAGGAAACATTTTACAGACTATAGGCTTATTTTTTGCCACTTTCAGAATAGACACCACGGACGCCATGTATGAATCCATGTGACTTTCGCATAGCTGCCAACTTGTACGGATTTTTGTTACCACTAAAATTATATAGAAATTTTTGCTTAACCTTTAACTGATGTGACAGAAACTGTTACATAATTAGCGTGAAGTGGTCTATGACACCGCTCAATCGAAAGATGAATAAAAAGCGTGATTAACTCATAGGATGGTGATTTTGTACTAAACTTTTAGCACACGGCTATTACAACTAAAATTCACCTATTCAAAAGTCTCTGGTGTTAGTACTAAAGTTTCAAACGAAACAAATTTCGGTAGTGTTTGCAGTTAAACTGAAAATTACAAGTTAAACTATAAAAATTGGAAAAATCTCCGGTCTGTGAGACCGGTAACATCAGTTAAAGGTTAATGCAATCGCCGAATTGTAGAGAATGTTTGTAATTAAATAAGGCTGAAATTTCTGCTAAATTTTAGTGGTAGCAAAAATCCTTACAAGTTGGCACCTAGGCTTTCGTATTAGGGGTTATCTCAAAAGCACTGCTTATAGTGTGAACGTTAGAAGATTATCAGAGTTGAAAGATGACATTAACCGGCATATTCATAGTATTGGGGCTGATATGCCTTAAGCTACTGTAGAGAACGTGGTACTGCGCTTTAATGTGGTTTCAGAAATTGATAAACAGCACATTGAACATCTACTGTCATAACTGTTACTTGTAAAATGTGTTAGGATGTCAATATCAGAAATAAATCTTTATTTTTCCTCTGATAGTGACTTTTAAAACTAAATATTTTTTTAGAATATAATATTACATACCCATTTTTTGTAATATTTACAAGCGTGGTAACTTTTGGTTTAGTAATTGGTTTCAAAAATGAAAGTTTAATTATGATCACCCTATAAATAAGGCTAAGCCAAGTTAAAAACTGAATCTTAAACAATAGCAAAGACAATTTTTTAAATTTTAATAAGAAATGGAAACTGGCAAAAATATTCTTCTCATACATTTATCATAGTTACAATTTAGTTTAACATCGAATGATAATTGAAAAAGAAAATGAAAATAATGACCCCCAATTTTCCATCTCTCCTATTTAGTTCATACTAGTTTGCTCTACCCGAAACTTTGGCAAAATACTTTTTTACTTACATTAATTTGCTATTATTATCACATAAGACGGGGTTTCCAACTCCCGGTCCGAGGCACTTTGTAGGCCCATTTGTCCATGCTCAGAACGACTCGAGAACCAGACCTCGCGACGCCTCCCGAAGGTCGCCGCCGGGAATGGCCCGCCAGGGCCGTTCCTCACACAAACTCCGGTCAAACCGACGCACTGCCCAGCGCACGTCACGCCGGTTATTCCCAAAAGAGGATTTATGGTCGCATGCGACAATCCCTGTCATTCAGCTAGAGGAGCCAAATGGTTCCTTCTCTAGGTTCCCGACCCGGTACACCCCGACAGCCCGCAGAAACCGGACACCTATGAGGAGCCGGGCCCACGAGCCTACACGAGGCTTTCCGAGCCGGAGTTGCTGTACGGAGGTCTCTCAAGATCAGATACCCTTATCCGGTAGAAACATTTATGAGAGACAACCGATTAAAAGGGGAAGGTGCCGCTAGCGAGCCCAGGAGATTCGCAGAAAGTTTCTCCTTGAGCACATAGTCACGCCCTCGCTGGGGGTGGGCTGCGGGGTCGGGCGTCCCCGGCCCCCAGTCCACATGTACCTTACCTACATATTTATAGCACTACACATATTATACACTAATACATACATACACTACGACATTTTATAAAATACTACATATTATTCACTACAAAATGCAGGTTCATGAGACGAAGTCTCGAACCTGAGAACTTCATGCACCACCACCTCCAGTGCCGCGTGTGCGGCGGACTGGTTGATTAGCATTCAACTGCGGTATTTGACCGCGAAGGTCTCCGGTCCGTCGACCATGCCTTTGGCGACCAAGGTCTCGATCTAACGTCCGCAGGAGGCGATCATTTACTATGGCCTTCACTCCTTTCCGACAATAGCCTTCTAGACATAGATCGAGAAGCGTTCGAGTATGGTAGTTCCATCGGAAGAACCTCTCCCTGATGGACCGCGATAGGGGACAAGAGTAGAGACAGTGTCTCCGGTCACTTATCCCTGTCCCACAGAAATACGTGGGGTCCTTCTGAAAGAAGCGAGCCTGGTGGTCACCGAAGGTGCCGTGTTGAGGTAGGCCGTGTTGAGGTAGGCCGTGTTGAGGACTTGGTTGAGGTAGAAATCTCCGTGCAGACGCCGTAGGCGTACGCGCGGGAAAAGCTCGTATGTCACTTCGCCTTTGCCCTGTGGAGACCCATTTGCCTTGCCATCTGGAGACGGCACGGGCCAAAAGTTTCCTCTTGGCCTGGCGGCGGGTGGTTTTCACCTCCACATCGACAGATGAGCGGGTCGTGGCGGCTTTCGCCAGCTCGTCCACACGCTCATTGTAGACGTGTCCCACGTGGGCTTTGATCCAGTGCATGTGAACACCGATTCCACTACTCTTCACCAAGTCCCTAATCTCAGAAATAGATCTGTGTCTTGACACAAGACTATTTAGGGCTTGCAGCGCCGATCTCGAATCTGAATAGATATCGAGTTCACTGAGATCCCTGTGATGGGCGTCAATTATCGCCTCCTTGATCGCATGGACCTCGGCTGCGATGACTTCTGCACCATCAGAAAGGCGGAACTGGCCTTCACTGACGGTCTGACCGTCGATCACGGCAGTAAACGCGCAACCTACGGTGCGGTTCTTCTGCCTGTTCCCGTCCGTGTAATACGAACACGTTGTCCGGGGATTGAGGTCCCTTGACCTTGGGATCCGACCGAGGTCTTCTCGTCGGTAGGATGGTTGCCAGAGATCGACTGACTCCGGGTCGAGGCGCGTACCGTCAATGCCCCTGCCCCACCTGACAAGGGCCGTGAAGTCCCTGTCCATTTCTGAATGCAAGTCAAGGGGCAGAACCCCGGACAAGACGTGCAGCGCGTCGTTCGAAACCGTGCTATAACACTTTGTCACGCACAAGAGAAGACCTCTCTGAGCGCTGAGCGACCTGTTTGCTTCTGCTACTCTACTGGTGTACCAAACAGAAGCCGCATATAAGATAATTGGCTCTGCAATGAGTCGATAGAGCATCTTGCGTAGAGGCGGCTTGATTCCCCAATTGGTTGCGGTGAGACGGTCCATTTTATGCAGCAGCTTGAACGTATTTTCCTGAACTATTCAGGTGGGGCATCCATCTTAAATGCATGTCGATGGTCACTCCCAAATAGGTCAGGCGCTGCTCAAATTTTATCCTGTGGCCGTTCATGAGAATCGGTCTGGATGGAGCATAGTTGAGCCTTCCTCTTGGTGGAACCACCGTGTAGTTGCACTTATCGTAGCTGAACTCCAGGCAAAACTTCGAAGCCCACTGATGAATCATGGTCAAGACCGGATTCAGGATTTCTGCAAACCTGAAGACTGCTCTGCTTCGTGCCGCTGCGAAGACGTCATCGGCGAAGGCTTGAATTAGCCATGCCTCGTCTATATGTGACCGCCCCAGCAAGATGTTTATCACAACCAGCCAGAGAATCGGACCAAGACATGATCCCTGTGGTATACCGACATTAAAGTAGTGTTCCCCGACGAAGAGAATGATCGACCTATACCACAGGTAGTCGTCAATCAAGCCCATCAATGTCCGCTCGTCGAACGTTGTTAAAGGCGCCCTTGATATCAAAAGTGAGCAGACATGTGAACTTTCCACGGGTCTTTGATTCGGCTATGTAGTCCAGCACCCTGCGCAACGCGTCACCGTATTGATATTCTTGCGAAATCCGTACTGTCTAGCGTCGAGCAGCGCATTGGTCTCAAGATGGAGAGCCAATCTCGTTGCGCACATCTTGTCCAAAACCTTCCCTAGGGTTGGTAGTAGACAGATTGGGCGGTAGGATGCGGGGTCGCTGAGGTCCTTCCCCGGTTTGGGAAAGTATATCGCTACAGCCCTTTTCCAAGTCCTCGGAAAACAAGATACTCTCAAGCAGTGGTTATAAAGGGCCAGTAGCCATTGAGGATGGTACCGGAGAACCATTCGGACGATCTCGAGACTGATCCCATCGTGGCCGGGTGCCTTATTTGGCGGCAGCGTTTCTACTGCAAGCTCCAGCTTTTCGATGGTGAACCAATCTGGTTCGTCGGTTCTGTTATGCGCGACCTGCGAAGCTTCATCGGCTTGCAGGAAGTGGTGTCTCGCAAGTTCGTCCTGGGATTCCTCCTAGGTGGAGACTTCCTCCCCTGAGGGATGAATTAGGGTGACCGGGGCCTCCCTCCTCCATTTGCCTCGCACCACCTCGACTGCACAAACTAGCTTGTCCGTGACCAGTCCCTCCGAAATGAATCGGCGGAACGATGCACGTTTGGTATGCAAGATCGCCTTTTTATACTCTGCCCGCTTACGCTTGTAGAGAGCATCAAGTCTCTCCCTCTGTGGCGGCTCCAGCGTTCGCTGGTAGAGTCGCCTCAGCGCACGCAACCGAGATCTTTGGCTGGACAGTTGATCTGTCCACCAACACGCTCCCTTACGTACTGAAGGTTTGCGGTTTTTGTGCGTTTGACATAGCCTCACCAGGATCGACATCAGGTGTTCGACACCTTCGTCGGGTGTTTCGAAGCTGTACCGACCCAGATCTACAGTACTTAGATCGTGTAGGAACTCGTTCAAGACCAAATCCATTTTTCTCCACCTGCGGTGGACGTTCCGGGGAAGGCGAGTGCCCAGTCTGCCTGTATAGGCCCCCGTCATCAGTCGGTGGTTGCTGAGTGTTTCGATATCGGACATCATCCAGTCTTCAATGTGCGGTGCACAGAACCGGGCCAACAAGACGTTCACCCAGCCTTCGCCCTGAGGCCCTTTGAAGGACGAAATGCTGTCCGGATCGTTCACGATTTCGAGATTCGTGTTCGAGGCGAAGGTGATCAAGGATCTACCTCTAGGGTCTGTGGGTCGCTGCCCCCAAATCGTGGACTTAGAGTTAAAGTCCCCAACCAAGATGACATTGCCATTCGGGTAGGTGCTCAGCAGCTGCTCCAACGATTCTAGTACGATCTGGATGTCTTTCGAGCGTTCGCAATAACATGTTATTATCAACAACTTCTCGTTGGACAGATCGCAACGGATGGCTACCACGCCGGAGTGCCTCCTGACCGCACAGAATGAGACACGGCGGCTTACCCAGAGGGTTGCGCGAAATCGGCTGCCCTCCAAGCTCACCTGCGCGTATCCCGGCGAAGTTCCAAGAGTTTTACCCTCGCTCACATATGGCTCGTTTAGAAATATGATGTCATAGCCGGCGGACGAAACATCCTGTGAAAGCTGATTCGCCACAACCATGGCGTGGTGACAGTTGAGATGCGAAAATTTTGGTGGATTACTCCCCATAATTGCTCTTTCTCAATCGTTCAACATCCAGCTTGTGGATATGACACTCTCTCGAGCCTGCGGAGTGATTGGTCTGTAGAATTTTACCTCCCGGTCTCCGACGGTTTTTCAGAATTAGGGCAACACGCGTCGGCGGTGCACGGAATGATATGATCAGTGGCGCCGCAATGTCCACAAATTTGTAGACCGCGGCACGCCGATTGTGTGTGGTCGTACCTCCAACACTTATAACAAACCAAACGTCGTGTATTAGGTCGGAAATCTACTTGGCGCCAACCCACATTTAGTCGACGAGTCCCAGCGAGTCGATCGAATGTTCTCTCATCCACCGCCAACACCACGTTGCGCCCTCTCTCGCCCATGAACGAGGTTCGGAGCTCGAGAGTAGCCCTACTCAGGACCTCATTTTGTTCACGGAGCGCTGTGGTGATGTCGGCGTTTGGTAGATTCGAGTCAACTCCAAAGAGAACGATCTCTGGAGTTCGACGTCGCGGTCTCATGACTATTTGGTCGTTCGTCAGCTCTGTCGACTCCAAGGCAGCCTCAAGTGTTCCAAGGTCAGCGGAACTATTCGCCAGAAAGACCACGCCTCCTCCGAAGATGTTTCGCGTCCCTCGGATCGCTATTCTGGCCTGTATGGGATCGATTTTACTGACTACTTGTTTGTATGTTTCATCGGATGAGGCTACGGCATGCACGTCCTGTCCCTTTGGTCGTACTATGAGGGCTATTTCCTCTTTCGGGGGTGGTCTAGTCGTGGACTTGACGCTGCTACCCCAATGGGCATGGGCGCTATTTTTCCCAGGCCCGTGCCGTGCGGAATCATGCGGAGAGTTCTTTTCAGCCGCGTGGCCGTCTTTCGGGAGTCCCTTAAGTTTCTCCTTCCTACGCAGCCTCTTCCTCATACTTTTTGTGACCACCATCGCCCAGGACAGAGTCTCCTCGTGGTCAGCCACTTCTGATTGGGTTTCGAGGCTACCTTCAGTAGGTTACTTTCTCGGTTTCACTGGCCGAGATTCCTTCTTCTTCAGGTTACCTCTACTTCCCTGCTGGGAGCCGTCTTTGGTAGGCTTCGTATCCGGTTTCACTGGTCGGGACTGTTCCTTCCTCTGACTACTCCCAGACTTCTTGGCTAGTTCGTTGGTCTGCTTGGTACCCTGAGTGCCGGCCCTGCTACTTCGGTTTTGACTTTCTTCCCGGGGAGTCCGTCGCGAGTACTTTGGCACGACTACTTCTACCTCAGTCAGATCGTCTCCACCTCCGTTGCCTCCCGAGCTGCTCTCATTCGACTTCGCTGACTTTCGCAGGTCTGTCGAGTCGCTCTTCAAGCGCCTAGCCCTGCTCTTTCGAGGTTGGCGTCTCTTGCGTGGAGCTTTCTGAGTTTCCTCAGGCAGCTCAACATCGCTCAATCCGCTTTCCTCTCCATTGCCTCCCGAGCCACTGCTCTTTGACCCGACTTATGCGTTTCAGCCAGTCCGTCCTTCCGATCTGAAGCCCTGCCCCTCGGGTTCGAACCGTCAACTCCCGGAGCGGAATTCGGTGGTTTCTTGCTCCACTTTTCAGTGAAGTTCGAATCCTCCAGTCTCCGCTCAACGGAAGGACTATCCTCCCCCCCGGCGCCTCCCGAGCCCATCTCTTCAGTCTGGACCGCCTTACTTTTCAACTTGGGGGTTCGGCGGGACACCGAGCCCCCCACATTATCGCGAAATTGTGGTCCCACCTCGTTCCGACACCCAATGATAGTCGAGAGAGGTTTCTCGAAGAACAGGGTGTGTTTCCTACTCCAACCTTTCTTCGGACCACCGGCTGTTCTCCCGTCTGCGAGGCTTTCCCGTGCAAGAGACAGAGACAAGCGTTCTGTTTGGTCACGTAGTCCATGAGTGGGCGAACGAGTTCACCGTACTCATCCTTCTTCGCGGCCTTCAGATTCTTGTCTCGCTCGAGCATTTTGAGGAATTTCGCACCTAATAAGTGCACGTCCTCTTCGAAAACAGCCGAGATCTCCACCATCTCCGCAAGGGAGATATGGGCAGAGTTCGGGTTGATTTTGACTTTAACCTCCGTTTCCGTATACCTATCCTTAAACGGAGCATCATTTTCTGGGGGATTGGGGACATTCGAACTCGGGTCTTGGCGTTCACTGGCCTCCTCCCGGCTCGACTCGTCACCGCTGCGTTCGATAGTAGCCTTGTCAATGTTTACCACTATTGATCCCATATTCTCCTGCGGGCTCTTTGCCAGGCCTCTCTCCTCAGCCTGCCGGGGCCGCACCACGTCTAGGTGGCCCGGAGAAGGAGGACTTCCCGCCCTGAAAAGGGCGCTTTGGAAATCTTCGTTTGCGTCGTTAGCCATCCTCTTTTTGAGCAATGTGTTATAAAATTTTGCGGAATGCAGTAAATGAAAATGCTAGAAAACCAACAATCAACGCAAGAACTGCGCGAAAGAGTTGTCCTTCAATATACTCTTGGATTTTGTTAAATTCTCACTCTTTCTAAAGCTTTCTAGTTCGCCCCGGGACCGCAAGTTTGCTCTAAGCTGGGTGCGGTCCCATTATTATCACATAAAATGAACGTGAAATTAATTATGCTATGTTAATTTCGAATATTTTTGATTGGAAATTTGAATCCTTGTTAATCCAATCATAGGTTGTAATGTATATGCGCACTTAAAAGGAGGACTAACAGTAACTTAAGATCAGATGATGGTAAGTGGAATATTTTCATATTTATTCCTTCGTGCAGCTTTAACATAGTTGAAAAGTGTTTGTGACTTCTAGACGCCTGTATGTCTGTCCGCACGCTAACTCTCACAAATATTCTTGGATTTCCAAGACATTGATATATGTTGTTGAGGTTTATTATATCATGTTTCCCATTGAAGATGAAGTATGTAGCTATTATTGTTCATTTACAGGGACACACAAAATTATTCAACTGTGATATGCCTTTTAATAATAAAAATTTTTTAGTGTATTACGCAGTATGTATAAATTCTATAGATCATATACAGGGTTGAACAAAAGAATTCGCAAACATTAATGTCTATAGATATAAATTACTTAAAGTGTTTTATAACTGTTTTATACATTTTCCAGCTGAACGATATTTTAATATACTAATAAATATTTGCAGAAAATAAATAAATTAATACATATGGCTCTCAATAGAAAACAGATAGATACATTATTGTTTATTGGTAGTAATTGACGGAAGTTCGTGTTTACGTGTGTTACGCGTTTTTTAGTTGAATAAGCACTATTTCTACTGGTGTCAAATTACACCTTTTAAAGTTTTGATTTACGTTCATTTTAATTGTTACTTTTAAAGTTATAAGTCGTCAATGTATTAAAAATTATTTGTATTTTTTTAAATTACAAATAATATAAAAATCACACATATTTCTATAAATCATTTAAAAGGTGTCATTTGGCATCGGCAGAACTTGTTATAAGTTTAAGTATATTATGTGGTATGCGCAATTTCTACGAGTTTACCCAAAAGAATTCGAATAAACCTTTATGGATGTTGTTTTTTTAAAGAGCATTTTCAACTGTTTTACGCGTTTTTCAGCTCATTCATATTTTACTATCTTATAGGGGGATAATACTTTGTAATATAAATAAATTCATATACATAACTGCACCAAACGGAAGCCATACATTGTCATTTATAGATTATCGTTCCGATAAAAATGTATTTTTCATTGCTCTATGCATTTTACAACTTGTTTAAATTTTAGCTTCACTTGTACAAAAGAATTTGTTTAAATTAATAGCTGCATCATTTCATGGTAGGAGGAAATGAAATTCCTTAATAATGTTTAAATAGTGCAAAACAGAGTTTCATAATCTATCGCTGATGCCTGATTTTTCGTTCTTCTATTTTCTTTCCTTCCTGCAACAGTGCATAAAGAAATTTTATAATGGATTTTATTCTATCACTTTTCAGGAACAGCAATTCTTATTAAAAGTGTATTTTTGTAAATTATCTTAGTTCGGATTTTGTTACATTATTCCTGTTTCAGGAGTTAAAAGAAACATGTTGCTGGTTTTACAAATGCATCAAACTTTTTTGCGAGAAAAAAATGACAGTTATAATTCCATGTAATGTTTATATGAAGAATGCTAAAAATTAATCATGGTATCCACTGTTCTTACTTTTAAATATTACTCTTTCCAAATAATAAAAATCGCCTTATGTGACAGAAATTCCGCGATTAAATAAAGAAAATATTAATTTCTGGAAGTAGTGGTATTCAAAATTAAACATCCGTGTTGATGATAAATACTTTTCTAAGATATTTTTATTATTGCGAATGAGTTTTTCTTCTTTAGGAAACCGAGACCGATTTCAAAAGAGCAAATTAATCAGCTTTATTATACGCTGATTTAAAAAGAGTAAATTCATCTCTATCCATATTAAGCTAGCATTATACTTTATTTAGCATTGATTTCTATTCTATTAAAGCATTGTATCAATCATAAAATGCATCTAAGATAAATAGTTATAAATAAATATCCTTTAAAAAGTTGTACACTTCTAGTATTTCTTCAAAAGAATTTGTAAATATATGGGTCAACACGGTATACCTGAAAACCATTTTCGTACTTCTCGCTCTTGTATTTTACAGAATGAGAATCGACGTAAAGCATTTAAATGCTGAATCAAACTTTAGTAAGATATTTTAAAGGATGTAAAATATTGAAGATACAATCAATAATAAAATAATGAGTTAGGAATCAATCTTCAGGGTTTGAAAAGCATAATATGCAGCATGTGATTATATCCAATCTATTTTTAACACTGAAAGTATCGATCTACTTTATTTCTTTCGTTATCGATATTATGGTTTGAAATGTTATGAGTGGTTCACAGATTTATTCAAATGCATAATAAAAAATAAAAAATAACTATTAATAGCTCTCTAACCCATTTTTTATTGAGTTTGTCAGAATGCTTAACAAACTAAAGTCAAACAAAGTGGCCTTTATAAGGCGAAGAGGCCGCCTTAGATAAAAAACAAGAAACATTTTGTTAGTTGCTTTGAAATGTTATTTGCTTTGTTTCTTATAAAATCGAAATTATTGATAAAGTTATAGTACTTGCCTAATTTAAAACGATTAAAGCTGAAATTTAGCATTTAATTATCTTACAAATTTTATGTTTTTGTAAAAGTTTTAAAGATAATAATTAAAGTAAAATCTATTTTATTAAACGTTCAAGTTTATGGAATGTTTAAAAGTTCAAAATAGTGAATTTATTAACAAATTTTACACTTTATAAAACAAAACCAAATTAATCACACTCTCAGAATTTCTTTCTTCAATTCACGGAAATATTCCTAACAGCACTGCTACCGGCCCTATTTTCGTCCCCCCAGTCCCTTTTAGGCGTTAAATGTTTGTATTTTACATAGACTAACTACCCACGCACATAGAAACATAGACAAATATCGTACAAAAAAATTTTAACAATGCGAATTTTTTTATTTTTAAAGTATCTATATATAGCAAAATATGTATATAGAAAAAGGTCTTAATTTCGTTCCTCTCAAAAAATCCAATGCGCCGAGGTTTAACTTATAACTAAATCAAAAGTAATTTCTAAATGAGTAAGTAATTTAATTTACATTAAATTAAGGAACAAAGAAATGTACTAATTATCAGTAGAGAGATAACATAACGAAACATTAGCCATCAAACATGAGGAAAAAATTGTCATGAAAAAGCATTCTTAATTTCGTCCCCGGGATGAAAATAAGAACTGAAAGGGGTACGAAATTGGGACCACGCTACTTCCCAATATGGCGGAACTTCAGTTCCCGTAGGATGAACTGAGCGTCCTAAAACTCACTGTACGCTACTGACAGCATCTTAAATACGCAACATACATGCAGTGAATAAGAAATAAATACTTACAGTACAGTAAATAACGTTCAACAAACGACGTTATAAGAACTCAGGTCTTCTAAAAATAGTATATCTGACTTTTTTAATATAGGTATGCGTCTTGGCGAACGAAACTTTCACTACTGACCCCTTTTACCTTCCATTCCCTGTGCCTTGCGTGATAAATGGCGCCACTTTCACAGAACAGGAGAAGTAAAGGGGGACGAAATTAGGTCGCTTTACCCTATCCGAGAACGGAAGAAATTTCCGTTCTAGTGTCCTGATTCTGCCCTTCTCGGAACGGGTGACTTTCTCGTAATGCGCCGACGAAGTGATATTTTCCAATTCTGCCCCTAACGTGTTGGAATTCTTTCCCATTTACCGGGGTTGCTTCGTCGTAATTCATCCCGACTGCTATCAGCAGCCGGAAAGCATTATTTGTGTCGGTTTAAGATGGCGCTTATATATGCATCTCTTGTAAATGAGGATAGATAGACCTAATTTTTGTTAAATGTATATTCGCATTGTACTATTGTTATTATTATTATTATTATTATTATTCAGTTTTGTTAGGTTCATTACTAGAAATAGTTTTACCTTAAATTAAATGTAAATTAATTGTGGGTGAAGCATTGTTTTTGAATTATTTGGCTAATATAGCTTGTATTTTAAAACTTATATTAAAAAAAATCTTTATGCTAAAATATATTTTTGAGATTAAAACTCATTGCACTAATCCAAAAGTGCAATTACAAATAGTTTTTGTTTAAATAATCCCTTGATTTTGATCTAAACAATAAAAAATATATAATTGTTAATGTAACATAATTATGAGTGAAACTTAATTTTCCAATTATTTGGCTGATATAGCTTGTCTTTTAAAGCTTGTATTCAAAATAATAATAATAATAATAATCCTAAATAATACATTTGAGAAGATTGAAACTTATTGTACTAATCCAAAAATGTAATTACAAATACTTTTTGTATAAATAATTTCTTGATTTTACTCTAAATAATAATAAATATTGTATCATTGTAAATGTAAGATAATCACGATTGAAGCATAATTTTTGAATTATATTTGACTGATATATCTTGTATTAAATAAATAAAAAAAAAACCCTTCATGCTGAAATATATTTTTGAGAAGATTAAAACTTATTGTAATTAAATAAATAAGTTTTATAAATAAATAATTGTATTAAATAAATAAAAAAAACCTTCATGCTGAAATATATTTTTGAGAAGATTAAAACTTATTGCAATCCAAAAGTATAATTACAAATAGTTTTTGCTTAAATCCGTTTATTTTATTCTAAATAATAATAAACATTAAAATGTAAATGTAAAATAATTATGAGAAAGCATAAGGTTTCAATTAATTGGCCTATAGATTTACCATAGCTTGTATTTTAAAACTTGTATACATAACAAAAAAAGCTTGTATTCAAAAAGTTAGTATAATAAAGTGTAATTACATAAAAAAAAACCTTCATGGTAAAATATATTTTTGAGAAGATTAAAACTTGCTGTATTAATTCAAGACAGTATTTACAAATACTTTTTGTTTAAATAAATCCTTGATTTTACTTTAAAAAACAATAAACAATTATGTAATTGTAAAATAATTATGAGTATGCATTATTTTTCAATTATTTGGCTGATATAGCTTGTATTATAAAACTTGTAAAAAAAAAAAAAAGCTTGTATTGAAAAAGTTAGTTTAATAAAGCGTACTCACACACACAAAAAAAGACTTTATGATAAATTTATATTTGAGAAGATTGAAACTTACTGTATTAATTCAAAAGAGTAATTACAAATAGTTTTTGTCTAAATAATCCCTTGATTTTAATCTAAATATTAATAAAAATTATATACCGTATATAGAGGAGAAGGTCCAGATACCGGCTACTAGGTGTTCTGAGAACTGAGCGCAGCGCAGCCTAGCGGTGATAGGCAGAGTTTGTAACTTTAATTGAGAGAAGAAAGTTACGAAAAGTATGTCGCTGAAGTCTGTGTCATTTACAAATAGTAAATGCAAAAGTGTCGAATCTACGTAATCTGGTACATCAACAGTTTTTCAGATATGTGTTTCTCATCTTTTAAAAATATACTGATCGTATACTGGCTTGAATTGTTGATTAAGTTATTTTCTAGACATATTTAGCTCTCAATTGCCACGCGCACAGTATTGGTATTTTATTATGTGAATGAGTAATACCGGTTTTAAATCAAACATAGCAGTGGTCCGAATACCGGCTACCTAGAGTGGTCTAAATACCGGCTAGCCGGTATTTGGACCTCTCTCGGTTGCTCTGCTTGAAGGGGAAGAAAATAAATTAATTTGAATAGTTCCATAATTAATAAATTAATTTAAATGGTTCAGAAATAGTCCCCGTCCCATTTCGCAATATGAAAAAAGTAACCATGGCCGTAATTCTTCAGGACCGACACTGGTTACTGGATGACTTTGCAAAAAAGAGCTGTTGGACACTACAAAATTGCCTGTAATAAATGTGAAGAGAAAGAAAAAAATGACGGAGTTAACCTGGCGAAAGAGTCAGAAATTTGATTTTAACCCTCTCGCTGCACAACCCGAGATTTCCTTGGGCATCGTAAAAGTAGCAAAGTTTGCGCAGCCCGAGATTTCCTCCAGGATGCATTTTTTCCGTCTAATTAATCCTGCTTGATTATTCCCACCAGTTATTTTTTTATTGTAAATTATGCCTTATTTAATCGGAGCATTTTCTCGGTTAAATTAGACAAAAACTTTTGTTTTGAAAAACCGGTGACAAAAGAACAAAAATTTTTAAATGACGCTCGTCGCGAAGGTTTTAAATACGCAATTTTTGAAGCTATTTTGATAAAACAATTACGCAGCGAGAGGGCTAAAAAAGTGAAAAAGGAAAATATCCAACGGAGGAAGATGATAAATTTGTGTCTTCTGCATGGGTGCTTTCTTTGTGGACAAGAATGGGGGGGGGGGGATTCTGGGTTCAGTGTTAAGAATGCGGTATGTGGCTTGATAGGGACTATTATGCTTTTGATTTTTTCAGATAAAATAATTCTCATTTCAATCACCAAGCTTTTTTTTTGTTTTACACGTTAAAAAACAAAATTAGAAGCATAATGGGAAGAAGATTGTGAGAGATAGTCGTAAAGAATTTTAGAAATCTGACAAAAATACTTATTTATTAAGAATTGCGCATTTTTCTGTGCATAAGAAATGTTATTAATCAATACAATTTATTAAAATAATATTCTTATTGCTTATTAATTGTCATTAGCTCTATTTGTGTGATCTTTTGCAAAAAAACTTAGGTAGCCGGTATTTAGACCCCATTTTAAAAACTCAAAATTTGAAGACTTTCGGAATTTTGCTTCTTATAAACAGAAAACGCCTTTTAAACTGATTTTGTTGCTCTAAACAGGTGTAAGACGTGTCAAGGTACCCTGCTGTCACTTTTTATTTTATTAATTTTGAAAATTGTATGATCTAGATTGAAAACAAAAGTGGTAGCCGGTATTTGGACCTTTTCCTCTACTCGCGCATAAGTCGAACCCCCCCCCCCCTCCCAATTCTTAAGCAAAATTTTGAAAAAAAATTGAATTTTCGTGTATAAGTCGAACCACATATCTGGTAGCATGTTGAAAAATGATTTGTAATCGATGATAGAAAAATTTAATAAATTTTCATTAAATTAGTAATTTTTTACGTTTCTAATCAGATTTTTTTAATTCAACGTTTTAAACCTGTATAATTATGTATAACCGAAGAAGTTTAAACTGTTTTGAAACCTATTAGCATCAATTCAATGATACTTAAAAAGATAAAATTCTTTCAAAAATCCATTCAGGCATTATTTGCAAGGGTAAACAACTTCTTAGATTGCTAAAATATAGTACTTCTTTGCATTGTAGGACTTTTAAGAAAGATATCTAGAAGCATCCTCAAGTTGGACTCTTTTTAAAAAGGGGATTAAAATGCTGAAAGGAATATATTGAAGGGTTTTTTGTCCCAAGAGAAAATGGGTGCAAAACAATTACAGGGACATTGAGCTTTGTTTGTCAGTCACTTGGAAATAACTATTGTCCGCTTTTATCTCTCATGTAATTACTTAAAAGACTGAAAAAAACAATCGCAGTAGGCTGTGATTTTTTTTTCTTTTTTACTTTCTCGTGTAGAAGTCGATCCCCCATTTCCAACTCCCAAATTTTGTCTAAAATTCTTCGACTTATACACGAGTATATACGGTAATTGTGAATGTAAAATAATTATTATGCGTGAAACATAATTTTTTCAATTATTTGGCTGATATAGCTTGTATTTTAAAGCTTATATTGAAAAAAAAAAAAAAAAAAAAAAAAAAAAAAACCTTCATGCTAAAATATAATTTTTAGAAGATTAAAAATTGTACTAATTTAAAAGTGTAATTGCAAATAGTTTTTGTTTAAATAATCCCTTAATTGTACTCTCATAATATTAAAAATTATATAATTGTATCTTAAAACTTCGTAAAGATTATTTATAACTCACCACCTATTAAAACTGTACACACTGTTTTTAGCGGTATTATATAATTCACTTTATATTAATCTATAAAAAATCAATATATAATCATAGTGCCAATTAAAGGTCCCTTTTTAAAGGGGTTGCACGTAAACACACATGTTTGAGTCTCAGATAAATAAACAGACCACATGTGTCCTTGGAAGCGACTGGTCGAAATTCTACACAGGGTCTAGTCGAAACTGGTTAACCTTGAAAGAAGAGGTCGAACGCTGCTCACCAATTCCGTTTGGGGCAGAATTGGAAATTGTTGAACATCGGTATGGATTACGTAAACGGGTGGTTTCCTACTCTGTTTGTTCCGTTAAGGGCAGAATACTGCCATAGGATAGAAAATTGTCGTATTCTGAAAAAAAAAGGAGTTTTTTTTTTTTTTTTTAATACGTCTCTCTTTCTCCCATGTATCCACTTGGTTTTGTATGTGGGACCGCGTGTCTCTAATCGAGTATCTTAACACTCGGCCAGCGAGTACTTGGTAGAGAGCGAGTTTAAAATGAAGATACGGGTTTCTTCAAATGGGGGATTCGTAAGGCTTGTTAAATGTCTTGTGCAGAAAGCTCTGAAATTTAAACTTAATTGCTGGGACATTTGATT
This sequence comes from Maratus speciosus, assembly GCA_963932465.1. Taxonomy (NCBI): domain Eukaryota; kingdom Metazoa; phylum Arthropoda; class Arachnida; order Araneae; family Salticidae; genus Maratus; species Maratus speciosus. The sequence goes on along the minus strand of OZ010796.1, from coordinate 400,638,521 downwards.
GTTAGATGTAAAATATTAATTTATTTTGAATTAAATTCGAGAAGAAATTTTTTCTTTTATATAAAATCATTTTTTTTTTCAATTTGATTGAACTACATATATTTATTAAATGTGTTCGTTTAGAATATATTTTACATGCGAATATTTTTTTTAATACTCTAAAAAATAAATTGCGAATAAGTTTAAATGAAGGAAAAAATTGCTACTTTATTAAATTCGAAAGAATTATTTTTGTTTGTTTGTTTTTAAATAAATTTGAAAATTTAATTTATTGAATTTTCGGTTTTTCATTTAAAAAATAAATTCGAACCTTGGTATTAATGCAGCCAATACGCATGCGTGCGTGGAATAAACGGAAAATTTCCCTCTTTTTCAGATTTCCGGGAAGCATTAACGGAAAAAGCATGTTTTCTAGTAGTACGGAAATTATTTGTTTAAAAATGACGAATAAGTGTATAAAGACATATTTCTGACAGTGCATATCAAAATACAAATTATATATGTTGCTTCATTAGGGCACAAGTGTGTTTAGCAAAATTTGAGCATTAATAACTTTCTGCAAAAGAAATATTCAAATCTGTTTCTTTCATATTCTGTAAATGGATTTGTTAAGCATAATCTACGCATGTAAAAATTTAAGAGTTATTACAGTTTAATCATACAAATACAAAATCTTATCCCTATACTACTGTTACTAGTACAAAAACATACACGTTTACCGTTTCATTCTGCCTAAAGCATTTTCTTTTGAAGGTAAAAAAAAGAAAACTGATATTATCACATTTACCATATCCGCAGTTTATCTTTCATTCTTTTTCAGATATACATGAGTGTCATATAGTTTTATGATTATAGATTTTTCTATAGATTTTTCCCGTTCACTCATTTAGTATATATGCTGTTACATTTATATTATAACGCGGGATACAAATCCACGTTTAAAACAAAAACAAATTAAACATATCGAAATACAAATTGCATGTCGCTTCATTAGGGTACATGTGTATTTAGCCAAATTTGAGCATTGATAACTTTCCGAAAATGAAATATTCAAATTATATTCAATATTACTTATTAAAAGTACGTAACGAAATTTGAAGTGTCTCGAAAAAAGCTGTATGCATATGAATTGAAAAACTTTTTCTCAGTATACAAACAATTGTTACTCTTTTAAATGAATAAAGGAAACCTAATGTTCTGGAATTTTTTTGTGAAGAAATTAACGGCAATCTACAACGTGCACATTCAATGTTAACAGATGAAATTAAACATTGATATCTTTTGCCTCGGAATATTTTTATTAGATGACTAAACCCAGGGCCCGATTAACCTCTGAAGCTACGTGAAGCACAGTATCACTTCAGGCCCCTCTTTTATTCGAGAAGAGTTTTCTAAATTCGACATACTTGGAAATTCACCAATGCTACAAATATTGTTCTAATTGGTACAAATATTATATTATTGGATTTTTTCGATTTTGATTGATTGGTCAAACTGAAGTATTGTGATCATATGGCTGAAACTGATCTACTGAGCGAGAAATTAATTTGTTATGAAAGGTATTTTTATGAAACACTTTAAAATATATATGTAAAGGATTTAATAATGTGAAAAGAACCGATGAAAAAATTCTAATTGAATGGAATTCATTCAATATAAAATTTCTGGCTCGTTTTCTTGTCTTCTCAATTTCTCACCCCTTCAAAATTTTCTAAGGGAGGCACGTGCTTCTCGTGCTTATTCGGTAATCAGGGAAAAAATTATTGCGCTGACTTGTATTTTGAACGGAGGATACAGAAAAGGCTTGTCACAATAAATGAAAACATTATTTTTTATAAATTTACTAGCTCACCCACCGGAGTTGAACAGGCCCATAATAATATCCGTAAATAAACCTCAAATTTGTAAGATTTTATATCTTTAATCCGATTTTGTATGAAGTTATATTTTTAAATGAAAAATTGGGGGGAAAATATTGATATTTACTGATAAAAAGACATTTTCTGGTTTGTTTTTTTTTTCCACGTAGGGTCGTTTCATAGTTTAAAAGAATAGATCTTGTCATCCGAACTCTTTGAAATTTTTATCGGTTACTAGCAGAAACAACCTGGCTGTGTCCACGTCAACCATGAGGTCCTTACAGGTAAAATAAATAAAAATGCAATAATAGTGATCCCAACAACGGAGCATTCCTGCACATAAATCGTTAAAAGGCAATCAGGAAAAAATTAAGTTATTTTGACACAATCATAGAATAAAACATCGGCTTTATAAATGAGAATGTGCTTTTCTTTGATGCATGTAGGAGAAAAATATGCGATTTCCTAACAATACAAGAAAAAAAAAAAAAAAACAATGAACCAAATGGCGTAGCATTTAGCGAAACTCTATTTCGTATGGCATCTGTATATATTAAGTTACTAAAAAAAATTTTCCTTAAAAAAATGTCTTACGCAAAATATCTAATCAAAAATCCGAAATAGATGTCGTATTAGTCTAATCTTTCACAATCGGGTTCACAGTCAACATTGACGACGAAACTGCTAAAATAGCTCTAAAATCACTGAAATGCGTACTACTTTTTTTAGAAGATTGGTTTATCTATATTTTATGCTGCTACCTAAAACTGCAGCTGATATATGGTAAAATGACTTAAAACTTTCGACATTCCCATTTAACCACCCTTAGTGTTTGAATTTATAAAATCGCTTAAATACGTGTTTAACTATTTTTTTTTCTTTGTAGGTTTGTTATGCTGAATTTGACGTTCCTACCTAAAACTGCTGTTGATGGCGAACCGACCTAAAACTTTCGAATACCCATTTAACTCACTTAGAGGGTGAATTTTCAAAAATCCTTTCTTATTGCTTACCTAGGTCATAACAGCAATCTACTGTCCCAATTTCGTGATTTTGACTTAGTCAGTTGATCTCTTCGTTGATGAGTCAGTCAGTCAGGAATTCTTTCTTTATTATATTAGTATAGATTAATAAAAGGAGTTTTTAGCGCGTAGAAAAATATCCTAAAAAAAAAAAAAAATTGATATCTAGCTCTAAAAGAGATATGTTTTCTTTTTCTTCTTCCTCTTTTTTGTGTATATGCGTTGGTTCCTTTACCATAACGAAAAAAGGAAAAAAGTTCTTATCGTCTGAACTTTCTAAAATTTTAATCGATTGTAAACGTAATAGAATCCAAGCTCGCTTCAAAATGTTTTGAAAAATATCCATATTTAGTGGTGAAAACAGGAGTCGAAGACGCGCTGAATCAGTCTCTTTTTTAGCATTTTCATCGAAAATTTCCCAGATTTTATTGTTTTGAAAATACTTCTACTCCTCCGAACGTTTCAAAATTTTACTAGGCGACGCAAGTATGGTCTGCCGATACAATTGCAAAAGATTGTGTCTAAATACCGACGTTTAGTTGCTTTTAGAGTACAAAGAAGATCGTCTTCGGAAGGCGAGGTGTAAGACACAGTCACGAATATTTTCGAAAGAGTTAAAATTTGTATTTTACAAAACCAATTGCACCGTCAAAGAGAAAAAGAAGGAATCATGTTGAAAAGGTTTTTTTATGAATTGGTACCTTGAAAATCGACCCTTTGGGGAGCGTTGCCGAAAGGAAGAAAAAGTCATCCTCGAAAACGACACTTTTTGGAAAAAAAAAAATCTGTAGGGGGTTAACAACAGTATTATTTCGATATGATTGCACTTTTTAACATGTAAAAGTACTAAATATAAGAATATTTTTACCTTTTTTCCATATATCGAACAGTTCGTTCAATAAAGTTTAAGACAAACAGCCAAAATAAATCAGCGTTTGGTTATTCCATTATATGAGCTCTGGAAAGCAGGGACTGAGCATGCGCGTGCGCGTGTGCCGATTTTGCAAATAAATCGCTTTTTGATGAGTTTTTAATTAATATCTCGTCTATCAAAAAGTAAAAATAAGAGCCTCGTGTGCATCAGGACCTGCCTTTGACTATCCTAACCCAATTTTTCAGACTTGTACGTACGCTAGATTTCGGTTGCCATCACCGACAGATAGACACACAGACAGAACGAAACTTTCGTTTATTAGTATAGATTTACTGTTTTCTTTACAAAATTTATTTTACATATAAAGAATTGTCAGAAAAATTGGAGAAAAAATACGCCATTAAATGAATAATGTATTTATCCCAATTAAAAAAAATGTGAAAATATTAATAAAGTAAATTAGATTTTACATGTAACAAGAGTATACCAGTATACCTATGTATACATTTTTTCAATGTGATACATTACGTAAAACCTCTAAAACATAAAAAAAACCACAATGAGAAAAATTAACAATAAACAAGTTGGAAATTGCTCGTCAAACGTGGCAAATGAGGTGCGTTCGTACTATAACTAGTTTTATAATTATTTTTTGCACTCCATATTGTACTGAATGTATAATTTTTTGCACTTCATAAAGTGCATAGTCTGATGCATCATTAAAATGCACTTCCAATAATCTTTTCCCATTCCCCGTAATGTAACGGAACACTTTTGACTGTCCCTGTAATTAAACTATACATCCGATTTTTCTAAAATTTGAAATAGCTCGACAAAATTTTGCAACAATTATATCTTTAAAATTTCAGATCATTCGGAAGGCTGTAATATCATTAAAATCCACTTGCAATAATTTTTCCTATTGGCCGTAATGTAAAGAAAAAATTTGACTGTCCCTGTAATTAAACTATACATCCCATTTTCATAAAATTTGAAATGGCTCGACAAAATTTTGCAACCATCATATATTTGAAATTTCAGACCATTCGGTTGGGTAGTTTTTGCTCTGTTACATGCGGACAGACGGACGGACTGAACGACGACTATAGGTGCTACGTATTTATATAATTACGAACGCACCTAAAAACTGGAAGAGTAACATTTTCTATAGAAAGACCAATCGGTGTCTCGCTGATGCTGTATAGCGATTTCTTTAACCATCTGGTAGAAATCTCCACGAAGTTGTTGTCATTTACAGCAAAACTTGCGTGCATTTGGAATTATACATGGCAGGTATTATTAAGAGTGAGGCTTTAAATGCTACTCTTTTCAACCTTACATAAAATGTCCGAAGTTGAAAATAGTTACATACTCTATGCGAGAATGTATGACTTTTTAAAATGAACCTGGTATTTCAAAATTAAAATTTTGTTTGCACTATTTAACTTCCCGCTGTACAAAGTTAGAAATATAAAAATCATTTTTCTCTTGTGGCATTGAATATTACGTAACATTATGACAAGAAAACGAATCAGAGAGAGCTATCGAAAATTTTCTCTAAAGACAGCATCTTTTTAATACCACTCCTTAAAGTGTTTGAAGATCTTATTTCAGAAATAGTTTATGCTTTCCAACTTCTAAATTTTTTTATGTTCTCTTTGTTTTTCATTAATGCGCATTGAAGCGCGTTAATTTTACATTCTTTTTATAACAATGAAAATTTGCTGCCTCTTTTTTTGAATTAACGGCAATTTATTATTCGTTAAGCTTGAAAAAAAATTCAAAACACGCTGCCGTATAAAACCCTTAGTGCTTTTAAACGTATTTTTGGTCATAAATATTAAAATTTATTTTCTTATATGTAATGGCTTAAAAAGACACGGTCATTTGTGGGGAAGGTGGATGAATCCCTTTTCATTTCTCTCTCTCTCTCTTCTTTAACATAGGCGTAACCAGCCTTTTGAACGGGGGGGGGGGGGTGCCCAGACTTTTTAACCTGAACGTGTTGGATACAAATAATATCTTATATAGTAAAACCTGCTAAAACGGAACCCATGAAACCGGTCGAATTTCCTTTTTAGACAGGTTTTCAACATAGAAGATATGATTGCGTGATATTTCTTTTAAAAGGGGCTCAAACGCGATTTTTCTTTGTATGAGGAGGGATGAGAAGAGGTTCAAAACATCAAAACTAAATCTAATAGTAAAAAAAAAAAGATATGTAAATACCCTTGCAGCAGTGACGTAAGACAGTGACTAAGTTTGGTCACAAGTGTAAAACCTTTTGGCACCCTAACTTCTTATAAAAGTTTAAAAAAGGCCTTTAATCATGCTATAAACTTCTATAGGCATAGGAACACTGCATGAGATCTAAAATTATCCTAGTCAAAGTCTTGTAGATGAAATTTTGCCGGATGATGAATCTCAGATAATACATGCGGTACACCAGTACATACGCACGAAAGTTTTTTTGACTTCATGACTTCTTAGGGATGACCGGAGGGACCTAAGAAACATTGTAGGAAAGTATATATAAATAATTATTATAAATAATCATAATATTCATTAATACCTTAACTTCTGGATTGTTTGATCCGCAGATCAAACAATCATGTTTCGACCCAGAAATTTTATTTCAATATTGAAGTTAAATATTTATCGCGATTTAACAAGTTACGGTTTATGAAACGAGATTTCTGGGATTCCGAACATAATTGTTTGATCCGCGGATTATAGGCGGAAATTACGGTAATTCATATTTTTACCTCAGAATGTGTCGATATATTAGGTAAAGCAGGTTGTAATAATATACACTAAATTTTATCAAGATGATAAAAATTATACTATCATGATGCGACTGTCATAATAAAGACAGGTGCTTGTCTGTCTCTGTGTGTGTGTACGCGCGCGCGCTGAACTCTGAATAAACAATGCAGCCCGCACAGCCGTCAGATTTGACAGGACCTGAGGCCTGAACTCATGCATATCGAATACAATTTCTGGAATTTTTCAATTAATTTCTTATGTGATTTTTTTCATATTTTGCGGCAATTTTTTTCAAATTAGTAAAAATAATCCGATTTCAATATTTTATCCAATAAACTTTGTCCTCTTTTCAATAAAGTGTTTTCGAGATTCTTACAACGATTTTTCAGTTTTTAACAATTTTTTACTGTTATTTTTAGAGGTTTTTCTTCGCATTTCGAGGTGATTTTTTATATTTTTTTTGACATTCCTAAAAGGAATTCTGTTTAAATCCATTTTGCTAATTTCGTTCCCTGTGGTTTTTTAATCTTTTCCGAATTGTGATTTTTTTTTTTACTTTTTTTGAAACAGCAAAAACTCTCCGGTAATTTCTGCAATTGCCGTAATTAAATTCGAACTGGAATAATGTCAAATCAGCTCTTATAAGAAAGCTGAAAATCTATTTTTGCTCTAAATAAAAAACGCAATAATTCAAGATTCGCTTGTTTCGAGACAGAAGGGGAAGAGGTTGTAGCTTGCTCAGGAGTACGTTGCCGAAGGCTGCCCCCCCCCCCCAATCCTAGATTTGTTTAATTCTATGTTCGTTTAAAAAAAACAACCAACGAAACTCCTCTAGTAATGAAGTTTTCTTTGAGCGACAGGGTTTGAAATAACGTGCGGTATCGCGCGATTTGTGCACAGAAAATGAAAGTCCCGCATAATAAAAAATGCTGTGCTATATTTCCCCCCTCCAAATAAGTCCACGATTTTTATTTCTTTTATGGAATTTCTCAAAATCAATTCGTGAATCGGTCCCGGAAAAATGTAAGAATTTCTTCAAACGATCATGGAAAAATATCGAGAATTTCGATAAAATAGTGCAGAAATTAATCACCAATTTCGTCAAAAGATTGCGCAAAAAAATACGAATTTCGATACACGATTGACAAAAACGTTTTGCAAATTTCGTCAAAATGTCTCGGAAAAGAGTAGCGAATTTTGTTAATTGGTACGGAAAGATATCGAGAATTTTCCTGATCGGTCGCGCAAAACTATCGCGAATTTCGACAAATGTAAAAAAATCAGTTTCGTCAATCGATCGCAACAGAAAATAAATTTCATCAAAAGATCGAAGTAAAAACGAGAATTTCGTCAAAGGATCGCAGAAAGAAAGAGCAAATTTCGTCAACTGATTGCGGAAAGAAAAAGCGAATTTTGTCAAAAGATCGTGGAAAGAAAACGCGAATTTCGTCGAAGGAACATGCTGAAGAAATGTCAATTTCGTAAAATGCGAATTCCGCAAAAGAATCGCGATAAAGAACACGAATTAGAAAGACGTGAATTTCGTCAAACGATTTTGGAAAAAAGATGTAAATATCATGAAATAATCGCAGAATAAAATTGCGAATTTGGTCAAAATTTACTGTACTGGGCTAAAAGATTGAAACCGGGTTGTTTTTCCTACTTTCAAAAGAACGCCGCGAAACGAGAAGAAACTCTAAAAATCGTATAAAAATTTCCAAAGGAAAAAAAATTATTATATTGACTTGAAAGACTGCAACCATATTCCTTTTACGAATGCCAAAAAATAGCCAGGAAATTCAACCAACCAACCAACCTCCAGATTAATTTGAATTTTCTGTGCTATTATTTTTTCATTTTCAAAGGAGGCAGGGTCTGTGTACCCCCCTTTCCCCGGCAAATTGCATTTTGGAATATCGTTTTACATCTGAATTCCCTTTCAATTTTTTTCCTACTTTCTAGACTTTAAACTACAAAAGCAAGGAGACAAACAGTTTCCATCCTCGTCAAGATCTTGTGTTAATTTATCATGAAATTGCACAAACATGCAATAGAAAGAACGGCGTTAAAAAAAAAAAAATCTTCCACAAACAAAAGACGTCAAAGTGGGATTATAAAGCCACCTTTTTCACTTACTATGACTAATACAGATTCTTATAAATATTCTAGTTTTAAAAAGGACAAACAACATAATTTTCTTAAAAAAAAAAAAAAAAAAAAAAAAAAAAGAAAAGAAAAGAAAGAAAGAACGTGTGTTTCTTTTTTTTATCACGTTTCAAAACTTAGGCTGTTAGTTTTCTGAACTAAACTAATTGAACTCTGCTTTCACTTCTTTTTTCTTTTGTAGATTTCAATTTTTTAAAATAATTGTGTTTGAGTCTGCGCAAGCGGGGGGGGGGGGGGGCACCCAGGGCACCCCCCCTGGTTACGCCTATGTTTAAGTAATACGAAATGAACGACAGTAACACTTTCTTTATTTTTTTTATAACAATGACAATTTGTTATCGATAATATATTTCTTTTATATATGACACTAACTACAGTTTTATATTTACTATATTTCTGGGTGCACAAAACATGCTATCATAAAGATCCTCGGCGCTTTTAAATACTTATTGGCTTATGAACAATGACAATTTTAACTTTATGTGCACTAATCTCCAAGACACTCTCTTTTGTTAATAAATATTATAAAGATAAATACACATTCTACGAAACAAATTGTAAATAGTCTATTTTATAGTTGGATGAGTTTTCCCAAATTCAATTAACTTGCATTTTCTATTAAGTGTAGTGAAAGATTTTTATCGGTCACAATTCTTAGAAAAAAAAAATGCATTCTATATAATTTTGAAATTCATTTTAAGTATTTTTCAAATGGGTCTATTTACTGTCAAAGTTACTCTTTCTTCTTCTTTTATGATCCGGCTGGCTATAATCCAAGATACAAAGCATAAAATTGCTAATACTGAAGCAGAAATGCATGACCTACATTCATTTCATAGCTGGAATCTATTGTTTTTTACTAGCTTTGAGAGAAGAAATCAGAACTACTTAGAAAAGAATTCTTCCATAATCACACTATATAATTCTCCTTTTTTCCCAAAATTATAGAAAATATGTTTGCTTCGTTTACTTTTTTAAAAGCACATCTTGAAGAGATGTCTCTCAGAATTTCAAATTTTCTGAATTTAAATGAAAATAAAATCTATGCTTTACATTAAAGCTTGCGCTCTTTCAATTTTATTACTTCAAGTTCGAGTTCATTAAAAGTCTTACAATAATGCTACTGCGAAAAATCCCAAAGAGATGTAAAATAACATTTTATTTACGCGCCATTAGCAGTGTTCTAGTTACATAAAATATTTCTAATAAAAGAGTTCAAGGTCTTTTACAAGGATGTAACACATTTCCATTCTATGACGAGAAATAGCGATTTCAAATTTAAAACATTATTACCAAAAGTAGTATTCTTTAATTCTGAGTAGCCATAAAATACTGTAAAGTAAGATAGTATATTCATATTTAAGAAAATGTTAGATAAATTGTTTGCTATTAATGACTTTAAAATAAACTTTTCATATTTAATAAACTTTAACAATTTCTTTCCACTTTTTATCCCATGAACTGCATTAAGGAACTTTTTTCCACATTTTTTTCAGAATGAATTTATTTTAATATTTAAAATTAAAATAAAAGAATAAAGAGTACCCTGATAATGATCTGAAACTGATTCATTTATAAAAAGTTTTCGGTGAGAAAAAAAGCTCAATGCGATCACTAAAACGAAATTATCCATTCAAATATTGGCTTGATGCAGAAGTTTGTCCTGATTATGGAGCTTCGTTGCATTATAGGGTGACAACGAAACTTTGCCTCTTATTAAAAATGGTCGGCATAGGACAGGTCGAGAAATGACAAGTCAACAGTGGTAAGGTGATTACGTCAACTTGGAATGCCTGGTACGGCCGAAGTATGGGTGCCTCAAGAATTAACAGAGAAAGATATGTTTGACCGAACACCTGATTGCGATTTGCAGTTCAAGCGCAACGATATCGAATCATTTAAAAGAGGATCCTCATAGGTGTTGCAAAGTGTTTTGCGTATAATAAATGTTAATTGTATGAGATCATGGTCTAAAGGTGAAGATGCCTCTTCAACAAGCTCAAAAGTCAGTTTACATTCGAAGAAAGATTTGCTATGCATTTGGTGGGATTGGTAGGGAATCGTTTATTATGAGTCGTTACCGAAAACCATACCATTAGTTCGAAAAAATACTGTTTGTTTACAAATAGAAATCGACCAGAAACGGTCTGAATTAGGCAGTACAAAAGTCATTGTGTTTCCCCGGGACAATGCTAGACCATGTATGCCTTTGACACAAAATGGGATATTTTGGACCCTCCACCGTTCTCTCTCGACCATTGTTCTCTAATTATCAGTTATTTAGATCGCTTCGAAAGATCTTAGATGTTAAAAACGCTACTCTTATGGAATTCTGAAAAAATCACCTGCATCATTTCTTAAACCATAAACGTCAGAAATTTTATGCAGCTGCCAGAAAAATGGACAAATATAATCCGAGAACACTGCATACTATATTGATTAAATGTAATTTTTAGGAAAATAAAAATTTTACGTTAATTTTTATCAAAAAATTTGACGAATTTTTGCATCAGCCCAATATCTATCAATATTAAGCAAGTCCGTAAGTTTACTTACACCTGTTGCTACTTGTCAAAAAGGAAAACAATATAAATTTATATATTGCACATATAGCATACGGAAGGTTGTTAAGCATTTCTGATAAATCTATATGAATGCTAGTTTACGTTGACACTAATAAATGTCAGCGAATCTGATGAAATAGTTTATAAATAAAACAATTTCGGATGACTGATAAAGGGAAATATGAAAATAAAATAAAATGTTATGATGAAAAAAATGTGAATTATGATAGAATTTAAAATTTACAATTTCTCGGAACAATAAAATGATTTTACTATTTTGTTGTGATATTTTCTACACAGTAAAAATATTGGAGAAATTTTGTGCTTAAATCATGAAATAAAACAAAAAAGCGTCAATGTCTGCAATAACATATAAAATTTTTACATTTTTTTTCGTTATTTTTTTTCAATTTTTTTCATGGACTGCATGTCTAATTTCAGATTTTACGAAGACAAATATATAGGAAAAAGTACTAAAATCCATTTTATCATACATTTTTATCGTTTTTTCTGTCTCTGTCAGATAAAGAGAGAACCCCCCCCCCCCTCTCTCTCTCTCTTTCTTTATTTTAATCTTGCACGTATTACCATTTCTGCTCCTTTAAAATTCATGTTTTAAATAACTATTCCAATTCTCTAGTCAGTTATCCTTTTTCTTATTTGAGGCCATATTTATTTCGCATTTTGTCTAAAATATATTTAATGTTCAAATTGTATTATGGACATGTATTGCTTTACTGCTGTTTCCAAAACCTTATTAATGCCGCTCAAAATTACACTGATCAAAATTTTAACACCAAATGTAATATATCGTCATAACCTAATCACAGTTAACTGGCTGAGGCATCATGTAGTAGTAAGCATCATGAATGTAACGTGATGAGACTGTTCTAATATAACGAAGATGTTACTGCCATGGGAGGTAATTCAGCGGCAGTCTGAAGTTGCAGTCGCAATTTTTTCATTCATTTGTCAATATTCTTGACATCATTGAGACCTTCCTCTCTGGAGTATAAGTGTATATATTTTAAACAGATAAAATAGCTACTTTAAGACCTATACTCTCTACATATTAGCATTTATCCTTCAAATGCAGGCTGTTATGTATACATCTCTAAACAAAGTAACGGAGTAAGCAATTAAAAAAAAAGTTAATTTCTTTTTGTGTGGCCTGAAATATACATTTTAGAAAAATGAAATTTAAAAATGTAAAATGCATATCGAAAATGAGTTATTGCATTTATTTTTTTTAGACTCGGCATTTTAAACTTTTGATTATATACAAATTCCCTATCTATTTTGACTTATCTCTCTTAAAAACAGTTTTAGATAGAACTGCTCATCAAAAATTCTACTAACTGATTTCAGTAATAAAACAAAATTAATAAAAAATGGATACTTGTTTACTCTTTCCGTCAACCTCTTTCTGTAGCCAATATACATATTGTCCATCAGTGTTACTTAACGCCAATAATAGACAAGAGTGACATAAGAATATACTCATAACACCTTTCCTTGGTTTCATGTAGTTGACGATAGTGAACGTAACGTCATGCTTCTCAATTATTGGAATTAAATCAGATAGTTTCAGGACAGATTTAGTTTGTCTTAAATGGTAGGCGGGAGAGTAAACAAGTACCAAAAATTCAACAAAGAAAAACTTTAATGATGTACTTTTCTACTAGAAAAATAATTTATAATTATAATATGCTTTGACAGACGTATAATAAATGCATTTTCATTTAATTACATTGGTGCTTATTATTTCACAAGAACTAAAAATGTCTTTTTTCATTTGAAAGTTATGTCTCCCCTTAACCCCTTGAAGGGCACCGGTATATTATATATACCACTTAATTTTTATTCCCAAATGCCACATTGGCACCAGCATTTAAAAAATAAATTTTGATTTGTACTATAAACTCGAAGAAACGCTTTTAGTTACTTTTATATAAATTAACTTGTAAATTATGGTCTCAATCAATCATTATACCATTTCAGCAACCAAAGTACTTTGACCCTCAAGGGGTTAACCCTTTGAGGGACAAGCAATAATGTCTCTGTAATATTCTAGTCTCACCGGAATACTCGAAACAATTTATTTTAAAATAATGAAAAGCAATATTTCAACATTTCCCTCTCAAAGTTAAAAATATAAAATTTAGTTAAATGTTTCTGGTGCGAATCTTGTTTAAATTAGGTGGGATATAATATATACTACCGCCCTTCAAGGGTTAACAACTAATTGGACTACTCAATGAAGTTATGGATAAAGAGGTGGAGACATATATGTATTGTTTAGCAGTTGCGAATGAAGTAACTGAGGAGGTTGTCACAAGATGGTTGCTGGGTTTTTTTCTTATCAGATCCACAGTTTCTGATGAACCACCATTGAAAACTTCCACCAGTAAACTTGAATAGAAAATTTCGTCTTCCTTAAGGCCTTTATTAATGCGAAATTTCTCTCACAAATATGGTAAAAAAAATTCTATTTCTTTTTACTGGTGTCAGTTTGCCCAAGTATTATAATCTTTTCCCCTGACACAGACGGTAGGTTATCTTGGTTTTTACAACGTGGCAGAACTACTACCTACAAGTAAACTTCCACCAGTAAAAATGTGTATCAGTTTTTGCCATTATTTTTAATTGAAATTTTCTATTAATGAGGCTTTTAAATAAAGAGAAAATTTCTACATAAATTTACTGATGGAGGTTTTCCGCGTATGTAATGAACCCCTGCGAAAGCGGTTACAGTTGAAGCTTTATTATTTTAAGGATATGTCAGTTCCTCTTTCTTAATAGTTCCATGATCTACACAAAAGGGTATTTTTTTAAAGCAATGAAAATAGTATGGCATCCCACATATAGGGTACTCACAATATGATACCTGAATTTAAAATTTCATAAATCGCTAACTATAATAACTATAGAGATAAAATAAGTGATAATTTTATAAGATAGATCATAAATTTTGTATATAGTAATTAAAACATAGTAAACATTAATCGTAAATAGATGGCACTAGGCTGTTTCACCTGGAAGAATCAGGGTAAGGTGCCCTATTATCGTTCCCCAGTCACTTTTAAGCCCTTGAAAGTTTTATTTTTCAGTGAAAAACTACCAAATTTGGATTTTACATAGACTAAATACCCACAAACATAGAAACATAGGCAAGTATCGTGCAGAAAATTTTTAACAATGCGAAAAATTATTTTTTCAAAGGTATCTAAAAAATGCAAAAGAAAAAAAATGGTCCCCCCCAAAAAATCCAATACGGCGAGGCTTAACTTATAACTAAATCAAAATTTATTTTTAAATGAGTAAGTAATTTAATTTACATTAAATTAAGGTACAAAGAAATGTACTAATTATCAGTGGAAGAATAAAATAACGAAACATTAGCCATCCAAACATGAGGAAAAAACTGAAAAAAATGTCATGAAAAGTCATTCCTAATTTCGAAAATAAGAACGAAAATAAGAACTGCAAGGGGGACAAAATTGGGACCACGCTAATTCCCAATATGACGGAGCTTCAGTTCCCGTAAGATGAACTGAGCTTCCTAAAACTCACTGTATGCTACTGTCAGCATCTTACCTACGTAAAATACATGCAATGAATAAGAAATAAATATTTACAGTACAGTAAATGACGTTCTACAAACGACGTAATAAGAACTCAGGTCTTCTAAAAATAGGAAATTCGGCGTCTTTAATTTATGTATGCGTCTTCGCAAACGAAACTTTCAATACTGGCCCCTTTTACCTTCGTCCCCTGTACCTTGCTTCATAAGTGGCGCCAGTTTCACAGAATCGGAGAAGTTATGGGGGACGAAATTTGGAAAGGGGACGAAATATGGGCACTTTACCTTAAACTAACATTCAATGCTGGATTGCATGCAATCAACCTTTTTTTTTTCTAGGCATCTTTTTGTCTAGTCAGTCTGTTTAGCTATTGAAACGCGAAAAGAAATTTTGCATTTTCAAGTTAGTTTGGATATTTTTACAGTTTGAAACAGTGCAGCGCCACCTATTACCTAAAACTTCTACTTAAAAAATTGTTTTTGAAAAGTTTATGAGCTTCATAAACGCATCAACATTTTCATTTTTGTAATCATTTTAGTTCAATTATTAAATTTTAAAGCCTTGATATTTGAAAATAATTTTCTTTAATAATTAAACACACTCAACAGAAAAAAAAACTGAGTCTGTGAAGTTTTTGCTATTGTAGTATATCTAAGAAATAATTAAGAATATTTTTCTATTGGAAAGTTTAAAAAACCTATATTATGACAAGTTCAAAATTTTTAATCGCAGATGTTGAAATTTCTTTTCAATAAGTTTTTATGTGAATAAACTCATTTTAGGAATGTTTAATTTAAAATAGTTTTATGCATGTTGGATGTAACACATAATTTATGAATTCTCAGATCTCAAAGCGCTCAAGAAATGTTTTTTTCTTCCTTTTATTTGATCCAATAAAAAAGGTCTTTCGTCGATGAACATAATCATCTTACATTTTTACTAATAGCTGACAGATCATCACATGATCATTTCAAACATATTTCAAGAGTTTATTCCATATCTATAAGGAAACAGCTAAATATAACCATCATGAAATATCACTAATCAAGACGTGACTGATTTTTGTTC
The DNA here is from genome assembly GCA_963932465.1 of Maratus speciosus. Lineage (NCBI taxonomy): Eukaryota > Metazoa > Arthropoda > Arachnida > Araneae > Salticidae > Maratus > Maratus speciosus. The sequence goes on along the minus strand of OZ010796.1, from coordinate 400,622,618 downwards.
TTTTCCTTAATCCGTTATATTCTCGTAAATCATGTTGCTATTTTGTTTTCCAAACAAATAAAAATCCTCCAGAAGTGCCGTAATAACATGTATTTTATGGCAAGTTTCTTACATTAAAACACTGTCAAATATTATTATTTACATTTATCTCACGTTCATTAATTTATTTTCGAGTTTGGAGTTTTAATGTGCTGCATAAATGTAGCCAAACATGCACAAAAAAGAACTTAGTTTGAAGTTCAGTGATTATCAAACACAATTTTAAAGGGTTCCTCATTAGTTACAAGTTATCAGCTAACAATATTATTATTTTCAAGACTTTCATTTGTATGCCTGTTCATCGAAAAACTACTTTAAATCAGTGATTTTCTTCATTCATTTATGCTGAATAAATCTGCATAAAGGATATAATTCTTCGTATTCTAAAAGTCAAGTTTCGCTATTGATTGATCATTAACTATTGGTACTTGACAACTCATATTCAAGTACTAGATCATACAGCTCACTATCAGCAGCACATCTTTCTTGAAAATTATTTTCTCTCAACCCTACCTTGATCAACAATTAAGTATCGACAAACTGTTGGTGCGGTCACCCTATACGCTGACAGAACCTCCTGAAATCATTTCAAGTTTAGTAAATTGACAGAACTCAGTGAAATTACACCGTGCTTATTAATTTTAATAAAAGTTTCAAATATTTACACTAAATCTTTTTATCAAGTCAAGCGCGGATTTTGTGAGCCTAGTAATAAGCTCTGAGATAGTATCTTTGCAAATCATTTTGAAATCCACGAATACACACTGCTACAGCTACCACGGTAGAGCAAGCGCACCCATCCTATTTTATTTTCTACATAGATAGATTAACATATGTCACTGAGAAAACTTTTATAATTCTTGATCTGGCTTATTATCCTAAAGACGTACAAAACAATGTCAAAGAATATTTATTAAATAAGTATGGGAGAGTAGCCGAATTTGGACCACTTCACTTATTTTCAGGTGTAACTCACTTAATTTTTGGAATAGCTGCAGAAGATCATTACACAGGGTCAATCTATTCATCTAATAACTAAAAAAATATTTAGATCCATTTCTTTTTGAAAATCTTAAATTTTATTTTAATTTGAAAAATTTGTCAAAAGTGGTCCAAATTCAGCAACTGCTCGCCTAAGTTGGACCTCCAGTCTCCTAAATTGGACCAAATAATATAAGGTTGTTTTAATGACTAGGGAATATAACTAATTTTATTAAAAGCAAAGTTTCCGATTAATGAAACAATCAAACAAAATTACAGCAATAAAATATAATGAAATCAAATATCTGAAAATAAGAGTAATTGTTTTAAATCAAAATGTATTCAAAATATAAATCAAAGTTATCAGTAATTAAGAATAGAAATTATGGAACTAATTGTCAGTTACTTGAATATCATGTAAGGAGTGATGCAAAGCTTATACATGAATTCTGTTTATTGTTTTGGTTTTCCAGCGCAGACAACATGGAACCGTATATGGCAATCAGAACACTGAATCATTTCTGCTATTTTATTTTTCTTACAAATTAGGCAAAACCAATCATCACTGTCTAGATTTTTCTTTTTAGAATCTGAATTATCAGATTTTTTTTTTTTTTCTGCAGCAGAAGTTTTCTTTACATTATGTTTGTAGTTCTTCACTTCCATCATTTTCTTACAAATTGCATTACGCCTATTTTTTAAAACTCGATGTTCCAATTGCTTTTGTGCCGTGAAAGCTTTTTTTTTGTCTTTTAGGTAGCTTTCATTACAAAAAGCTACCCATTGCAGCCGTTCGGAGGAAAGCGATTAAAAAAAAATTTGGTATATTTTCATCGACCATGACCCCCAGACCCCGAAACCACCCTCCGTTAAAAATTGATATATATATATATATCTGGCATTTGTCAAACTCTAACTCTCGTATTTACGAACCGATTTGGATGTAATTCGGTGTGTACATAGTACATACCAATGTCTCGACCAAGTTCGTTGGCCAGCTTCATCCGCCATTTTGTTTCAAAATGGCGGCCATTTAAATGTTTAAAAAAATCTTAAATTTGAAAAGTGGTACCAAAAATTTAAAAATGGAAAAATATTTTTTTCTTATGTATTTGACCTTTATACAAAGACTCCGGAGCAGTTTTTGTTTCGTCTATATCTTAAAAAAGGGCTGAGTTATAGCATTTTGAATTTCTAGCGTGGCTGACATTTTGAAACGTCCTGAAGTTTGTCACGCAATAAAAGGCGTATTTATCAACCGATTTGGATGTAACTTAGTTTATACATAGTACATACCAATGTCTCGACCGAGTTCGTTGGCCAGCTTCATCCGCCATCTTGTTTAAAATTGGCGGCCATTTAAATTTTTAAGAAAAATTTAAATTTGAAATGTGGTACCAAGAAATTGAAAATTGAAAAAATATTTTTTTCTTATGTGTTTGACCTTGATAAAAAGATTCGGGAGCAGTTTTTGTTTCGTCTATATCTTAAAAAGTGGCTGAGTTATAGCATTTTGAATTTCTAGCGTGGCTGACATTTTCAAACGTCCTGATTTTTTCACGTGATAACAGGCGTATTTATGAACCGATTTGCATGTACTTTGGTGTGTACATAGTACATACAAATATCTCGACCGAGTACGTTGGCCAGCTTCATCCGCCATCTTGTTTCAAAATGGCGGCCATTTAAATTTTTTTTTAAGTTAAAATTTAAAATGAGATACCAAAAAATTAGAAAATGAAAAAGATTTTTTTCATATGTGTTTGACCTTAATACAAAGATTCCGGAACAGTTTTTGTTTCGTCTATACCTAAAAAAATGGCTGAGTTATAGCATTTTGAATTTCTATTGTGGCTGACATTTTAAAACGACCTGATTTTTGTCACGCGATAACAGGCGTATTTATGAACCGATTTGGATGTAACTTCGTCTGTACTTAGTACATACCAATTTCTCGATCGAGTTCGTTGGCCAGCTTCATTCGCCATCTTGTTTCAAAAGGGTTGCCATTAAAAAAAATTAAATTAAAATTTAAAATGAGGTATTAAAAAATTGGAAAATGAAAAAGATTTTTTTTATGTGTTTGGCCTTGATACAAAGATTCCGTAGCAGTTTTTGTTTCTGAAAATTTGTTCTTTTGTTTATATCTTAAAAAAAGGTTGAATTATAGCACTTTGAATTTCTAGCATGGCTAACATTTTGAAACTATCTTGTATTTGTCACGCGATAACACACGTATTCGCCTATTTCGATGTAAGAAGGCATGTGGATAGTATCCATCAATATCTCGACCAAGTTCGCTGGCCAGCTTCATCAGCCATCTTGTTTCAAAATGGCGGCCAGTAAATTAAAAAATATATATATTTAAAGTGAGTGGCAAAAAAATTAGAAATTGAAAAAGGTTTCTTTCTTAAGTATTTGACCTTGATATAGGGATTCAGGAGCATTTTTTGTTTGTCTTCATCTTAAAAAATGGCTGAGATATAGCAGTTTCAATTTCTAATGTGGGTGACATTTTGAAAAATCTGATATTTTGCCTGCGGCAGTATATATCTACTTGTATATATCAACCGATTTCGATGTGAGTGAGCATGTGCACAGCAATTACTAAGGTCTCGACCAAGTTCACTGGTTAGCCTCATCCACCATGTTGTCTTAAAATGGCAGGCCCTTTAAGAAATCGCCGAATTTAGCAGCCAAATATAAGTTACTTTAAATAAAAGCAGCTTGGATAAAGCTGACTAATTTCGCGAAATTCTCATTCATAGTGATTTAGTATTGATAAAAATTAGTATTGAATCTCCTATATTCGGTTTCCACTAAATTGAGCTTCGTGAGTTTGAATAATATAAGTTGGCTTTTTTAAAATAAGGAATATGAAAGCTACCTCTTCCTCCCGGCACTGGCCGGAAGGACTTTTTCTTTTCATTTCAAGGTTTAGTTTATATGGCGATGATGTTAACACAACTGTTTTTTGGCTCCATCTGTACTTTGATTTAACTGAATTTAGCAAGGGAAATAACATTGCTAATAATTTTTTCGCTTTTGGGGAGGATTTGCAGTTGCAGCCTTGTTGCAGGTCAATTTCTTCACAACTTTTTGTCTGCTTTTTGTTTCATATATATTTAACAGCTTTTGCTGTCACGGGGTTTTTTCTTCCAGACAGTTTGTCTATGTCTTTTTTAACATTTTCATCAAGGTTAGAGATTTTATGCGCTTTAAAGACAAAAAAAGTATAATTCCACCCTCCAGAACTATAAAAATTCTTCCATCACAAATATCCTGCAGGAGAAAAATGTTTGAATTCAACTCTGTAAATCAAATATGCCGTAGGAATAAAAAAATCGAAGAAAATAAGTACAGTTACATACAAGATAAAAGACATTGCAAACAAAATTTACTGCATAGACATGTAAAAATATTTTTATGTTTATATAGGTCTAAACCGTATAAAAAAGTAATCCAGATATACAAAAAAAAAAAAAAATGCATGGAGATAGTAATCCATTATAAAAAAAAAAAATGGTGTACAAAGCGTACTGTCCTCAAAATTCATTACTTACTTTTCAAATTTATGATCGCATATATGGTCCAATTTAAGCAACTTAAATTGGCCCAATTACGACAACTGCGCCATTTTTAAAACAGTTAATTTCAAGACTAAGAACAAAAACGAAATCAAACAAATCCGCGTGACAAATATGCGCAATAAACCGATGGATTCATATATGTATGTGAAAACATAACTACTTACATTAGTTTTAAAATATTCACTTACGTTTAGTAGGAAAAAATTAGATCAAAACAGTTAACTTTAGGTTTTTTTAAAAATTGTATGAAAACAGCACGATTACCAATTACAAACCAATTAAAGCGGCGGTCCAAATATAGCTACTCTCCCCTAATTTCAATTGAAAAATGTTATAATGGTAATATGCTGTATTATAAATGAATGACACGTAGACCCGTATAAGTAATTAAATAATAAAATAAATAAATGTTTCATTTAAACAATGTGCTCACAGAGTCTGAAAAATCCTGTCCGTCGTCTGTCACAACTCTGGTTTGTACCACTTACTAGGCCTGTAAAGTTGATTTAAATTTTTTTAATGTATATTATGATGCGTTATTTATTATTAATTCAGTATTTATTAATGTCAAAGTTGAGCAAATTTGTAATTGTAATTATCTGCAATGTAATTACAATTTAATTGTATGTAACTGATTATAGTTACACACATTCAAGCACAGAAATTCCGTCAGATAATGAGATGGGGGACAGTTCCGGTTACAGTGCTGCAAGAATTTTTTATGGAATGTAATTATAACTATAAATAATTACATACAATTAAATTGTAATTCAATTGCAGATAATTGCAATTACAGATTTGCCTAACTGTGATTAAAATTATTCTGAGGCTCAGATAAAAGGATAATATGGTTTAGTTATGGTTTTATTTGATAAATAACTACTGTCACAAGACATTTAGTCATATCTGTGGGCAGAAAATTAATATCTCCACAATGGCTCAACAGATGACAGCTAAAAAAATAGTGTAAAATAAAAGCTTGGTAGCCATTTTAAATTTAGTTATACGTTGCAAATGTTATCAGTGTAAAACATCTATTTAAGAAAATAACTGTAAAACAAATCACGTACAGATCACACTATCAGTTCCGTAGACAGGATTACAAAGTAGTATAATAAAATAAAATAGCATGTAATAATATTTACATAAAACTTAAATCAGCAACGTTATTCAATTCAGTCTATTATTTACTGCGTTACAAGTGTTTTGTAAAAAAATATCATGTCTATGGGCATCATTAACGTGGACATCAAAGATGCGACTGCAGCATTTTTAGCATGTAAAAATGCAACTTAAATAAACTATTTCTAGCGATCTGGTAAAATATTGTTGCGCGCCTAAATGGTGTTAGATAAGTCCAAAACAATAGAAAAACTTTTTTTGTCCTTAATTTGCCTTTTTGTTTTAGAAAATGTAACACTAAAAATCCAAGTTTCTGGGAGTTTGACACATCTACATCTTAATCTTTTACAACTAGATTAATTCACGTAAAAACAGAAAATTTAAATACCATTCCACTAGTCATTTCTTTTTCTGTAGATGAGAATCAAGTGAGATACGTTACGAAAAGTGACGAGAGAAGACCAAGTTGGAAACTTGAAAACAAAATTTTAAACTTAACCAAATTTTAACTTAAACAGTCTTTAAAATATCCTTTGTAAAAAATTTCATCACACTGTTTTTGTCATTTTCGTCTATACTATAATTCCATACGCAATGCCACACACAAATTCTTTTTACTAAAAAGTTCTTTGTTAAAACTTAAATCTTTGTAAAAAAAAAAAAAAAAGTTACACTTGGATGATTACATATTCTTTTCTGAAATATTCCCATAGTTGACTTAATTTTTAAAATATTGCCATAGAATTTAAAATTAAAATATTGACATAGTTTCTAAAAATGTATATGAATATTGGTGCATTATTTTCCATTGTTACATTAATTAATGTTGAAAGGATTTGCAATTTAAAAATAACACAATAAAACTTAACAGTTTCTCTTTCCTTTTCGTACTTTATTCATTTATTATTCATTATATATTACTATTTATAATTAGAATTTCTCCGAAAGTAACCGCTTCTATTAGAATGCTAATCTTATTCTGAATTCTATAAAGAAGAAAATAATATTTCCTAGTAAACACTTCAAACAAATCCAGAGATGAACACATTTCGAAATCTGACATTTTGAAATGAGAGAAGTCATAAATTTTCTAAAAGAAAAAATAGCAAAAAGAAAGTTGAGAATATCATTTCAGATAGAAAATATGTCTGAATTCCAAATGTTCAAAGGTAAACTTTTTTATTCTTACTCGAAGCGATGCCAGGATAAAATATCTTATCATGGATGCCGTAAACGATTTGAAATTTTATCTCGTTCCGGAAGCAAGAAAAATGAAATAATTTAGGAAAACTACAAAAGGATATAGGAAGATATATGTAAGATATAGAAGTGTGTGTTCTACATTTAAACTACTTAAATGAATTCAATTTGATATACAGGGTGTTCCGGGAGAACTCGGTAAGCTGTTTAGAACGAGAATCCGCAGAAAAAATTACTTCATATCTGGTATACATGAAAGAAGTTTTATTCAAAATATGGATATGAATTAATGCATATTAGATATCGCGTGAAGCTCGTAAGTAGAAATATTCAAAATGACCCCCACACATGTGGAGAAATATTTGAGTGCAACTTAGAATAGACCAGTGGAAACAATCTACCATTGTAGCTTCAACGAAAGCCCGTAAACATATTTCTATTTAATGAAATTTTGTTAACCATTCAAGGACGCACTCTAGCATGTTTCAATACATGCAGGGAGAAGTTATTTGAACATCTACTCATGTAAACGTAGCATCAGAATGCAAATATCATTGTGGATGATTCCAAAAAAGCTTAATCCCAGCATCGGATGTGACGTCACACTTGTTCATTTGCATTATTCTGTAAACGATGCGTCATGAGCTATAGTTCATTGGCCAAATTTTATGTAATCCGAGTGAGGAATCTCACTCAGTTCAGTTTATACGGTCTTGACAGAACACCCCGTATAACACGATTATTTACATACGCTTAGAGAGTTCATAGCATTAAGAAATTTAAACATGATATTTTCGTCATTTGATGTAGGTTATCTACAAGCTGTCTAAAATCTCTATGAACATAATTTGAAGGGAGATAGGGAACATTGATGTGAAGCATTTTTACACAGGAAAGAATGACCGTAAACGCCATTTGCATGAGATTGAACAGATTAAAATGCACAGTAATAAGACTATGCAAAAAGAAGTATAAATTGATTTAGTAGGCGAAATTTAACAGTATGACAACTGGGAAACACAGAATACAGATGGACAAGAGCTGTTTAAATTTTTGATATTCGTAGTATAATGAACCTAAGACGCATGGGTTTACGTGGAATAATATTTTCAAAGATACTTGGAGTTTTATAAAAAGTAAAGTGACTGTAGAAATCATTCCTATGCGGTTCTGTTCAGAAACAACTGCCGTTTCTAGTAAATAGTCTAGAAGAGGCAACAGATAAAAAAAAATTCTATGTTACATAAATGATGTGTGAGACTATGCAAGAGCACCAACAAATCAAATCCCAACACTGGAGGACAGCGCTACCTTTCAGTTTCTAGATATGCTCTTTTGCTTGAATATGGTTCATATCAATGTTATGTATCTTCTATAAAAGATTTTGCGTGATTTATTTGAGAAAAGCTGTATAATTCGTAAGTAACTCGGGTTAGAAATTCTTTTGAAAATCGTCTTTTAAATATTTTTAAAAATAAAGTTACATTATAGATTATAGTTGAAATAACTTTATTGATATATAGAAGCATTAACTGACAAATATCAAATATAAAAATGACAAATATCACATAGCAAACTATTACAAACTCTTTTTCGTTGTGTATGAGCTTTAGCTTTGTATGAGCTTTCGCTGTGTATGAACTTTTTCGCTTAGACCGGTTCAAATAGATATCAAGACCAAAAAAATTAGACCGGTTCAAATAGAGATTAAGGCAAGAAAATTTAGCATATAGTGCTGCAAATTAATTACTTTAAAGAAATCACTAATAAAAATATGTTGGCATGCATACAAATAAAAAAAAAAAATCATTCTGAAGCCAACAAATCTGTTCTACTAAACAATAAATGATTTCGTGCAAACAATTTTTATTTATAGATTTGAACATCAAACTAAAGAATTTTACCTTTAATCATAAAAAAGAAACTTTTTAAATCAAAGAAAATTGAATAGAAATGTTGAGAAACACGAGGAACTTTCTAGATGCATGAGTGCGTAGAGTGATTCTGTTTTCCCTTGAAAATGATTTTTCTTCTTTTTACCCTCTCAACATCTAACGCGAATCAACGGATCAATGGGATGATAAATTCCGAAGAATCAAACTAAAAGATGTATGCCTATTGAAACTTATTTTTATCGCTAAATAGGACTGGTATATGAATTACAAATAAGAAAATAACATTTATCAGATTATAATTTAGTATGGTTTGCACAATTCACAGGGCTCCACTTAGTCCGTTTTGAACACTAGTATTTTCGAAGAAAATTTTTTGTATTCGGTTTTTACAACATTTGTAATAGGTAAAGCCTTCTTATTTTGTTTCTACAAAATTTACAAGAGAAATATAAAAAGAAAAATTTTCATAAAAAAATGGATATTCAAAAAACGGACCGAATGGGAAATTTGTGTTAAATTGGATTTGCATTCGATTGTCATATTAATGAGAATAAAAAATCCGAAATTTAGACCTGAAGCTAACAAAGCAAGTCCACTTTAAAAAATGGCTTCTTCAACAGATTCAATTTTTGTTTATAGAATTCAATTTCATATTGAATTCAATTTCAAATTTGATTTTTTTTTTCGGGAAAAAATCGACCTTGCGAATAAAAAAAAAAAAAAAAAAAAAAAAAAAAAAAAATGTTAAATACACAAGGAATTCTATCGATACAAACGTCTTCAGAGAGACGCTCTTTTTGAAAGAGTAGGTCTACTTGAAGATACTTTTTCTTATCGTAGTTCCTGCTCAACATCTAGTTAAACTCTAGAGCAAATTTAAATGGTAAATTTAGAGAAATCAAATATTAAGTTATCTGTACTTAAAAATTTATTTAACCCTGGGGAAGGAACATAAATTAAAAAACGAAAATAAAAATCCTACTTATCAGTTTGTGCTATATTATATTACAGTAAAACCTGTAAAAACGGAATCATTAGGAACCTTAAAAACACCGTTTTAGAGAAGTTTCCGTCTTAGCAGATATACGTGCATGGTATTCCTCCATATAGCACTCTTTTACCGTCAAAAACAGGATTTCGTTTCAGACAAGTTTCGTTCTGTCATGTTTTACTGTATAAATTCACTGCATTGCATAACTGTATAAATAACGTTGACAGGAATACAAAATACAAAATGTAAATCTAACCCCAAAAACCAAGTCCATTTAATGATAAATGCAGAAAAAGTTTTCCTTTAATTTATAGGATTTAAAATTTGATTGAAGAATTTCACCTTTATTCGTCCAAAGCAGCTTTGAAAACACACACACACACGCACAAAAATGATGAACTCTGAAAACAAGAAATTCAAGAGGAAGTCTTTAAATGCAAACGCATTCAGAGAGGCTCGCTTTTATCATGAGGATGTCTTGTTGATGAAATTTTTTACCTGATCCCTTGCCCTTTCCACATCTGCTTCTGTTCTTTATACCAATGCAATGTTAAATTCCGAGAAATAAACACTAAAGTATCTTCACTAAATATTAAATTTAACGTTTTTGGGTGTGGTAAATAAATTTTAAAATTAACCATACGTATTAGAGTTTATTACAGTTCAGTATACACTATTACATTAACAGTGTCCGATTGTATTGCTGACAGCAATACGAAATGTAAACTTCAATCAGAACACAACTAATCAAGTTCAGTTAACGATAAATGCTTTTGTAATGGCGCATTTTTCTCATTGCCAATTAAAGTTTTTTAACTTAATTTATTAAAAAAAGTGTTGATAACATAATAAAAAGAAGGTTAAATTGAAATATTGAAATGAACAAGGGATTGATGCAAACATTAAGATAGTCTCTCTTTTCCAAGAGGATTGTCTTTTCAAGGACAATTTTCTTCTTTAAACTAAAATATCTAATGCAAGTTCACAGATCAGTGGAATAGAAAATTCAGAGAAATCAAATACTAAATGATCCACATTTTAAAACGTAATAATGAAAAGGTTTAGAGATGATGAAGTTAAAAGAAATAATCGCTTAAGGGGCCTCAGGACTCTTAAAGCTTCAAAAATTTCAAATTTTATTATTTTTTAAAAGTTAAACTCCTATCTTTTCTGAACATTTTGATAGAATTGTTTCTTTGAAATTCCCATTATAACAGAAGTTATAGCTTTTAGAATTATACCCGCTCAATTGCTGAAGCGGTGTTTTCGAAATTTTTATATCTTTTTTCTCCAATGACGTTTTTGGGCATAACGCGCATGATATCTCAAAAACTTCTGAATATTTTTTCATGAAATTTTCAAAACGTAAGTTTCATGTTAGTCTGTATAAACAAAGCCTAAAATTTCCTTTTTATTCTTCAAAAAAAATATTTTTTGGGGTGATTGTACTGTTGAAATTTTCAAAATTTTGTATTAGCTAAATACAACTCTGTAAATAAAATATAAAAATGCCTTAAATACAAATTTATTTAGGTTCAGGGTAATTATTAAAATCTGAAGTATAAGTAGGCACCGAAATTTTCATTCTAGTTGCAAAATTTATTCTCTCATCATGTGCGTAAGCTGTTATACTAATTTTCTACTTGTCAAATGTCTGAAAGTTTGGTGCCCCCTCAAATGCTAATTATGCATCTTGCATTTTTTAAATACATGTAATGAAAGAACATACTTATATCTTTTATCTCAATAAAAATTGTGTTTTAAAATCGTATACCTTTTAAATATTAAATGTTGAAAATGATCTCTTTTTTTTTTCATTTTTTCCAATTTTTAGAGTCCTGAGACCCCTTAATAGAGTATATTACATCGTATTTAACATCTTACAGCAATGCTGTTTGTATTTGTACTCATACACTATAACAACTTTCCTAAAAGAGCTCATGCATTTCCGAAATTTCAACGCAACTTTTTAATTATGTACGATTACAGAGATCCATCATTGATCGATCATAGATTCTCTTGAAGAGGAACTTATCACAAACCTTAGAATTAATATGGTTCGCAGTTTGCGGAAATGTTTCTCTTATAAAAGGACCTCTTTGCTGCTTGGAAATTTTAGAAAAGTTTACGTTAATTTCGAAAACCAATTGCTACTTGAGGATATCAACCCGCTCTTTTCCGAAGGATTTCTGAAAATAAAAAATAATATGTAACTGCGAGGTTACACTAAATTCTCGTAACCTTTTCTGCAATTTGTTTACAGTACGCAGAAAGTAGTTTAGTTTTACGTTTTTTTTGCAATCTATGAATATTATTATAAAAAGTTTTCCCTTTATATTCCTCTTTTAATAAACATATTAGATTTATTAAACAATTCGTATTAGAAAAAAAAATCTTGCAAAAGCATTTTTGATCATTTTTTACTAATTAAATTTTTTCTATTATAAAATTCCAATTTAGAACAGTACGCGTTCGTGTAATGCTTCAAAGAAACATTCGTAAATTCGTAAGAAAATATTAACACCCGTAGAGCAAAAGGTTCATCTCGTTTTAATAAATATCATTTCCTATAGAAATTCAACCCTTTCCTTTGACGAAAATTGTTTATTTCTTTCAATGAGTTTTCTGCGATAATAAATCAGAAACCATTTGCCTTTGTTCTAAGACTCCGTTTAACAATTTCTTCCTTTGAAAATTTATCGGATACAAATAGAATTTTTCTTCTCTAATAAAGTATTTTGGTGAAGTTTTATTGTGAAAACGATAAGTAACCAGTTTCGGACTAGACAAAAGATGTACACTTTCGGACTAGACAAAAGATGACGCTGCTAATTAAGGAGTCTCAAAAATATCCAAAGCATGGCTATTGTCAAATTGCGATATTTATTTTCTTATTCAATATCGTATCAAATATCGTATCAATCTTATAAATAAAGGCTTAATTTATTAGGCTTTCAATGACCTTTCTTAATTACTATCTTAAAAAGAACCTTTACCTGTTCTTATTATTCTCTCTTAATATCAGCATAATCTATTCATTTTGTATTCTTTTGTTAATCACTTGTAACGAAGGCTTTTATTTCCATATTTTATTCCGTATTATCTCTGAAATAAACTTTTTGTTGTTTTAAAAAAGGACTTCAACAAAGAAAATTAACTTGAAGCAGAAATTGAAATGAAATGGAAAAAAAAAAGATAAAATGTATTTTTTTATTTGAGAATGTTCCAGGTCAGTATTAATTTAGTGTCACACAATTTTTTTTCCTTGCAACATAATCCAAGGATTTTTGCGAGAGTGACAAAATGATTGAAATTTAAGTCAGCCCTCTGCAAAATTAAACCCTGGGTACATCACTGATGTGAAATAATAAATTATAGTAACATGTTTAGAACACATACCACATAAAGAATACATACCACGTTTTCTATTTTATGAAATAGAAAATTTGCATTCTATCCCCCGATTCCCCCCCCCCCCCCCACCTTAAACTTAATGTGTGAACAAGTTATTTTAATGTAAGCAATAAAATATAAATTTCGTGTACAATCCATTTGGAAAATAACATTACGATTTTATACATAGATAACAAATTTCTTTTTCATATGTTACATTTTGATGTGTGACAGATACACTGGTGGAAATTGATATATGAAAACATGGTATTTTAACAAAAACTTCTATAATATTCATTAAAAATGAATGAAATTTCATACGTTATATATGCTATGTTTAAAAAATGAGTTACAAAAATAAAATTTCATACATAATATTAAACAAAATGTCAAAAATTACACTTTCGTAATATGCAAACATAACATGGAAATGGATTTATGAAATATCACATTTTATTGGCTATTCTGAAGTAATATGACAAAAATTTGCATAAAACAAGGTAACGTGACATACACAGTAGACATAAAAAGCGTTATATTTTGGAAGCAATATTTTTCAATTATACTTTTCACGATGGGTAAACGAAAGATGTTGTCTGGGGAAAAATAGCTAAAATCAAGCATATATAGGATGTGGAAAGTCTGTTCCGGAAATTAGTAAATTAATTAAAAGATCTGTTGGTGTGATATATAGCAATAGAACAGATCCAGCAAATTATAGCAAAAATTTTAACAAAAAGGTAATCCACGTTTAAGTAAGAGAGAGAAAAGAGGGATTCTTCAACTTGCATCGAAAGCCAACCAGAATTGAAAGAAGATTTGTGCAGATCTATCCCTTCCTGTTACTTCTAGAAGAGTTAGGCAAATTTTACATTCTTCACGAAGCTTGAGATGGTCGAAAATGAAGTCTGGTCCAAAGTTACTTCTGCGTCAAAGCAGATGCGTTTGAAGTATTGCGAGAAATACATGGCAATGGGTGACAATTGGAAGAAAGTCATTTTCTCCGGCGAAAAAGGATTTAATGTGGATGGCCCGGATGGTTTCACGTATTATTGGAGGGATCTCCGAAAAGAATCAAAATCTACATTCAGAAGAAATTTTGGTGGCGGTCATTTGATGATTTGGGCAGCGATCGCTTTTCATGGCAAAAGTGAAATTGTATTTTTAAACGGTCGCCAGACTTCTTTTCATTACAGTTTTGTTTTAGAAAATTCACTTCTTCCATTTGCATGGCAATAATATGGTTTCGATTACATCTTTATGCAAGACAATGGAAGTATTCACATTTCAAATGCAATGAAAGATTGGTTTGACGAAGAGAATATTGTTCTTTTAGATCATCCACCTATTGGTCTTGATCTGAACACCATCGAAAACATTTGGGGCTTGTTCCTATGGTTTATGCAATTGGGATTCAGTACACCTCACTTGTAGAATTGAAGGCTTCAATCTGTCAAAACTGGAAATTTATTGATCAGAAATACATTCAAAATCTCGTTTTATCAATTAGTCTAGGCAAGGGAATTTTACCTAGCAAATTTAATGGTAGTTCTGGAAATCGGCTTATTTTATGTTTTTTGGGTCGCTGAATTCAAATTTGTAACTTCCCACCAAAATTTCCCCTGGCAACTCCCCAAATTTCAGTAAAAAGCCCCCCAAAAAGGTTTTTATTAAAAAAATCAATTTTTCTATTCTTTTAGGGAAAGTATCTAGAAATTCAGAAAGTAGACAACATTTGCAACAAATTAGATATATGACATTATGACTTAGGATGAAGGGGAAGGGGGGAATCTGCCTCGGAACATGCGAGCGGTGCTGCGTGAACTAAGTTGCGCAATTCCACTTAACCAATCACACGTTTACATTCGCCCTCCTATCTCCCCTCCGAACTTTCTCTATAAGGTTTACTTTAAGTTTTTTGGGTCGCTGAATCCGAATTTTTAACTTCCCCCCAAATCCCCCCCCCCGAAACCCGCTCCCCAAATAGTTGTTTTTAACTTAAATTTCTTATTGTTTTAGGGGGAAAACATTACGAAATTCAGAAACTAGACAAAATGTGCAACATATAGGATATATGACATTATGACATGGAAAAACGGAGAGAGAGGGGACTGCCTCGGAACATTCCCCGCGCGCTTTTCTCAAAAACCAAATTTTTTCAAAAAATCAATTTTTTGGGGGGTTGCCGGGTGAAATTTTGGTGGGAAGTTACAAATTCGGATTCAGCGATCCAAAAAACAAGCGAGTCGAAATCCAGAACTAGTATTAATTTTTCCAGGTAAAATCCCCTTTTGCCTGGACTTCATAACATAGTGCACGTAGCGCCGCAGTGTATGTTCAGAGGCAGCCTTCCTCCTCCCCGTTCATCCTACGCCATAATGCCATATATCCTATTTGTTGCAAATTTTGTCTACTTTCTGAATTTCGTATTGCTTTTTCCCTAAAACAATAAGAAATTTATGTTAAAAACAACTATTGGGGGTCGGGGGGGAAATTAAAAATTCGGATTCAGCGACCCAAAAAACTTAAAGTAAACCTTATAAAGAAAGTTCGGAGGGCAGATGGGAGGGCGAATGTAAACGTGTGAGTGGTTAAGTGGAATTGCGCAACTTAGTTCACGCAGCACCGCGCGCATGTTCCGAGGCAGATCCCCCTCCCCCTTCATCCTAAGTCATAATGTCATATATCTACTTTGTTGCAAATTTTGTCTACTTTCTGAATTTCTAGATACATTTTCCCTAAAAGAATAAAAAAAAATTGATTTTTTTAATAAAAACCTTTTTGGGGGGGCTTTTTACCAAAATTTGGGGGCGGTTGCCGAGGGAAATTTTGGTGGGAAGTTAACAATTCGGATTCAGCGACCCCAAAAATATATAGTAAGCCTTTTTCCAGAACTACCATGAATTTTGCTAGGTAGAGCCCCTATACGGTCTCTGTTGCCTGGACTATAATGCCATTTAGAATAAAAGAAACTCTGATAAATAAAAGCGGCTTTACTAGCTACTAATTTCAATTAAATGTGATAGTTCATAAATCAATTTCCATGTTTTTATGTTACTAAAATCCCATTTTTGACCTTATGTTTTAGTTTATTAATATATATGAAATTTTATTTTTCTAAATTATTTGTTGTACATGCCATATATAACGTATGAAATTTCATTCATTTTTAATGAATATTATAGAAGTTTTTGTTAAAAAACCGTGGTTTCATAAATCAATTTCCACCAGTGCATTACACTTGCATATATGTTTTGAATAGTTTTATTTCTTTAGACTTATATATTAATGAGAGAAGAATTGTTTTAATTTAAGGCTTCATTTTTCAGGTACATCAGGTATTATCAAAAACTTAGAAACTCTTCGCATGGCACTATGCCTTAATTTCTAAAAGAGTATTAGAGTTAAATGTGCTTCGTTACTATATAAAATACCATTTTCTCATACATCTAATCCTTCAACTACTTCTTTCTAAGATTTATGATTTTCTTGTATATATACCCTTCTTGTAAATATTTTCTGGATTCCCTTTAACCCTTTTAAATCCTCTAGATCTCCTCCAACGTCGTAAATTTATTGTTTTTCTCCAGTGTCATAGCGACTATTAATTTATTTCGAATTCTGAACAGCTTAGTTTTCGGAAGTGCTCTGTCACGCAGTAGCACATAGTACAGATTTAGTAGCATGTAAGACATGTAAAAGCATAACTAACTTGTATTATTTTATGTTATTTGGCTGAAGTTGGTGTAAATATAGGTTTCAGCAAATTGAGAATCTTTTTCATTTAATTATTTTTTGTTTAATTTTTGCCAGCTTAATGTTACACGGATCTTGATTCCTTAAATAATTAAAAAAAAAATTAGGTAACTGCAATATACGGATAGAAAACGACTGATTAACCCTGTAATGCCCCTGGTAGCATATTTGCTATCATATGTTCAACTTTAATTTTTAACATGAAATTTCATAAATAATGTATATTTTAAGTCATTACAACAATAATTGGACTTTTATCTAATATTAGTTATGAATTTTGTATGCAGATGAAGCACTAAATAATAAAAGAATTAGTTTGAAGCAACACACCTAATAAACAGGACAAAATTGCATTGACAGAGGTAAGTTTTTGCTCAAATTTTCAAATATTTTATTGAAATAAAACCAAATACTTATTATATTATAGGTATAAAAAGAGTTACTTCTATTCTCTGCTCAAAAAAATCCAATATAAGTTTGTTTTTTAATGATGAACTGAGTAATTGAAATCAAGGTAGCAGATCTGCTACCACGGCCGTTAGTGCTCATGAGCCCATGGTAGCATTTTCGCTATCATATTATTTTTAAAGGAAATTTGTACTTCTTAGTGTTACATTTGTACTTAACCCTCTGTCTACCAGAAGGGTCCAATGGACCCGACATGTACATTCAAAATATTTATTCAAACCAGAAATTTCTTCAAAACAAACTAAATGTATAAATCAGACAATAATAAGTTAAATAAACAAATGAAATAGTTTTAAGTAAAAATTCTGGTGTAGAATGTTTTTATAAAACTTGAGTAAAATTTCCGGTAGTTCTAGCGTTAACATACTTGTTTTACTTTTAATTCGCAAGCTCATGTTATTAAATAAATCCGATATAAATCACTTAAAATATACAATTTTTACATTTTTAAACAAAATATTAAAATTTCTTTTTAATATATGAATAGAGAAAATTATGAAATAAATCCGGAATTTATATTCTGACCTTTATATCTCTAAGTACCGGGTGTCCCAAAAATGACTGATGGATTTTTAAATTCAATAACTTGCAAACGGTGACAGATATTAAAAAAATTCTTGCAGGAGGTTTATGCATAATGTGAGGAGTTTTTTTACTATAATTCTTTATATTAGTTCGAATTTCAAACAATAGATGGTGCTGAGAGCAATAGGTGCTCAGCCCAGACCCGATTTTTTGGTACTTCCGGATCCATTCAATGTATTTTAATCTCTTTTTTCGCATGGAAGAAGAGAGGGGTCGAAAAATCGAGCCTGGATTTAGCGGTTATTGCTTGCAGCGCCATCTATCGATGCTATTTGTAACTAAAACTGAGAATCGTAATATAAAAGCTCCTGACATCTTACAGAACACTCCTGCAAGAATTTTTTAATTTCTGTCACAGTTTGCAAGTTATTGAATTTTAAAATCCATCAATCATTTTTGGGATACCCGGCACAAATCTATGCAAATGTTTTTTAATAAGCCGTATCACTTAAGTATATTATATTTAGTAGGTTTGGACTACATGGTATATATTACACCGGCTGATCCCCGGCAGATCAACTGAGCTGTAGTTTACTATATTTTGAATTAATTGCTGTGTTCATTGTGCATTAAATTTTATTGTGTGTTTTGAATTTTTGGCAACAGTAAATAGTAAATCTTGCAGAAAATAGCTTTTATCTTGTTTTTTATTAATCAAAAATAAACTATAGTTTTTTTAGAATTCAGACTGTTTCATTTGTCTCCACAATATTTCAATACGCCTATATCTAAATTTTCATGGTTCAAACTTCCTAATTGTGTATCTTTTTAGAAAAATAGACAGAGTTACAAAATTTTATTTTTATATATGTTAGATAAACAAACCACTTGTTGATATCGGCAAAAAATAACAGTTAATTTTTGCCGCTACGTATTACATTGGTATTGTATAAATATCAGGTTTTAACGAGATTTTCCCGCCACAGCTAATATCGTCTGCGCTAGCCGTTCGCGATGACGTGTTTGCTCATATTTTGTCAAACGATTTTTGGTATTTGAAAGAAAGAGACTTCCTTTATAACAGTGCGTTGTGAAATTTGTAAAAAAAATATCGTTATCATTAAGTACAGAGTGTCTGAAATGGAACTATCAAGCTACCAGATTAGAATCATCATTTACTTCCAGTTCTGTTGCAAAAACTCAGCTACAGAATGTCACCGAATCATGTGTACGTCCTTTAAGTACAACTGTTGTATCATACAACACTGTGGAGGTTTGGTACCGAAAGTTCAAAAACAAGAACTATGACATTCAAGAAGCAGAGCGCTCTGGCCGGAACTACTTATGTTGATAAGACCCACCTGCGAGATCTTGTAGAAGATCAGTATTCAACCACTCCAGAGCTAGCTGAGGAGTTAGACGTTAGTGCCATGTCCATTAGTCGCGCTATACATAGCATAAACTTGACGTACAAGTTCAATCGCTGAGTGCCGCATGATCTGACTCAAGCAGATAAGGACAGACACGTTTAGGCCTGCATTAATCTGCTCGAATATCAACGAAAATACAAAATTCTGGACCGGATCGTCACTTGTGACGAAAAGTGGATTTACTTCAACAACACAAGTCGAAAAGTGGTTGGTTTGCGCCGGTGAGCCCGTCGGCAGCGTCACAAAGCGCAATTTGACTAACAAAGAGATAATACTTTGTATCTGGTGGGTTATCCGTAGTATTATCCACAAAAAGTATCTGTAAAAGGTAAAACCATGGACAGTAAGGTGTACAGCGAGATGTTAGTACGTGTTAAAGCTGCTATAAAGTCAAAACGCCAAAATGAGTTCCTGCGCAAGAAGGTAATGTCTCATCAAGATAATGCTGGACCACATGTGTTTGCATTCATCGTCTGGACTCTGTATGGACTCGAATGAGATCTTTTGCCACACCCATCATGTAGCCCCAAGATCGCTCCTTCGGACTTCAACCTTCTTTCACACCTGCAGCTACATCTTGCTGGTGCTATCTTTAAATCTGCATAGGACGTCCGAAATGAGGTTGATCTGGTTTTGGACTCGCAGCCTTCTGGACCGAAGATTTTAAAAAACTACAAAAACGATGGCAGAAAATCATAGATTTGGATGGTGATTACTACCTGCAGTAGAAGTACTGCTTTCATGTTTTTTTCTCTAACTTTATTAAGAAGTTGTTTTGGCGGAAAACTTTCGTTGCAACCTGATATAATTATAAACAAAATCAATAAGTCAAATGAGGTTTTATTATTATTATTCTTGTGTAAAAGTGAATATATAGTGGAAAAAATAAAATTATATGAAAAAGTTGGATATGCAGTAAACTTCCGATTATCCGCCACTCTATCAACCGCCACACTTCTTTCCAAATTTTTCTTTTATATCAGAAACGAACAACGAAAATTCAAGTGCAGAAGAACGCAAGTGTGACGGCGCTGTTTTCCGTGAAATGCTTGTCTCACGTCAGGAACAACAGCTACAAAATATTTCTGCGAATGAAATTACAGATTCGCTTAATTGTGACTAAAATGATATTAGTTATGAAGAATAAACGAATGGCAAAATTATTGAAAATATTTTTAATCCAGTAAAATCTGAAATGAGTGAATGTGATAAATAGTGAAATTACCAACTAGGAGGACTATGTTCTCTAAATGCATTAATTGGTTTGCGATGCAAGAGAAAGCAGGTGAAACTCAAGTATTTTTATTTCGTAGAATTCGTAATCTTTCTGCAGCAAAATCCCAAGCAAAACGCAAACAAAAATGTATAATTGATTACTTTGGGTGAAAACAGCTATTACATAAAATTCAGACATTCAGTAAAATTCTACATTTGCCAGATAAACAGATTTCTTATTATCAGTTATGCTTTTTATAAATAAAATTACACAAATAAAAAAATATTTTTATTATTATTATTTATAAGTTAACTTGAGGGCTCTGCCGCCTGCAAGCTCCGCTCGCCAAACCCTGTTCAGACACCGCAGAATCCAAAAGCACGCTAATTTGATTGGTTTTAAAAAGATTAGAGAAGATTGAATTATAATGAAAAACCTATGGCGATCTCCCTGTAAACGGGTTTCCATTCAATTCCCTTTGATTGATATATTTTAAGGACGAATCAGTTGCTGTTAAGGTATCCAATGGTTGTTTTCGTGTTTGATTAAAGAAGATCAGTTAAACATTTGAAAAGAAGCTAAAATAAAATGAATTAAGTAAACAGAGTCTTTGCCTCCCGGTATTTTTAACAGCGTTATAAAACGATTTACATAATACAATTTACTGTTTTAACCCCATTAAGGGTGGTGTTTCATTTTTGGACCACTTAATTTTAATTCTTAAATGCCACATTGGCACCAGAATATTGGAATGAAAATTTTCCTTTCATTAAGTACGTGAACAAAAGCATTTTCGTATTTCGAAATTTGTTTGTAAATTCTGGTGCAGTTCACTGATTTCAACATTTTAGGAATAGAAGTACCTTGCGCCTGAAAGTTTCCTCTTTTAATATTCACGTGTAAATACAATTTTCAAGACATAATTTTCAATATTTTCCTGCTTTTAACACGTACTCATTTAATAATAATTTTAAAGTTTTTTTTCTGTTTTTAATAGTCACATGTAAATAAATTTTTAATCGTTAGGAAATATTATTCTTTGCGCTGTTTTTAGAATTGAAAACAATCTCTATAATAATAGCCCGAGTCATGTTCCTAATATCAACAGTTCCGGGCGGACCCCTTCGCTTTTTATATTCCGGGCGGCCATTTTGGTACTTAATATTATCCAGCCACAGGTGATAAGTCGTCAAATATTATTCTATCGCCATCATTTCACCTATATTATAATAGTCCAAATCATGTAACTGCCGTAAACAATTACGGGCATGTTCCCCTCGCTTTTTGTATTATAGGCGGCCATTTTGGTACTTTAATGTTAGCCAGCCACAGGCAATATATCGCCAAATATTATTCTATCGCCATCATTTCACTTATAATATAATAGTCCAAGTCATGTAACTGCCATAAATAATTACGGGCAGATCCTTTCGCTTTTCATAAGAAATGTTTCCATTTTGATTAAAGAATCAAAGTTATTTTTTCGAATAAAAGTACATAAAAGTTGCCATGATCGCAAAGAATTCTTTGTACTTTTATGTTAGCCGGGGGCAAATCTCGCCAAAAGCTTTTTTTAACTCGCCAGTTAGCATTTTTTTATTTTTCGAGTGGTAAATTAAAACGGTACTACTTGTTTATCCCATCGACCAAAAACCTATCGCCAGACTATAAGATTAAATGCCAATAATGGGTAATCGTAAATGTCACATTCACTTGACTGTAAGGAAGTACCACGTTCAGTTTACGCCATTTTTATTTCGACGTTTTATTTGTATTTTTATTAATGTTATACTAATTTATTTGTTCTTTCGTTATTTAAAAAAAAATACGTCAATTTGTATAATTTGGCGATATTTGTCGACGGGATAACTAAGTAGTACCATTAAAACATTGCTTTGAATTTGAAATTAAATATCATGATTTGTTGCATTATTTAATCGAGTTTAGTGTTTTTTTTTTAAATTACTATAATTTGGCGAAAACCTTGTTTTCGAATACCAGTTACATATGTATTTTTAATTTTTTTTCTATTTTTTTTTAAATGAAATAACAATAAATAAAAAAAAATTAATAAATATAGAATAAAACAATTTATAACATTTTTTTAAATAAAAAGAAAATAAATGTGAATAAACATTTCTTAATAAATAAGCAACAATAGCTGGGTTACCATGGCAGGAAAAATAACGCCATTTTGGCGCCAATTGGATACCCCGGTGCGTATATGACATCAGCGCCTAATATTTTTCTTTTCGTTTCGTTTAAAAAAAAAGAAGTGAAAGCCATTAATTTTAAATGTTTCAGCTTTAAATGAAAGTTTTTATTAAATAAAGTGATAATGAAATACACACACACACGCACACACACACAAAAAAAAAGCATTTTTCTTAGCATACATTTAAGAGAAGCCAAACGGGTCGCCAAATTAGTTCAAAATAATACCCTTTTCTAAAATATGAAAAAAAAAATATATGCTATGATTCAAGTTTGAGTTGCCATCATTGGAGAAAAGTATTTAAAATTAGAAAAAAAAAATTAACATTTCGAAAAATAATTCGAATTTAAAAATTCTAATATCAGTTTTGAGATCTGCGAATCAATACGGATTTTTGGTGTTAATTCCCTCGCAAAGTATTCCATATTTTAGGTTAAATCGCCGCCGTGAAAGAGAATCAGTTGTTTAATCAGTCGTTTCATAGAATCGTTTCATAAATTCGTTTCATTTCAGCCGTTTTATAAATTCGTTTCATTAGAATTTTATATCTGTAGGGTAGACATACTGAAATGTAATTTTAGTAACGGTATTGTACTATCTTTCGATTATCCGTCTATTTCGATTATCCGTCTATTTCAATTATCTGCCACACCGTTGGTCCCATCAGTGACGGATAGTCGGAAGTTTACTATATATATAGCG
This sequence comes from Maratus speciosus, assembly GCA_963932465.1. Taxonomy (NCBI): domain Eukaryota; kingdom Metazoa; phylum Arthropoda; class Arachnida; order Araneae; family Salticidae; genus Maratus; species Maratus speciosus. The sequence continues at coordinate 400,599,095 of OZ010796.1, read as the reverse complement.
AGAGAGAGAGAGAGAGAAATATATATTAACAAAGACAGAAATTCTTTTAGGTGATGCAAAATGTAAAAATGTAATATTTTCACAAAATAAAATTCTTTTGAAATATGGTAAAATCCTTCATATTTCCATCCTAATCTGCCCATGGTAGCATATATGATACCATACAGAAATCCTACAAAGTATAACAAAATCGCATATTTTTTTTCTTCATATTTTTAGTTTATTTGACTCAAGATAACATAAATAAGACTAAAAAATATTTTTTTCCTTAGCATTTTCTTGTGGTGGGAATTAAAGGGTTAAAAGAAATGTTCACGTCCCACCCAATTACCACCCGCAAGTAGGGAAAGTTCATCATAGGTAAATATTAAACTGCGAACAACTAAAAAATGCACAGATAATTAAAAAAAGGTATTAATTAAAAATTGAACAAATTAGTACATAATGTTTACTTTAACATATTATACAGGGTATTCCGATACCACCGCAAAAACTGTTCAGAGCGAGAATCCTCGCTATGAACACGCCATCCTTGATTGACGATGTATAATTTTCGAGGAAAATGAAAAAAAAAATGACGTCACAAATTGCCTAGCAGTTTGTAATGCATTAACATTAGCCAACCAAAAGTAAAGTAAGTGCAATGTACACAAATTGTGACATATGAACTTTTTACCATAAATTGATTTCTAGAAGCTTCAACTATCCAAAATTATAGCTCATTGCGTCATGTAATTTTTGAGTTATGCTTAAAAATCCACCTATATTGTAAACACTTTTAAAGCGTTCAAAAATGAATTTAACATTAAGAATTCCAATAAACCTTTATAAAGTTTAAAGTTCGTGACCGAGTTTCTTCACGTTTGGTAGCCGAAGAAAAATTTACGGAAAAATCCAGGTATGATGTCAGAAATAGATTTTTATATAGCAAATTTTAATGTTTGTTACAATTTCTATTTGTAGACAAACCCTTAAGCAAAATTTATATGTAAAAGTAATTATGTAGCAGAACTTATTGCTATAATTTTGGTACAAATCTTATTTTCTGATGATAATTTGAATCTGAATTAGTAAGGGTAATTTTTTTTTTTTTTTTTTTTGAGGATTGTATATAATTACGCTCCCAATCTCTAGCTAGTGGTGATACTTTTCACCACTGATATCAATTTTTAACCCCCTTCTTGATAGGCTAGAATTATGAAAATTACATTCAAAAGTGTGCAAATGTTAAAGAAAAAAATGAGAGGGTATGTTTTTATAATCGAGTTCAATTGCCACGCCAAATTAATTTATTATAACGGAAACTTTTGGGGAAAAACATGAATTGCAGTCAAAAGATTAGACGTGATGTCCAACATGAACACTGAATAGTTATAAAAGAGTGTTTTTTTTTTAATATTTCTATTTTTATATTTATTGTATGTAAAGATGGGATATTGTAATTGGTTTTAATCCACTTGCTAAAATGCTAGAATTGTACAAATTTGTACAAAGGTATGTTTACGATGGGAATTCGACAACTGGAAAAAAGAAAATGAATTTACTAAAGTGCAAATAAACACTCGCGAAAATAGGCCAAATAGCTGAAAACTGCAACACTGAAACATTTTAAAGACTAAAAAGTACAAAATAAATTATAAACAAAAAATCTAAGTTTGTAATATATATTTTTTTAAATATGCCTTTGTCAGTTAATTGTTTAAGATTATATTAAGATTTAAGCGTTGAGAAATCAATATAGAAATCTTAAAAATATAGTTTTAATAATGTTTATATTTTTCCTGTTGCCTTGTCTTAAAAAAGTAACGGATAAAAAATTCCATATTTTTTAATAAACACACCTAAAAGCATTTTCTTTCAGCCGTGAAAAAAATCAGTAAATTTTTCATAATTGAGTTCTCTTCCCACGAAATATTAATACATTGCAACGGAAATTTTTGAGAAAAAACATGAAATGCAGTAAAAGAAAAAAAATTAGATGTGATTTTCAAAATGAAAACTGAATTTTTATATTTTTACTTTTATACTTATTCATATTTAACTAGATACATATGTAATATATAGATAAGAAATATCCATATTTTAAATATCAAAAGCTGTAAAATATTGTCATTTCAGTAATGGAACAGTGTAGCACCAAATAATCAATTGAGAACACTAAATTTTAGTAGTATTCTTCGTCTTAATTCAAAATAGAATTTCTGAGACTTTTGAAGGCGAAGAATGTTATAAAAATTTTGTGGTGAGAATCGCCCAACTGCTGCGCCACTGTTCCATCACTGTCATTTTAAACCGGCTTTTAAAAAAAGGTGGGGGGGGGGGGTTCTCAATTCAACGCGTATTTATATATATATATATATATATATATATGTATGTGTATTTACCGATTTCTCCAAAACAATAGGATCTATTCTTTTGATTTTTTTAATTATTTTTTAAACAGGATACTATCACACATGATCCATTTAAATTTCATGAAAATTGGTACAATACTTTTTAGAAATTCAACAAAACTCAAAAATCAAAATAAAGACATAACTAGAAAACAGGAATTCTGCTTTTTCAGAATTTAGTGTTGTCCCCGATGCAAAAAATATATGTATATATAAATAGTACAAAACATATATCAATTTTAAGACTTACAGCACACGCTTTTAGTTTATGTAACATGACGTCAATCGCACCCGCTTAATAATTCCACATTTACGATCCACTCTTAAACATCTACAGTAAAGTATGCATAGGATGTCACTATCGCGAAATAATACACAAATGCAGCAAAAAGATGCAGTCATTAAAGAAACTTGACACAAAAAAACAAACAAAAAACGGCTGTCTAATGATTCATAGGCCTTAATTTGTTTGTAATGTAACATTAATATAGATACTAAAAATTAAATATAGCGTATAATAGCTCCATGTTGTAACAGAAATCATTCGTTTAATACTTTTTCAAAATAACACATATTTTAATAGACGATTTCTGTCATGACGTCAGTCATGGCATTTTCGTTGGAAACTGACTCCATACAAACGGTTGCTGTGTTGTATTTTCTATTTTATTCGTATATTATAGCTATATTTTATATCTATATCTTACTTGTAAGTGTTTTAATACTTGATATGTAGTGGTAACATTTTCTACAATTTATATTTAAAAATAAATGACGCATAGCAATCGTTTGTTTGGAGTCAGTTTCCAGCCAAATCGTCATGACTGACATCACACTGAAAGTGTCTATTACATTTTCTTTAGGTTGTTATGAAAAAATGGCAACAAAAATATATAATTAATACTTTACAACTATTTTTCCTTTATAATTATTATTATATAAATGTATATTTTTCCTTAACTTTCTACAGAAATGGGGTACTTTCGTTGCCAATATTAAGTAAATGGCTCCAAAAACTACAAAAAAATAATATTTCAAAAATACACGGAGATACAGTTTTCAAACAAATTGCATTTAAAAGTACTTTTTTCCCCAATACGACGGTATAAAAATTGAAAATGTGCGATGCTTAGAAGTTTAAAAAATTGCTATAGAGTATTCAATCGTACTGCTTTCTTTTACGGCTGGCGTCTGTAAGGTAACATTATTTTTTGGAGACTGCACAAAATAAGCTGGGAGAAAGAAATAGCATACCGTACCGGGGGCTAAAAATATTTCACTGAAGTCGTTATTTTATTTTATTTTACTTATTTATTTGTTCATTTTGGTTAAAATGTTTATATTATAAACTATAGTTTCATTTAGGTATTTGAAAATTAAAAGACATTTATGCTATCTTACATAATTATTGATACCATTTTTTTAGTTATAAATTTAAAATTGTATCTAATATCTATCAAAGGCTATGCAGTTTTATTTTCAATAAAATATACTTAATTCCTGGTATACGAAGGATAAAAATATGTATGTTTTCTATTTACTCACTTTCATAAAATGAGAAAGGAATGCATGACTACCTTATAAACGATTCTTGTTCAACGGCCCTGTAACGTGATCGATAGGGCGCGTGTCCAGTATTCGTGAGTTCACAGGTTCAAACCCCGGAGGAGGAAAAAGATAATAAAAATTATTTCCATGAAATGTATCCGAGTGCGTGGTTAATAAATGTGTCCATAACATCTAAATCTGTCTAATTAATTTAGATTCTTAAAAAGATATTTTGTGTATTTATTTCTAAAATAATTAAATACTTTTTATATTACGTCGAATAATCATAACTTTGAAATTTTTTAAGCACATTAAGTGACCTTGAAGTTTCCCCAAAATTCTCCAATATCACTTCCTAAAATCTACCCCAGAACTTCCTGAGGAGGAACCAGAGGAAGGTCCTGGGAAGCTCCCCAGGATGCTATAAGGCAGACATTTTCTATTCCTGAGGAGTTCCTGATGAAATTTTTCTGCATCCTGCAGGATGCCTGAGAACGCTTCATAGGTGTTTATTTAAAATTCTCATTGGTCAGAAAATAGGGAGACTTTAAAAACAGAGGTAATTTTTCATGATATTTTTAACAGTTTAGGCTCCCTTGTATTAGACCAGGGGTGGCCAACCTTTTTGTCTAAAATTCACTTGACACCGTTTCCTAAGAATTGTAATTTTGTCCTTTTTAAATTGTAACCTTTCTGTGATTAAACAATACATTTATTTTCTGTACATAATTACTGGTATCTGTGTGGCACGCGTGCCGCAGTTTGACCATCCCTGTATTAGACTATGTCGTTCGGATTTCTTTCCGTCATACTAAGTTTATGCTTATTGTTGTTTTGATTGTTGCAACTTGCGAGAGGAAAGTTTTTTGAATGCATTTCATTTTAGCAAAGAAACAGTTTTATTATTCAGTGTATTAAAAAATATATTTATAATTTTAAAGTTCGTGTTTTGAAAAGTTATGTAATTTGTAATTAACATGCAATATTAACAAAATGTTCTTAATTAACCCCTGATTAATAAACGTCATAACAATTGGTGTAAGATTAACGATGGTAAGTCCGATGATAAATCTCTCTCAAGGATTTAAAACGAACTTTCCTTATAACTGTTCATCGCAGTGAATTTCTGATCTAGTAAACCGGGGTTAAAATATTGGATTATTAAAATTTATTACTGTTTATTTCTTGCTTCCCCTAGTCAGGCCTATTTTTAAATTGTGATATTTTAGCGCTATGAGTAACTTTTACTTTTGTTGTGGTAATTTATGATACTTTTAATAACAAAAAATTATTAATCCTTTAATAATATGTTAATATCTATCTCCTTTTACGTCATGTTCACGCAATTTTCAAAGCTATAAAACTGTTATATCATTTACTGTAAAACCCTTATATTTCACTGTAGCTATACGAAAAGTCAAAGTCACCATATTTAAACCTTTATGTTTTCGTAAAATTAATTATGTTAATACATTTTTTAAACGTTTCATTAGAAAATGAGAGGAGTTTTTCATCTTTACCACAAACAGAACACTTTAGCTTTTTTATGCAAAATGAGATTTATTTTATTTATTTATTTATTGAACACATAATCTGACTTGTGTGCTTGACATAAATTTACAACACCAGAGATTTACAACCGGGAGCTCAACAAAGAGTGTGCAACGGATCAAACGGGAGTCGAACCTTGACCAACGACATACAATGCCAGTTCATGGCTTTTAAAGCGTCACACGGAGTGGATCATCTGTACACGGAGGCGATTGGCACAAAACGATGGGCTCGCCGCTTTTTACAAATCACTGTGTGAAGATGTGACGTTTTAAATGTCATAAGATGGACATGCATGTAGTTGGTCGCCGTCGCACACGCAGCCCACCTACGCTGTCAAGCGAATAGCGGTGTGGTGCCTTAACCACTCAGCCATGGTGGACTCTTAAAAATGAGGTAAACTGCGACAAATAATTGTATAAAGCAACTATTGTCGAGGTCCGTATACATAGTTTACTAAAACTATATTCGAAACGAGAATAACCAATCAGGAATTGTACACTTTCGGAAGTTTTCCAAAATGCAGGCTTGCAATTGGTCAGTCTGGTTTCGACAGTAGCAAAAAATCAATCTGAATGCCTATCAAAATGTGTGAGCATTAGCTTCCTCAAGCATTCCACATCACCGAGGGTACAGAGCCTAAGTGTGGAAATCTGCTATCCAAGCAGCGCTAAAAAGCTAAATGTGCAATGATGCTGAAATCCAGGGAGCCGATCGCAGCGACATCTGCAACATATTTTCAAATGTCAAAGTAAATATCATATTATTACAGCGTCCCATGGAACTATTAATAATCAGGAACTGACATATCCTTAAAATAGTAAACTATAGTCGTATAATATAGTCATATATAGTAAAATAGTAACTAATAATAATAGTCAACTGTAACCGCTTTCTCTGGGGTTGATTACCACCGGGTCAAACTTCCACCAGTAATTTTAAATAGAAAATTTTTCCTTATTTAAAAGCCTTATTAATGCAAAATTTCAGTCATAAATAATGGCAAAAACAGTTATTTACTTTTACTGGCGGAAGTTTACTTCTGCGGTAGTCAGGACATGCGTTTCCGCCATATTGTGACAACGTAGACATCCACATCTTGGTATCAGTGAAAAAGATTATAACACCTGGTAAAACTGCCACCAGTAAAAACAAATAGAAAATTTAACCATTCTTATCGGAGAATTTTTTCATAAAACAGCCGCTTAAACTAGGAAAAAATTTCTATTGAAAATTTACTGATGGAAGTTTGCTCCAGCGGTAATCTGAAACTGTTGATCTGATGTAAAAAATCAGCCGCCATCTTGTGACAACCTTCTCAGTTACCAACTCGTACCTCCAACTCGTAGACAGTATGCTATATGTCTCCTACTCTTTATTCATAACTCCATTCAGCGTCCAGACCAAATCGTTTTAGTGTTTTAAAAAATATCCTGCAGATGTCGCTGTGATCGACTTATTAGATTTTAGCATCGTTTGACGTTTAAGGGATCCAATATTTTAGCACTTTTTTAAGTATTACTGGGATAGCCAATTTTCACGCTATATATACTAGACGCTGGGTTATAGCGTCTAGAAGATATATTGTGGCAACCGATTATCTAAAACGGGCTAAAAAATTGAATGCGATAAATGTCCAACGATGGTGAACGATAAATGTCTGTCGCAACGACAACTGGTAGCTCATAAGTAAACATTGTAGGATTGTATTGAAAGAAGGTTTCAGCCTCTAAGAAGCTGGCAGATGTCGTTGCAATCGACATTTGTCATCCAGCATCGTTCAACATTTATTGGATACATTTTTTTAGTATTTTTTAAAGCCATACTTGAATAACCGTTTGACACTCTACACTGTTAAAAATATCGTGAAAAATTACCTCTGTTCTTTGAGGTTCTCTATTTTCTGACCAATGAGAACGCTACATAAACGCCTATGAAGGGTTCTCATTGGTCAGAATACAGATAGCTTTTAAAAACAGAGGTAATTTTTCACGATATTTTTAACAGTGTATATTACAGCGTCTAGAATACCTAGTGGTGGAAATATGCTATCCAAACAGTGCTAAAAATTTGTATCCCTTAAATGTGCGACGCTACTGCTATAATCCCAAGTGTCGATCACAAAGACATCTGCGGGATTTCCGTATTACTAATACTACATTGTATAGACTAGCAATTTCTTGCAGTTGTAGAAAATATCCTGCAGATTTCGCTGCGATCTGCATATTGCAGCAGTATCATTGCACATTTAACGGATACAATATTTTAGCGCTGTTTTAAGTATTACAGGGATAGCCGATTTCCACACTATATATTCTAGGCGCTATAATCTATATCTTCTAGACGCTATAGCATAGCATTAAAAAGGTGATGCAAAACTTTCCCAAATGACGTAGTTTTCTTCAATGAAATCGATGCAAAATGATAAGGACGCAGACTTTATAAATAGACTTTACCCATGTCACGTGAGCTGCGGGTATCTAGAAGAAAAATACCAATAGACGTGAAGAAATTTTAACACAACCTCCCCTTCATCTAATAAACAGTCTTTTTCGGAGGGTATTTACCCACAGAGGCGTGACTATTCCCACTCGTGGATAAAGTCCATTGGTTTGCCGAAGGTCTAACTACAGCTGAACGTTGGCAGCCCTCGATTTTTGGTAATAACACTATTTAAACTTAATTTTAACATACACATTATCCTTCTATTCGATAACATAGGTAAACCTTAAAAATAATGGACTTTATTCCAAATCTGGGTTCGAGGCTGAAAAAAGTCACGTGATACCGGTAATTTACCCCAAAAACATCTAACTGATAAGAAGGGAGGCTAGTGCTGCTTTCCGCGTGAACTGTTTCACTGGCTGGCGAGGGTTTATCATTACGTTTACGGAGCCTTCCTTTCTTTACGTTAGAAGTTTTTACCTTGACCACGTGATCATAACGTAGATGGAATATCCTCCATTATGTTGAACACAATTTTGCATTTCCACATCCAGGAAGGGTACTGATGTCATAACAACAGTACATATTCGAAACTATTTAAGGCATTGATTCTGAACTCCTGCTATACATTTCGATATTAAAGAAGTTGTTGTTTCCATAGTAACAGTACTTTTCTCTATGGAGAATATTCCATCTGCGTTTTGATCACGTGATCAACGTAAACACGTCTAGCGTAAAGAAGGGGAGGCTCCGTAGAGGTGTAATGTAAAAAGAACTTCTAACTGATAAGAAGGGAGGCTACTACTGCTTTCCTCATGAACTGTTTCACTGGCTGGCGAGGGTTTTTCATTACGTCTACGGAGCCTTCCCTTCTTTACGCGAGAATATTTTACCTTGACCACGTGATCAAAACGTAGATGGAATATCCTCAATTACGATAAAAATATGTCTGCCTCGTGTTTGGCGCCGGTTGCGACAAGGCAGACGAGGTTATTATAGACGCTTTCAGTGTGACGTCAGTCATGACATTTTGCTTGGAAACTGGCTGCAAACAAACGGTTGCTATGTTTCATTTTTAATTGAATATAAACAGTAGAAAATGTTACCACTGCATATAAAGAATAAAAACACTTAATATCTCTATCTATATTTTCCAGTGAGATACAGCTGGAAAATATAGATATAATATGCAAACAGATTAGAAAATACAATATAGCAACCCTTTGTTTAGAGTCAGTTTCCAAGCAAAACATCATGACTGACGTCACGACTTAAAGCATGGAGGCTAACGAGAAAGACAGGCTACCACGGTGCATTATACGTATCTTTTTGCAGACCGCTGGAGTCACGTGATGCTCGAATGCACCAATGAAGGTGTGCGAAAAGAGCATCAAGTCACTCTAGCGGTCAGCAAAAAAAGACACATGGAATGTACCGCAGTAGCCTGCCTTTTTTTTTTAGCCTCGTGAAAGCATCTATTATAGTGCTAGATGAAGGCAACAATGGACTTTATTCCAAATCGGGGTTCGAGGCTGAAAAAAGTCACGTGATACCGGTAATTTACCCAAATAACATCTAACTGATAATAAGGGAGGGTACTGCTGCTTTCCGCATGAACTGTTTCACTGGCTGGCGAAGGTTTTTCATTGCGTCTACGGAGCCTTCTCTTCTTTATGCTAGAAGTTCTTACCTTGACCACGTGATCAAAACGTAGATGGAATATCCTCCATTTTCAAATTTAATTTTTCTTGTATTACATAACTTAGGATAAGCCTATAAAAACACACAAGAAGTGGTATTAATTTTTGCGTTAGCACTACTTCACTTTCATCAGACCTGGATCACTAGATTCCCCTATTTCCACTCGTACATAAAATATAGTTTTTTTTTCTTGCATTTGATGACAGGGGGTTTTCCCGGACTATAAGGCTAAGTTTTATTTTATGCGAAAAAATTTCTTGTCGTAAGGAATTTTGAAATAATATGCAGAAAACTGTTTTATTTTTTAACTTTAATGATACGTTAGATTCTTTATCCTATTTCAGACATGTTTAACATAACAATTTTTCATTCCAGTAAAGCACTTAACGTCTTAAAAGCATTAAATGTGCTAAATGAATTAAGAAACTTCTAGTACGATGCTAGAAATTAGATTTTAAATGTTATTTTTCATTATTCTGTCTTTAGCGCTAAGATGAATATTTCTTTTCATTCTTCTGTATAAAAAAATGTTACCTTGAAAGTGAAAGCAGCTCTTTCAAAGTTAAGTAAAATTGTAAACTTTTCTGAAGTAAATGTCATAAACTTTTGTATACTGATAATTAATTTATGTCTTTTTAAAATTAGTACATGAAACTTTTAACAGGATATAATTGTAATGTTTTGAAAAAGAGTGAATGTTTCAAGAGGCATATATTATGAATTAAATTAATATGGAAAATTATAAAATGAATATATCTGGAAATTCTGAATTTTCTTTTGAGATTTTAAGAATTAATAACTTTAGTTTGAAAGAAAATGTTTCTGAAACTTAATTATCAAAGAAAATAAATATAATACTTTAGATAGCACATTTTTCAAATAAAAGAAATAATAATGGATTTTATGATTAAGTTTTAGGTTTTACGTTTTCGTGATTCCCGCTAGTTGTATAAAACAGTGTAATTGGCTTTATTATGGTATCATTTTCCCTGTCATTAAATAATCTGATTATTTTTTTTTTTCAAAAAAGTCGTGCCTATAACCCATTTGAATTTTTAAACAGTAATTTAATGCGACCGTTAAGGGGTTAATAAATATCTATTTTGTCATGTAGCCGGCCAAAAAAAAAAAAAAAAACAAGTTAATATATTTTAATCACCAAATCGTCTCTGAAAATATGAAAATAGCCAGTCGAATAGAAATTGTGTCCTCTTTCATTTTCAGTAAAAAATATCAGCTTAGAGTGTCTTCTTTATATTGAAATTGCACAAATTTAAAATCCCAACATCCAATTTTGGCAATATATTAAGTTTTCTTCTGTAAATTTTACTCTAGTATGCGCAATGGGAAGTAATTCAGTAAATAGTTTAAAATGATTAAGGTTTAAAATATTGTACTCCTAATGTAGACTCCCTTTTTTAATCTTTGCAAAAGACATTGCAGTGCTGGTAGTTTTTAAAGTATAACTCAAAAACTAGCATGGCTATGTATATTCATTTTCAGTAATGATAACTTTCTGAACAAATATACTGTAAGGAAAGTATCGTAATAGTGATGTATGTAGCTGTGTGAGTGAAAACTATAAAGTAGGAACAGCGTTTTCGATTGAGTAGTCGGTTGGAAGGTATGTTTTAGTCCCCTGTTGCAAGAACCTGTATACATTTATAGGCAAATCGTCTAGTGGGTTTACTATTTAAACCATTTTTAAACTGTTTCTCAACAATTTTGAGACCAGCGGTAACTGATAAGTACCGCTTCGTTAGGGAAAATCACCAAGGAAATGTACAGTAATATTTGCATATACACACGGATACACAGATGCACACCCGCACCCAAACGTTCGCCAAACATGGCGACATTTTGAAATTTTAGGTCATTGCCCGAAAAGTGCAACTTTTTTTAAAAGAGAGCTAAATATTGACATTTTTTTCTTCCACTTTAAGCACACTGAAAATGAATTAAAAAGCAATCAAAGTTTGTTCTTTACTAACTTTTATTATATCTTAAATTTTTTTTTTATGTTTACTTACAAATAAAAATAAAATGGTATTCCATAATACCCGAACTTCCTCTCTATATATAAGACGTCTACACATGCCGGGTAATAAACAAAAGTGTAAAATAGTATAAAAACAAAAAGTTCGGCACGGGCCTGGGCCAGCTCCTTAATATTTTCGCAGTGCACGGCCCGCCCAAGCACGTTCAAAAATCAATGTAATCTGTCCCGTCGCGACACGAGTCAATTTTACAAAAAAAATCAGATTATTTTTGACATAAAATTCTTTTAAAGAATACTGTAAACATATTTATGTAACAAATTTACCCTATATTTTAAACTATATCTCCATAAGCCATAGAATACAGAATAGTAACATTATGATCACTTAGATGCTTAGACAATTACATTCAATTTTGAACACATTAAAAAAAATTAATGTAGATCAGAATTAAAAAAAAAGATGGTTAAAAACATCCTAACTTTTGAAGCGCTAAATTAAAAAAAGTAGATTAAAAAATATTTCTCTGTAATTTATTAAACTATATTTCTAACGATTCGAATAACAAACGTTCATTATCACTATTATTTTTTTTTAATGTTCCAGTTTAAAATTTGAGTAATTCCTACCTCCCCCTGCGCATTTGAAGCTGGCTAAGACTTTTAGTCCAGGAGCTGGCGTACAAAGCCGTATGTTATTAAATACCAGAAAAAAATTATTTTTTATGAAAGAGTAGAAATAGATAAATGTAGTGAATACAGGTCTGCCAAAGATGAAGAGTACTCTAAGCCAACAATAAATACCCCTTTCTTCTGTAGTATAACAGTGGCTACATATGCACGGGGCACAAGCTCAGACTGTGCACAGTCCGGTGTTTGCCCAAATTATGGCAAATCTAAGTGAAAATGTGTGTGTGTCCACGCAAATAATGATGGTGATTTTTCAAAATGAAATCAGTTTTCTAAGAATTTACATTACGAATATATGAATATCGTTCAATATATGTATTCATTTGTGGAGGAATAGGATTTTTATTTATGGAGATATATCGAATTTTTATTAAAGTTCGAAACATTTTTGCATGTTTTTTGCTTATATCATGCAGGGTTTTTTACCAAATTTAACGCCAGCTTCAGAAAATTTGGCACAATGTAGTAGAAATAATATAGTATACTTGGAATTTAAATATATTAAATATTTGATGAAATATGAGCAGTTGAATGAAATATTTTTTTATCTGCGCATGCGTGCACGATAAAAAATATTTTTTTTTCATGATTTGATAGTCAATGCTTTGGAGCAACTCGTAAAAAAGGCCAATCAAATATCGTGAAAATTCAGAAAGATATCGGCAATATAGTGAGTGATATTTAGTTGTTCTCTAAAAGCTGCTGAATGATAAGGGCTTTTCCAAAAATTATCATTTTTTATTATTTGGCTTTCAGCAAAGGAGTTTGTACTTTATGAATGTCAACGAGTAAATTTAGAAGGATTGCTTAGATTTTGAAACTTCTTGTTTTCTTGGAATAGGCTCGTTTTGGTGATTTTCCAAGAAGATCTAAAGCATCCGTAAAAAAGGAAAACAAAAAAAAGTAAAAATTAAAAACGACAATTTATGGAAAACCCATTATCCCTTAACCCCTGTTTTTAGAGAACAACTAAAAATCAGCTTAGTCTATTGACGATATCTTTCTGAATTTTCACGATATTTGACTGTCTTTTTTTTTTAGTTGCTCCATACATTTGACTATCAAATAATGAAAAAAAAAATACTTTTTGTCGTGCGCGCATGCGCAGATAAAAAATATTTCATTCAACTGCTCATATGTCATCAAATATTTAATGTATTCCAATTACACCATATTATTTCTACTACACTTTGTCAAAATTTTTTAAACTGGTATAAAAAAAAAACTGGTTTTAAACTGGTATTTTTTAAATTTGGTGTAAAATCCTGCATGATATAAACAAAAAAACATTTTTTTTAATATCTCCAGGAATATACGTTCTATTCTTCCACAAAGGAATACATATATTGTACAATATCCATATATCCTTAAGCTATAGCCATAGATCATTTCGTGCATTTTATTTTACAGGGTGATTCCAAACATTATTCTTTTTCTTTGATTTTTTGCTGACCTTCTTATTGTCCTTCTGATCAAACCACCACTGATAAATATGAAGTAGAACATTCATAATTCCAAAGTTCCAGAAAAATCCGATAAATATATATTTAAATATTCCACAAAATGTCTAAAATTGAAAGTGTCCGATCATCAATGGCCGTATAGTATATATATACATTTAAAAATATATGAAAAAAATTATAAATTTAAAAATATGTTCCATGTTCATTTTAACTTTAACATGTTTATTTTAACCTTATAACTAAACATACCCCTTAATAGTTGTTTGTATAAATAGTAGAGCACTCGGAATGCCAGAAAAAGATAAGATGAAACCTCTGTATATCAAGATTTTGCGCGTGATGAAAAGGTTTTAAATAAACGAAAACTTCAAGGTCTTCATATGGTCGTTTCTTAATCTTTAACTGGCCTTTTCATTCTTCTTCCTTTCCATGTAACTGATGACAGTACAACATCTTTTTATTTTTATTTTTATTATTTTAAATTCTAAACTAAACACCAAATGATTTAATATTGCATGCAATATTTTTAGTGATATATTAAGCTATATGGAATAACAAAAAATACATTTCAGCCTTAAAATATTAACTATTTATTTCTATTTATTTATGCACTAAAATATGTTCAAGTTGTGTACATCGAGCTCGTATGTGCAGTCGTTGAAAAAAAAAGTACACACACCCTATTAACTCCTCAATAAATTATCGTAGAAGAAAGTTACTGATACCAAAAGATTGGAAATAAAGTCTACTTTTGAATAATGTATATAAAATTTACTTAGAGGCCATCTACATATTAAAACGAACCCAAACTTCACTTTTTTCAATGGCAATACCCAATTTTAACAAGATATTTCAAATCTTCGGTTCAAACTATGCTTAGACACTAAATTTCAAATCATTTAATTGATTAGTGTTTGAATTATAAACATTCAAAATTTAGTGCTCATAATGTTAAATTACAATTTCATATTTTGATTAATATCTCCTGAAATTGTACTCCTAATGTGCTAATTTTTTGTGTTGCAATAAACACCCAAACATAAATATGTTGAATTTGCAACTTTTATAATTTTGTGATATGAATTATGAAATTCATATTCGAAAAAAAATTGCAAACTACGTAGGCTGTTCAATAAGTAATAAGACTAATTATACTGCCGCCAAACCACTCATCGGAATGTTAATTTCTGTGGCATAAAAAAAGTTTATTGTCTGTATTAACAAAAGCTACCGATAGATGGCATTTACAGGCTCATGTTCCTGAGTATCACGTGATTAAACTGAAGCGTGTTTGCGTACGCCTACAAGAGCGTCCAGTTGTTGAAATGGAAGTGTCGATTGAATAACGCTATGCAATTAAATTTTGTGTTCGTTTGCAAAAATCTGCATCGGAGACCTTTGACATCATATGTGAAGCTTTCAACAATGAAGCAATCTCGAGGGAAAGTATTTTTCGCTGGCATAAAGCTTTTAAGGAAGGGAGGCAAAATGTCGAAGATATTGAACGTGAGTTATGACCTACAACGTCCATCACAGAGAAATGATTAACACAGCTGCGGTTATCATCAAGGAGGACCGCAGAATTACAGTACGTCAGCTGTATGCTCTCTTGAATGTTTCTGTTGGAAGTGTTTCACTCAATCCTTGCAGAACGATTGCAACTGAAATGTGTTTGCGCGCGATGGATTCCGAAATTGTTGACACCTGAGCAAATGCAGCATCGAGTGGATGTGTACACAGAATGGAAAGAAAGACTGGAACGAGAAGGCGACAAGCTCTTAAAACGCATCATCACAGCCGACGAAGGTTGGTTGTATTACTATGACACAACCATGAAACAACAAAGCAGTGAATGGAAGCATGCGTCTTCGTCTATTCCCAAGAAATCAAAAACTGTGAAATCGGCTGGTAAAGTTATGACCATAATTTTTTTTTATTATAAAGGAATTGTGTATCAACACGCTGTCGAACTCAGTAATACGATAAACGGCTCGTACTACGCGATTGTCCTACGAACAATGGTACAGCACATTCAAAGGAAACATCCATTTCTCCGAAATGGCTTCCTATTGCACCATGACAATGCCCGACCACATATTGCTCGTTGCGTACAGGATGTTTTGCAGCAGAACAACGTAGAGATTTTACCACCCCCTCAATGCAGTCCTCATCTCGCTCCATGCGATTTGTGGCTGTTTCCTAAACTTAATAAACCATTACGATGCAAACATTTTGCAAGCAACAAATCACGTGTTAAGTTTGCGGAGGAGATTTTGAAAAAGCTCTCAAAAAACGGACTTTTACATGTTTGTAAGAAGTGGACAGAACGTTGGGATAAATGCATCCTGTGCCACGGTAGTTATTTTGAAAAAGACCATGTAAATGATCACGATTAAAGGTATTCTGTATTTTTTATAATTTCAGTCTTATTACTTATTGAACAGCAATCGTACAATTTTTTTGATGGATTTAAATTTATTAAGTCCTGCTTTATGGAAATCCAAAATTTCACATTTTTCTTCCAAGTAGTTTTCAAATTATGCTTTAAAAAGGCAAAATGATGGTTTAAGGGGCCGTCTATGATAGAAGTGACTAGATATTTTGAAATTTCTTATGCTATCCTGTAATCTAGCCGTCTTCAATGACTGCTTGCATGGCCCTTAAAATGCCTTGATCAAGAAGGGGGCACTCTCGATCAACAATCGAGTACCGAACTTCAAGTTTGGATACAGTCCCTGAAATACGCTCGTTTTAAAATAATTAATTTCTCGGAAACGTATCTTACGATTACATAAAAAATTTGTTTTTTAAGCTAATAGAAGGGTGTAGAGTTCATTTATGCTGTCAGTATTTTGTACTGCTATTGAAAAAAAAATTATGGTTCGTTTTAATATGTAGATGTTTCCCCTAAGCAAATTTTATATACATCATTTGAAAGTAGATTTTATTACCAATCGTGTGGTACCAGTAACTTTCTTGTACGATAATTTTTTGCAGAGTTAGTAAGGAGTATTTACTTTTTTATATCACGACTGTACAAAGGACACGTTGAAAAACAACGTGTTGACGAAAAACAACAAAGTTGAAAAGTGTTTATGACTTCGGTTTGTCTCTCCGTCTGTCCGCGCTCTAACTCTCGTAAATACACTATATGGCCATTAATGATCGTCAACTTTCGATTTTAGACATTTTGTCGAATATTTAGAAATATACTTGACAGATTCTTCTGGAATTTCAGGATTAAAAAGAACAGGTATGACCTCATATTTAGCAATGTCGATATGATAAGGGGGGCAATTAGGGGGCCAACAAAAAATTGAAGAAATAAATAATACTTGGGATCACCCTGTAAAATAAAATGTACGAAATGATCTATCGCTACTAAATATAAATAAACAGACATTGTGCAATATGTGTATTCTTTTGTGTAAGAATAGCACGTATATTAATAGAGATTTAGTGATTTATTTAAAAAAATTAAAAAGTTCTTGCATGTTTTTTGCTTATAACATGCAGGGTTTTCAACCAAATTTAATGCCGGTTTCAGAAAAATTAACAAAATATAGTAGAAACAATATAGTGCAATTGGAATATAAATATATTAAATATTTTCAGAAATATGAAATAATTTTTATCTGCGAATGCGCGAACGATAACAAAGATTATTTTACATAATTTAATAGTCAACTCTATGGAGCAACTTATTAAAAAATACATAGTTAAGTATCATAAAAATTCAGAAATATATCGGCGTTAGAGTGGGCAAATTTTTAGTTTTTTTTTAGTTTAATTTTTAGTTTAATTTTAGCAGCTGAATGATAAGGGATTTTCCACAAATTGTCATTTTTAATTTTAAAGTTTTTTAAAATTTCATTTTTTATTCATGCTTTAGTTCTTCTTGGATAACCACCAGAACGAGCCTGTACCATGATCAAAAGTAATATTAAAATCGAAGCATTTTTTTCCAAATCTACTCCTTGATACTCACTAAATACTAACTTTTTTCTGAAAGTCAGTTAATAAAAAATGACAATTTGTGTAAAATCACTTATCATTCAGCTGCTTTTAGAGAACAACTAAAAATTTGCTCACTCTAACGCCGATATCTTTCTGAATTTTTACGATATTTGACTAGATTTTTTTTAATAAGTTGCTCCATAGAGTTGACTATTAATTTATGCAAAATGATTCTTGTTATCGTTCGCGCATGCGCATGTAAAAATTATTTCCTACAACTGCTCATATTTCCTAAAATATTTAATATATTTATATTCCAATTGCACTATATTATTTCTACTATAGTTTGTCAATTTTTCTGAAACCGGCGTTAAATTTGGTTGAAAACTCCGCATGTTACAAGCAAAAAATATGCAAGAGTTTTTTAATTTTTTTTTAAATAAATTGCTATATCTCTATTAATATACGTGCTATTCTTACACAAAAGAATACACATATTGCACAATGTCTGTTTATTTATATTCGGTAGCGATACATCATTTCGTGCATTTTATTTTACAGGGTGATCCCAAGTATTATTTGTATTCCTTGATTTTTTGTTGGCCCCCTAATTGCCCTCCTTAACAAATCGACATTGCTAAATATGAGGTCATACCTGTTCGTTTTAATCCTGAAATGCCAGAAGAATCTGTCAAGTATATTTTTAAATATTCGACAAAGTATCTAAAATTGAAAGTTGACGGTCATTAATGGCCATATAGTGTATACTCAGGTTGTTCTGAAATTTTTGGAAGTTATTGGCCTCTACCATAACACGATCCCTATTTCAAATGAAGTTTGTAGCATGTTCAGTTCATTTACAGGGACAGTCAAAAGCATTTCGTTGCATTACGGCCGACGGGAGAAAGTCGTTTCAAATGATTTTTAATGGCATTATACCCTTTCAAACGCAATAAAATTTATATGCATTTAAGAAGTGCACTAAAATATGCATTCTGTAGAATATGCGGTGCAAAAAATAGTTATTATTCATTTACAGGGCCACACAAAAGAGTTCCCTTACATAATAGTATGGGGGGGGGGGGGATTTTTTTCGGCATATTTCAATCATGTTAAATTATTTCCTATATAATAAAATTTATGTACGTTGCTGAGGTTTACTATTAGTTATTTCATGTATAATACGAAGTGCATAGCATTTGCAGGGACACACAAAAGCAATGATTGCTGGAAATTCATTTTCAATTATGACATGCGCTTTTAAATTTCACTGTATTTATGCATACTATATAGTGTGTATAATTGTAGTGTGTAGCCCTATATAGGGCTGCAGAAAAGAATTCGCAAGGGTCTACTGAGTATCTATATGTATATATATTACGCTACCGTACGTGGCGCAGAAATCGCGATTATTTGTTAATTGTTTACTGGCAACGCACGAATGAAACGCATCTCATTGGTTATTGAACAGCATTTAATGCATCGCCATACCTGTAAGAGGCGCTACCATAGGTAGAGACCAATTTTCTGTCTTCAAATGCCGCCAAGATTGTCCGCAACTTGGCGATATATCGCCCAAATTTAGCAACCAAAATTAGTCGCCAAAAGTGCGCCAAATTGGCGATATCTCTAATATATCGCCAAATTCCCATAGACTTCCATTGTAAACCAATAAGTTATTCTTGCTAACAGAAAATCAACAAATTGAGATATTTTAATGCAACAAAAACTAATATTAGCTTAAGGGATTATATTAATTATGTTTAAGGCAGTCCAAGTAAATTAAATTATTAATAAAAGTAACATGATACAATGCTTAGAATGCTTTCCCAAACTTAAATTTTAAGCGAGACCAAACCGGTCGCCAAGGGCGGCTAGTGAGCTTAAATTGCTTAAAGGTAGCTTTTAAACAAGTTATGCATTTGTACGCTGAATTGCATTTAGTTTACTAAGAAATATTTGTAGAATATACATTATTTGATATACAGGGCCACTCAAAGAATTGGATACAAGGCTGTCTATGGATAATAATTTCTGGAAATGTTGTTTTAAATGTGTTTTAATTTGAATAAAATTTTAGCTAAAAAGTGGCGTGTAATAAAGGTACTAGGTAAACTACAGGGCTACAGAATTATTTTAACATGTTTCCATCTATTAGTATAAATTGCTGAAAGAGAAATTTCAACCTGTTATGCGTTTTCTTGCTAAACTAAATTTTCCCATTATATAGTATATATATCAGCCTACAGATCAAATACAGGGATGTTCAAAAGAATTGGAATACGTATTTGGCTATGACGGTAACTGCTGAAATCAGTTTTTCAAATGTTTTATGCGTTTTCTAAAATGTTTACATAGTTATCTTACTTACCTTATTTCCCTAATTAACGAAGTTTTGTTAAAGCATTCAGGAAGTGTTGATAAGTGTTTCATAATCTATGCTTAACGCATGATTTTTCTTTCTTGTTTAAATATGTAATTATTCCCAGATTTTTTTTTATTTATAAAAAATTGTAAAATCTTTAATTATGATTTTTTGCGAAGATAATTTTGTTTCTCAAAATTTACCAAAGTTTTCCTTTTTCTTTTGTCAACTGAATGAAACATACGAAAGGTTCACTTGCGGTATAAAATGAAATAACCCTACACAGTGCTGAATTGACACAGGCGACTATAGTTTTTATTTCAAAGGGTTCGTATCAGTTTTTCCAAACTATAATCCTTCTCATATACGTCTAACACGACTGCAAAAGAAATTTACTACAAAGAATATTTATTAAAAAAAGTGATTCAACCAGAATATAAAAATTGTCGTCTATGACAAACCCAATAATGTTTCATTGAAATCTTTTTTGTTATTGAAACTTGGACATTATGGACTCCTGAAACCACCAATCTTTCTCACTGAAAGGAATCGGATGCAAAGCATTTTCGGAGGCACTTAAATGTGTTCTATGAAGTAAATAAAGCAGTATAGTAGGGATTTGAACTCGTAAACTCTTCTCTGAGTTGAGATACTTGTGTAAATGGAAACTGGCTAGGGAGACAAACGCTGTGGGCACTAAAATGTTTCGTGAAATCTGGTGACTCCCCAGTTTTGGAAAGTTATTATGCCTAAAAAAATCCTATTAATTTAATTTTAAGAACTTAAAATTATAAGGTTTTACGGTGACTTGATTGCAAAAAGGCAAATAAAAATGTTGTTGGCAAAACCAAAACACACACTGTCTGTTTACTAACAAGCCGAAATATAATGTAAATCCCTCGCTATGAAAATACGCTCATGAATAAGTGGATGGTCATTTACGTAGTTATAAATGTATTTAAGATCTAATTCAGGGGTCGGAAACATATGACAAGCGGGTCATCGAGTGACCCATTTCACAATTTCAAGTGACCCACTTGAGTTCCGAAAAAAAAATGTATAATATATAAAAAGAAATTATAAACATAAAGCGTCTTTGTCTGCTGTCCAATCAAAAGCCGGCTTGAGCTACTGCTACAATTTGGTGGTTAGTCTCCGTTCCTTTTAGAAAAAAAATCAGAAGATTATGATCATGATATCAACGTATTAGGCATCACTTTTTACGAACTAGATTAGATCTGGGAAAAAAATTGGCTTTGCCATTTTGCCCGTATTTGGTTCAACTTATAAATGTGACCAAATATTTCGACACATGATATTTATTTTAAGTAAGAGCAGGAACAGTTTAACTAGCGAAAATACAGATGCTTATATTCGTCTTAGGACTATACTATAACTTGACTGAATTGATGTCACAAGTTGATCAGGGAAGCCATTGATATCGAAGAGAAAAGTAAAGTTCATTCAGTTGTGCTTCTTTTTATAAGAATTATAATTATATTTTTTATGTTTAAAGTTTAAAAAAAATTATTGTAATTGTTTTTTTTCAATAAAATGTATCATTATCCACCAAAAAAGACACCCTAACACAAAACGTTTTCTTAATGCACACATTTTGGTTGATTGTGACCGGTAGCCAAAAAAGGTATCCGTCCCCTTATTTATTGGCTACAGTGATTCCTCATTTAGCCGGATATGCTTGTGAATGACTAGAAAGTTTGCTGATCTTGATAGCTAACAGATTACGATGGCCGGAAGACGTGGGAGAAATGTCTCCGCAATAGTAAGGATCAACATTTGTCAGCAAGCTGATTTTTTATCACGTTTCAAAGTAGAACACTGACATAAAACGGGCAGCTGCCGACAAGAGGTTGGACACATACATCTGATGAACAGTTTCTGACATTAGAGATTTTGTTGCTTCGTGAAAGCAAATAGAATCATATTAGTGTCTCAATGGACAGCTGCAGTCCAAAACTGATGATATGGCTCAAATAACCGTTAGGATTCTTTAACCCCTTAACGGTTCCATTAAATTATGGTTTAAAAATTCAAATTGCTTATTAGCACCACTTTCTTGAAAAAGAAATATTCACTTTATTTAATGAGAGGTAAAATGATACTATAATAAAGCCATCCCCAGTAAAAATTATCTTAAGATTAGCTGAATAAATCTCCACTTTCTCCAGAAATTCTAAAGAAATCTGTAGAAATTTTGAAGATTTAGATTTACCTTAAAAATATCTGCAGAATTTTTAAAGCTATTCTTTAAAATATCTGCAGAAATGGGCCAATTATCTACAGATTTTTGGGCCAATTGCCTACAGATTTTCTACAGATATTTTAAATTACACTATTTTACAAAACTGGTCGGAATCAAACAATCTGAATAAAATACACAGCCCATGAATATCATGGAAGTTAGAATTAAGGGGTTGATAGAGACCAAAATACAAATATAACGCAGCATGCAATAGTACATAACTCTGTTATATATGAGATAATTTCACAGCCCATCTCAAGTGAAAAAAAGTATCTCAACCAAAAAAGTATCAGTAGCAGGGCTCCCAAATGGTCCGCCAACTGAATACCAATAAATTTTAACAGAAAATTTTATGGTAGGTTTGCGCTAGAATTAACTTTCAAAGGTGATTTCGGAGTGGCTTGTAAGAAAAATCTAAAAAGAAAATTTTTCTAAAAAAATATTGGTATTCAGTTGGCGGACCATTTGGGAGCCCTGCAGTAGTTATGTTTTGTATATAGAGACACTGGTCTCTATATACAAAATATTATTGACGTTTACAAGTCAGCGAGATCGTGAACAACTTGACATGTAATAATGGAATAGCCTAGCCTATGGATCACTATTACTTCTGCACCATGTCGATGGATTTGTTGTTGTACGCTCTTATTCAGACGAACAGTTATTCCTCTTACGTATCATGAGTAGTACAGATGTTGATGGGGGAGATAATATGTAAAGGAGGAGTTGTCATAGAAGGCCGTGAATTTAGTGATTCTTGTCGAACAAATCATGAAATCTGTGGGCTATCTGAACATCATTGCTTATCAGGTTAAATCTTTGAACATTTCTGTAAAATGTATGTCTTCCAGCGTGCTCTTAGTCCAGGTCAGCATTGTGTGACAGTAGTTGAAGTATATGCTGGTGAGTTACAGTTGCTACACTAGCACTGGATATTAATCCTGTCTATCGACCGTAAAATGCCATAGAGCGCTAGTTCCATGTTCATATTGTTAATTGGCCTTCAATCTTTCATCACACCCCTAAAAATCCATCTTCCGAGCTTATTCTCTCCTAAGAGAACTTCGTGTTCTCTTTGCAAATATCTTACAGTCTTCTGCCGAACCAAGGGCTGACAGGATGAATGAAGTATACTGTATACCTCAAATGAAGCAATAAATAGTAAGATGATAATCATAATATTTTAACTTCAAAGTGTATATATTTAAGTCAATTCCTGTCATTTTTAAAGCTTTTTACGTTTTTTCATGCATCCTGCTGAACTTTTGCCAACATATATTAGAGCTTTTCATCTGAATAGCTCTATATAACGTAAAGTACCGAAAGTAAGCTCCCCTTTTGTAGACAGGAAATTCTAATCATTTTAAGGGGGACTTATACTTGCAACTTTTTTGTAAAGGTTAGGAAAATTGGAAGAATTTTTGTGTGCGTATATTTGGAATTTATGAAGTTTCACAGGATTTATACAATTTTCAAAATAAAATTAGATCAAATTAACAATTTTGGTTTTAAAATTCCCTCATATAGAAGCTAAGTAGTTTCCATTAATAAAAATATTAAATTAATGAAACAAATTTAAATAAAATAATTTAGATATGAAGTAAATATGGACTAAAATTATAAAACTTAAACTCAATATAAATATCTGTTAAATCTTAGTGCATAAAAATCAAGGAAAACATTAATAGTATAAAGCAAATTAAACAAAATATACAATTACTTAAAAAATAAACATCATTCATCTTCAGAAGAAGAAGAAAAACCACCAAAGTGCTCTTCGTTATTTTCATCATCAAAAATTAGACACATTATTTCTTGCTCTAACTGTTCAGTAGATGATTTTGCAGCACGGCAAAGATTGTCAGGGAATTCTCCATTCACGGAGCAATCAAGAACTGAAGAGATAGCACATCGTTTAAAAGACACTCTGATGAGCTTTTTCGATATAGTTTCCCAAACATTAGACATCCACAGCAAAAGTTCTTGCCTTGATGGTTTCTTTAGATCGCCCTTATCTGTCTTTTCTGCTTTTCGCATAAATTCTTGCCACTGCTCGCTCACTAGAGCTTTAAATGTTTTTTTTTCCACGACACATCTTGCAGGTTGTAGTAATAGGGTGCATCCTGGTGGTATTAATACCTAATCCGTGTCAACCGAATCCAGCACTTGTTTTGCTTTTGCTAATTTGAGGATTACCGCCCGGTACAGAATAAGTACAGAAATCATCGGTGTTGCCTCTTCATACTCTGGAAGTCAATTCTTCAAATTTATCATCCGTCATCCAGCTCTTCTTTGTTGCTGTAACTTTTATATTTGACGGAATTCGGAGTTTAACCCAAACTTTAGACGGAATATGTCCAGAATGCTCCTTCAAAATGCAAACATCTTGTATCCATTTGCATGGGCTGCTAAAGCTATAGTAAAAAATTTTTGTTGCAACATGTATTTGCAATTTCTATCGTTGTATCCCATTTCACATTATTTGTTCGATTGTATGGACTGTCAAACCTGACCATTGTTTGATCCATGTTTGTTAAATTGCATAACGTATAATCACAAGAATGTTCTAATATATGCTTGTATCGAACAAATTTCACACATTGCACGAAATAAGTCACTTCTTCTTCAAGTTCTTCTGGAATTTTTTGGCTGCCATTTGTTCCACATCGCATTGTTACATCAAAATGCTGTTTCCAATTAGCCGCATACTTGTTTGTTGCTTTGAAGTTTGCAATGTTTGGCTTGTTTGCAATTTTGGAAGCTTCTACAGTCAGGTCTTTATTGCCGACATGTCTGCCTCAGTTGCTAAAACGGAAAAAGTTCTTCGTTAAAATCTTCAGACAATGGCTTTTTTACACAGTCTATTTTTTCTTCCTTTTCATATTTCCGATGGCATGTAACCGCAGTGTAGCTTCATTGCTTAACCAGTTACGCAAACATTTTCGGTAAACTTGGAACTCTATTGATGTTTTGTGGAAATTGAAACCATTTCTTTTATGCCATTCAAGTATTTGTAATTTTTCTTCAATGGTATAACTATTCATAATCTTAGGCATGATTAATTTTTGTAGCACACGTACAAACAGAAAGCAAACTACAGTCTAACAATTTAGGGTAGAACTCGTATTGCCGCTCGGTGCGAGGTACATTTTAGGACACGTGACCTCTGCCCAAGATAACCAATGGGAGGAGTACTGAGGGAGAAGTGTTGGCACATGAATACTCTGTATATGCGAACTTGACTCTCATCCGGTGGAAATTAGCGCATCCATTCCAAGATTCTCCCATATGCTCCGACTGCGAAATGTCTGGTAGCGCGCATAGCGAAGTATGCCATACACAATGGTATGTAAAGAGATTAGATAAAAATAAATTGCATAAGATATATTCATTTAGGAAATATGGAAACAAAAAACTTAGGAATTTCCTAAAGAAACAGAAGGATTGAAAACATCAGAAAATAAAACTTGAAGGGAGGGGGGGGGGGGGGCGGAGGGTCTTATAAATGGCACTTTTTAAAAAAATGAAAAATTCACATATATGAGGGGGCGGTTCATATTGGGAGGGGAGCTTACTTTCGGTACTTTACGGTAAGTAAAATTAGTTAAAAAATATAGAGCATGCAATTTTTATTATTCGTCTTCTATTCTCATATGAAATAAACCTATGTCTCACAGACCAATTATTTACAAAACCATCCTTTAAAAAGTCATACCACAATGTTTTTTCAGATTATTAGTACGATATACTGCCAATTACCGTTATTTTTGTTTACTTTTCTTTCAAGCATTAGGTTCGGAGTTTCAAAATTCAATTTAATTAGGCCGCTGATTTGAAAATGAAAAATATCAGCTTGAGAGAAGGCTTGCACCCTCTGGAAAAATTTTGCACATATTAGGTTGAGCAAAAAGTTCTCTGAAATTTTTAATCTAATAGTTACTAGAATTTGTATCGTATGTAGGAGTACTAGTGGTATATTTCTAGGAGTCCAGGAACTTTGGCTCTGAAATGCCTATTGAACTGTATGATTTGCGTGTGTTGACCCGGCATTATTAGAGAAAAGGCTTAACGATTCTGAAAGCCATCGATGAGATTAATGAGGATGAAGGGGCTGGTAACGGCGAGAAACTTAGCCAGCAAATCCGGAATCTGACAGAACGGTGGCAGAAAGTCGTGGACTATGATGGTCTCTACTTTAAAGAACAGCCCTTGTTGCTTTTGTTGTTAATTTGCGCATAACAACGCAACTTTCACAAATTTCCCAGAACTTGTATTTGTTCTGATGTCATAAATATAAAATAACAAATTTACGTTTCCATTGCGAATGGCAAATGGGTTACATTTATACTACAGTATTTCATTTTATAATACGGTTATATCAGTCTACATAGCGCAGAGATTCTGGCCAAACAAGAAACCAAAGTTTCCAGATTATGAGTTTAAGGAAACGTATTGAGAAAGAGAAAAAATTTCAAAAATTTGAATTATAAAAAAATTAAAATGCAATTAATCACATAAGAAACATACCAGAGTCTCAATAAGTAATACAAAAATAACCTAAAATGTCCATTTATGTAAATGGATAATTATTCTTTTTTAGATTTTCATAAAATGACAAAACGCGCACTGTTAAAAATCGGCAGTAAATTGTCCAGTAATTCAATTATTTTTAAAGATAAAGTTTAATAGACCTTTTCTGAAACAATCTCATGGGTAAGAATAAAGATAAATTACTGTTATCTAATCGTTTTCTATAAAAACGGAAGAATGGCTAGACAGTTTGCTGCAGATTTTTAAGCAGCGTGTATTATCGAATCGGACGTTCTTTATAATGTAGTAATATTAAAAGCTATACGTATTTATCCATTCTTCTTTCTTGTATTGATAAGTTTTTGTTTTGCTCAGGGAAGTGTATTTGCTTCATTATCAGTGCATTTTATTCTGAGAAAAAGTATTAGATTGTAAAAATTAGCACTGTATGAATACTTCCTACAGTTTAATCATTGTATGTCATTCACACATGATACTTACTATCAAACGTCCACCAATCCATTTGCTTTCGCTTAGGCATTTTTACATCTTAATATTTTTATATTTAGAGTTAACAAAGATTATTTACTCACCTATGGCAATATGCGATTAAATTTAACTATGTATTTACATAGAAAATATTTTGAAAATTATTTTGATAGTGGAATGCTAAATACAATGATAAGGGAATATCAAGTATAATTTGGCAAATGTTAAAATTTTATTGCAAAAAATGTTTTGCATATTTAAGAGAAAAATTGCTTTCACAATCGTTATCAACATTTTGTTTAATGAAAACTTCTATTGAAAAGCGCAATAATCTGATAAACATTTTTCATTATATCAAACAGAAAGCTACAGAACGGGTTACCACATAGCTAACGAGATAAATCGCTCAGTTTCCGATGCGCTGTCCAGGGTGCGCCTCTTAGTTGCTCCAAAGTTCTTGAAAATATTCACCCGAGATACATTCGCGACCATCTATTGACTTCTTGAGGAATTAATGTAGGCGATAATGCCTAACCAACACTTGCTATTAAAACCATACACTTCTTACATATTTACAAATTCTCTAGGGAATTTTTGACTTGCGACACTTGGACTTGTCAAAATTTTGTGACTTAAGTGAACGCTGGTAATTTTTACGATTTATATTTTGTATAATAGTTTTAGAACTTATGTGTATGAAACTTGTTAAGGAATTATTTTCCCAGTCTCCACTGCACACCGCAGTCTGTGGTACTATACCAGGGTTAGGAAACCCTTTTAAACCGGTGCCAGATTTACAAAAAATATCTAAAAACTAAGTTAGTGGATTGAAAAATAACGAACAAAAGTTACTTGAAAAATATCTAATAGGATATAAAAAATATGAGTAACGTACATGTAGGCACTATACTGTAATATTCATAGAACAAATTATATTTTAGAAAGTAATAAAAAAAATAATGTTATTAAGTGTGAGTTCTCACGTATTTTGAAGTGAAATAATTTAGTACATGAGGTTCATATTCAGTAAATTTTAACAGAATATAAACTGAACCGGATTTATCTGACAACTGAGTTTTGAATATTTGAATTTTTATATATTTCATTTACAAAAACAATGCAAAATAATCGCAGGCAAAAATAGACGGAAAAATATTAAAATGACAAACGTCATCTTCTGTAAATAGCTCTGAAATAAAAATCTAAGTTGCCGTAATTTTACCATCGGTATTTTCATTAATGTCTAATAATCGTTCTCTTTTAATCTTTTTAAAAATACTGTCTTTATTTGATACATTTTTGAGACAATATCGAATTAGATTAGAATTAAACTTCTTTAATTTATAATTAGGGGGAAAGTAGGATAATGATGCTCAGGAGGGTACTCCCGCTCACCAAATATCTCTAAACAGAATAGAATTGAAAACGTGCGATCGGTACTGGCACCTAGCGAACTTCATCCTAAGTTCTCAGTAAGGATTTAGTGCCCGTTGGGAGGAAAGTATTTTTGTGTCCTCATGTTATTAGTTTGAAGTTGTTTTATTATAAAATTCTACAACATCTAACTTGAAGGTAAGTGTACACTCTTATTTTCAAATATTAATTTACTCATTATGTCTACAAAATATATACAGTTAGCTGTACTTTCATGCTTTTATTTATTTTTGTAGTACATTGCTACGCCAATTATAATGCATTAAAACCCAACATGGCGATAACGGGTAATGGCGCTCGCCTGAAATTCCTGAAGAAGAGTTGCCAGTGGGCAACTTTTTTTAAATTCAAATTTGTTGATTGACGCCACTTTTTTGAAATGGTAAAATTCCCCTGTTTTCGCCTTAATTAATATGTCATTAAACAAGGAGAATTTCACGGTTTCAAAAAGGTGGTGAAAATGAAAAAACCTAAATATAAAAAAAGTAGCCTACTATATGTCTAACACAATATGTGTAAAGTGGTCTCAAAAAATCTGCAGTGGTGAGAACAGCCCACACAACTACATATGTGACATTTGTCTTACTTAAATATTGTATTCAAACTCTGAGCGCAATTACCCTACCATGTCGGGGATTACCGCTTAGTCGATGGTTATTTAAATAAAACGATAAAAACAATTACTAAAACATTTATGAAAATCAATTGATTGCAAACTGTACCTTACGCTTTGGAGTTACACTTCATTAATAAAATATTGATTTTTTAAATCTAAATTTGATTAGCTATTCATGTTTTCCCTTGAGTGAGCGCCATTCCCCTACTTTCCTCTAATTGAAATTAGACAATATTAAATCATCTAGGTTTGTGCATTTATAATTTATCTTGATTTAGAACAACAAGAAAACGCCGTGCCAAAATTATTCTTTTATGTGCCAAAAGTGGCACGCGTGCCTTAGATTCGCCGTCTCTGTACTATACAAACCAAGAAATTCATTAGAAAATTCATTAAAATAGCATGTATTGGTTGCATTTAGAGGCTAAATAACTAAAAACGACTGAAAAAAAACTAGCAAAAATAAACCAGTAGATACAATATGGGATATGAAGTGTTAAAAAAGCTGTTCTGCATGCATTTGCTTTGATCGCTCCTGCAATTCTGCACGGAATTTCACCCCTTACTGGGAGGCTCATAATTCTCTCATGTATATATAGATAACGTAATAACTAATAATATTAAAAATAATAATAACTGTAGTATATACAGGTACTATGGAATAAATTGTTGCTTTCAGCCTTCTCAGCAAGCGTGTCTCGTCACTTATTACTTTCTGTTCAATTCACACTCTCAATTTTCCATGTTTGAAAAGTACTTAGGCGTTGATTTTAGGCTTAGCACGCTCTGTGTGTCATGAAATGAAGAATTACCCCTTTCATGTGCTTTAGAAATATTTAGGGCACATTGTAATACTTTTTAGATATATGACTTATAAAAGTTTAAAAAGAAAAAAGACTACCGTGACCCTTCCCGCGAAAGTGTACTCTCTCAGAGAAATAATCTGGTTACCTCTATAGTTCCTAAATAAAGATGATTTGCAAATGATGACTGACAAAACCTTGTTTTGATTTAGAACGTTAATTCTTGCATAGTATGCGTAAATTGAAAACTGTCAGTTTATAAATTTAATAAATTTTTTCATTGAAATCGCTTTTATCTTTTGTCGTGAGAATAAAGGAATTGTTTTTTTTTTATATATAAAATTTTAAATAATGAACGAAGCAAGGAATGAACACTTTAAAGCAATGTCATTTTTCACTTTTAGTATGCAGTATTATACTATCAAAGAAAGAATGAAAATGAAAAATTAATGCTCTTTTCATATAAAACTTTTAACACGCTTTAAATTAGCAAGACTGTATTTCAGCGAAATGTTCACTCACTAAATACACAAAATCTCAAAAGGTAAATAATATTACTGAAATAGAGATGCTTTTTTAACCGACTTCAAAAAGAAGGAGGTTATCAATTCGATCTGTATGTATATTCTGTTCACGCATAACTTTCGTAAATATGAACCGATTTTGATAATTTTTCCATTCCAATTTAATCAAAATCTGATGATTTGAACTTTTGTTTAGTAAACATTTTAAGATTCAAACTCTTTTTGAAGCAGTCGCCCAATGGAGGATATTCTAAATATGGGTTCGAGGCTGAAAAAAGTCACGTGATACCGGTAATTTACCCAAGGAACTTCTAACTGATAAGAAGGGAAGATACTACTACTTTGCCTCATGAACCGTTTCATTGGCTAGCGGGGATTTATATTACACGTCTACGGAGCCTTCCCTTCTTTACGATAGAAGTTTTTACCTTGACCACGTGATCAAAATGTAGATGGAATATCCTCCATTGCCTGTTTATGAAGGTGCCTGTTATGCCGAGGAAAAAGTGTCTCCATATGTCAGTGCACGATAAAGCACATTGCTATGTGTTTGGCTATAGTATTAGATATAAGAATGATTTCAGATTTTGTTCAGGTAGGATTCCTCGATATGCAAAACTAACAAAATAGAGAATCTGACCCACTACCTTTCGTGTCTGACCGCATGAGTTATGTGATGCTCCTTTCGTGAATCCGCATTCTTGCATTTGACCATCACGTAACTCAACCAGTTTTAAAATTAAAACGCGTGTAACGTACCGCGGTAGCCTGTCTTTTCTTTAGCCTTGCTAGCACACGAGGTTTTATATTTGATTGGTTGAGACGATTTCTGAACAAAAGGGAATCGCATAGCATTTTAGTGAACCAGACATTATCGTTAAGCTTGTTAACAACTCTCACTTGTATAATCGATCTCTTTCAGGCGACTATCGAAAAGTTCTGCAATAGAAGATGCCTACGATTGCTATAGTTTGGATAAAATAGTATGTTAAAGCACTGTCTGGGCATCGAATGTTGTTACTCTCACATAGAGGCAGACAGATATAGGTTATCAGATTCGGATTCTACATCCAATCATCACCGCTCATTTCCGGCGCCGTCACTGCCTTTATGGGAATTAAATCGTTGCTTTTATTTACAAAAGTGTGGAAAGACCTTTGCTAAAATCTTTCTTTTTGCTTTTTCTGACTGAAGGGGGTGGGGGAACTTTTGACTACACTAGAAAAGCATTTTACTGTGCACTGATAGATATAGTCATTTTGCAGTGCATTGACATATGCAAGCACTTTCCCTCCACTCTGTTGTGTAAGAGCATTTTACTGATGGATTGTCGGCTTTTTCACACCCACATTCGATGTCCGTAGAATGTAACCTTAAGGTTTGCTGTATGCGGTAACTTTCCGAAATGAGAGATGTTGTCTGAACAAGTTACCGCATCCAGAAAAACTGAAGATAACAGCAATACTAACCGACATTGGATGTGGGTAAATCTGACAATCCAACAACAAAGTGACCATATACACCAGAGCCCAGCAAACTGCCTCCATTAGTGAGTGCATTGTTAAGTGCCACTATATGTCAGTACACATAAAAGTGCCTCTATATGTCGGTTTATGCATGTGTATGCATAGATATATGTCACAGCGCTAACTTCAGTTATCAGATTGGAACTCAACACCCAATTACTGTCGCTCATTTCCGATGCCGTTACTGCCTGAGCATAGGGAGCCTCGATAGGAGAGTGACAACATACGAGATATAAAAATCGATTGGGTTATAGATTCTGGACAAAAGTTAATTGCTAAGCATTTTGACGAGCTTGCTATTATTGCCAAGCTAATGCTTGTTAAACTGTCGGCAAATCGTATAATCGAACTGACAAACCGAGTATCGTCAAGTTCAAAAATAGAAAATGCTTAATGTTACCGTAGATTGGACACAGACGTCTGTATAAACAGTGTTCGAGCAAAGTGTGGCACCACTGTCATATAGAGGTATCTTACCTGAGGAAAAAGTTGATGGAGATTGTCAGAAAGAAAGAATGGGGAATTCTCAACCACATATAATATCCGTGAAAAGTCAATACAAAGATTGCTACGTACTCTGAATTTTCCTTCTTGACAACGGAGTTCTACTAAGAATTATTCTTGAATGTAAATACAGTTGCAAAGTCTGCAAAAAACCGATTTAATCCCTGGAATAAACTGGGATTTTTATGAATAAACCTTAAAAAAAAAATAACTGGAATAAATCTGGAAATAAACCGATATTTTTCAACTCTAAATGTAGAATGTTGTCAATGCAATGTATTTTTTAAACAATAACAACTATCATAACTATTAAATGCTAATAAAATAAATATTTCTATTGAAAATACAAATATTTTACTAAAAACTATTTATTTAAAAAATAATGATTGTAAATTATAATTGTTATTACAAATTATTTATTTATTCAGCAGATTTTGAAATCATGATAATTATACATTACTTTATGAATAACTAAAAAGTAGGAAATAAAATAAACTTAAAAGAAAATAGTAACCGACTTCAAAAAACGCGCTAAAATGAATTAAATAATTCTTTAAAATTCTCTAATGACAAAATGATACCCAATAACCACACATCGGATATCATGTGTCGGGATAGAAACGTTAAATTTAATATATAAAATTTAATACCCACCAAACATGGATTTTCGAGAGAATATTTTTTACAAGAGATGAATTAAAATACTTTTGATTTAATTTACGAATATACGCATATAAAATGTAATCAATTACTTTTTGAAGTTGGTGCCAAACAATTCCAGTCGATAATGATTAAAAAACTAATTTTGTGAAGAAATAAAACATTTTTTCCGACTTAGTGTTATATTTTCCATCATTACATTATTCATGGTACTAGGTATAATACACTAGCGCTCAAAAGTATTTTGACAAAGATAATAATTCACTTAATTGAAAAGAATAACAAAATACAAAAATCAACAAAAATTAACCAAAAATCAATCAAAATACAAAAGTTGACCCACCCGACCACACCCAACCGCCTCGGCGAGCGGCCTCTCTTCGTCCGCAGCCCTTTATTCTTCCACTTATTCCGACTCTTTTGCAGAAGCAAGATTCGTAGGTCCCCAGCCACGTCCCGAGTTTAAGACACTCTAGCGGAAGCCAGAATAAAAAAAAAATCAAAAATTGAAACCGGACAAATTTAAAAGGGAATTTACACAAATTAAAGACACCGAAAAGATTGTTTAATTAAAGTTTTTTTAATTACACATAAATTACCCAAATTAAAGGCACCGAAAAGCGGGAAGGGAGGGCTCGGGGCAATGAAGCTACCGAAAGACTCCTGCCACTTCGAGCGACATAATATGGGCTTATTAGTCGTATGTCCAAAGTGGCCGTATCTTTAAGGGTTAATATCTCGGCTAATTACCAATGATTTTTTTCGAAAATCATTATCAACAATGCTTTTATACTTCTGCTACTATAGGTACATCCAGCGATGGTCAACAATTTTTCTGAACACCCGTAAATCGAAATTTGTGTATAAATGTTAAAAAATGCTAATTTCTCAAAAACTATGTCATCTAGGATAATCGCTATAATTTTCCGGCAAGGTTTAAATTAATGTCTACTACCTCTAATTTTTCATAATTTTAGTTTCAGGAGATTCGGAATTAGATGGCGGAGGGGGAACATATTTTTGCGCTAAATTTTCGACAATATCTTTGAAAATATAATACATAAAATTAAAAGTAATGTATTTTTGAGTTCAGCATTAAGAAAGCTTTCACAGGTTACCGCACATGATATACAAATAAAAGATTTTTTTTTCAAGTAGCATAGTTAGCCCCTCTACATTTTTACTAAATATATTTATGAATGTTTATTAATCTGAAAATACGTGGGTTAAAGGTCTTTATTACTTCCCCGAATTTGAACTTTCCACGTTCCACAGTTTCCGAGAAAAAGGCTGTGACAAACAGACAGACGCAGGAGTGATCTTATAATGATTCGCCCACCAGTGGCCGAGAGGTTCTGCTCTCGAAGCTGGTAGACGGGAGGTACTGGGTTCGAACCCAATCGTGCCCGTCGACCTAATCGTTCGGAGTTTTCGTGGTTTTTTTCGAACCATGGATTCCCATGCCTAAATACGGGTTGGGTTCCCTTAGAAAGACCCCCACATAGGGCACTCTCCCCTTTAGGGTCTATATCTCACGTGTTTATAATTGGTCGTCATAAACACAACCAACCAACCAACCTTATAATGGTTCCGTTTTTACTTTTTAAGTACGGAACCCTAAAAAAATATTGAAATCATTTAATTAAACCTAATTTGACAAAAGTTTAAATTTTATTGCAAAAATGTTAACATGCACATGTATACAAAAATCGTTTTCTTAATGTATTGTTGCTGAAAATAGGGATTATGCGAGTTGTTTCGTGTATCATTAGAAGTTCAAAAGGAGACCAATCAATTTCACAGTATTGCAGCCGGTTAGTTTATGTTTAAGTGTGTTAAATTTGAAAGGACTTTGAAGCTGTGTTACCAACTTAACACTTTCGGTGAAAAATCTAGAACTTTTTTGTCTCATCTTTTCCGAAAAAAATTGTTTCAGTCCCTAGTTCCCAATCCAGCTCATTTTTATATCATTTGAAAATAAAGAAATTCAATTTTACAGCTGTTTTGCACTAAAGTTATAGAAGTAATTTTTTTAGAAATATTCTGGTATAAATCTTGATTTGCGGTATAAAGAATATCCCACCTCCCCTTCAATGCGTTAAATGGGGTATAAATGTGCTAGAAAGGTCTAAGAGAGATCTAAATTAGCACGCTTTTAGCTCCCTAATGGGAATTTGTGACGTAAAACTATATACAACCAGCCAGCGCACTTTTAACCCTTTTGGGACCAGTGCTGCCAAATGGCATCATAACATTCACGATTTTTTTTTTTATATTTAAAAACTGAATCTCGGAGATTCTGTTTGGTATCATTCAAAAGACACCTTTTTTGTCTTTTCAATAGTATTTTTTTTATTTCCTCAAGAGATTGTTACACAGGTACCAGAAACTGAAAAGTATTGCTTGAATTCCTTTTAAAACGTGAAGTGAAAACATGATTGTGAAAAAAAAATATTATTCACACTTTTCCTTTTTTTTTAATAACAATTTTTTAAATATAAGTTGTAATATGTCTGAAGTATATATTTATGTATTTATAATTCAACAATTGTATTTTCATTTCAGTAACAATGCATAGTAAATATACATGATTCAAAATGGCATCACTGGGACTAGACATATATTTTCAAAACCCTCTATTTTGATTTCTTGTATAATTTGTTAATTTTTTGAAAGGAAAAAAAAATTCCTTTTCTATTTATCATGCCAAAGCGAAAAATGGAGTTTGTATCACTAGAAAGAGCCAGTTATTTACGAAGGAATGATGATCTCTCTGATACAGAAATTGAAAAATCTGATTAAGAGGACAGTGAAAGTGCGCGAAATCTATCAAATGCAGATGATTGCGTGCACTATAACGACAATTGATCGCGTAGTTATCCAATTCAATTGTCGCACTCATCGGCCTAACTGTTCGGAGTTGTCCGTGGTTGCCCAATTCAATTGTCAATATTCTTGATCTGGATACAAATGATTCAGTCGGTCCAGTTACTATTTCTGTAGGTAATAAGTATTAGAAGTTGAAGTTGAAAATGTAGATCAATTAGAAGATAAAAATATTGAAACATTTGACACGACATTTCGAGAAACTTCTCCAATGCCCCCTGTGAAATTTTATTCCTTATGAGTACTTTAAATTATTTTGGGATGAATAAATTACAGATAACTTAGTGTATCAAGTCACTGAGAGGTTCCGCTGGCAAAGCTCGTACACAGGAAGTGCTGTTTCGGAACCAATCGCGCTCGTTGGCCTAATTGTTCGGAGTTTTCCGTGGTTTTCATCGAACCACGGGTATCCCTTGCGTAAATACGGGTCAGGTTAACTTAGAAACCGTCTCTCCCCCCCCCCCCCCCCCCCCCACTGATGGCACGCCTTTATCGGGAATATATGTCTGGAGTGCATAATCGGCCGTCATGAACAACACGAACACCACCTTAGTGCATCAAACAAATCTCTATTTTTTGAAAAAGCCTGGAACTTCAGAAAATACAATTATACATGAAATGGACATTAAAAGAATGAATACAATACATGAATAAATTGAATGTATATTTTCTTTTCTTTTGATTCCAATGATGCCAAATGGCATCATGAGCATTTCATATACAATTCCTGTTTGGTCCCAATGACGCCAAATGGCATCGTTCAAAAAAACTATTAAAAATGTTAAATAATTTTTGTTAATTATAATTATATTTATATTAGCTAAAAATAACCTTAATTCCAGAAATTCAGATTTTTCTTCTTGTAAATAAAAATGCGGGCCTGAAAGGGTTAACCCCTTTTTGTGATCTGTTGGCAACACTGTTTCGAAGCATGAAGCTTCAACATCTTTGCGTGAATATATTATTGCGCTCTATGTAATGTATCTTAGCTACAGAGGCAGCTACACAGTTAGCTATAGAGACATTCAAGATATTCAGAAAAACACCTTTTCATCTTTTCGGTACACAGACGGAAAAAAATAAATAATAAACGTTGGTGTAGACCAAATAAGTATACTAATAGTAGAACAAGAAGGGTTGTTCAAAGAATCCAAAAAATTCGGCTGAGAGAGACACGTCAAACAATAAGATATATACTAAATGGTGTTGGCATAAAAGCAGGGGTGACGAAACCGCGTGTCAATAAGCTATTTGTCACCACTATTTCGGAATATTAATCTTCGTCTGATTCAATCGCAAAGTTTCTGTCTTTACATTTGGTGAATATGCCATTAGGAAGCAATTACGATAATCGGGATGTGGATTTGCCATTCCTGGTTTAAAGAATTAAAAACCCAGAAAAAACTGTTCATCAACGAGGAAAATGGGAAGAAGCGGGTGTATTTTCACTTTAAACCTTTTGGGTTTTGTGAAAGCGTACTTTTTCAGATGAGAATATACTTAAGGTTTTCAGGTCAAAACATGCTCGTCATATCAGGAGAAAAAGTGAAATTGCTTGTGATGAGAAACATAAGTTTATAAAAATATTCATATCATAAATATACCCCGCTAATCACAAACTGTGAAGATACATTATGTGTGTTAATAACTCTCTAAATTCAAAAATATTTTTAATTCACGACTAATATATAATTAACTGTCATGAACATAGTCTATTAAGCAACTGATTTACTTAAACACTTTTAAAAAGGAAGAAATACGATTTGAATTGCTTTTTTTCCCTTACAGAATTTCCTTTTATGAGAATTTCATATGGATAGTTGAAATTAAAATTAAAAATATAATTGAAGTTAGAATTTAAAAAAAAATCTAGATAATATACTGGATGAGTTGCAGTGTGAAACTTTATGCATTGGATTTTTATAACGGAGTTACGAATAAAAAAAATTACTTTACTTTTTATTTTACTTAAGACGTTTTATTCAAAAATAATTTTTTTTGCAGGAATTTACTCCCGCATCTGTTATTTGATTTAAAAATCTTTAAAAGTTTGAGCAAAAATATCCATGTAATGTTTCTAAAATTTTCATTGAAGTACATAAGACTATCCAGGAGAAATATGTGTCTAATAATGTTTAAAATCTGATATGTGCAAAGCAAAGAACGAGCGCTTATTTTGTAATATTTGTCTCCTTTTTTAGATGCGTTCGTAATTATATAAATACGTGGCACCTATAGTCGTCGTTCGGCCTGTCTGCCTGTCTGTCCGTCCGTCCGCATATAACAGAGCACAAACTACCCAAGAGCACAAACTACCCAACCGAATGGACTGAAATTTTAAATATATAATTGCTGCAAAATTTCATCGAGTAATTTCAAATTTTATGAAAATCGGATGTAGGGTAAGGTGCCCTATTATCGTCCCCCAGTCCCTTTTAGGCCCTTGGAAGTTGTAATTTGGATTTTACATAGACTAAGTACCACCGCACATAGAAACATAGGCAAATATCGTACAAAAAAAATTTAACAATGCGAAAAATTGTTTTTCAAAAGTATCTAAAAATTGCAAAAGAAAAAAAAAATGGTCCCAATTTTGTCCCCCCAAAAAATCCAATACCGAGGCTTAACTTATAACTAAATCAAAATTTATTTCTAAATGAGTAAGTAATTTAATTTACATTAAAGTAAGGTACAAAGAAATGTACTAATTATCAGTGGAAGAAAATCATAACGAAACATTAGCCATCCAAACATGAGGGGAAAATTGAAAAAAAAAATGTCATTAAAAAGGCATTCCTAATTCCGTCCCCTGGACGAAAATAAGAACTGCAAAGGGGACGAAATTGAGATCACGCTACTTCCCAATATGACGGAGCTTCAGTTCCTGTAAGATAAACTGAGCGTCCTAAAACTCACAGTATGCTACTGTCAGCAGCTTACCAACGTAAAATACATGCAATGAATAAGAAATAAATACTTACATTACAGTAAATAACGTTCTACAAACGACGTAATAAGAAGTCAGGTCTAATAATAATAGGAAATTCGCCGTCTTTAATTTATGTGTGCGTCTTGCCGAACGAAACTTTCAACACTGACCCCTTTTACCTCCCGTCCCCTCTGCCTTGCTTCATAAGTGGCGTCACTTTCACAGAAGAGGAGAAGTTAAGGGGGACGAAATATGGGCACTTTACCCTATACCTTTATTACAGCGACAGTGAAAATTTTCCGTTACATTACGGCCAATGGGAAAAAAATTATTTAAAGTGCATTTTAATGATGCTACAACATTTCGAACTGAATGAAATTCATATGCACTTATGAAATGCACTAAAATATACATTCAGTACAATTTGCGGTGCAAAAAATATTTATAAAACTAGATATAGTACGAACGTACCTCATTTACCACGTTTGACGTGCAATTTCCAACTTGTTTAATTTTTGTAAAACTTACCTCTAAAAAATTCTTACACTTGAACTATTTTTACTCTTAATGCCTTCACGTAATATTTTAACAATAGTTATATCCAACAAAACAGACCGATTATAGACCATTGCAACTATCCTTGTCACACAAATATGCCATTAAATATATATAAAAAATGAGTTAATAGGTTATCTGAATCAAAAGTTTCCTAGAAAATCAGAAATAACATTGGTTTATAAATCTAGAGAAATAAAACTTTGGAGCATAAAGCATGTCACGCAAGCAACGCAAAAATGCTATTTGAAAACATCATTGCACTATTTAACCATGGTAGCAAAAAAAAAAAAAAAAAAAAAAAAAAATTCTCCAAACCTTAAAACAAGTTATGGAACGCTAAAATTTCTCTGTGTAAGTAGTTTTCTGTATGGGAAAAAAGTTAACTGTATTTTTGGATAAAATGCTTTTAGATAAAGTAGTTTGTTTTTTAATACGTAGCAATACCTTAAGAATGTTGAACAATACAAAAAGAAAACGTGAGTTTTGGTACCTGGAATTTTTCTAAAATTTAGAATTTCGATGAGTCTCTCAATTTTAATCTATATATTCCGAAGAATCAGTGAATGGCCGAAAGAAGTTTTTCAGGCAAACCGAAATTAGGTCCTAATGCAAGTTTTGGTCGAAAGCAAAAATATAAAAAAATTTAAGCAACTCATGTATGCACACATGAAAATATATTATTTATTATTCACGAACGCACATTCCTGTCTGCAAGGACATTTATGCCTATACATGTATGTGGAAGTTTTGTTTTCTTTTTTAAAAGTCAAAACTTTACTCAACATTTATTTTTTCTAAATGTATAATTACAAGCAATAATTAGCTCATAAAAATGAATTTATTCATAGAGTAAAAATTTTGCACAGGATTTCAAAATACTTCATATTTAGCTTTTAGTTTGGTTGAAAAAATGTATTTGAAAAATGATGCTTTAAAGGAGTAATAGAGCATTCATTCTTTGACGGCGAAAGCACTATAAATTGAAATGTCTGAAATTCAGACACTTGTGCGTCTGAAATAGATGATTGAAAAAGGAAACACTTTGAAGTGTCTTATTTTTTCAGACACTTGAAACGTCTGAATTGCAGCCAGTTTTGATCTGGCATTTGTCGACAATGGGCAGCCATGTTTTACCACATTGAATCATCCTTGATAAATGAGAAAATATTTGGTCATAAAATAAAGATTGGGTTTCTTCCAGAAGACAAGATTAAAAATCCCTGCCGGTCCGGCCTAAAGGCAGAGGTAGACTCCGAAGTCAAATATACTAATTTCACAAACAAAAACTAAATCATGATTAGAGATAAATCCACTTTAACAATTTTATCTGGCCGCTTTTGACGATTTTTATTTCATTTTTATATAATAACTGGTTTTATCAGAATCATGTTAGGGCGGTATTAAAAAAAATACATTTTCATGCTCAACAACTCGAAATTTTCTGGCATAATTATAGATTCATTTTTAATAAAAAAAATATGAAACTTGCTGACGTGATTTTTGAAGAGATTTATAAGCGACCTGTGTTTTTATTTTTTGTTCAATTAATTAAAACTTGATATATAAACAATTATTTTCTCAGAAGGACAATATTTTTCGTTTCTAACACAATCGCTTTGGGAAATTCTGTGCAAAATGCCCACTTTGACATCATTTTTTGAAATATATTCTGCCTCTATCGAAAAATCGATCATTACGGTACATTATATAGTTTCTGAATAAGCGAATCTACCAATTAAGTGCGTTTGAAAGCAAAAATGAATTTAAAAATGAGTCAGAAAATAAGCAGTTTGGATTTGAGTGCATCCTTAATACAATGATTTTTCCAGCACAATCCGCTTCGGTAAATTCGGTTCAAAATGCGCTTTTTAACAGCGTTTTAAAAAATATATTCTGCCTCTATCAAAAAATCGATCATTACGGTACATTATATAGTTTCTGAATAAGAAAACGTACCAATTGGAAGCCTTTGAGAGCAAAAATGAATTGTAAAATGAGTCAGAAAATAAGCAGTTTGGATTTGAATACACCCTTACTAAGACGATTTTTTTCTTCAACCGTTATGTATTTTTAATTTGTTTTTGCTGTGAGAATTGGTCCTATCCAAAACTTGTCTATATAGATGTTGTAGACAATATTAAGAAGATATATGACAAATTCATGGGGATTTTATATCTTTTGAATTGACGGAGTTACGGATTTTTTTCTTATTCAAACCCCCTTTTTCTTTTCGTTTTTAATTTTTTTTGCGGTACGAATTGGTCCTATCTAGAACTTGTGAATATAAAAGTTGTAGAAAATGTTAAGGAGATTTATAATAAAATTAATTGGATTTGATATCTTGATAATTGACGAAGTTATGAATTTTTTCCTCCCAAAAACCCTATTTTTGCGCCCCTTGAGCCCATTTTTAACTTTATCAAAAATCTGTGATACATAAATTTTTGGCCCTATTTTTAGAAGTAATAAAATTTTTAAACTGATTTGATATGTACAAAAATTAAGAAGTTATGGGGGATTTTCTGTTTTCACAAAACCCCTCCCTATTTCCATCCCCTTGGTCCGATTTTGCCAATTAACGAACTTGACCGAGATTTTATGCCCATTGATTTTATGTATCAGTTTGGAAGAGATTGGTGCAGAATTACGAAAGTTATCGTGTCCAGAAGAAAGTGATATATATATATATATATATATATATATATATATATATATATATATAGATAGATAGATAGATAGATAGATAGATAGATAGATATAGATAGATAGATGCATAGATAGATAGATATATAAAGTTTTTTACTGAGGGTGGTTTTGGGTTCTAGGGGTCATGATCGGTGTAGATCTGCAAAAATTTTTCAGAAATTCCAACATAGTAACGATCCCAATAGGTAGTATTTCATACGAAATCTACCTAAAAGATGGGAAAACTGATCATCTCCCCTGCTCTCCAAATTTTAGATGCGCATAAATTTGGTAAATTTGGCATATTTAATAAAACACATGTATTTTAAATATGTTTAGCATTACATTTATTATAATCAATAACTTTTAGAATAAAATTATAAGATTAAATATTATATATTTATTTATTTATACATATACAGTAGAACCTCTCAATAGCGGACACATCGGGTCGAGATATTTGTCCGCTTTTCAGAGGTAATAGCAACAAAGTTATTCGACAGTCCTGAGGTACCCACTATTGAGAGGTTTTACTGTGTTTGTATAAATATATATATGCATTTGAATATTATCATGTACTAAAATTTCAAAATACTGGTTACAATTAGAACACTACCAAACAGGTTTCAAATATGAGTTTTACGAAAATTGCATTCCAAATTTGGGCGATCTTAAAATGTGAGAGGGGGGAGATGCCCAGTTATCCGATGCTTTAATCAGTTCCTGCATCTGGAAGAAATCCAATCCTACTCTTTATGGCCAAATATTTTCTCATTTATCAAGGAGATTTCAATGTGACCAAAACAGAACTGCGTATGACGCGAAAAAAAAAAGAAAAAGGGGGTCAGTTTTAAATTAATTAAATTTTCTATAAACTAAATCAAAAATTTTAAGTAAAAATTTATTTATATATCAATTTATTTTACCTGAAATCAAATTTATGCTGTAAAAGTATATATTTTTAATAAAATATACAATAAAAAATGAAAAAATGAATACTGATTATATTACTAAAAATGAAAAAGATTGTTTCTTTTAATTCTCATATTTATAGTTTATGGGACATAAATAGGACATACAATGCAATTAAAATTTGCTTTCAAATCATATGGTATTATTATGTGTTTTTTAGAATTAGTTTTTTAGAATTAGTTTTTTAGAATTAGTTTTAATAGCAATTTTAAATGAAGAATAAAATTCTTAAAATGTTTGTATGATACGTTACAAATTATAACATTAAATTGACTACAGAGGATGCCACAGTGGAAATCAGTTTCGAAAGACCGAATTTTTAATAGTAAAAATCCCTATTGTTAAAAATAATTCATCTACAGTAAAAAGATAAATCTAATATGCATAAATTTTAAATGTTTATCCTTTTAATTTTTTTAATATAACAATTATAAGACAAACTTCCATTATTATAAAACAATTTTTCGAGATAGAAAGATGGGGGTGGGGAATGAATTTTTCCTTCGAAAACAGTACCTCACTAATTATAAATTATAAGAATTAGATCACAGCAGATGTTTGATCATTAAAAAAGAACTATATTTTTTTTATCCAGTATTGGGTAATTTACATGTTCTTCATAGCGAACAAAACATTAAAATCAAATTATTATAGAATATTGTTTTATCCGAAAGAGAAAATGTTAAAAGAATTCAACAAGTTGACATCTACAACACAATGAACAAGCACCTTAAACTCTCATTAATACGCGAAAGGTTTTTTTTTT
The DNA here is from genome assembly GCA_963932465.1 of Maratus speciosus. Classification (NCBI taxonomy): domain Eukaryota; kingdom Metazoa; phylum Arthropoda; class Arachnida; order Araneae; family Salticidae; genus Maratus; species Maratus speciosus. The sequence continues at coordinate 400,554,841 of OZ010796.1, read as the reverse complement.
CAAAACATATAAAAAAAATTGCATTTCATGCATATATGTAGTACTTTAAACAAAATGTCAACGAAATTATCTCATTTACTTGATTTGCGAAACTATCTCACAATCAAGAGGGAGAAGTCTTGTATTCTTCGTTTTATCCCGAAAGCTGATAAATTGTCACATTAAATAAGAGAGTGGAAGTCTTTCATCTTCTTGAAAAGAAAATTTGTGATATATCCAATTAATTATGGTAGGAGATAGACATTTTTTGATCCTCGAAACATAATCCGCTAGACAAAATTTCTGTGTGCCAAGCTTTAACGAGGTAAAATTAATACGAAGTAACACTAAGGTGATACAAATTAAATTCACAAAGCTCTCAACTCCACAAAAATAATTAAAGTCAAAATAAATTAGTAATCAAAATCCGAGTTTAGAACTTACATATAAAAACAATAATTCAGTTTGAATTATAAGGAACTTTAAGTTCAAAAGAAACGCGTCTAAAACTTATGCGCAACTTAAGGTAGCGCTCTCTGTTGGCGGAACCAGAAAGTATCAGAATATTTTAATTTTAGACACATCGACATGATTCAGACATTTTTCTCAGTCTGTTTATAACATGATCATAGTAAGACACTTATATGTCTTAAATTAAGGCATCTATTACGTCTTAAGTTTCACAAGCAGACATTTAAATGTCTTAAATACTCTTTAAGACATATTTTTGTCTGAATTTAAGACGCATGTATTTGCAGTGAGAAAAATAACGATTTTCAATTTTCAATTGCTGTTACTTCAATAAGAATTAGTGAATATATAAGTTTAAATACACTCATTTTATACTAAAATGATGAAGATATATGTTACCGACGTTTTCTACTAATTTTAATGCAGGGACCCTTTTTTATGCGCAGTTGTCAGTACCTATTTATGCAGCGCATAATCGAGTTCAACGCTGGCCCATAAGAGAACGGATCTTGTGTCGCAATTTATTAAAAACATCTATTTCATATAAAATTAAACAAAAATAATATTTCACTTCTAGATCACAATATTATGCTTAGTAAATCTTACACGTGATAAAACTGCTATAGTATCCTCAAAACTAAACATTTAGCTATTTAATTTAATTGTTCATTTCACAAAACGTAGTATTATATTATAATTATTCATTTAAATTGAAGAAACATTATTTGTTATACTTCACATAAGAGTATGTTAATTAATTGTTAAGAAGTGAGTCATTAATATTAATTATTTTCTGTGGTTGTGGTTATACAGAGACATTTCCTAATTCATTAAAACACATAATTGCATTTGAAAAATGGAGCTTAAGTCGGATTTATAAAGCCCTATTTTCTCATTCTTCTTACAGAGATATTGGAAAATGTCATAAGAATAAAAAACTCGTACAATCTAGAACCATATTAGTGAGAGGTTAAGGCAGTAGTAAAATTTAAATTTATGTAAAGAATTTTCTAAAAAATGTTAATTTTACTTTTAAAAACAATATCATTGTAAACATAAAAATATGACTGAGCATCTTGGTCTAAAAGCAATTAAAGTTACTTTAAGTAAGTTTTTTTTTTCCTTTTTGGGAAATATAGTAGTATAAACAGTAAAAATAATACGTAGTTTGATTAAAAACTGTAATCGAGTAAAGTTCTAAATGAAAACAAATGGTTATTTTAGCGAAACCGGCATTGCTGATATATAAAACACGATCTCGACATTGAAAGATTCGTAAAGGTACTATCATTATTCAGTGACAAAAAGTCATTCTTCTTACAAAAATAAATGCAGAAAAAAAATCCACATTTAAGAAAACAATTGGGAATTTTCACAATTTTTAGCATCGAGCTCCGGTAGAACTTAAGTCACTATATTTACATATCTTGTTTTGACTTTTATTATTCTAAAGAATGAGCAGTTATTGTTATTATTGATAGTTTTATCGTCTTAAATACTGTTAAAATAATTAAACGATGATAATATGAATGAAAATCATTGAACGACACTATATGTAATGCAAAGGTTCTTATATAGACGCGTCTGTATGAGACCCGATTTCAGTTTCGGTGTCAGCCGTGTGTTCGGCTGTTTTGCCACCGAAACTGACCGAAATCGAACATGCAGTCTGCCACTATATATAACATTATTTTAATTTATATAATACCGATATAATCTATATAATAACGTACCTCGTCATTGTGGTTGTCGTTTTAACAGTTAATGGTGCACGAAGGACAGATGGATCCATTATAATGATTGTGGTATTAACGATTTATGAATGTAAAGAGAAACACCGTCTCTGACGATTCTTGTGGTACTTTTTAGGCTATTTTATTTGTGTTTATTTTATCTGGAAAGCCCCTTCACCCTCAAGATTAGTACGGACTTGGTGGGTCCACAAATTTCAAATATGGTTCTGAAATTGTTGTAAAATATTATTCTGTAAATTACATGAAGCTATAGAACAGATAAAACTTTATATCCTTTATATTTTAACTTAGTTAAAGGATTAAATTTATTAATTATTCGACCTAACATATTTTACATTTAAAATAATATAATAAATTCCAGGAATTTAAATGGAAAACCCATCAACAAAAGAAGCCATCTAAATAATGAAATATTTTCTAATAACTATATAAATATTAGAAGCAAGAATAAGACTATCTGAAGGTGCATAAAAGCATAATTTTAACCCTTAAATGCCTGGTGTTGCTTTTCGGCAACATACCCAATTTAGGCTATAAAATACTATTAGAATAATATTGGAGCTATAATGCCTAATGTTGCCAATAAAATACATTCTGAAGATATTATTAAATCGATTTTCAACATGTAGATGGCAACACTTGCGCTGGTTAAAAATAAAGATAGATTTATTTTTTCAATTGTTGCTACTTGCTCTTTTTGTTTTGTTTGGAAGCTTGCGAAATACCCTATTTTGACCTGCAGTGAGAAAGTAAAATTTATTTCTTATTATAGTTCCTAAAATTCTTGTGTGTTTAATATTATAGAATTTTATCAAGGGAAATTATATTTTCAATTAAACACCAGTATTGCCGATTAGTAACAAACTGTGTTTTAGCCGTAAACCATACTTAAAACAAAATATGATTTTTTAAGTATTTTTCCCAGGATTTATTTAAAAAATGAAAGCCAAAAAACATTATTACAATGATTTTTGAAAAATCAGGCATTTAAGTGTTAACGAAATGAGTGTAATGTTAATAGCATCATAAGAAAGTTCCAAGCTAACAAAGTATGGAAATATGATTAAACCATCTTTAGGACGTAGTAATCCATTGATTACATAATAGTTTGCTTCAGTTTCTTTCTTAATCTTTTAAGCCCTAGCCGTCACAATACTGATGGTCAATGGCATTACTTATTATATCGCTTATTAAATTCAGAATGTCTTTTAATATCCAACAGCAGTGATACTGACAGTGCCTTCTATTTTTATAATTTAAATTTTTTTCTGTCGGATACCACTTTTAGTTAGATTTCTATGTTCTGAAGGCTTTTGCTTTATTCAAATGTGTATTAATTTATTTACTCTTAAAGGATTAAGGTAGATGTTGATGTAAAACTTAAAATAATATTTTTTCTTTAACCTAAACACTTCTACGGTCGTTTCTAACGCCGCTTTTATCAACTTTCAATTTAAAAAAAGAGGTTTTTCTACTGTCTTTTTGTTCGTATTATTTCGGAAACGACAGTTGCTCTTTCAAAAATTTTAAATGTCTTTTTCTCAAAATTGTTTATTTGAACTGGTGTAGATTCTAGAAAGTCAGTAATTAAGCTATCGGCTTCAAATATGGAGTAAAGATACTTGTGACATGTACCTATTTGGTGAACCATAAAATTTGGCTTTATATTTACTATATTTTCACATACGTGGCTTCTAAAAAAATCATTTTCATGTTTTCCCTAATATTTATATCCATATATATATAAATATATATGCACCAGGGTGTAAAATGATAGGAACGATCATGTAATTGACTAAAAAAATATATAATTATATTAAACCACATATAAACCGTATAAATTGATTTTATCAAACTAAATAAGCAATATAAATATAACGAAAACAGTGTAAAAAAATGTTATAATTATAATATAATACATCGCATTTTTACTGGACATGCAATAGGAGAGAAATCATAATAATGGAACAATTTTTCTAATCTATAAAAATATTATATGTCAATCGGGATACCTTTGTATTCAATGATTTACAAGCAACATTATGGCATAGTGTTTACATGGTTTTGAACTTCTCGAGGTGATAAAACACGCCATACCCATTGCTGCCAACTCTTACGCTTTTTTTTGTACCACAAAAATTTAATAGTAAATTTTACCTTTTCTAATCTCCGAAATCTTCCGATTAAGTAAACCAAAAATTTCTATTAACTTTTTCTGTTACAAAGAGCTTAAGAGTTCGCAGCTATGCATACCTCACAAACGGCAGATTTTAATACTGCTTTTGAATTATTCTGGACGATTTGACCACTTTTTCGGTAGATATTGCGTACTATAATCCCACAAACTTTCCCCATGGAATTTATTTAGGTCCAGGTTATTGACCTGCTAATCAAGTGTGGGAATCTCATTTATCTTCAAACCATTTTTTATGTCTTTTTCAGAGTGAATGGAGACATTGTCTTGATTAAAAAAGTAGTTAAAGTAAAGTAGTTACTTTTCCACTCTGGTTCAACAAGTGACGATCTAACATGTTAATATAGGTATGTCTATTTTGTCATCCTTATAGAAAAGCAATTATAAGCCTACATCCCGAGTAAAAGGCAACCTAAACCATTAGGGAGCCTCCACCTATTTGGCACGTGGAAAATACTTCTTTTTCCTTTCGAAGGCTATGCCAATATGAAGGATTTGAAACATCAAAATTAAAATTCTTTTCGGCACTGAAATAATTTTAAACAAATCAGTTTTTTGCTTCTTATATTTCGCTGCAAACTGAATGCAGGTTTTTTTTATTGCCAGATGTGAAACGCGGACCCCGACGTAGGTTCACATATTCAAGAATTCTCGCCATTTTTATTGATCTTCTAACAGCCCATACTGATGCTGGTGTCTTTATCTTGTTTCCAATTTTTTTCGCTGTCATTCTTTTGCTTCAGATCCGAACGAATAATCAAACTTTCGGATCGTTTCGAAAGCATTCTCAACGTCCCCCTCGATTTTGTAGTAACATAAGTAGCTGGATTCTGTAAGAAATTAAAAATGACAGTCTTTGAATGTTTAATTTTGGTCTGAATTCTTTGAGTGATATTCCGATGTTGCTATATTGCTCTCTTTCAAAGCCAGAAAACATTTTTCTCACCCTATCATCAAAATGTTTTGCGAACTAAATTAATGCACTCACAATCTATTTTAGCGTTGTTAAATGATTTGCAAAAATATCCACTAATCATGAACCGCGTTTTCAACATATTTACTGAGTTCTCATCATTTTGCTCCAACGTAAATTTAACAAAATAAATATTTTTAATTAGATTAAAATATACATATATATATATATATATGCAAATTGTATAAAGGATTAATTTAATATGAATTGAAATATCGTGCATTTACTTTTATCACAAAGATTTCCCCATTTGGATAGCAAACGGGAAATGATTTTTTTGTTTTTGTATCGTTCTTATGATTTTGCACCCTGATGTGTGTGTGTGTGTGTATATATATATATATAATGAAAATTAATTCTTTTCGATATTTCTACATTCACTTTAAAATTTAAAAATGCTTGTTTGTTTCAGAGCCACCGTGTATAAGCAGCTATACCCAACAGTCAGAAGTGTCCTGTGGTGGCGACTGCGAATCACTTTGTTGTTCTAAACATTTTGGTGAATAAATTAATTTTATTCTTATGGGATTTATTCTTTAACGTTTGTATGATTTAATAGTTATTTCAGTTAATAATAAATTGTTAATTTTTTTTAAACCTTAAAAAATTATTCTAATTGAAGGTACGTAACACGACATCCCCTTTTTATACAAATAGGGACAATAGTGTACTAAACTGTATTTCACAGATTTAATAAGAGAAAATACCTGTTCAAATATCTATTTTTGTTTTTCTGTAACGGTCTTATATAAGAGAATATTTGAAAACGACGGAACGTATGTTCGAACTATCATTCTCGTAGAAATGTATCGATCCACCCTCCAAACTGATTTTGAAAAATACTTATTTTTCCTATATGTATCGTATATTTTTAAACTTCTTTTCAAAATGTTGAAAAGAAGAATTTAAACCATTTTAACAAACACTTTATAACATTCTACAGCATTTCTGCAGTTTTCTATAAAGTTTTTAGAGCACGTTCTTTACCACGGTATATACGATTGGTTCGGATATATTTTTATGCTATATCTTATTTTTAATGAAACATGAAATAAAAATTCCAGTTGCTTATTGGTTCCAGCAACTTCCTATATAGTATATTTTTCTATAAAGCAAAAAAATTAATGTGGTCTCAATTTTTTCTGACATTGGACTCAAATAGACACAGAAAACTATGTTTGCGATATTTTAAAAGCGATTGTAGCTATTATTTCTATGGAGAAACTAAAAAAAAGGCTGGGAAACCCGTTCTTGATATTCAAAAATTAAGAAAATGCGAAAGAAATCTTTACATAAGACTAACTAGGAAACATTTACGTATTTAATATTATTTATCACTAGAACCGCCAAGGCGGTCATTTTGACCGTTTCGAAACTTTCTTTCCGTACCAATTTGTTTCTGTTTAGAGTATAACTTTCAGTTTCCGTGACTTTTCCTATAATTCGAAAAGCTATGATATGCCAGAGATAAATTTTCCAGTCAGCCAAAATTTATGAAGTATTGTAGTAGTATACCTTGAACCGCCGAAACGGTCAAAATGACCACCGTCAATTTTAATGCACATTTTATCTAGTAGATGTTGTAACAGTCCATACTTCATACAACCATACTTCAACAAAGGTTATAACATTATCACAGATAACTTCTTTACTTCACTGTCCCTTGCAGAGAAGATGAAGTCACCAAAAACAAGCATTGTTGGCACAGTCAATCGCGGACGAAAAACAAAATTCCACAGGCCATAAAGTCTAAAAAAAGTCTTTGTACAGTAGCCAAATTCTTGCCAAAGATGATATTATGTTGAGTTTACCAAGGGAAGAAAAATAAATATAATTTAATTCTAAGTTCCCGACATCCATCAGTTACATTTGAAACTGGAGATAAACACTTATCAGAAATTGTAAAGTTCTATAATTCTACAAAATTTGGCGTCGACGTGCTCGACCAAAAGGCACGGAAGTATTCTACAAAAGCTGTTTCTAGACGAAGACCTCAACAAGTGTTTTATAATTTTCTTGATCTAGCAGGCATCAATTCTGAAAAAGGTTTTACGTACCAGTATTTTGTTAAAGAAAAACCCGCTTTCTTTAATCCCTTTATATTATTCTTAGTATTTTCCAGAAGAAAATACTGACAGTTTCCTCTTTTTTTCACTGTGTTTTTCCCTGACCACTTGCCACCCTGTATATTGTATTGCTCAGGGGATAACTAGAAATGTTTGTTTACACCAAGTTTATTCTTGTTTTTAGCAATTTCGATTTCTCGTGAAAAATATTTTTTACTATAAAAATATTCTTAAAATAAAGAATACAAATAATATATATATATATATATCTCAATATAATATAATTATAACTTAATGAAATATAAAAAAATATAATAAAAATTATGAAATATTATTATATGGTCAATGATGGTAATAATAGTAATAAACGATACTAAGAGTAAAAAATGGCAAGTAAACAATAGTTGAGCATGGTAATCCATATCGGTCAAAATCACCGTTTTGGCGATAATAGGTATACGTTTTTGCCGACGGTTCTAGTGCTAAACCTTTCCGGCATAGAAAATTTCTGTTTGTAAAATGATGAAATGATTGACTGATACCAGAATTTGCAAACGAACTTCGTAGAAAGTAAAAACTTGTTCTTCTAAACTTTCATTGTAAAATCAAAATTTTATTAAAATATTCTTGGTGCCAATTGTAAATTTGGAATTAAAATTAGGTGCTCCAGCCATGGGAATACTGCGCTTGAAAAGGTTAAAGGCTGTTTTACTAAGCCAGTTTCTCAAGTAATTAATTTGCATTTAATGATTTCTTAAAAATAAATTATATGTAATAAAGAAAGTTTCAAAAATGATGAAATTTACAATTTTCGTATGTATAAATAATAGCTGCCAAATGTTAGAAAAAAACATCTAATCTCTTCAAATTAAATCATTCCGGCACGAGTAATGAAAGAACAGAAATACCTTGAACTTTTAAGTAGTTCAAAATGATTGGAAATCACAGATCGTAAATACAAGTGTTTCACTCTAAAGGTGAAATAATTTTAATGTGTAATCAAGGACAGACTCTAACTCATACAACCTTTTTAATTTAATTTCTTTTTAATCTAGAATAAGCACTTTAAATGTAAGGAGCAAAAATGTGAGCACAAGAATTAATATGTAGTTTTTAACAGTATATAAAAAATATTTTTAAGCCACAATCGTGAAAATAATTTCAAACATGAAATACATTAAATTACTAATCTTAGCCCTAATTTTTTTCTCCGGGGGGGGGGGGGCACTTTTATAAATTTTGCGGACATCATTCATGCCCCCTGGTGGCAAATTTTGGGGGAGGGACTCGGGAGTGCATAACATGAATAAGTGGTCAAAGGTCGAAAAATGCCCCCCTTTGGGTCTACTACCGCGCCTCCTGGAATACATCCTCCCCCTCTCTTTGAAATACCGGTTGCACAAATGTGTTACTGTGCACACTGAATATATAGAAAAGGACTCATAAAATGTAACAATTTCATAAATTCCACTCAATTATTTCTATATGAGGGCAAAAACTTATTAATACACCCTCGTATGTGATTAATTGAAATTTGTCTATCTAATTATACAGTTTAGAATAAAGGTTTTAAATTGTTTAAACTTTTTTGAATCTGAATATTACTTAAAATTTACCTAAATCGTGAAGCCTTGTCATTTTCAAAAACTCTTGGCACCGAAAATTACTGTGTCATTCTCTCTGCTAGGATTGATAGTATTTACATTATTTTTGGTGGATGGATATATTGTCATTTCTTCTACCGCTACACTTCTTTAATGAATTGTTATGTTTAAACCTACAGATAAGTTCCTACAAAGTTGTCCAAACCTTAATCTACTAAGATTAATCAAGAATTTCTCAGACAGTACTAAGAGTAATTCTTTGACATTCGGTGGTATGTTATTGTTTGTCGCATTAATGCATATAGTTTAAGGTATTTTTAGATCATATATAAGGATTGAAGAAATTATATTCTATACGAATGAACAAAAGAATTCCATCTTCGAAGAAGTCCAGAACGAGTGAAAAGAACATTACAAGATAAGTTCAGATAGTCAAAATTTGACCAGTATGTACAATAAACAACGAGATTAGAAAGGGTCCCAAGTTTCAGAAATTGCGAAGGTTCTTCTTTGCCAATGCTCTTGATGCAGCAAACTGTAGCAACTTGATGCTGGCAGCTATCTTTCTTGTTGGTGATAATTCAGGTAAGGAGATCTCGTCCTGGATTTGTTCACTTGGTTTATTGTTACGTTAATTCAAATTCCTTGATGCCACGGATAATAAAATTTTTTTAAATAACTGCATTTAATGCTATCTGAGAAATAGACGTTTAATCTTCTTAAACAGGTTTTGGACCACACTCTTACATATACAAAAAAAGAATGAAAAATATGATAGATTACTCAATAAATTTAAAGTTCATTTAACTTATATCTTATGATACGATAAAGTATGTATAATACTTGCTGAGAAACAGAATTGTAAGATGCAGTATTACTGGAAGTACACCTCTTTTTGACATACAAATTTTTGTGAATGGGAATTTCTGCCACATTAGACAATCACGTAATCAGTCGCGTAAATTAAAACTTTAAATATTTTTCTGGACTATTGAGTATCATAATTGCTATTGCAGTGTAAACTGCTTATAAAAAATCTGATGGGAGCAAGAAAACTGTTCGTTGTACTCAGGATTGTAATAAATGTTGTGTATATTTGTTGATTAACATGGCGCATACTGTGCGAGTAAAATTACCTTCAATACATAATATCAAAACCTCCAATTGAAATTTCTGCCACATTAGACAATCACGTAACCAGTCGCGTAAATTAAAACTTTAAATATTTTTCTGGACTATTGAGTATCATAATTGCTATTGCAGTGTAAAGTGCTTATAAAAAATCTGATGGGAGCAAGAAAACTGTTCGTTGTACTCAGGATTGTAATAAATGTTGTGTATATTTGTTGATTAACATGGCGCATACTGTGCGAGTAAAATAACCTTCAATACATAATATCAAAACCTCATATTGAAATTCAATAACAATTTTGTAATTTTTCAATTGATTTATCACAACTGATGAATACATGGCAGTTTTAAATAACATAAAAATGACATACATTACTTATTTTTAAAAAGTTTCCTGCGAAAAAATTCTATACATCTTAACAACTTTCAAAATACATTCAATTTAATTTGTTTTTAGAGTTTGTTATGTTGCACTTAACGGAATATTTTTGTACGATACATAATATATTTAAAAATTTGAATTTTCGAGTACTCTTTACAGACGGTTTAAAATACAAAGGAAAATGTTACAATTTGTAAAGATTTTAAAATGTTCTATTTATTCAAATATTCGTTTTAACTGGGATCGTATTTTCACCACTTCTCCTATATATACAGGGTGTTGGCGAATTCGATCTACAAATTCAGAGGGGTGTTTCAGAAATAATAATAAATAAAATATTTTCCAGTGTTTGTGTACCTTACTAAATTTTCAATCCAAATATTTATCGTGAAATATATATTGAATATTTTTAATATTTTACAGAATTTTATTTTCGATAATTAATTTTTTCAAATTATTCATATTATCGTACATTCAATAAAATCCATTTAGGGTAATATCCTGTCTAAAACAGACCTTTTTTAAGGAACTTTATTTCAAAGATTTTTTTTAGGAAATTTTAAAATGTTTATTAAATTAATTATAGTTTTAACTTGATTTACAAGTAGTTTTTATTACTGTTTGAACAATTTTTTAGAAAACAGATGTTTAAGATTTAGGAAGCTTGGGAGAAAGTAAACTCTAAATAAAGGCTAATTTTGTCTATATTGCCTTCAATACAGACTTTCTAATGGAAAACTAGAAAATGAATAACAGAATGAAAAATAGTAATGTTCCTCGCATAATCCAGGAACTTTTCAACTTTTTGTACGTTTTTATAATAACCAAATAATTTGCACAATATATATATATATATATATATTTGTCGTGCGTTTGCATACCATGTGCAGAAGGATATTTTAAAACAACTGGGATTTTATTCGGTATGTTGTGTAATATTTCTATTTTTATGCTATAAATTAAATATTTAAAAGGTTGTATTGTTTTATCCATTTCATGTCATTTGATATTATTCTGTTTTCATCTTAAAACTATTCTCTGGGTCATATTTGTTGTTTGAGTACCAGGAGAAAAAAAAATTTCAGCTTTTAGCTTTTTTTCTCACAGAAAACAACCGATTTGCTTATATCATTGAATTCTGTACTCTTGAAAACGTAGTTCAATATATAAGTATTTCAATTATTTTTTTCGGTATCCATATTCTTCTTTTTCTCTTCCACATTAATTCTTGTAATTAAGTATAAGGCACTTTATTTTTTACATGCAGTTGTATATTATAGGCTTGTGGTACTCATTCACAATATTGCGGTTTTTGATGATGGTCGGTAATGTTTAATTAATGGTTATATATATATATATATATATAACTTCCTTTTCTGAAACATTTTTATCATAACTTCTGGCTTTAAGCATGTCGACGGCTATTACTTCGAAGTATTGGTGGCAATTAGCTCGCTAGCAAGAAGGTTCGCCATCTTTGCCGTACAAAGCAAGTCATCCGTGACCTTACACATTAACAAAAAATCTATGAACGTTCCTTGGAAGTAGATGTGCAGTAGGGTTGCCCAATATTTCCAAGGAATATTTGTTCGAAATAACAGGGACTTAACTGAATAATTCTGAAAAGTACCGCAGAAATATCAATAATATTCCTGTGAAACATCAGGAATGTTCCTGTTCATTTCACAAGCGAGGTTACAGATTTTTCAGTAGAACTTTCCAGAATTACTCGGCAAATTTTAATTTATTTTTAATAAATATTTTTAGTTATATATATATATATACAGCTGCAAACTTTCCACTAATTTTAAGTAATATCTGGATTTATTTGACCGAGGTTAACCACGTTTCGAACCAGAAACTTTATTTATTTAATTTCAGGTTTCTACGTGGAACATGTTCAATTTAATTTCTTTGAAAAAATTCTGGATTCAAACGCATTAAACAAGTGTCAAATTAACGCACGTATAACGGAAGATTAGTTTGAGCCATAGGTTGACACCTATGTATATATATATATATATATACCGTAATTTCAGGTGTATAGCCCGCGGATCAAAAAATCGTGTTTCGACACAGAAATTTTTTTAAATAAAATGTAACTTTTTAGATCACGGTAAATATTGGTCTTCAAATACTAAATAAAATTTCTGGGTCCAAACTGAATTGTTTGATCTGCGAGCTATACACCGGAAATTACGGTATATATATATATATATGTAGCACAGCGCAAACAGACCACTAGCAACCACAATTTGAGAATGTAAATTCTCGATATAAAATGAAAGAACACGTATCATGGGAGCGTGGTTTCTTATCCGCTACCAATTTACATATACAGTGGTGGTCAAAAGTTTCCGGCCAGCATAAAATTTTTGGTTAATTTGTAAGTCTACCTATATGAAGAGGAATCTCAAAGTGATACTTATATACTTTATTTACATAATAGATAGGAACTTATTTATGGAATAAAAAATAAATATTAATAAATTTAATTGACAAAATTAATTGCAAAAGAAAACGCATGTTCTCAAAAGTTTCCGGCCACCTTGGCAAGTTTGGAAAAAATGGTGTTATAACAGACAATAACAGTGATCAACAACATTTACAATTAGTATTTTGTATTCATGCATTTAGCAATATGTACTGCGGCGCAGCAACGTGGCATCGATTCAATGAACGGTTGTAGATCTTCAATGTTAAGTTTTTTCCACGGTTCTTGCAATTTTTGTGAAAATGCTGCTGAATTGGAATATTTATAATTCCACACACGTTTTCAAGTTAGTTTCAAAGATTTTCTATAGGATTCAGATCGGGTGATTGGGCTGTCCGTTTCAAAAGCGGAAATTTTTGTGCGAAAGCCACTGCTTAACGAGCTTGCATGTATGCTTTTGGTCGTTATCAGGATAAAACAAATAGTTGCGACTGCAATTTTTCCTCCAAAAAGGCAGCAAATGATCTTGCAAGATATCCTTATGCATTGCATATTCATCGTGCCGCGGATTTCAAATACGGGCAGGCACATATTCAAGAAAATGCTCCCAAAGCATAACGTGTCTTCCGCCATGCTTCATTGTAGGAATAACATATCTCGAATCTTATATTTTGATTTTAGGTCGTCGGTTGTAGTGTCTGTTATCACTCCCAAAAAGATTGAATGTCGATTCATCGGAAAATAGTACTTTTTTCCAGTTTACAGTTGACCAGTTTTTGTATTCCTTGGCAAATGCAAGTCGGGCCCTCTGATGTTTTTACTTATGAAAGGTTTTTAAACACCTACCGTTTCATAAAGTCTTATGTCACGTAAGCGTCTTGACACGGTAGACCGACTTATTTCAGCAATATTTTAACACCGGAAATCGCGGGAATTGCAGAGGTATTTTTATACGGGTCGTCGACTGCTTTTCTCCCGATAGTTCTGTCCACAACAATAGTCGTTTTCCGGGGTCCCCCGGACCGTGGCAAATTCCAAAGGCCATGACCATCTTTATATTTTTTTAAAATATCGTTCACAGCAAGTTTTCCGATCGACAATTTTTCCGCAATCTCACGAGAGGATTGTCCCCTTAGCGACAAACAAATCACTCGTTTAGGAACAATAAATTGTTCAACTTTTCATTTTTGAGTTTCAAATACGTTATTCACATTGATTAATTAACAAACACCGCCTAAAAAAACACTTTACCGATATCAAAAACTAACGGATGACAAATGGCCGGAAACTTTTGCACACGCGAATTTTGAATTCCTCCCCTTTGCATCAAGTATCTTCAGTATCCAATCAAAATGATCACGTTGTCAGAGGTACTTTGCTTATTCCTAACATTTGGAGCAATTGTGCTTCTTCTTCGCTGAAACGTTCGGTCAAACAAATCAAAGAAACTAACTAGCCGGAAACTTTTGACCGCCAATGTACATATGATTAAGCCTTTTAGTTTAAACTGGTGGTAATAGAATTTATTTTTAGTAAGTAAAGGCAGGGAAAATTATTACATCGTAAACCATTTCGAAAGATGTTAAACATTTTAACTTTAAGAAAACGCAAACTGTATTGTGTATACCAGGGGTGGCAAACCCCTGCGCCAGCATTGCAAACTATCATCAGTATTTCTCAATAGTGACTTATTTAATGACAGAAGTTCTGCAGTTAATGTTTCAAAGTAGGAAACCATAATATTTCAGGAAATGCTTTGATTATTATAAAAAGGCTTGAAAAGAGCAAATGTTTCTGGAATATGCGCGGAACCATTTGTTTTAATCTCTAAAGGTTAAAATTTTTAACTGCAATCAAATGTGTTTAAGATGTGATAATTTTACTCTGTGTTTACTTACTAACGAAAATTTTCATTGCCACCAGTTTTCACTAAAATCAATGTTGAAATATATTTCGCCTGCATTTTTAAATTCGTGCTTGCTTGGTTCCGGTGCGTACCTATACCATTAAGGATCCCTACTCATGCAAAGGTCTCCCATTGCATACCATATGGTAAGCGTTTGCGTGGATGTTACTGGGTGTATGTTTTCGCTGCACAGTAAAAAATACATTTTATTAAAAGTGGCAGAATATTTACTGCATAAATCTAGAACCTTCCGGTGAAATTTAAGAAATTTTCTGTTGACAACGAAAACGTTGCGTTGCAATGTAATTAAGCTTCTTGAAAAGTAAACAAAAACACTCAGGGTGTTTCGCAGAAAGCTTACTCATCTTTCAGTAGAATGTATTCCGTAAATTTTCATTTATTTACAAGAAATGTTCCTTGGAAATGATAGACAACACAGCTGTCCATTATATCTAAGGAACGTTCCCGGATTTTTTTACAGTGTATGTAATATTCATGGGTTAACATTACGCTTATATATATACAAGGTGTTGCCAAATTCGACTGACAGATTCAGAGGGATGATAGTAGGCCTCAAGATGATGAAAAATTGCCATAGAACATGGGATCGCAAACCACTTATTTAGGCAAAAATGCAGGGTTTTTCATCCTAACTGAACTTGGGTTTCACGGTAATAATTTTGAGGGAAAAAAAATGCAATGAACATGATACGATATGTACCTTGTTCTGTGGAAAATGATATAGCATCACGAAAAGTTTTGGAAAAACAAGATGCTCAAGCAATCGATGATACCGCATTAACTAGTAATAGCAGTCCAAAATGTGGAGCGTCAAGCGCATGCTGCTGACACATACAGTAGAAACTTCCAGCCCTTTTATTAATCTTATCACATTTACAACAAAGGTGAGAAATTCTATTAAAAGTTTTATTATAATATACTTAAGTTTTTTTTTAAGTTATTACCTTCAACCCAAATTGAGTTAGGGTAGAACACCTTATACTTTTGATTACATACGTGATTTGCGATGCCATGTTGTATGGTATTTTTTCATCCTCTTGATGCCTACTATCACCCCCTCGAATTTATCGGGTGAATTTGGCAACGCCCTGTATATACATTTTCAGAGAATATTTTTTTTTTTCTGTTTCGTTTAAAGAACGACTTCACTTTAACTCAAAAATTCATCATTTTTTCAACGCTTTCAAATTTATACGTTTAAATTTGCATGATCTCCGACAAGCAAAATTCTACTGAGTATGGAATTTATATCCAGTGGAACTGACATTTTCGGTAAAATATTCTACTTTTAAGGAAAACTTTCTAAAAGTTACGCTTTTTAAATTAAAAAAAACTGTCATTTCTTGAACATTTTATTTTTATTAGATGTATTTAGCATGCAAATATCATACTGAATTTTGAAATGAACTTATAATAATAATAGTAACAGAAAAAGTGATGGTGCATGTTGTATATTAATAAGATTACATTATATATTTTTAAAAAAGCGTGTTTACAAAGCTTGCAGAATTTCTGAAATTTTTACGTTTGCTAGCACTATTATCAAATAGTAAACTTTGTGGTATATTTCTATTTCAGATGTTAAAGATATCTACCATGAAGATTTTTCTTTTAAAATAGTGGTAGCTAATGTAGGAAAATTTAGAAATACAAGAACCATGTGTTTACTAAGAACTCGCCAAAAAGAGAGTAAAATTTCAATATTTCTGAAAATTGAAACTGACAAGGTTAGGTCCCGTGGTTGGGGTCACCGATTTCGATGAACGTTTGTGTATCGATAGAGTATAGTTATATATAAATATATGACAGTCATAAAGCTCAAACCCCAGGGGGGGGGGGGGTCTTGAGAAAATAAGTCGCAAAATTTATGCTACAGTTTATAATCTGGTAAATTTCCTTCTTTGGCCAGCGGCTCAGTAGCATGGTCGGCAGCAGGGTGGATTTGAGTTTTTTCTACATGAGTTCGATATTCATCAATCATTTTCGAACCGCAATTGAAAAAAATATGTATAATTATTGAAATTTACAAAAATTTGAATTAAATGTATGTTTTGTAGCATATAAGTGCTTTTTTAACTACGAAATCCCGCGTGTTTTAAATATATGTTGAAAAGTAAGGGGAAAAAATAGGCATATTTATATGTCTATAGCCGAGAAACTGTTGTTATTTAAAATAATTAACATAAATTATTAACATAATTTAAATAATTGTTGTTATTTAAAATAATTTAGAGTTATTTCAATGAATATTTGCTATTTTTAACAGAGAAATAAATTAAAATACATGGAGACAAATATATTATTTTCATTTTGTTTCCCCATTCAAATACTTCAAATATTTCATGGTTTATTAAAAAGATTCTTTTATATTTTTAATATGATTTTTTCAAGTGTGGGATTCTGTATTTTTGATTAGAATAAATGTCTACGTAGTAATTTTTTTCGGACAATTTTTTTTCTTGTTTAATCTTTTTATTTAATGCAGATTGTTTATATAAATACAATTTTAACTGTGAATATTTGCATGTTTACATATTTAATGAAAAATAAAGATAAATAAATAATAGTAATAATAAACTGGAAAAAGGTCATTTGAAACTTTTACAGACCATAAAATTAGGGTAAAAAAATTATTAATTGTTATTTACAAAATAAGTTACTATTTTTCGCAGTGAAATAAATGTATCATGTTTTAACAACTAGCTTTTTAACTTTTGAATTTTTTAAATTATGATTACAGTTAGAATAACTGTCTAGGTGCTTAAAAATAAATTCTAAAAAGATATTGAATTGCTGAGAATTGTTATTACTTAGGCAATAATTACAAAACCAAAAATCAAAAAAAAAAGTCCTAAAAAGAAATTTAAAAACTGTATTAAAAATCATCAATTATTCGAAATACTTTCATAACGAAACAATATTAAAATAATATAATTATCCACGCATTTGTATCACGTGTTTTAAATTATTTCTCTGTGAAAAATACTAGATTATTCATTGTAACTGTAAATAATTTAAATAACAAAAAAAAAAAAAATTCTGGTCTATAGATATATAATTATGCCTTTTATTTATTTATTTTTTTTTTTACTTTTCATCATATGTTTAAACATGCAAAATTTGGTAGTTAAAAAAGCACTTATATACATAACGTTATACATAACGTACATTTAATTCATATTTTTCGTAAATTTCAATTATTATACATACGTTTTCAGTTCCGATTCGAAAATGATTGATGAAAATTTTTGTTCCGAAAAATAAGTCCGAGCAGGATTCGAACTCGGGTAGAAAAATCCCAAATCCAGCATGCTACCGACCATGCAACTGAGCCGCTTGCCAAAGACGGAAATTTAAATGATTATAAACTGTAGCGTAAACTTTGCCACTTATTTTCTTAAAACCCCCTGGGAAGGGGGGGGGGCACACCCTTAAAACCATATTACGCTTTAGGACTGTCATATATTTATATACTAACTATACTCTATGGATACACAAATGTTCATCGCATTCGGTGACCGCAAACTCGGGATCTTCCCTTGTGAACCGTAAACTGAGTTGAAGTGTTCCATGTGAATTGTATATTGTATTGCACAGTTTTGGGCAAAATTAAATTTTAAAATTTTATATAACAGATAGAGTTCTTGAGCGCAAGTGGAATAAGTTTTCTTCAGAAATTAGCATTATAATTTGGGTTAAAAGAAATTAAAACTGTTGTCAAATATTTATAATTGTAAATATTCAGGATCTGTAACGGAGGTGGACAGTGCAAAAGAATTTCGAAGATTCGGCATAGTTAGAAACTAGATAAGATTTAAATGAGGTTATTAAACTTTATTTTTAAACACTTCAAAAGTACAATCCAGCATGTTTTTATATATTGTTTTTTATAAGCGTCTGTAAATATTATTCCACCTGTAAATACTCATTTAGAATACATATTTTTCTCTATATGAAAAGGCATGATTTTGTGTCACTGTATATTATATATGTCCGGTTTAACATTTAAAGAAAAAAGTCAATTTCCTCTCGGTTTATGCACTTAGCTTAGCAATGAGTATATAAATCTGTTTTGAAAACATATGTACTCATTTTGTTGAGTATTCTAGCTGATCCGCTCAGCTTTGCCCGGGCCTGTGATAATAATGTTCAATATACCTAAAATCCAAAATCATTAAGCTCAACTTTCCACCAGGGGGCATACTCTATTCTGAACAATCCTCTATCGGATAGAAACTCCGTTAAGTAACCTATCTAGATATATAATAGTTGAGAGGGTAGGGATTCAAATAAGAGATAAAACCCTGGGAGCAAATGGGAGGGCGAGTGTACATAATATGAAGGGCAGTTCAATGATATATTACATTAGGGATCGGAAAAAGATACAAAACTGTCCCCCTGGGTGGAACCGAAGTCAGAAACGGTCCGCCCGCACGGAGATACCCTTTTGGTCAATTTTTCAAGAAGCTGCGATATAAGAGGCTCAGGTAATTAGGGGCTAAGTTACCTAATCAATGATTTAAATGAAATGGGGGCAATAGGAGGCGGGGAATACATAACATGAAAGAGTGGTCAGATGGCTGTCCAATGATGTATCACATGATGAGTCTGTAAAAGTTAGAAAAGTGCCCCCGGGTGGCAAAGGAGGCCCTAAGGATCGGGGGCAGACAAACCGAGGTCAGAAACGGTTCACTCGTACCGAGTTACACCTTTGGTCACGTTTTGAAGAAAGGGCGATATAAGAGGAACAGATAATAGGGACCAAGATGTAGTCAAACGTTTCGTCAAGCTTTCACATTTTAATTGCCCTGTATCTGAGCCTCCCGCCTTTGGAATTCACCCTTCCTTTTATATTTTTTTATATTTTACAGAAGAATATGTATCCGAAGGCTCCATAAAAAAATCTGACTTAAAATAATGATATTTAGTAGAGAAAACACTACTGTTTAAATAATTTGCGGTAGGATTAAATGCAGAATAGCTTTTGATTTAAATAAAAAGGTTACAGGTGGATGTTTCCTATTTTTCGAATTTCTGATTTAGTATATTATTTTGCGTATATATACCAATTTTCAAATCCCTGCCTAAAATAGTTTTCAAATTTTCGATATACCTTATAATTTCTGACTGCGGTTTTATTCCAGAATAAATTTCTTTTTCTGTATAAAAATCAGTTTTTTATAAAATAGAAAGTTACCGTTGGATTTTTTTCTCCATCATATTTTAATAAAATAAAAAGTTTCCGGTGGATTTTTTTTCATTTTTCGAATTTCTGAAATAGAAGTATTTTGCGTATATATGTCAATTTTCAAATCCCTACCTGGAATAGTTTTAAAATACTTATCCACTTCAATTCTTAATTTTCAGTTACAGATTCTTATTTCTGAATAGGCTTTCTATAATAGTATTTTCAAACATATGATCAATTCTAACTTTAACGAACGCGTAATACATTAATCCTCCATATAGTTAGTTTGATGTGCGTAATTTTTATTCTTCAAACTATTCAGATAAAATATTTCTGATATGTAGATACACGCTTACGAAGCATTTTGTCTTGAAATCTGTAAAATTTAGTAGTATGAGATTATATTTATAGATATGATTGTTTTAAGTACATATTATTAATCATATTATGTAGGCATGTCCTGCACAAGTTTATGATACAGTTGTACTTAAAAGGGAAGATGTCCAAGGTTCAGGTTCTTACTTTTAAAGAGATTTCATTAAAAGTGTATTATTTTTAAAAAATTTAACAATTTAGAATTTAGTGAATGCTTGTTAAGGAATAATGCACTAAGTCACGGGGATTAGAAAAGATTATTAGGGGATTATTCATTATAGGTGGTTATTATAGGGGGTTATTAAAGATTATTCGGGCATTAGAAAAGAATTTTTGTGCTTACCCTTTTTCATTTAATTATTCTGCGTTAATTTTTAATTTTTGTTAAATATATTGCCTAAAAGCATTTGCATGAGGCGTGCAATTTAATTATAAATCTACGAAAGTGCCCTATTTTCATTTATGCATGCAGTTTAGTTAGTGTTTTAATAGTTAATATTTTACACTGAACTAATGCTAGCATGAGAATAAATACATTAAAATGAGTGATTTGTTAGTTTGGCTTATATTATAGCATGCAAGATATAGTATCGTCCGGTAAAAACTATTTCTCATTTTCTCAAACTGTGTAAATTCTCCATTTTGCTCACGCAACGGCTATAAATTAATCCATGAGAACATTTTCTTTTTCCTGAAGAGTTATACTGTAATTTTTACAAGAAAGGAACTTGTAGAAATGATTAATAGGCAAAATTATATGTTTATATTAAAATATACTGTGAAATGTAAAATAAATTAATCCCAACCTAATTTGTATAATACCTTTATGAAAGGCATTTATTCATTTAAGAGATACATTAACCTTTAATTGTTTAAATGATTGACTGTATAATACTAATAAATAAAATAAATAAATAAAGCATGTGGTATGTGTAAATTCACTCTTTCCAGCACAATAAGGATATAGAGGAAAATGCTCAAATATCGCGCCCCTAAGGAAATTAGTAATTTTGAAAATAATTATGGAGCGAAAAATGCCCCAAAATCAAATTAAGTAGTTCCTTTTCTTACCAGCAGAAGCTAATGCAGTAATTGTACAAAATAATTTGCACTTACCTTGTAAAGGACAAGTGACTCGCCTATAAAGGGTCTCTAGTATTTTGAATGTGAGCGCGACGTCAAACATTTAACTTGTGTCGCGTAACAGAGAACTCTCTATACTATTTTACTCTAATTTTCCAAGATACGTGTGAATCTCTTTGATTCTATATGGTTACTTGTTTTCGCTGTTATTTTATGCAAATTAGGCTCGTTGCTCAATCTGTAGAGTATATAAGGTGAATCTCAAGTATGTGACCAAAGCGATATAAGTAAGCGTACAAACTTAATACTGGAATCGGGCGTAAATTAACACAGTTGCGCCATCTTGTGGACGGGGTGAAAATCCACATACGCGGGCTTTTAGTGTGACTTCTATGACAGGATATCTACCATCTGCGCATATTTTCTAAATCTTTAGTCACTCATGGAACTAAATTTTGTTTGCCACATTTATCGCAAAATAATGGCGTAGCGAGAGGGGCGTCCAGATGCACTTGACACCACGAAGTTTTGTTTGCCTTATCAGAGACATCTCAGCTATTAATCAAGGTGAAAAAAAACTTTACAATTTTAGTGGTGTAAAGTAAGAAAACAGTTAGGCATCTTCCTGTAGTTTAACCCCGTCCGCTACGTGGCGTGCGACCTTGATTGATGTTACATCTCCCATTTAAGACAGGACGCTTACTTATATCACTTTGTGTGGGACTTCTGATTTGGGTCGAGTTCTGCCTCTGAAGGTGTTTTAGGTCTGTGTGAAGGAATTTTACGCCACGTGGATTGTGATTGAAGCTTCACCTTTACTAAGAAGTTTTGCTTCATAGTTTGAATAAATAAAGTTCTGTTTGACAACCACAGGTTGTCAGATATATTGTAGTGAAGATTTAATTTGTATTTAAGTTGCAGCTCAAGGTATAATTTCAGCGTGTTGCTATCAATGTGAACTATCGAGGAGGCTAATGTGAGTTGAATCTTTAATATTTCTTAATAAATTTGTGAATGCTCTTGTTTGTCCCCTGATTAGTCGTAGGCTAATTTTTGGAATAAACTCTTATCACTTCCTGGCCCGATTTGTTTAAATAAAGGTGTTTTTTAGATTTTATATTGGAATATGACTGCATTATTACGTAGCGGCTTTGCCGGAGTCGTTACAACCTGTGACTAATCTAAAAACGAAAGTCAGTGGTGGAAAACTGGCGCAGAGGAGGAGCCTATTGACACCACTATTTTTTTATAGTATTATTCACCTTAATAAAAACTCAGAAATTCTGTTATGAGATAAGCCAAAAAACACTTCTAAAATTTAGTGGTGTCTATAAACTCCACCTCTGCGCCAATTTTCCACCACTGCGAAAGTAAATAAATTCTTACTTTAAATAATCACTGAATATCTGCCCTTGAATCGAGAAAATAATACCATACGGAATTACTGGTCAGAATGCGAAATTTCGAATTTAAAAAAAGGCCTGACTGGCAACCCTGATCTCACTGTCAACACTTGATTTGGAAGTATATAAGTGTTTCATAAGCTTAACAAGAAGTAGCAGAAATATCTAAAAAAGTTAAGAAGTGGGAACAATTAAGGCGAGGGGATGAATTTTGAGCATTTTATTCTTTTCTTAAGTCGAATGAGTTAGGTTAAATGTACGAAAAAAAATCTGTTGAGTTTGTTGAAAAATAATGGCACAAGAGAAGATTGTGAAGTTACTGTCATACTGTTAAAGATCACTTTCTTTGACAGTAAAAAAAATTGTTTAACAGTGAAATACAGAGTTTAACCATTTTAAAGAGCGAAACTTGGTAAGAGAACCAGCTATTTTTCATAAAATAAACGGTTTTTCCTGATAGCTAGTGTTCGAATTATTTTCTTTAGAAACAACTGATTTATTTACAGTGTAGCTGCCTTTTTGAATGATGTTAGTATTCATTTTTCTAATTTTCACTTTAATTTAATGCCATAATACTTTGTGAATTATTTTTATCAACAAAACATGAGATATTTTAGATAAAATTTAAAAAACAACAGTACAAACAACATATGCAATAATATATTGTCCTTTAAAAACCATTGATTACACAGCGTTTGGGTTTTTGGTAGCAGACTCCTTTTATAATATGTTAAAACATTTCAAACGACTTGCCCAATTTTTATTTTTTCTTGACCGAAAAAAGTGTTATAAATAAAAAGATAAAGTAAACAAGTTTAATTTTATATTTTTTATAGATTTTTACATTTTAAATAGTTTTATTTACAATGCATTAAAAAAAAATAAATTCCTAATTCTCTTAGACAGCACATTCTGAAACAAAAAATTAAACATTTTGTGCAACATTTATTAATGTTTTAGCACGTTAAAAGTAACCTTTTAACGAAAAAGTTTTCTTTTAACCACAAAATAAGAAAATAAATAAAATAAAGCATTATAATTTATGAATAATAATAATAATAATAGCAACAACAATATTATTAAAAACTATAATATTATAAAATTTAACGTCTTACTTAAAATACGTCTTTTTTCTTTTGTAAATTACTTTTACAAAACATTAAGGTTTAATAATTTTAAGAAAATAAAACAAATACATATATTTCTATAAAAAATAGAGTTCTCTTTAAAATAATACATTAACTGTGTTTTCCAATTTCTAAAAATAGAGGTTATCCAATTCGTTATTAAAAGTTATTCAATACTTAATTTTATTATTATTACTATTTTGTTGGAGAGTTAAGTTTCTATGATTATGATGGTCCTATATAGATTTTATCCGTATCCAAAACGTGTATGTTTATCTATCTGACATGTGACTGTTTTTGGTCTTTCTTTTTCGAATTTTCAATCTGTAACATTTGTAAAAAATGTTATCGCCACGAAATTTGAATAGATTGTTAAGATATACAGTACTACTATACATTTTTAGAATAGTTCTCTTACCGCATAGTTTTTCTTTGGGGAAAGTATTAATTTAAGATCGGCAATTACATGCCAAATTAACCATGTTAACAACAATGGTATTAAAAGTGAAAATTGAAACAATAAAGGATTGCCACAAAACACACTCTTGAACGAAACCACTGTCGGTAAAGTAACAACTAAAAGTAACTAATACAACTAAAACTAGTACTTAGCAGCAATTCTATATGGTACCTGGTGTGGGATACCTGGTTAATTTTATTACTTATAAGCAGACGCATCAGTAATGATAAGGGATGGCGTCGATGAAGCCTGTCAGCGCCTATCCTAAAGGACTGCGCTTAGTGCAAGGGCACAGCTTGCAACACACTTTCTGCGGCTTTGGTACCAAGATGAAAGCTGTTGAAATGGTCTAGGCAAAAGTAGAAATCTGGAAATCTATTTGGAAAAGGTTCCGTGTTTTAAGAACGTAAAATCTAAATCTTATTCTAGATGTCAACAAGTATTGATTACATAATGATCGAAATTAAATAGATATTTTAAAAATTGTATAGCTAAAAGCAATTTTATAAAAACTGAACATGCATTAGTCAATTTCAGTAACATATTAAAATATCTCTAAGATCCCAACAATTTTGTGAGTATTAGAATGTGGGAAAACAAACAGGTGGAATATCAGACGAACATATATTTGACTAAAAATTCGTTAAATAACAAATATAAAGTGAAATACGTATTATGTTTATTAGGCAGACCAATGAGAAAGCAAATGTGTAAATCGGGATCAAAGCAAATTAATTTACCTCTTCATTGTGTATAGCTATGAAATTGTGAACAAAATATTTCTTTTTCGAAGTTTTAAAATTTGAAGATTCTTAGAGGTTGAGACAGTGAACTGTTTATTAAAATGTCATGTATTATTTTCAATAACGATAACGATATCTAAAATTAATGAATTACATTATAAACGTGTCACTTATTTCAGATTTCTGTTTATCCTAGTTAATGAATGATTGAATTTTTGTACGTCATGTATACTTTTAGGGCACGTTATACTTGTTAATATTATATGATTCTGTAAAAATTACGTATATTGCAATGATATTTTCAAATGTTTCTGCATATTTCACCAACATAAAGTTGTACTTATATGAACACTCTGTGAAACAGCTAGAAAGACCATGCAGATTGGAGAACTAAAATTAAAGATATTTCTCAATCACCATCCTTTAATTTGGCTTAGTGAATTTATTTAAACCAGGGGATCAATCTGGGCTTTCCGATTTACAGAACATAGGTGAAAACCATTTTTTGTATTCAAAACTAATAGATTTTTATGTTTAATATGTACGTTTAATATAACATTTGCCTATTAACTAACACCACCAAAAAGAATTTCTATGTGAAAAATATCAATTATGTCTTGAATTAAAGCTTTGAAATTTACTAAATGCGGTATTTTAGTATTAGCCATATGCCAGGAATTAATAGCTGAAGAAACAGTGAAAGATTTCTCTAGTTCCATTAGTATTTTAGATTCTCATTATATCACAGTTTATATTGGATTACATATTTATTCTATCTTTGTTTTATTTATTTATTTTATTGTCGAAGTTTGAATTTCTTTATGGAATATTAGCCAGAGACAAAGGCTGAACTATATTGTTTAAAACGCAAATGCGTTAATCTTCCATTTTCAGGCTGCATGAGATACAGATACATTAAAACAATCATGCTTGAAAATAATATTAAAACTATAAAAAATCCTTAAATTGAGATACAGTTCATCGATAAATTGCATTTGACAGTACATTCCCTACCTCCCTCCCTATTCTATGTAAAAAATTGAAATCGTGTGACGGTTAAAAATTAATAAATTTAGTTAAAATGCGCAATAAATTGTCTAGCTTGTTGCCACTGTTTATATAACGTCAACGTTACTCACGGACATGTTGTTACTTTAAAATATAGATTTGAGAAAATGCCAAATCAATTAAACATACTTTAAATAATTGGAGCGAATAGACAATGTTTGATTTCATTTGTATGGTCATGTAAAAGATGCTTAATGAATAACTGCCAACTTTTACGCTTTTATGTTATCACTGTTTTTGAAAATAAAAATAAAAAATTGACGTAGATAATAAAAAATTGACGTTCGATTTATTCATAGATTTTAACTGATTAAATAAGATAAAATTTATATTTAAAAAATGTAGTAACTAAAAAGAGTAAAATTTGGAAGCTATGTAAATGTTAAATAAATCCCTTTAGGTGGAGAACATGCTTTGTATGTGTATCTTAACCATTTAGCTCCACTGAACCTCATGTGATGCTCTTACTAAAAGAATATAAATCAGTGCGTGAAATTCGCTTTTCGACTAAAATTTATTTAAAATGACAAATTTTTCTCTTCTTCTAATATATTTTTAGATAAAGGAATTTTGCACAAAGCCTAATTAGATCTAGGGCAATATTGTTTTCGATTTAATATTTTTTCAGGAATGTTATGTTATTTTAATTTTTTATAGTATCTAAGGTACTTCAAATATTAAAATTGCTTCTATGTTAAATTTGGTTGTTTAAAATATGAAAAATCGCATATTGCTCATATCACTTATAGTATTCTTACAAGTAAAACTATTTTTCTGTAGGTTTTTCAAGGAAACAAATTTTAAAGAAAATGCTTCTCTATTTGTACTGGAAATGTGGAGCTATTTATAATTCGTTTTTTGTAAACAAACGTAAACAAACGGATTATTGACCTTGGATAATTTTCAATGTTCTCGCTACGTGACATTTGAATGAGTTTCGTAAATTATTTTATGAATTACTTCAATACGACAAATGAAGAAGTTTGTTGATATAAAAAGCAAAGTAATGGAAGTTAATTCAGTAACTTTTATTTATTTTTTTACGATCACGCAGCACGTAAATTGAATGGTTTATTTTTGACAGTATAAGAATATATCTAACCTTCTGAAGAAATCAGTTTATCAGATTCAAACTTGTAAGTTGTATTAAAAAATGTAACGATATGTACCTTATTTTGTATGAAATGTAATAACATCACAAAACAAGAAAAGTGCCCAGTTAAATTAATGGCATTGAGCTCACAGGCTATTCACACTAATTGTATACTATACTCTTATTTCAAAGAATAATGCCCTCAAAAAATAAATGAAGGGGGATTAGACTCCGTTTCCCCCCTTTATACTTAACCAATGAACCTCCAAATCTAATCAGGGAAGCTCCTTAACAGAATAAACAAGTATACCAAATTTGAAGGAAATCAGATAATTCTGCGTGAAAAACTATACCGCTAAATTAAGGGGGGGGGTCTAACCCCCCTTCCTCCCTCTATACTTAACTAATGAACCTCTAAATCTAATCAGAAAAGCTCCGTATCAGAATGAACATAGAAAAAAATTAAAGTAAATTGGATAATTCTGCATGAAAATCCATTTATCTAAATTAAGGGAAGGAGACTTGCCCCTATTCCTCCTTTTATACTTAACCAATGAACCTCCAAATCTAATGAAGGAAGCACCATATCGGAATAAACCGGTATATCAAATTTGAAGGAAATCGAATAATTCTGCATGAAAAACGCATTTATCTAAATTAAAAGGGGGTGCAAGCCTCCTCCCCCCCTTTATAGTTAACCAATAAACCTTCAAATTTAATCAAGGCAGCTCCTTAACATAATAAACCGGTATACCAAATTAAATTTGGAGCAATAACTCTGAATGAAAAACCCATTTATCTAGATTAAGGGTGTAGCTCCCCCTTTATACTTGACTAATGAACCTCCAAATCTAATCAAGGAAGCTTCTTAACGTAATAAACCGGTATACCAAAATTGGAGCAAATCGAATAATTCCGCATGAAAAACCCATTTATCTAAATTAAAGGGGGATAGCCCCCTTTCCCCCTTTATACTTAACTAATGAACCTCCAAATTTAATCAAGGAAACTCCTTAACATAATAAACCGGTATACCAAATTTGGAGCAAATCGAATATTTCTGCATGAAAAACCCATTTATCTAAATTAAGGGTTGGGACAGTCCCCCTTTCCCCCCTTTATACTTAACCAATGAACCCCAAAACTAATCAGGGAAGCGCCTTATCAGAATGAATCTAGAAAATTTTTTTGAAGCAAATCGGAAGCAAATTAAGAGTTATCGCGTTACATACATACATACCTACGTACGCACATACATACAGAACCGACGGGCACATTAGCTCTCAGGCTTTGATAGGCTGTGAGCTAAAAAGGGAATTTATTCGTTTTTTTAGGTAAAATACGGCGGGGGCGGTCATAAAGAAACTTTGTCGATATAAATCCCTATTGGCCGTCCCCGTAAAACCAATCGAAATGAAAGGTGAAATATTGTTATTTGAAGGTATGCGCTCGAGATTATGTGAACAATAGAGGGTTGCACGTTTACGGTTACTGTAAAAAAATTTTCGAAAATTTCGAGCAGCGCAATTAAAACATTAAATGTCGTTGGACCAGCACATGTAGCACGTAAAACGGTAACATAGGACAGTTGCAAAGAACTTAAAAATAATAAAAATAAGTAAATAACCAGTAGCAACAGGAACGAGATGATAATAAAAAGTTTTACTGAGATTGCATGTTTTCTAATCTACTTTTTAAAAGTACGATAAGCCAGGCCAGAAAACCACAACTAATTTTAAAGCATATTTAAATATTAGATTTTTAATTTTATACCGTTACATATCGATTGAAACATTATTTTTTTATTTTATTTGTTTTCAATTTATCAAAGTTCGGGTATAATTTATCATACCTGTAATATTCATTTAATTGAGTCGTATGCGGAGCACGGGTCGGGTACAACCCCACCCGTGCGTAAACAATTACGTATTTCTTTTCATCTGAAACATAGTTGTGCTCACACTTTTTGTAAAAATCCCAACAATCTGAACCGCAAGAATTTGTCTAGTGTGAACCCGACCTGCAGAAAGAAATTAGATTCATTCCGAGCCTAAAAAGCAAAATTCGGGATAACCCGACCCGATGTTTGACTCTATTGAACGATCCGGAGGTGTCCACTGTTCAGAGGTTTTACTATATTTGAATATTAAATAATATAGATTTGTTCAATCTTCTATGAAAAATATAAAAATGGTATTAGAGATACAATTGCTGATTTTTTCATAATGACATTGATACATGACTTACTTTTCTTTCATTGCGAGTTCGGTTCGGGTTGCGGGTTAAAATATTGCGGGTTCGGGTCGAGTTCAGGTTGAAATACTTCGGGTTCGGGTCGGCTTGCGGGTCGAGTAATTTTTTTTGTCGGGTTCGGACCGGGTTGAGGGTTGACTTAAAATGGAATGTGCGGGTTCGGGTCGGTTTGGGTCCTCTACTCCGTGGAAATAATAACATTTGCGGATGCCCGGATGCATCTTGAGTGTAACACACACGAATAAAGAATTTTTAAAAGATTAAAAAACAAAAAAACAATCTTAACATGGATTCCCAATAAATTTGAAACATTTATACTCTCATTCTTTTCTCAAAAAGTGCATAATTTTGCTAGTTACTTGCAATGAATACAATTTGTATACATTTTATACACAAAATATGAAAATAACGGAGTATCCGATCTCAATACCATGAGATGAACAAAAAATCTAAATAAATCTAAATAAAAGTACTTTTTGCAATTCACGGTAATAAGTTTCGGTTATGAAATAAAAACACTAACATATTAATATTTTCGGAATTCAAACAACTGCGTTTTGACAATACTATGGTACCTGCAGCCAGTGTTGCCAGATGGGCTACTTTTTTTAAATCAGATTCTTGATTGGCACCACTTTTTTAAAATGGTAAAATGTGCCTTATTTAATGACATATTAATTAAGTAAAAAACAAAGTGAATTTTACCGTTTCAAAAAAGTGGTGCCAATCAAGAAATCTTAATTTAAAAAAAGTAGCCCACTGGCAACACTGCCTGCAGCGGCAAAGTCTCATTCAGAACTTTCTGAAAAAGACGGAATGAAGAGATGCTTTTTTGCTAAATCTGCTAATCCAGTGTACTTAAGTTCACGACTCTTCCATCACTCAAAAGGGTTTAAGTCAAAACGAAGGTGCGGTTCAGTCAGATAGTTTTCAAAATGCATATTTTGATCTACAGAAGAAGACATAGTCTGCTGAAACAAAAATACAAGTGCTGATTTTCCATAAAAATCCTCCATTTGTTCTGTTGCTGATGAGTTGTCCCCTTGTTGGCGGTGTTGACTTAGCAATGACTTGACGTGGTCTCTGATAGTCCGTCGCGCTGCTGGTGGTTCATTCCCTAAATCTTTGAATCGTGGGTCCAGAATTGAGTTCACTTGTCGAGTATTCACAACAGAAGTGTTTTTCCAGTCCAGCTTAAACCTATCAATTAACTCTAATCGTACAAACATCTTAATCTTTGGACATAACAGTATCATTATCAGAGAGTTTCATGTAATTGCTTATTATTTTACTGACAATTGGGCGAAACATTGATACAGGAGAAGAGCTTACACGACATAAATCCACTGTGGCCATTTCTAAAGGTTTGAGAAGCTTAACTAGTTCTTCAATTCGTATCAATCCTCTGCCATAATTTCTATTTTTTAGCCACAACAGTAGATGTAAGAGACCGATCAGCTAGAACACAGGCGATAGGCGTTCGGTTTAAATAAATGCGTTCCATTTTCTTAAGGTCAGAGTTCCACCGGGTTTTGACACTTTGAATTAATTTAAGTTGATTCATATTTAGTTGTTTATGTTTTTCTTGCAACGCTGTTGAAGCTATGGTAGAATGGCGAAAGTGTCTCACCAACTTTCCAGTCTTTTCGCTCAACTCTTGAATTAATGGGTCATTGAGGCCTTTTTTAATAACAAGCCGACTAATATGTGCCACACACCTTATATCTTACTTATAAAACACGTTATTCATTTTTTGTACAGCAATGTCAACATTAATTGCGTCATCTCGTCACAATTGCTGATATCTTTTCTTTAAGATCCTATCTTGTAATAATTCCCTCCATTGCATTACGGAGATTTTCAGATGTGTGTCGCTCTTCCATCAGCTCTGTTGTGAGTGTATACAGTGGTGTCAATAGTTTAAGCACAATAACAATTTTAAAATAAAACTTAAAATATTCACTTTATTTCAATATCTTTCTTGTATATGTTAATAATAGCAGTTTTAACACCATATTCAATAAAATTATCTTTTAAATTTTATTTCAAACCATGGAGTTTAAGAATAGAACAAAAATAACCGTGTCAAAAGCTTAAGCGCAAAATCGTTTTTATGCAAATTTTACAATGTGATGTAAGCGGTTGTGCGCGCAAACGATTTCTGGGTGTATAAGAAGCAGTCAGTTGTTGTTTTTGAATAAGTACAAAATGCCTAAGTCGAAAGAATTTTCAGACGGGGAGGTGATAATTATTTGGAGTATGAGAGCAAAACATAAGTCTGTTTCTGAAATTGCAAGTGCATTAAAAAGATCAAAATGAGGTATTCATCAAGTTTTGATTCGTGGTAATGATTTCAAATGAAAATTCCGTTCAAGAAGGCCACGAGTGACTACCTTGAGGGAAGACCGCCGCATCAGAAACTTGGCTTCAATTGGTAATTATTCTCTTTCGCAAATAAAACATACAGTCGGGGGACAAATATAGAAAAAAACTGTTCATAGACGAGTTTTGGAATCAGAATACATCAAAAAACGTAAAATGGCTCGGTTACCTTGTCTGAAACGACACCATAAAGAAGCTAGATTAGAGTGGGCCAAAGAGCATATGTCACTTGGTGATAAGTGGGTGAATGTCATATTCATTGAGGAAAAAAAATGGAACCTCGATGGCCCTTATGGGTTTAGATACTATTGGCATGATATCCGCAAAGAACCTAGGAGTATATTTAGCCGACAACATGGTGGTGGTTGTGTAATGGTATGAGGGATATTTCTTTCAATGGTCAGACATCTTTAGCATTCATCAGTGGTCGTGAAAACTCTGAAAACTATCAAGAGACACTTGCCAATCATTTGCTCCCTGTTGCCGAGATTTTGGGGGGAGAAAAATGGTTATTGCAACATGATAATGCTTCGATCCATACCTCAAACTTAACTTCAACGTGGCTTAAGTAGAAAAAAGTATCTGTTTTGAAATGGCCGGCAATTAGCCCTGATTTAAACCCTGTAGAAAATATGTGGGGCATTCTCACTCATGTAGTTTATCCAAATGGAAAGCAGTATTCTTTATTTAAAGATCTGAAAGATGCCATTCAGAACGCGTGGTTTAAAATTGAACCAGAAATAATACAGAACCTCATTTTATGGATGAGAAACCGTATATTTAAAGTAATTCAGCAGAATGGATCAATAATCAAGTATGAATTTTTTTTTTATTCTTGTTCTACTAAAGACTAAAGAACTACTGTGCTTAAACTTTTGACACACTCATTTTTGTTCTTTTGATAAATTCTAATATATGAAATAAACTTTAAAGCATAAATCTGTTAATTATCTTTTTAAAACTACAATTTATAGGTCATGTGAAAAGGAAAGTAACTTTCAGCCAATAATAAAATTTTATTTTGAAATTTTATGTTTTGCTTAAACTTTTAACACGTACTGTACGATTTCAGTGAGTCCATTTCTTATTGATGATGTCTGAAGTTAAAGAAAGTTACGATTGTTGGGCTCGAGAGGTCCAACAATCTGATGTGCAGGCAACATAAGCTGAAAAACCTTTTTTTTTTTACCTTGGCCTCTTACATTATCTTCTAACATTCTCAGTCACTTCTTTAATGTCTCTTCTTTGCACATTTTGTATGTCGGTTCTATCATAGCCATAAACTGAATAAACGCCGGTTTTGACATTAATGACAAAGGTAGCATACAAGAGCTAATCATTTTAGCCAATACTTCATGTATCTTTTCTGATCACGTAAACCACGACCTTTAGATGCAAAAGAGTTACGAAGTCTTTTCCGATGAGGAGAAAAAATAGATTGATCTCTCATTTCTCCACTGAAATGGGCAGTACACTGTTAAAAATATCGTGAAAAATTACCTCTGTTTTTCAAGGCTCTCTATTTTCTGACCAATAAAAGAGCTTCATAGGTGTTAATGTACCGTTCTCATTGGTCAGAAAATAGAGAGCCTTTAAAAGTAGAGATAATTTTTCACGCTATTTTTAACGGTGTAGATTCATTGCCTGCATCACTAGCTGTTTCAGCACTACTAAAGGATCGTTTTCTA
Organism: Maratus speciosus; assembly: GCA_963932465.1. Classification (NCBI taxonomy): domain Eukaryota; kingdom Metazoa; phylum Arthropoda; class Arachnida; order Araneae; family Salticidae; genus Maratus; species Maratus speciosus. The sequence continues at coordinate 400,521,063 of OZ010796.1, read as the reverse complement.
GTGGCGCTACCTACGTCTATCGACAGCGGGCTGTCGTTCTCTAACAGGCGAGATGGGGGCACATGTGAACAGTTCGCATAAATATAGCTTTTTCTCATAACTGGATTAATTTCTATAAACAAAAACTACTCAATATAGTAAACAGAAGTTTCTTTTACATATGGTATTTTTTTAAAAATAACCTATATAGTTCTTCTTACATTTTTTAAAACTTTTATAAATTCAAAAAATTGTTCACATGTGCCCCATCAGCGGGGTAGTTGTGAACACACGTGGGGCACATGTGAACACAAGGAAAAAATATACCTAGACATGTTTTTTATTCTCTTATTCATTTGTCATCGTAATCATTAGTTATATTACCAGTTAAATTCATCATAAAGAAAAAAATATCAAGCAGGACGGTCGTTCTGCCAAGCCAAGGTAAAAAAAATGCTTACCCCGACAAACAAACAAACGCCAAGAATAAAACGGCAAGACACCGTAACAGCTTATTATACTGAAGACAACTTCTCCATGTTAAATCGACCAAACATGCCAGCGACAAATTTCCCATATCAAAAGAACCAATCATCGCAGAAAACTAAAACTAAAACCAGAAGGGCCTAATGAAAAAGATCTTCAATTTGAGACCAAATGCATCTTCATAAATTAATTATAAACAGGGATATAGATTTTTTAAAATAACGTCGAGACTCTGAAAATTATCTATTATTTTTCTTCGTCACACCTTATGTTTAAATCAAGGTAGAGACTTAAATAATGGACAGAAAAAAGTAAGGATTGCATTTTTGGACAGATATTTACTCAATCTAGGTGCTTTTATAAAATGCAGCTTTAAAAGCCCAAATTTTCTATTCTTAATTAGCGAAAAACTGTTAATTCATTCTAAAGTTTACAAATTATGCCATACAGCGATAAACCCGCCAAAACATTTTAGAAATCTTATACTATTCTTTTATATTATCCCTTTGCATTGGTTTCATAGAAGAAAACTATTTATATTGAAAAGAGTTACGAGATGGCGCTCGTAACAGCATATTGCCGCTGAGCATTGTTGGAGATTTATGAGATACAAGTTTTTAGCACTTTTTAAAGCATTATAGTACAGCGCCTAGAAGATACAGTGTGGAAAACGTCTATTCCTATAATACTTTAAAAAGTGCTAAAAACTTGTATCCCATAAATCTCCCACAATGCTCAGCGGCAATATGCTGATACGAGCGCCATCTCGCAACTCTTTTCAATATAAACACTGTGTTTTCAAAAATTATAGAATGTTAAATATCGGAAACTATAAATATAAGATATTTTGGTCTGTTATAAGCTAATTTAGTTAAGGAATGACGTGAAATAGGTTAAAGAGTCTCTTTTAGAATGACTATCGTTTTAAAATCACTACGATGGCGCTACAATCGACATCTTGTTATTCAGCATCGTTGTACATTTATGGGATTCAATTTTTTAGCACCAATTTGTAGCCGTTTTCCACACTGTATCTTCTAGGCGCTGTAATTATAGGAATAGACGTTTTCCACACTGTATCTTCTAGGCGCTGTAGTTTCAGGATCCCGGCCTATGTCATAAAAGTTTTGAGTCATTTTTTTAGTGCCACGGATGAAACGCAATGCTTGTAGAAATCTAGGCTAGGATGCAGGTAGATTTTTCGCTGTTAGCGAAACGAGATTCACCAATCAATGGAGGATATTCCATCTACGTTTTGATCACCTGGTCAAGGTAAAAACTTCTAGCGTAAAGAAGGGAAGGCTCCGTAGGCGTAATGAAAAATTTTCTCCAGCCAGTGAAACTGTTCATACGGAAAGCAGCACTAGCCTCCCTTCTTATCAGTTAAAAGTTCTTTGGGTAAATTACCGGTATCACATGACTTTTTTCAGCTTCGAACCCAGATTTGGAATGAAGTGCACAGCCTGCATTTCTGGAAACAGCGAAAAGTTCGCAAAAATGCAGGCTTCTGATTCATGAATCTCGTTTCGCTAACAGCGAAAAATCTATCTAGATTGCGGCCAATGGACTTTATTCCAAATCTGGGTTCGAGGCTGAAAAAAGTCACGTGATACCGGTAATTTACCCAAAGAACTTTTAACTGATAAGAAGGGAGGCTACTACTTCTTTCCGCATGAACTGTTTCACTGGCTGGCGAGGGTTTATCATTACGTTTACGGAGCCTTCCTTTCTTTACGCTAGAAGTTTTTACCTTGACCACGTGATCATAACGTAGATGGAATATCCTCCATTATGTTGAACACAATTTTGCATTTCCACATCCAGGAAGGGTATTGATGTTATAACAACAGTACATATTCGAAACTATTTAAAGCATTGATTCTGAACTCCCGCTATACACTTCGATATTAAAGAAGTTGTTGTTTCCATAGTAACGGTAGTTTTCTCTATGGAGGATATTCCGTCTGCGTTTTGATCACGTGATCAATGTAAACACGTCTAGCGTAAAGAAGGGGAGGCTCCGTAGAGGCGTAATGTAAATCCCCGCTAGCCAATGAAACAGTTCATCAGGCAAAGCAGTAGCATCTTCCCTTCTTATCAGTTAGCTTGGGTAAATTACGGTATCACGTGACTTTTTTCAGCCTCGAACACATATTTGAAATATCCTCCATTGCTCACTCTAAAACACAAATATCAAAATTTAACCAACAGCGCTCAGAAACAACACCATAACAGAGAGACTTTATACATAAGAGTGGTGATATATGCACAGGAGGCATTCTCATTCCAAGTTTTTGTCGAAAGTACGGCAATTCACTTTCTTGAATAGAGAATATTCTATCTACGTTATGATCACGTGGTCAAGGTAAGAACGTCTAGCGTTAAGAAGGGAAGGCTCCGTCGACGTAATGTCAATCCCCGCTAGCCAATGAAACAGTTCATGGGAGAAAGCAGTAGTAGTTTCCTGTTTCCCTTCTTATCAGTTAGAAGTTCTTTGGATAAATTACCGGTACCACGTGACTTTTTCAGCCTTGAACGCATATTTGGAATATCCTACATTAGACGATACGCGTATTGACGAGCTCTATTAGTACAGCGCCTAGAAGATACAGTGTGGAAAACGTCTATTCCTATAATGCTTTAAAAAGTGCTAAAAACTTGTATCCGATAAATATCCAACAATGCTCAGCGGCAATATGCTGATACGAGCGCCATTTCGCAACTCTTTTCAACATAAACACTGTGTTTTCAAAAATTATAGAATGTTAAATATCGGAAACTATAAATATAATATATTTTGGTCTGTTATAAGCTAATTTAGTTAAGGAATGACGTGAAATAGGTTCAAGAGTCTCTTTTAGAATGACTATCGTTTTTAAATCACTACGATGGCGCTACAATCGACATCTTGTTATTCAGCATCGTTGTACATTTATGGGATTCAATTTTTTAGCACTATTTTGTAGCCGTTTTTCACACTGTATCTTCTAGGCGCTGTACTATTAAACTAGGGAATTAATTCAACACAAAGACTTTTAAGACATAGACCGGCAATTCCCATTCAAAAGTGCGACATTTCTATTTCCACTAGACTTCTGTTCTAGCGTACTTCAGAATCTGTTCTAGCGTCCTTAGAGCCGTTCTGATTGGCTGGTCCGATTCAGATGAAGTGGCTAGACGTCCGAGCACCCTTTGCACATATTCGGATGTTTGTTTTCAGCTATTTCGTTTCTGATGCTACATAAGTTTCATTTGAATAAATTATTTTCCATTTTTAAAATATCAAACTGCTATTTTCTACTTAAAAATATTAAAAAATTCCTGTATAAAACAAACCTCCATCATTTCCATACTAAAACTGTTTTTTTTTTTTTTTTTTTTTCCCAAACATTTTAAGTTAAAGACCGTTTCATAAATTGTAAATGTTATTTATATTAAAAATTATAAAAAAAATATATAATTTATATTAAAAACACATTGTCACTTATAAAACGCTGCAATTGCAGATGGAATTTGCATAACTAAACCATGAAAACTATGTAAAACCAGGGTTATTTTTGATCTATTTATTTTTGTAACACTGATAATAAAAATAACCCTGAAAAGCATTCTTTTTTTAGCACTGAATATGGAATTTTTAAATATGTTTCATGGAGGTATAGGAGGATTCAGTTTCAAATTCAGGGGACAGTTAAAAGGTACTCTCCCTCCGCAAAAAAGAAAAAAAAAGTTTCTGATTTTATATTTTTTCATGATTTAGATATGCAAATTCTCCCTGTAACTGCGGCGTTTTATAAGTGAAAATGCGTTTTTAAATTTAATGCGTTATAAATTATATATTTTTTAAAAATTTTTAATACAAAAAACATTTAAAATTTATGAAACAGTCTTTATGACTTTATCTTAAAAGATTTGAAAAAAAAAAAACGGTTTTAGCATGGAAATGACGGAGGTTTGTTTTATACAGGTATTTTTGAATACTTTCAAGTAGAAAATAGCAGTTTCATTATCTAAAAATGGAAAATAATTTATTCAAGTCAAACTTATGTAGCATGAGAAACTAAATAGCTGAAAACAAATATCTGGATATGTGCAAACGATGCTCGGGCGTCTGGCCACTTTATCTGGAGCGTGCCAACCAATCAGAACGGCACTGAAGGTCGCTAGAACAGAAGTCTAGTGCAATTAGAAATGTCGCTTCAAAAGTATGCGAAATCATGGCAGCCATCTGAAGTAAATTGAAACACCTGAACCGCGAGGTTTGTACGTCAGTTGTGGTTATTTACCATTAAGTGCTATGGCTAGAATGAGCTTAAAAATTAATTTTTATCAATATATATGAAGTTTATGGCATATTTGTTTTACATGAAGCTATTTTTTTATATCTAAATATGCGTTATAAATATTGAATTTTCGGTAATATAATTAAATAAAGCGATTTATTAATAATTTTATGGATGGCATGTTTGGAAAAAAGTATCTAATTTTAACATGCCTTATAAACCTAAATAAAGGCGAAATTTATATTGAAACATATTTTTAAAGATTATAATTCTACTTTCTTTTAAGTTTGACTTACAAAAAGTAACTGATAGGGAAGTTCAGATTAAAGGTAGCAACTGCAACATCATATAGCAATTTACAAAATTTTAAATTACTTGTAAAGAAATCTACGTTTTTTAAACTAATTCTTATGCAAAAAGGTAATTAAAAAAATGCATATTATCGAAAGTAACACTATATTTTTAACCTTGGAGGACGTTTATTGAAATACTTACTTGCTATACGAAAAAAACAAAAAAAGGATGAATAGTAAGGTATTTTCTTTAAAAATAGGACTAAATGAAATAGGTTAGACTAATACTTAATGATCAGCAATAAAAAAATACGCTGATAAAAGCATTTTTTAGGTAAATTAAAATATAAATCATATATACTGCCGTACAACGGCTGTGATCAAAAATCCTCAGTTAAACTGACAGTTTGCAGGTCTATGTATCTTAAAAGTCTTTGATTCAACATGCATTAGCCTGACGATAATGACACGCTCGCAAAGACCTTTAACGATTTGTTTTTATCACTTTTACCAATAAGCATTTATTGGCCGTATGTCGCTACTTCGTTATAGAGACACACTTGTTCCTAATGGAGGCTATTCCATTTACGTTTTGATCACGTGGTCAAGGTAAAAACTTCTAGCGTAAAGAAGGGAAGGCTCCGTAGACGTAATGAAAAACCCTCGCCAGCCAGTGAAACAATTCATGCGGAAAGCAGTAGTAGCCTCCCTTCTTATCAGTTAAAAGTTCTTTGGGTAAATTACCGGTATCACGTGACTTTTTTCAGCCTCGAACCCAGATTTGGAATAAAGTCCATTAGATCCGGGCTGAATCTATCAAAATACGGAGTTTGCTTTCTGTACTATTCCTGAGTTTAGTTGTAGTGTCTAGAAATATAGGCCGGGATCCATGTGCATTTTTGCAAACAGTGAAAAGTTAGCAAAACATTTTGGCTTCTGATTGGTCAATCTCGTTGCGATAACAGAAAAAAATCTACCTAGATCACGGCCATTGTGTGGAAACCGGCTATTCCAGTAATGCTTTAAAAAGTGCAAAAATTGAATCCCTTAAATATTGAAATATACTGAATGACAAATGTCGAAAGCAGCAACATTTTCTAGATCTTTTCTGAGCGAAACGTGTTCTTAATTGATTTTTTTTTAAATAGTTACGTTGGAATTACCATATGTCGCTGTAATCGACATTCGTCATTCAGCCCCGTTCAACATTTATGGGATACACTTTTATAGCCCCTTTTCAATAAGCCGATTTTTAAAACTATATCTTCTGGGAACTATACTATACTATATGACGCTATAACTATAGCTCCTTTATAGCGTCTAGATTATATGTTGTAGAAATCGACTATCCCAGCAATGGAGGATATTCCATCTCCGTTTTGATCACGTGATCAAGGTAAAAACTTCTAGCGTAAAGAAGGGAATGCTCCGTAGACGTGTAATGTAAATCCCCGCTAGCCAATGAAACAGTTCATGAGACAAAGCAATAGTATCTTCCCTTCTTATCAGTTAGAAGCTCCTTGGGTAAATTACCGGTATCACGTGACTTTTTTCAGCATCAAACCCATATTTGGAATATCCTAGATACTTAAAAAAGCGCGGAAATATTGAATCCCTTAAATGTACAACGATGTTGAATTCCAAACCGTCATTTGCATCGACATCTGCAGGATATTTTTTAAAGAAGAAATAGACACGTTATAGCGACCAGAATACATAGTGCACTGTTAAAAATATCGTGAAAAATTACCTCTGTTTTTAAAGGCTCTTTATTTTATGACCAATGAGAACGTTACAAAATCACCTATGAAGCGTTCTCATTGGTTAGAAAATAGATAGCCTTGAAAAACAGAGGTAATTTTTTACGATATTTTTAACAGTGTGTGGAAATCGGCTACAGCACCTAGAAGATACAGCGTGGAAAACGTCTGTTCCTACAATACTTTAAAAAGTGCTAAAAACTTGTATCCCATAAATCTCCAACAATGCTCAGCGGCAATATGCTGATACGAGCGCCATCTCGCAACTCTTTTCAATATAAACACTGTGTTTTCAAATATTATAGAATGTTAAATTTCGGAAACTATAAATATAAGATATTTTGGCATGTTATAAGCTAATTTAGTTAAGGAATGACGTGAAATAGGTTAAAGAGTCTCTTTTAGAATCTTAAGCGTTTTTAAATCCCTACGATGGCGCTACAATCGACATCTTGTTATTCAGCATCGTTGTACATTTATGGGATTCAATTATTTAGCACTATTTTGTAGCCGTTTTCCACACTGTATCTTCTAGGCGCTGTAACCGCAGTAGCCTGTCTTTCTTGTTAGCCTCGGAGTAGATATAGATGACGTCATTTGAAGCTGTTCCTAAACTGTGACCAATGACATACAAGGCTAGCTCATCACGTCACACGGAGTTGATTACCTGTACACGGCAATGGACACAAAAAAATCGGCGCGCCGCTTTGTACTAATCATCGTGTAAAGATGATCCAACTCCGTGTGACTTTTTAACGTCATGAACTAGCCTATTATGTTATTGGTCGCGCTAACACCCTTTCTCCTGCGTCCGCCATATATAGCGGCATCTTGCACTGTAGTCTGCTAAATCGGCTGCTATCGGTCAAAATCAAGAGGGAAAAGGGCAGAAGAGGGGAAAAGAACTCGTTTTTTTTGGTATCTAGTTTTTCACACGGGAAGATTCACATGCCTGCTCCTCTCCTTTCATAACTTCATGGTGGTGAAATAAGCCAACGCTCCCTAGATATTTGAGAAAGTCTTGACATGCGTCGCGAAAACATCACACAAAGCAGGTAAAGCAAAGAAACAAAATCATTCATTGGCTCCGGGATATGAACGAGCCAATGAATGATTTTTATTCTTTCTTTTGCCTGCTTTGTGTGACGTTTTCCTGACGCGCGTCAAGGCTTTCTCGAATATTTAAAGGGCGTTTAATAGGCCGGGATCAAGATAGTTTTTTCGCCATTAGCGAGATGAGATTGATCAACCAGAAGAATGCATTTTTGCGAACTTTTTGATGTTTGCAGTAAACACGGAAAATCCTGCAAGGATGGGGGCTACTGATTGGTCATCTAATGTAGGATATTCCATCTACGTTTTGATCACGTGTCAAGGTAAAAACCTCTAGCGTAAAGAAGGGAAGGCTCCGTAGATTTAATGAAAACCCTCTCCAGCCAGTGAAACAGTTCATACGGAAAGCAGCAGTAGCCTCCCTTCTTATCAGTTAGAAGTTCTTTGGGTAAATTGCCGGTATCACGTGACTTTTTTCAGCCTCGAACCCAGATTTGGAATAAAGTCCCTTTTACTAACAGAGACAAATTTATCTGGATCCCGGACATTAACTTTGGTTGGTTAAGACGATTTTGAATAAAATCAAATCAGAAAGCCAATGTTTTTAACTTTACTGGTTAGTTTAATCGAAATCTTCTACGTCTATTACTGAAAAGTGAGTTACCGTAGTTTGGACAAAAACTTGAATATGAGTACACACTTGTGCACATGTCACCACTCTTACATATAAATGTTCTCTGTTATGAGCATGATTCTAAGCGCAGTTGGTTAAATTTGAGTATCTGGGTATTAGAGTAAGCAATAGTGGCCCACCGTGGCTGAGTGGATAAGACACCACGCCGCTAATCGCTTGAGAGCGTAGGTGGGGGCGGGTTCGAATCCCGCCGTGATCCCCACGTGATCTGATGTATATGTTCAATAAAACAAACAAACAAGCAATAGTGAAAGGTACAGTTGCCATGGAAACAACGACTTCTTTAATTCGTAGAGAAAATTAATGAATAGTTGTAAACGACTCAAGTTTAAAATGTAGGCAAATGCTCTGGAAATATCAATGGCTCCCATCTAGTATTTTACAAAAGTAATTTAATAGATTCACATGATGTATAAGTTGATGCAACTGTTAGCTAATGAAAATTCTGCAACAAGACTTATGTAGGTTGATCTTTTCAATGAAGAATTCAGAATTCTAAGAACAAAACGAAGTTCTTAAGCGCTCTTTTTATCCCTCCCCCCTCAAAAAAGCAAATACGATAGAAAGATATAAGTATTTGGATAACTTTCGTATATCTGTGATCTTTTGTCAGAGTTTAGAAAAGGTGTCTGGGTATTAAAAAAAACACAAAACAAAGTTGATGAACGATAAGACTGTGGATTTCAGGCAATTTTTAACCGAAAAAAATTTAATGTATATGCGGCTTTCATAATAGACTATTAAAGATAACCAATTTAGCGGAATTTTTATATGAAATTATATTCTCACATTTATGCAAATAGGTATGTATAAACAGACTTGAGAAAAATTACATATTTATTCTTTCTTCTCTATAACACGATCTAAATGAAGATGAAGTTATATGTACAGTTTATATCTTTAAATTTTTAGATTTTTTTATCAAAAATGTTTCTTTATTATGCCTAGAATTGCTAGATTTACAGATTTTAAACAGATCTTCGATTCTTTAGATGCCTGCGGGTCTTTATTCTCGGATTAGCCGTAGGTATTTGTAAAGGTAAATTTATTTTGCAAAACCGTCAGCAAAAAAAAGTTTGAACAAACAATTAACTGACAGACTAACTGTAAATATATATTTTATTTTGACTCTATCTGTTTTTTACTAAATTTTCATCCTTCATAGAATATTTTAAGGAGATATAAATTGAGAAAGACTGATACTTTGAAAGAAGAAATTGACTTTCGTTACTTTTAAATTAATAATTACTCTAAAAAATGAATGATAGGTAAACAAAATGTATACTATTATGCTTGTTCCCTGTTTATAAAGGCTATACAAGGACTTATTTTAGCGAGTAGAATTATTTCAATTACTATATATAATCTGTTTTAAAAAAAGAACTGATATCTACTAAAAACAACTTTTCAAAAGTAAAAAAAAAAAAAATAAGGTGAAAGTTGTGGCTAAAAAATAGTGTGATATCAAATTTCCAAGCTTATATTATGGTACTTATTTAACATTTTTTATTAAAAATTTACCATATGTAAGTCGAGTACCTAAGTATGCGTTGATAGAAAGCCTTTTCTCCTTTACTAAATACATCATAACATGTTTCTGAAAATTAATTTTTTTTAAATTATGCATGATGGGCTTGGCGGCCATCTTTCCATATTTTACACAAATTTCTAAGCACACAAACTCGTAATATGTTTGCATTATTAAGAATTTCGAACTTCTAGTTTTAGCTGCAGACAGATAAATTAAGAAAGTCTTTTATTTTGAAAAAAAATTGATTTTTACTGCTTTAACTAATTAATTAACCCCCTCCAAAAAAAAAGAATCATAAGATGAAACCTGAAGTTACTTCAGCTTTATTTTAAGACAAATTTCTGGGCACTCATTTCCGTAAATTAAAAGCATAAAATGTTTGCTTTAGCAACAATTTCGAATTTCCGATCTTAACAACGTACTTGTGTTCTTAGAAATTTGTGTAAAATATGGAAAGATGGCCGCCAAGCCCATCATGCATAATTTAAAAAAAAATAATTTTCAGAAACACGTTATGATGTATTTAGTAAAGGTGAAAAGTCTTTCTATCAGCGCATACTTAGGTACTCGACTTACATATGGTACATTTTTAATAAAAAATGTTAAATAAGTACCATAACATAAGCTTGGAAATTTGATATCACACTATTTTTTAGCCACAACTTTCACTTTTTTTCTTTTCTTTTTTTTTTTACTTTTGAAAAGTTGTTTTTAGTAGATATATATATATATTTCTGTAGTTTCTGGATGGTGTGTTGAGGAGATTTGAGAAGGGGGTGGGGGGTGGAGGCTTAGATGATTCATTAAGTATTGTTGTAATAAAAAAAAAATGAAGAAGCAATTTTAAAAAGAAATTAAAACTTTTAAATTTTGCTTAGGGGTTTTTGTTTGGGGAATATTTTAGTGAAGGGGCATTTGCATACTATTTATCGGAAATATGCCAAAATACGAAAGATTCTCACTCCTGTATTTGCCTTATTCACTTGTAAATTATAGATAAAGAAGGGTTTTTCAATGATTTAAAAAAATCTCTACTATAACCCCCCCCCCCCTGATTTCTTTTGCTTTTGAAAGAGGGAGGGGGCGTTACAAGCGGGATTTTACAGTAGTTATCAGTTTAAAAATTTTACTTTCTTAAAATATTACTTATATCTATCTCCATTCAAAGAATCATATACATAACTGTTTTAGAGATGGAAGTAAGCCATCATTGCAAGTTTAGAACAAATATAATAGAAAAATTTGCAAAGTTGTTCAAAGTAATACTTTTGTATTAACAATGCATAAAAAATATTGTTGTAAACCGTTTAGTAAAATAATACATAACACCTATTGTATCTATAAAACATTAAATTTATTTAAATCATAAGTGAACGTAAACAAGCTTGTTGCTTTTTATGTACTTCCTGACAGATGTGTTTATGGAAGTTTCCATACAAAGTCAACTTTGTATGACGGAAATGTCTTCTGTTTCAGGAAAATTATACATATTGGATCTGACATTATTTCTCATAAAGTTAACTGAAATTAACAGAATCACAGAATGATTATTGGGGCACTTATGTAATATTCATATCTGCCCCGACTAGTCTGTTCACAAGTGCCCCACATTGCTGCTCCTGTTAAATTGATAAATCATTAACGTTTCTAAATTTTAGAAGAAAAAGAACTTAATCAAAAATATTTATTAGTATTCATAGTATATGTTAAAACTCAAATTCAAATAAATGAATAAATAAATAAAGTTACTTGCTTATCAACTTGGAACAAAGATTTTACTTTTGAGATCTAAAAACAGTGTTTTGGCTACAGAGGACAAACAAAATGTCAAATAGCTTCAAAAAAGTTTTACCATATGTCTACAGATGCTATCATCTATAGTAATTTTTTTCAAATAAAAAAACTTATAACTATTGAAAAATTGCGATGCTCACATCTGCCCCATGTTCACATATACCCCCATCTCCCCTACCTGCTTTTGCATAAAACAGGATCGTCTCAAAGATCAAATATTTTTTATTTAATTGATTCAGAAAAAAATATTGAAATCTCATGGGGAAAAAAAAGAAGTTAATTTCAAACTATGATATCTAAGCATCGCCGCAGCAACAATATTTTGCGCCTGGTGCGAAAAACGTAGTTAATTCTTCTGTAGATAGTTGATGCATCAGTAACTGATAGCGCGAACAAAGCCTGCCAGCGCCTACTTTAATTGGCTGCGTCTGCGCCCGCACCACTCTTGTGGTTCTGTATTTTAGTATAAGCAGCTTGCCTATATTTGCCCGCTCTCTGAAACAGGTTAAATTAGGTATACTGCAGACAAAAGAATTTTATTAAAAGTATCTTCTTAGAGGCTATACATCTATAACGATAAACTTTTTGGTTATTTTCGACCCCTTCCCCCCTTATGATATCATATGTCATCATTCTACCAGTCCCCTCTCTCTAATGATATCGTCATCTGTGTATAAAAATTCTTTTTCTTTTCTTTTTATACGTTTTCAATGATATGCAAAGTATGGTTATGCATTTATTACTCCCATATATACAGGGTGATTCATAAATATCGAAGCAATAGGCTATCTCCTTAGATATTGCCCCTAGGCACATACTTCCAACTGCAAATTTTCATAAAAAAAGGTGCAAAATTTAATGATATAAGTTTCAACTCCATGGGGGGTCTATATGAGAAAATGCAAAAATTAAGTTTTTATACGGCCCCCGTAGAGTAAAATTCCCAATTAGGAAAATTTTCCTTATCCATTCCTGAATTAAACACAAAAGAATTCATCTCGATATCTTTAAAATTCGCAGAGATATCAAAATCCAAAATTCGTGACTTACAGTATTTATCCATGCCTCTGAGCGACGAGTTTTTGGCTCATTTTGAATGCAAGATAGGGATCATCCACAAATTGTACATTATTAAAACTCGATATAATACAGAGCTTCTGCTTTGGACATGAAATAGGCCGCGTATAGATTTTACATTAAACCTGTTTTCAAAGTATGCGGGTGGTCTGCACTAGATGTCTGCACGGGTCGAAAGATCTAGGTCAGGTCCTGAACCGACCCATAGGACAAAAAGTTCTGCCCTGCCTGGAAAAAAGTTCAAATCGTAGCCTGGCCTAACCTGACTCAATTTCTACATAGTTCTTTACATGGATATGGTTAAAAGTCGTTTCGTATGGAGGAGTTCTGACCAAAAATATTTTATCCTTTCTTTTTTTATGTTTATAATTATTATTTTTAAAGAAGCGCCAAAAGCTGTGATTATTTGTTTTATTAATAAATCTCTATTTATATGTAAATGATTCACTTCTCCTTTAATATCGTTAATCCATATTCCATGTGTTGGGGACAATGAAAAATGCTATAAAGTAAAATCTTTTAAAATGGAATCATAGGAAAGAGAAAAAAGTGTTATAGGCAAGTTCCCTTCTTAGGAGTTGTAAAAGTAGTCTATTTTTCTAAGGTATTATTCTATTCATTTTCCATGGATCAACATATTTTTTCGTTTAAGAAAGGATTCCGTCATAGGCAAATTTTTTTACTAGTTTTACTGTATTTTAATTTTTGTGCCTTAAAATCTACTATCTTTAAAAAATATGAATTTTAAAGTGTTATTGTAAAATAATGGATATTTAAAAATATATGCATTTGTTGTCAAAGTTTTTGGGCTGAGCCAAATTTTAGTTATTTTTGCACGGATTGGGTCAGTCAGAAATAATGATTTTAATACGGGTTGTCTTAAGACTGGGACTGAAAATTTTGCCCAAGGGAGACCTAGGAATAAGGAAGCCAGTCCCGGTTCAGTATAACAAGTGGCCGAGAGGTTCTGCTCTCAAAGCTGGTAGTTGGAAGGTGCTGGGTTCGAACCCAATCGCGCCCGTCGGCCCAATCGTTTGGAGTTTTCAGTGTTTTTCTGCAAAACTTGGATATCCTTGCGTAAATACGGGTTAAGTTCCCTTAGAAAGACCACCATGAAAGGCCCTCCCCCTCTCGGGCCCATATCCCTCGTGTAGATAAATGGCACCGTCATAAATCACACCAACACCTGGTTCGGTATGAAAAATCACATTAGGCCCAGCCTGGCTTAGTCTTCAGAAAAAAATCGCCAATCCCGGGTCTGGCCCGGCCCCAGAATACAGACTTTTTTAACGGCCTCGCCCTGACGATAAAAAGCCTGAATTAGTGAGGGCTAAAATTATGAAAAACTCTTAATCGGCATGTTAGAAAAAGTATTGTTTCAAATTACACATTTAACATTTATTTATGGACATTTAAATAGTACAAAAAGGAGATGGAAACGGCAAAAGTTAAACTGAAGCGGAAGTTTAAGCTACAGAAAGAAGTTACTTTTCACGTGCATTTTTGAAAAATGTATTTAAACATTTTATTGGGAGCCAATCAATGTTTAAAACTTTAAATACTTTTTTCTGCATGATGTTTTTTTTTTTTTTTTTTTTAACCATTTCTCGTCATTAAATTATTATAAGTCAAGAATCGTAAATATAAAAGATACAATCTTGGAACATGTCTTTTTTTATTATTTTACATGGATTTTTTTTTCGGCAAATTGAAAAAAAAAAAATTACTTTTGAAAATATGATTTTTTAAAAAGTAAGTTACATCATTTTTAAATAAATATTTTTAATATTTTTAAAATTAATATTTAAAGAAATCCTGAAACAAAACTAAAATAATACTTTCCTCTTTAATTAAATGAAAAAAATTTGAAATCCGATGTATAATGTTTCGAGTTATAAAAATTCTAAATTAAATCCGCTTAAAAAATACTAATCATTTAAATTTTTTAAAAACTTCATGAGAAATATTAGGATGTGATTTTCTTTGCAAATTATATGGTTAACCATCACAAAAAAAGAAAAAAAAAATCAAAATTCTAACTCAACAAATATATTTTTAACATGTTCGCTGGAACTCTTAAAGTAAGATTGTTTCTTGGATTGCACGCATTTCAATTTGTGTCTGATCCCTTAAAACCTGATGAATTTTTTAAACGGCCATAACTCTGTGAGTTTTTCAGATATAAAGATGCAATTTTTTGTGTTTAATTCAGGAATGGATAAGGAAAGTTTTCCTGATTGGAATTTTTACACTACGGGGGCCGTATAAAAATTTAATTTTCGTATTTTTTCAAATAAACCCCCCATGGAGTTGCAACTTATGTCATTATTTTTTTCACCTTTTTTATGAAACTTTGCAATTGGAAGTATGGGTCTAGGGGCAATATTTAAGGAAATAGCCTATTGTTTCGAAATTTATGAATCACCCTGTATAGGGGCCGTCCAGAAATGATGCCACGCTTGGAGGGGGGGGGTCGTGAAATTGTGACAGTTTGTGACAAAGGGGGGGTGCACGAAGAAGAAAGGGGTAAAAAATATTGTAAAAAGTGTGACATTTATGGACAGCACCATATATATATTTTTACTTAAATGAAGAAAAGAAGTTCATAAAATATCACTATTATATCTGAAATAATTTTATATCAAATAACACTTGGAAATACTTACTACTTAAAATTATTTAATAATATATTTTTGTTACATAATGCATTCAACAGTAAAATCTTCTTGCGCTTGCCCTTGCACGGGGGTAAGCATAACTTCCTATAAACGAAAAAGAAAATTTTGTTTGGATCAAAAATGATAACGATGTCAAAAGACAGCCTCCCTCTCCCCCTAGAGATATCTTACTCTATCCATTGCCAGACCACCCCTACCCCCTAAAGTGATAAAGTTGTATATGTCCAGGCCCTTAAAAAAGTTTCAAATTAAGAGATATTTGTTGTAACATCAAACAGAAAAAGAAAGTTGTTCTCAGTTTTAGAAGCATTTCTATCAAATGGAGGAAATTTTTCAAATACTTCTAAAAAAAAATTTCTTTTCCTACACAATATTTAGTGTCAGTTATAAATACAGTTTAAACTAGGCAATTTTCAGTATGTGGTGAAAAATGCATTAAATTTCTGAAAAATATTCTTTAAAATATTAAAAATGACACGAGATATTATAGTTGTAAGGTTGCGTTTTTTTAACTTCAGAAACGGTGGCATGTTTACGAAACCACTTATAATTTTTATTCCAAAATGCCACAATGACACCAGAATTTTGTAATCACCTCCTCCCTTTATTATGTATGTGAAAAATAGTTTCTTGTTATTTTCAAATAAATTTGTGCATAAATTCCGGTGTAATTCATTCATTTCAACATTTCAGCAATGGAAGTACTTTGCCCCTGAAAGGATTAACTTAAATTTGGAAGACGGTTCTGCATTTATTCATATTATTAAGCTATTTATTGAGATTGTACAGGTTCTACGCATAAATTGTGACTGTATGATTTTAGGACTCCAAATTAACGCTAACAGAAAGATGACATGTGGCAACCATAATTGTATTATACGAAGAATTGTAAGTTTCCAAAACAATCAGCCTTCTAATTGCTGACATAATCTACGTTTTTATGTTTAATTAATAAAATTATTCTTAGTAGTTAACGATATTATAAAAACTTTAAATTAGTTATTTTATTATTTAATTGATTCAATAACATTATGTGCCTTAATATTTTTTAATAATTATGTAAACGTATATTAAATACTCCAGACATTTGCATCTATTAAAATAATAAATAACTGCATTTAATAATAAATTGTTAAAACTGTTTAAATTTAATAATTATTAAAAAATTAATTCTCTTGTTAGGAACGTATTCTACATTTTATATTTTAATTAATAAAATTATATTTAATATAATTACAGAAAAAATAAAAACTGAAAACATGTAATTTCATTAGTTCCCTCATAGCATGCATGGTCACAGTGACGCCACTGTAAGTCATTGTGGTCACATCACATCTGTGACCAAAATGCCACCACTCAGTGATGTCACATTGTGACTGAGATGTGAATTACTTAGAAAACTTCTTTAAAACATGTTATTTACTGTAAAAAATATTTTTCTTCCAATTATAAAAAAAATATCGTGACGTCAGTGTTATGTCACTGCATGTAACGTATGCCACATCAATCAATAATTCATATAATTAGTAAACATTCGAAGCTAATTAAATTACTGAATAAAAAATCTCTTTATAAAATAAAAATTTTTGCATGCTTAAACTTTTAATTTTGCGTTAAGTAATGTTCCGAAACAATTTTTATTGCATTTGCATACTTTTATTTTAAAAATGGACATCTGCTCAAAATATGAATTTATAATAAATAAGAATTTGTAGACAGAATGGAACATAACCGTGTTGTATATCTGCAACAAACCCAGAAGTCAAAGTTACTTATTCAGAGGGTTTAAAAAAAATGATTTTATTTCTTACTGCTTCCAACTTCCAGCACAACAGTTAATATAAATAGCTCATAGAATTTTCAACCTACAGCGATACGGTGATTAATCTTTCACATCAAAGTTTTGTTTATCATTTGAGCAGTTTCACATCGTTATTGCTAAAAGCAACTTATTAAATTTTATAAAATTAAAAGGTTGTCGATGCCAAAAATATATTTTTTACAAAGGTAAATTCGTATTCTTTAAAATTTTGTGTTAGAAAATTAACAGTATTATGAGACGTATGGTAATTTTATGTTTATTGCAAATATAAAAAATATACCTTTTAGCCAATAATTTTGTATGCTTATTTTTTGTTTTTTATATGCTTAATATGATGCTAACATCCCAGTAACATTGGCAGCTTATGCCAAACGCCCCTAGTTCGAATCCTGACCATGACACGTTTTCATTCAGTTGGAAATATTACAACAAACGATAATTCTGTTTCAACATCAGCGTTATTACTCAGAAATCTCGGCAATATGTATAGTTTTAGATAGGTGCTGATACCTTTGGATGTTAAAGTAAGCAAAAGCCTTTAAGTTTTTAAAGAGAGTACAAAAATACTTAAAGACAAAAAGTTTGCAATAGCCTGCTACAAAAGGAAAGAAATAAAAAAAGATTTTTTTTCTTTTCGCCTGGCCCACCACAGCAACAGAAAATAGTCATTGTGTGTCAGTTATGAATACAATTAAAGCTGTGGAATTTTCAGCATGTGGAGGGGAGAAATGTATAATATTTTTCAAAGGGAATATTCTTCAAATATTGAAAACAACACAATTTGTTACAGTTGTAAGATATGTGATGAAAATTGAATTTTTAACTTTAATTTAGAAGAAAGTCTCTATACCGTATGTGACTATTTTTACATATTACACAGTATTTGTTCATAAATTGTGAGTATGCAATTTTAGGCCTCCAAACCAATTCTAACAGAAAGATGACATTCAATAAATATAATTTCAGACGACCCTGTTTTTTTTAAATTATTAGATTTTCGCCAAGAGCAGTTAAATAGCCACAGAATCATCACAGTGTTAAGAGGCTACTTTAGTCAAGCGAAAAGACCCGCTCACTAGTGCTAATCCTATGGAAGAAATTTATAAAGGTATCTCGGTTGCATTTCAATATTTTTAATTAATTTTTTTTTACATAGGATAGCTGAGGTTGATCTGTACAAAGGCAGTTTTTTACTTTTTCGATTTTGTTTACAGACATTTTTAATGAGGACGCTTTCACTTTTGGTACCGGTTTCGATAGTGAAAGCATCCTCTTGAAAAATATCTGCAAACAAAATCGAAAAAGGAAAAAAGGGACTTTGTACAGATCAACCTCAGTTATCCTATGCAAAAAAATCATTTAAAAATATTGAAATGCAACCGAGATATCTTTATAAATGTTTTCCATAGGATTAGCATTAACGAACGGGTCTTTCCGCTTGAGTGATGCAGCCTCTTAATGACAATTTCGTCACAAATATATCACAAATTGGTCACAATGCAACTTCAAAGCATCGTCGCTTTCGTCACAGGTTCGTCACAAAATTAATGCCAAAATTGTGACAAATGACACATTTTTCAAAAATTTGTCACACCGTGACTTCACAAAGTGGTCACAATGTGACATCACAAACGAGCTCTAAAACGGCCATAACGACTTCACATTCTGGTCACTATGACTTCACATCGACGGTCACAAAGTCCCAGTGTGACTTCACAACGACGTCGACGTGGCGTCAGAATGCCTTACGGGTTACCACCAATGTAACAAATCAAACAAATATCATGGCAGCATTTTTTAAATTTCTACTGATAAAAATTACTGTTACTACCATAAATATAAACTTACCCACATGCATGTATATGCTAATCTAAACAAGTTATGAAAATGATTTACACCTATTAATTCATATGCACGAAGTAAATATGATAATGACCAGTTACTTCTGAAATCCTTAAAATATTAAATAGCAGCATTGGATTTAAATATCATTTTTAAATTAAATGCTTTTTACGCCAGATAAAAGAAGACGTTTTACAAACTTATTGCACTTATTTGTTTTACAAATCTAACCAATTAAGCTTATAAAAACATATTTAAAGCTTTTTCTGTTTATTCATGCGGCAAAATGCCTATAGAATCTCATTAATTTATGTTCACGTTCAAATAAATGCTTTTTTAGATCATTTAAAAAATTTGGGTATATAATTTAATAAATTATATGTACACATATAATCGTTTAAAATCGCGATTTAATCTGTGATTTGATTAAAATCGTTGAACATTCTTATTAAAAATATTAATTTTATTATTTTTTGTTTACAAATTAAGATTAAATTTGCAGTTTATGTTTATGTGCTGCTTTTCCTGTATGAAAAAATACTTTTATTTGAGGTTTCCCTTTTTTTTTTTAGATATAAAAAATTAAGAAAATGTTTAATCTGTTATGAAAGAATTACCATAAAAAATATTTATTGATTTAACGTTTACTAAATTTAGTAACATTTCAATATAAAATTATATATTTTTTTATTCAAAATATTTCATTCTTGAATGTTAAACTCTGAGTCAAATACAAAAAAGTCACTTCCAATTATATTATAAATACTTTCATCTTTCAAAGCATAAAAAAACCCTGTTTGTTGTTTACATGAATTTATTATTATTTAATTTGTGTACATACAAATATTTATTTATTTAATGTGCTGTTAAATTTTACTCACATTTTGGTGCAATCACTAGATAAACAATTATTTAATTTTCCACTTCTTTACCATCAAAACCATCATACCCTTACCATCAAAATATACTTAGTTTTGTCTATACATTAGAATGTGGGTCTTGAAATAGGAACTGGAAGTCGTTTATCACTGCAAATTTCCTTATTTAAGACTCCTGTCCCTGAAAGCGAAGACACTCGCAAGCTAATGCTATTCCTATGAGAGACCGTTTCGCTGATTTCTCATGCGCATTTGCATATTTTTGAATTTTTCTTTTTGCATATAATATTTGAGATCATAATGAAGGGTACCCGTTGATTAAATTTTCGATTTTTGTTGCTGTTTGATTATGATATGACTTACAATTTTGGAACGTGGAAAACGGATGTGTTTTTTCATTCAAAGTTTTGTAAAATGTTATCTATGAAAGATTCTGAAAATTAAAGGGCAACGGCCCCTAGCTTAAACTTTGAACTTTTCAGATAATTTTTTTTCACAATTTTATACCAATTGGGGAATGTAAAATCAGCGAAACCGATTGGGAATTTTAATGAAAATTTAAGCAAATTCTCCAGAATGTCCTCCCCCGATAGGTTCTGCCTATTTCACACTGATTGATGAGAGAAACCGATCCGCTCCACAGGTCTGTTTGCAAATGGGGAGAGTCTATTCAACTAGCAAATCTGTTTTTAATACTGGGCAACACTGTATGTAAAGTTATCTCAGCATGTTTCTTTTTCTTTTTTGAATCTTTACCTTTAAATTTTACCGAAAAATCAAGTGTTTCTTATGATGGTTTCATCTATAGTCCAAGAAAATGTATTACGATCCATATTTTCTAGATAAAACCATGAAATCAAATACAAATGAAAAAAAAGGAAGATTTTTGAAACGTTCTTTTCATTTGCGAGTTCGTTTAATAAAACTATTTTAATTTGCATTACATTTGTTTTGTGCAAGAAAATTAAAAGCCAAACCAAAAGTTTAATTGTCACAAAAGTTAATTAAAATTAACTCAACGACTTGTAAAAGAAGAAAATACTGAAATCAAAAGTAACTGAATTTCTTTATTCAAAAAGTAACTAATGCTGCCGCCACTGTTTATGAATTTTTTGTGATCGGGATGAAAATCGATGGCACTATAGAGAAATGTTGGAAAAACACGCTAATGCAGACAGTTTTTAAATCGAATGTTTATTTTAAGAGATATTTGTTGTTAAAGTTGGTCAATATCGTTTCATTAAAAAAGTTTTATACGGACAAAAACTATACGTAGGAATTTAATAGTTTTTTCTGGGGATATACTTTAGAAATTCCCAGTGTGCAGACTGCATTCATTTTTTTTATTTGACTCATTTTTTGAGGATTTATTTCCATTTTAAATTCAAATTTTCAGCATTTCGAGAGATATTTTTTACATTTTTTATAAAAGGGTATTATTTGACATTGTTGCCAATTTCAGAAACAGCGCAAAGAATATTTCGTTCAAATTAAAAATTTATTTGCACGTGACTATTATAAAAAGAAAAAAATCAAATTAGAATTAAATGATTACGTATTAAAAGCAGGAAAATATTGAAAATTATGTCATAAAAACTATATTTACACGTGAATTTTAAAAGAGAAAGAACCTTTTTAAATAATAAATTTATTTACATGCGTTCAGAGTCGTAAATGGAGGAAATTACGTCCTATTTAAAATGGCCAAACAATAATATTGCCAAACGGTGTAAATTTAAAAATATATTTGCTCGGGGATAAATTTTGCAAATTTATTGCCTATATATTAATTTTTATTATATGCAAATATATTGTGTTGTAATCCTGATATTGATGAAATTATATTTTTGGCGTTGAAAAAAATCGCTAGAACTATGGTAGAGATTTGACTATTTTAATCTTTTTCTCTTTATTTAACGCTTTACGGCGATTTTTCCTCATTAATAAAAGGAATCCGGTTTTAATATTTTAGTTCAATATAGTGAATGATTTCATTACATTCCTCATTTCAATAAAATTTATTCGGAATTCGTATATAAATATTTTAATTTTTCACAACATTTTTATGCGATTTTTAAAATATTTTCGCATTTTGCAATGATTTTATGACATAAAGGAATGCGGTTTCAGCTTTTAGCCTAATATAATAAATTTTTTCCTCAGATATATATTTTTTTATTTTAGAGATTTTTAATGCCAATTTTAGTGGTTTTTCACGTTTCGAGGCGAATCTTTCTTGAAATTCTTCTTGTTACAATATTTCAGTCCACCAAAATAAATTTTATCGTCTGCGATTTTTGAATTTTTTGCAGGATTTTTTTTTCTCTGCTTTGCGGTGATTTTTCCACATTAGTAAACCTAATATTTTTTTTAGCTTACAGGCTATCTAAGCCTGAGAACTAATGTGCCCGCAGGTTCTGTATGTACATACGTATGTATGTATGTATGCATGTAACGCGATAACGCGACTGATTTGAAGCCAACCCCAAATCCGAACCAAGCAAAAACAACAACAACAACAACAACAAAAAATCGACACGTACCGACCGGAACCTGAAAATTCCAATTAGTCTACCCTAAACCGAACAAAAAAGAAATTTCCATCCAACCGTAACCCCATTTGTGCATGATAAAGCAATTTCCGTTGAAACGTAACCCCACCAAAACCGTAAAATTCCATTTGAAGTCAACCCGAAAGCCGATTTGAACCCGAAAAAAATCTATCGAACCGTAACCCGATCCGAGAAAGTCAAAATGCTACGGAACTGGAACCTGCAAATTCCATTTAAAGTCAACCCGAAACCCGATAAAAATAAATATTATATATATCGAACCATAACCCGATCCGAGAAAGACCAAAATATTTCATCGCCACGTCCCGATCGGAGCCTGAAAATTCCAATTAAAGTCTACCCTAAACCCGATCCGAACCCGCCAAAAAAGAAAATTCTATCCAACCGTAACCCGATTTGCGCAAGATAAAATAATTTCCGCCGAAACGTAACCCCATCAGAACCTGTAAATTCCATTTGAAGTCAACCTGAAACCCGATAAAAACCCGAAAAAAATCCAGCAAAACGTAAACCGACCTGACAAAAACAAAACAATTTCCGTAGACGCGGGCCCATCTGACAAAAACAAAACAATTTCCGTAGACGCGGGCCCATCTGAGAAAAACAAAACAATTTCCGTCGACTCGGACCAACCGGGTCCTGCAAATTCCAATTGAAGTCTACCCTAAACCCGACAAATTTCAACCAGAATCCGAAATCCTTCAACCCAGATATTAAATGAAAGTAAATTAAGTCATCTTTTAATGCAATTATGAAAAGTAGTCTATAATTACATTACAAATACCATTTTCCCCCTTTAATATTTAAAAATGAACATGTTATATTCTAAGGATGAATGAAATCTGCAAGTGAGACAGATGTTTTCCCAGAGTTATACGCAGTGTAGATGGTTACTAATGAAAATTATTAAGAAAAATATATCTGATTCTTTTTACATATTAATTAAATCTGCTGATGAAGCAGATTTTTATTGTTTTTCTAAATTTACACACAGAAAATGGTTTGCTAATAAAAATTATTATGAAAATATTATATGAAAAATTTTATATTAAATAAATTTGCAGATGTGGCAGATTTTTAGTTTATTTTTCCTAGAATTACGCAGAGACGATAAGTTGCTAATCATAATTATGAAGAAAACTATATATGATTTTTTTATATTAATTAAATCTGCAGATGAGGCATATTTTTAATTGATTTAACAGCATTATGTAACGAAGATGTGTTGCTAATGAAAATAATTATAAAAAATATATATATGAAAATTTCTTTATTATTCTTTACAAGTCCTACTGTAAATGATCAGTTAAAAGAGTTGCCGCTGCCCAAATTTTGGATTATAAAGATAATCTGAATAATGAGAAACTAAATCATACTTAAATAAAAGAGAACCTTTTTACTTTATTTGCTTGCTATTTCTAAAGTATCACTTAAGAAAATTAACCATAAATGAGAATTTTCATAGTCATTAATGATCTACCAATACAAATTCCTGAGCATTGTCTAGTAAATAATCTGTTTTTTGCTTTTTCACAAAAAAGGGTGTTTCCAAACAAAATAGAAAAACGTTCCGAGTTTTCATAATAGACATCAAGACATAGAATTTTTGTCCAGGAAACAAACATCACAATTCACTTATTCAGTCATAATTGAGGTCAAGCATGGATTCTCGTTTGTTACTTTAACCTTTGTGGGGCAAGCAATTGTGTTTCTGAAATGTTGAATTCCCAACGGAAATCTTGAAAATTTTATTTCAAAATAAAGGAAAGCAATTTTCAAGGTTTTTTTTCACCAAAGTTATAAAAGTAAAACTTAATTAAAATTTTCTGATGTGAATCTCAATTAAAATTATGTGGGATATAACATATCCCACCACCCCCCAAGGGATTAACAATAATGAAGATATCATAACTCTATTTTCAACAGTCGTGCTTTGATTTCTGTGAAATATGATATGAGAAGTGATGGAAGTTACCACCATTCATGTCTAAACAACTATGAGCTGGGCATTCCTTTATTCAAAATGCTGTTGAATGTATTTATACTGTGTCACTGGTCAAAATTCAGTCAATTTCAAACATCACATTTAATACAAGCAAAATTAATATGTAACAAATCTATCTAAAATATCTTCATCGTTGATAAAGTTGTGAACGAAAACTCATTTTCGGCTTGTAGTTACATATCCAATATTTTTGATTGAATGTATTTTTTGATGGAATAAATGGATTGAGCTGTTGTTTGTTGAAAGATTTTAAGAACAACCTGTATGTTTACAATCTCTAAACAGACACTGATCTAGGATGCATTTAAAAACTTCCTTGCTAAATAAAAGTGGGTAGAAAAGTTATTCTTGCTGAGTTGCCAGAATTTAAAAATAATCAAGTGCAAATTAAAAAACCCGCTGCCATTGATTTAACATTAGTTGGAGAGTGTGTTCGCGTTATTAGTGTTGCCTCTTAAGAAGAATACGTATTTTAAATTTTGAAAAAGTTTTCATAATTTCAGTAGTTATGATTAGAAATGTGTGAGTTGTTATTACTTTAAAAATGATTAAAAGGGTACTTTAAGATGGTTTATCCCCAAAACGTGCTTTTTTTAAAATTATGTGCAAGATTTCTGTTAAAGCACTCAAAATTTTTACAAATACATTTTTGGGATTTACAGATTATATCTTAAAACTGAACCAAATTCGTTTGTAATTCTAGCCGCAAAAATAGTATACAATACTTCCAACAACATTTTTTAAACAGAAATTTCGCTAAAATATACTGCAAATTTAGGTCTAATCTTAAGTTACAGATATAATCTGAAAATTTGTAAAGATTGCATATAAAAATATTGACTAGTTTAAAATAAATCTTGCGCGGAATTTAAAAAAAAACAAAGCTTTTATCATTTTGAGAAAAACAGCTTTAAATGTATCCTTATAAAGATTGCTCACAGTAAGAACAACTGACAGATTTTTTTAGTCATAACTTGCATAGTAATAGGAATATTTCTATGTATATTGTTTTAAGATGCAATAAAAAATATTGTTCTTTCATATATAATTTTTCGAAAAATCAATTTTTTTATGATTTAATACTTGTATGCCTCCTTAAAATTTCAAGATAATGAGATTTCAATATTTTTATGGTTAATAAAAAATTAATTTGATTCATTTTATAGTCAGGAATATTTAAATTATATATACAAGTACATTATTAATCTTTTTGAAATATGCATAATACATATTTTAAAATAATATAATCTGTACAATATACTTTTTTTTAGATTGTCTAGGGAATTTTGATGAGAAATAATTATATTATATGTATTTGCATTCTGTTAATTTGCATGTATGCGCTGAGTTGTGGATTTTATTTTGCGTAAAATGTTACATTACTTGAAAGATCTAAAGAATTAAAATAATAAAAAAAAATTTAAATTACATTTTCCATTCTTCAGGGCTCCCAAATCGTCTGCCGCTGAATACCAATATTTTTAACAGAAATTCCATGATAGGTTTCTACAACATTTGCGCTAGAATCAGCCTTCGAAGGTGATTTCTGCAAAATTTTCCGAAAATATCTAAAAGAGATTTTTTTCAAAGACAATACTGGTATTTAAAAAGCGAACAATCTGGGATTCTGAAAAAATATATAATACTGAAAAATGTGTTTATGTAATATACCATTATATAATTTAGAACGATTACCGTTATGTAACACAGCATTAAAATTCTAAACAGTTGCTTTTAGTAGGTTCTAATGTAAAAGCAAACAAATTACCACTATTTCAGGACAGAAACATTTTGCGGAAACGTTGCGCTTAAGGCCCCTATACCCGAAACTCGTATCTCGAAATCGATAATAATGAATTTTAGTTCAAATTTTGACCTGTAGGGAAGAGCGCTACTTACGTGAAATTTTGCACCCAATCACAGTGAAAAAAAATTGCTCCACTGTCAATTCATAGTGATGTATTAAATTTAAGGCGCGTTTTTTTTTTCAACACCTAGTTTACGCGATATCATTAGGGTGTATTTTACCCTTCGATGAACGTAAAATATGCCCTTCGGACAAATTCCCACTCCGTCCCTTTATCGTCGGAGAACACAAGACAGGTATTCCGATTATCCTTCGTCCCATAAAAGAAAACCTTTTTCTGGCTTACTAGTCCAGGTAAATATACATTTTACTTTGCAAAAGGTCGGGGTAGAAGATTTTTTTCTTTCAGACTTGCTTATAATGATGCCAACATGGAAAAATGAAGTTTTCTATCAAAATTTAATGTTAAATTTTCTGTGGCCAAAAAACAACAAAATTTTGGGGCATTTTTTGATTTTTTTTTTTAAATATCTCGAGACCCGTTGCCGTAGTATATTATTTGTCAGCTACAATATTAAACAGGACAAAATTCTCTACAACTTTCATAACTATAACTTTTTTATACACTCAATAGCAAGAGCAGTACGCCATTTCAAAAATAAGACAATTTTTTTCAATTTTCTTTTAAACAGTGAAAGGTGTAGTTTTGCCCCGATTATTCAAATGTCCTCCGCGGATTTAATCGTGTATGTCGACTTCAAAAAATTGATAACAGTAAATTATCTATTATTTGTACACTCACGTCTTTATTTTCATCAACAGACATTTTATATACAATAAATTTTATAATTTTAAAAGTAGGGCAGATGGTAGATGAATGAGACAATTTTCATATTTAGACAGTAACTTCAAGTGTATACAATGTTAACTTCAAAGCATTGTTTAAAAGAATACTTCAATATTTAGTAACTTATTGGCACGATAGATTCAATTAAGAAAGAATTCTTGTTCACTTTTATTAATTTTAATAATTTTATAATTTTAATCATTTTTATAATGCATACATATATTTCCAGGTATCAATGGGATAGGAATGAAAATTTGCGAAAAACATATTTTATTTCACACTACAATGGTACATTTTATTTACCAATTATCAATAACATATATTTTGATATTTTACTGTTTTAAAGATAGCAAACATTGGATTGTAGTTACGTATAAAAGGGGGGGGGGGACTCAAAAAATAAATATATTTTATGTAAGAAATACTTTTACCTTATAAAATAGCTACAATAAAAATGAGAACAGTTTATTTCACTAATTAATGTTATGCATTTATCTCTTGTAAATTTAAAATTATGCCAATGAAATATTTGAGATCACTTTAAAGCAGACATGTCAAACTCGTCTACCGCCACGGGCCAAATTAAGCATCGCATACAAAGACGCGGGCCACATCAAACAATGTAGATAATATTATTAGAATTGCACACATCAATATTTGTACGTACAAAACATAGCCATATTAAACAAATATTCAAGTAAAGTTCCAAAGTTATTATTATAATTCATAGTTTATTTGATCTTATTTTTCGAAAAAATACTTGACATTACTTTTTATCAACCAAATCTACAAAGTTTAATTGGATTTTATAAATTGTATTACCTTAAAAAAATATTTTACACAAGCTCTGTTAATCTAGCAAAGGTATAACTTTTAATCTTCCGGATTTTTTCAAGTAAAAAAAAATATTTTGAAAAAAAACTTATTTAATAAATTGTGTCTTATATCTATGCGCTACGTATTTCATTTCATTTATAAAACATATTTTCTCGTTCAAATTATGTTGCTTTTACCAGAAAAATTTTGCTACAGAACATAGTTAATATATTCCTGAGTGCTCATTTTGCCTTATTGACAAATTTTTCACTCAGTTGAAAAATTGCAACTCGTAACTGAATTAAACTAATGTAAAATGCCAAACGATTGACGGGCTACAGAGAAGTTGCCGGCGGGCCAGTTGTGGCCCGCGAGCCGCGTGTTTGACATGCCTGCTTTAAAGGGTGGGGGGATAGGTCACAAAAATCCATGTTTGCCACAAATGCAAAAAAGGCTAGTTTTGACGCCGAAACATAAGCTAATTTACTGTTACCAATATATAGAAGTTGACATAGACGATTAAATCAGTGGGAAACATTTGAATAATTGGGGCAGAGCTACGTTTTTCACGTTTTTAAAGAAAATTGAAAAAATTGTCCTACTTTTGAAATGGCGTACTGCGCTTGTTATTGAGTGCATAAAAAAGTTGTAAGTATGAAAGTTGTAGAGAATTTTATGCTCTTTAATATTGTAATTGACAAATAATATGCTAGGGAAATGGGTCTCGAGATATTTAAAAAAAAACAAAGTTCCAAAATTTTGTTGTTTTTTGGCCACAGAAAATTTGGCCTTTGGTTTTTCCATGCTGGCATCATTATAAACAAGTCAGAAAAAAACTTCTACCCGACCTTTTGCAAGGTAACCCACTTTTTTTATATATTTCCCCTGGACTGTGTGAAATATTTACTTTCTTATGAAATACTTGCATATATTTTTTTTCCTTATTTTAACAGAAATAATATATATCATGTATATATTAATATTAGGGATGCAGCTAATAGTGATTTTTGCCGAATAACGGGCTCTGTGCTTAAAAGTATTTGAAAATATAGCTATTATTTTTTATACACGTTAGAATTTGAAAGTATTATGATGTAAATATATACTTTAGCTCATTTTCTCCAGTGACCTTCAAATTGCATGTATCAGTATAAAATCAACAAAACGAAAATATGCATTATAAAGAGACCGTCAAGATGAAGAATTCCTGTAAATGTAATGTTAATTCATGACTATTTCGGAAAGTTTTGCATTGTTGAACGGGGAAGAAAAAAATATGAGAGCGCCCTTAACCGAAAGAAAGACCTGAATGTAACCTGACATGCATATGACATATGGTAATTAATATTCAAATAAAGTGAAACTATCTTAAACATATTTAATATACAAACAACAAATAATAAAAAAGAATGCTTGTAATAAAAGAAACAACAATAAATTCAAATTTAATATTTATTTGTTTTCATTAATGGTTTCTCAGAACACATTACGGAAACAATTTTCCTTTTATGCTTTAGTAGCATAAAGAAATTTGCATCTTAAGCAAGAGATGCAGTCGGCTTGAAGCCACCTCATCATTTAATCAGTCTTTCTCCAAAAGACATTCCTGAAAAAGAAGGAAATAGATATTTTTTATTGATTCTATGTATATGTTAATGGTGTTGTGATTTATGCATGCAATGCTATTTTAAAGAGCATCATTTGAAATAACTTACCTCGAAGAAAATGCTCTTTATTTTTTCCTTATCATTTTATGTTGTTTTATTGAGAACAACGGAATAGGAATTGTCCTTTATCGGGATTTTCTGAAGATAAAATTATAAAATCTGCCTTAAAATGAAATATCATTATAGTTTTATACTAAACACTTTTAGACTATTTTTAAATTATTTTTTTACAATGTCTACGGGTTGTTTGATTGTGTACTTGTCTATGATTTAATTTCAACTGTTGCAGAAAACATCAAGTAAAAATTTCTTCCTTAGTTTAACCGCAAAAAAAAAAAAAAATGGTGGCAATTTTTTTGAAATATGAGCTCATTTTGGGACACCATTTATTGATTCAAGAATGACCAGTTTAGTAACTAAAGGTTACAAAAATACTGTTTTTTATGTAAATCTGAAACAATTAAAAATTCCATTTTGAAATGGCTGACAATGTAAGCATAAGGAAAAATAAAACATTTATAATTTAAAAAACTTTAATAATATCTTAATGTATAATTAACATATTTTTGTTTATAAATTTTGATTTGCACTGTTGTTGAATGAATGAACAGGAAAGTTTTCTTTCATTGTTAGTTATTATGATATATATATATATATATGTGTGTGTGTGTGTATGTGTCGAAATTAATGACGGTGGTTACTGTTTGAAGAAGTGGTAGACAAAGTAATACAACTATAGCATAGCTGCCAACTTTTACGTCTTTTTGCTACCACTAAAATTTAATAGACATTTTCGAATTGTTTAATCGTGATATTTCGAAGATTAAATAAGATAATATTTTCTGTAAAATTTTAATGGTATGATGAAAGCGTAAAAGCTGGCAGCTATGCTATAGTCTCTTGTGGATTCTTCTTCTGTGTCTTTCACGTCAGCCGTAGTGACGCACAAACTTAATATTGCGCGAAAATCGCGAGAGCTCTACGCGGAAAGTTGAATACTCGTATCCTATATTTTCATCGTAAAAAAATATATTTTGAAGTCAGGCACATATTTATTTCTTGCAATTATAAATTAAAGCATAAGAATTTACTTACCAACAGTTTCATACCATCCTTTTCGTCAATCTGAAAGAATCAGAAAATGAATTAATGTTTCTTAAATTTCTGTTATATGAAAGAAATAATTCTTTTAAACAACAAATTTTATTTGCTTATGGGTCAATATCTGAAAAATGGACAATTGTACGTTGTAAAATGGACGTTGTAACATTTTTTATAACAATTACCAATGATAAATGAACATATAATGATGTATAAATAATTAATTTTAAGCTTTAAACAAACAAAATCATCATTACAGTCCCAGTCCCAAGGTACAAATATCCAATATTAAATATATGCTGTAAAAATTTCTATAAATATTATTAACTTTTGCTATTATATATTTATACCTATATATATACAGAGTATGGGAAGATATAATTCTCCTTTGTTGGTATAGATTGTATAGTAATATATTGTAGTAAATATATTTGTCCCTGAGGTTGACCATCATCCCAGTCCTTCTAAACACACATTTAGGTTAACAGATACTTAGTGGCGCTGGCAGAATTATTTCCATTGCAACAGCAACTAAAGTTCAACTAGTCACCATGGATGAAAGTATGTTGTTCTTCTGTTTGTTTCATATTTAGAAATATTTAGTTTTGTTCTGAATAGGATTGAGCATTTTTTTGTAGTATCATTCATGTCCCCATATTTAACTTTTTATTTATTTAAAAAAAATATTTTTACTTTATTTATGTAACATACAAATATCACATTTCATATTTAATAATTTACATGTGTGAAAAATGATTCTACAAAATGGCTGTGCAGCTGTTAAGACAAAAACGTCACCTCAGTCCCCATCATCTCAGTTCTAATTATTAGACACTGATTATGATATTAACAGTCACTTTCTTCCATAAAAGTGTATCATACGCATAAAATATACATCCTTGATCTCAAAACACTTACAGCCTTTAAATGAAAAAACATGTATCATAGTATATAATTGTATGTGGTAGTTGGTACATTAACTTAAAAAAATAAAAATTTTGGAATGAAATTGTTCGGTTTTCAGATATTGACCCTTATGCAACTTTAATTGGAACAGAAAGGTTTGAAATAACGGAAAAATTTATTATTATTGTTATTATTATTATTATTTTGTGTGTGTCAGTTTTTAAGAATTTCGTACAGTAGTTCTAATAGAAAATTTTCTAAAATTATGGTCTTACAAGCCGGTGAACTTTGAGTGGCGCTGACCGGTGGTACTTGCGGAGAGGAACTTTCAACTCAATTATCTAGAAACATTGTTCTTCAGCAGTTTTGAGACGATAACTTTTCAGCAAGTTAATGGATTTACAAGGATTTTTTCTTTTTAAATATAAAGGAAATTAAATTCTCTACAATGTAACCCATAAAAACAAACAAACAATTTGTTTCACATTATAACACAATATATGATAATTTTTTATGAATTTTGAAACTTTCAAAATATTCTTTTTTATTTTTGACATTTTTAGTTGTTGATGTTTTATGTACAATTGAGAGACAAAGTAACAATCAATATAAAGAAGAAATAACCACTCAAAAATATGTAACCTGGACTTCAAAATCATTGCAAAACTAGTTTTGTAAGATTAATTTTGTAGTACAATATTAAAACTTTTGTTATTGTTTTTCTAGTAATTTTACAAATAAATATTTTTTTTTATAAAATATAAATAAATAAACGCAAGTGACAGTCTAAGTAAATTGCAGGTTTCGTAATCCATGATCAAACTTTAATCAATTTTCGTCATTTGAAAACTTTCTCGTCCTTTTAAATTAATTGCATATGTGCTGATTTCTTTATAACATAGAAACTCAGAAAATGTGCTTTTTTTTTTTTTTTTTTTTTTTTTTTATCTAACCTCCAACAACGGAGGCTAAACAACTCTTACTTATATATTTTTTAACGTATGAGCCGACGTAACTTTTCAAAGGATGCCTCCGATTTTCATAATAGATTTTGTTTTCTTTTCTAGTGGTGGTGGTGGGGTGTTGTAATAATATTTCACCGCAAATGTAATTAGAATCCAAAAATACAACAATTTTCTGTCTGTCTATTTCTTTTTGTCATTTTTAAAATTTTTGGGACTCTAACTTTTGTAAAAATTTTCACATTCGTCATAAAATTTGGATATATTTTTAAACTACACAATACTACTTTATATATATATATTTTAAAGCAACCTGCCGTTTACATTTTTTTTTTTTTTTTACAGGCACTGCTAAAATAAATACAGTATCTTCCATTACGCATCAAAAGGAGCGATATTGCTCCCACTGGGACTTAAAATAAACATGGATAAAAATTAGACGTTGCAACAAAATAATACTCTTTATTGCCAATTCACTCTCGTTAAAATACGACACTAAAGTGTGTAATAAGATTAAGAACAAATCATTTGAAGTAGGGGTTTATCCTTAACAATTATTTTTGATATTTTAATACGAGTAATTTACAAAAATACTTCTAAACTTGTCATCAAAAGCATAATTAAACATCTTTTTAAATAAGCAAATTGAGAGAGTTAATATAATTTTTTACATCTAAAAACCCACTGCCCGTAAATCATCTGATAATCATTTGTAATCTGACTCTTATGAACGTGAATAAATTTATTTTAATCTTACAAATAAAAGTTTTCATTTAACTTCTGATCTAGTTTTATAAAAATATAATTTACTATCATGCTTGAAAAGGTTTTCACCTTGGATGAAAAATTTCCTTTTTTAAGTTGTGTACACGAAAATGTGTATATTAATTAGTCTATTTGTTCTGCTACAAAAAAATGTGATCTTTTAAGAGTCGAAGGACGCCAAAACATAAACTCGAAAGATAATTTATTTAAGCATTTTCACTTTTAATGAAATGATTGTGGCACAGAATGACACCATTTTCCCAAATAACAATTAGTGTGTAAATATTTTTAACTCTTGAATTTCTCACGTATGTACCAAAAAATGGGGTTACGTTCGGCAACTGCTTGCGATGAACTATTAAAGATACAGGCTTTTGCTTCATACTACATAAGGGATACATGATAAATATTTTT
Organism: Maratus speciosus; assembly: GCA_963932465.1. Lineage (NCBI taxonomy): Eukaryota > Metazoa > Arthropoda > Arachnida > Araneae > Salticidae > Maratus > Maratus speciosus. Next base: position 400,487,030 of record OZ010796.1, on the reverse strand, counting down.
TTTTCTAATAAAACGTAAAGCACAGAATCTTATATTTGCATAAATTGTGTGCGTCTGTGATTTATACAAAAAAAGTATTTCTATTATTAATAATATATTATAATGAAGTGGAAATTAAAGCTGAAAAACCCTCTTATTAAAGCTGAAAATTTTACAATCTCCTCCGAAATAGTTCAGTTGATATCGAAATTTTTTTTCTTCCCAGGACGGATTTCTGCAAATGAAAAATGGGCAATATGAAATTCTGGAGGGGATAATTTACACTTCTAGGCCATATTTTTGCGCAAAATGCCAAACCTTACGGCGGACACGGTGATGCTCTTGGAGATACTGTCCTCTTCCGGGCAACTTCCTAATTTACAACCACCCGAATGCTTTCTATAATAATTTCAACAAGGCATCTTTTACAAACTATATCAAGTAGCAATTCTCAGTTTATTAGCAGTTAAGCATAAAATACAATTTTTTAGCAACGAAAGGTGTGTTTCAATTTCATTAGATGAAAGTTGCAGTGGAGAAAATAAAACTGAAGGCGTGAGTTTCAAAACTCGCCTTATCCAAAATTAAAGAAATCGTGTTTTCTCTATCAATCTATTCTATTGAACCTTCATAAAAAAAGCAAAAAAAAGCAAAAAAAAAACACTACAGTCTGCTAAAAAAATTGTTTTATCATTTATTTCTGGCGTTGTAAAATCTTGGTTTATAATGAAAACCAATGGACGCAGTCAAAAGTTTTTCGCGATTTCCCAAAACTTGATTTTCTGGATAAGGGGAGTTTTGAAACTCACGTCCTCAAATATTCTATTATGTGCTTAATGAAATCTATTTTCAAGAATAACAATTTCAGGTTAGTGGAACACGAGATCTTTCTAAAACTATTCGGTAAAAGACTTTGAACATTGATAGGATTTTTTCCAAAGGGGACTATGAATGACATGAATTCAAATATGGTTCAAGGAAATGAGTTTAAATATATTGAATGCCATTGAGCTATAGTTTTACTTGAACTACGCCAACTTTGACAGTATTTTCCCAAAGATATTTTGAGTTTACTCAAAAATGAACAATGTCTTTCGGTTATTGCCGAAACATCAGTGAAGGCTTACTGTGGAGACACGAAAAGTTTTGGTTTCTGTTAGTCTGTCTGTTAGTCTGTCTGTCTGTTCCGCGATAACTGCCGCAAAAAGCATCCGATTAGCTTGAAATTAAGTGGGTATGTTGGTGAAGTACCCGGATTTAGCTGTATAGTTTTTTGTTATATTTGGTTCATTCGTTCTTAAAATATAGAATATTTTATTTTGCGCAATAATGCTTTTCTATAGCAATTCAGACGATTTTTCCATTTTCATTTGTTGAAAGGAAATGGCTAATATGATTGAAGGATTTAAATGGTAAATTATGGATGATGAAATTTCCTAATTAGAAACATACATTATTCATATTAGTTTGAAATTTTGTGTATACATTTGTCCGAGTTTTTTTTTCGGTGTATAACATATGGAGGGAGTTTATATGTTTGTTCCAATAATGTAAAATATTCTCTTTTACAAATTTAATTAAAGTAAATGCCCATATTTCATTGTTTTAATTTTCTTTTAATTGTTACCTAGCAACGAAATTACACCTAAAAATATCGTAAATGGGAAAGTGTGTGTAATTCTTTGAAGTCAAATGAACGTCAAAAGGGATGAATGAATTAATGCCTTTGTGTCTTTACATATAGATGGAATTTACCCCAGAAATTAAGACAGGTTGTGTTCTATTTATTTTGCCCAAATGTTTTTCTTTTAAATTAAAAAGCTCATTATTTTCATAAGGAATAAATTAACATTTTGCTATAAAATATCTTTTTATTTACCGTTGCCAAGGAAATCATATCGCGGAATAATAATTTATCCTAAACAGTTAATTTTGATTTAAAAAATTTTCATGTGCAAGAGGAAAATGAAATAAAAAATAGGCATGAATACGTCTTCATATTGGAAATTAATTCGAATGTACGAAAAGAAGTTGAATTTGACCTCATATATCAAAACTAAAACGAATACGCTTTCAGGTTGAAATAAAAGGGCCTTGTGTTATGATATTAATTCTTATTATTAAAAAAAATTGCCAATATATCACGTTTTATCGTCTGCACGGCTAACAGAAATGTTTAATTTTTAATCGAAAATTTCAATGAGAAAAAAAAATCTTTTGAAAAGCAAATAGATAGTAAATGTCAAAATTATGCACCGCAAAATGATCTCTGTCGAAAATGACGTCACTATATCGGAAAATAAATATTTTCATTCTTAAAAACCAAACATTAACTAGATTGCCTGAAAAAAATATTTTTTGACGAGTATTACTTCTTAATGCAGCCTCATTTCAGAAAATATGAATGAAAAGTATTTTATTTTTAAAAGTAAATTACATTTTCGTTCATAAAACCTAAACTTTTAATATAATAGCCTCAATGTAAATCATTTTCTGTCCACCGGTATTGAAAAATAAGGCTCGGATGTGTAAACAGAAATCTAAGATTTACAATAACCATTAGCGCAATCAATAAAAAGTTATATATGTAAATTTAATGAGACCATGGGAGGTTTCAGGGGGGCTTCGCCCCCTGAAGAAATCTACTTTATTATCTAAAAAAAATACCAGAATTAGTAGCTCATGAAATTTTCAAAATATCCTTACATAACAACGTTTTCAATTTAACGCTTCTAATTTCTGAAAACTTTGTATTTTTTTATTCTTATAAATAATTGCGTAATTTGAGAAAATTAAATTGCGTTTTGCAGGAAATTGAATATTACAAAATTGTGTTTAAAAAAAGACTTGCAGAGCTGACGTTGAGGCTCCTGATCTGCAGATTTACTGGTTTAGTCTGAATGACAAAACCTGCCAATTGAAAAATTAGTTCAAAAATGTGTCAGAAAGCAGCTCCTTAGAATTTGAGAACAACCTTAAGAAGTCTTACCTATGTGACTTGCATAATTTCTGTGCTTTTCTCGTTTTGTGTGCCGAAGCAGGATGTTTCATTTTGTAAAGATGGCATCTAAGAAACTCTTTAATGAATTTTATTTATATATATAAGGCCAGTCCGCCTAAATGTGATAATCCCTAAATGCGACAATGTTCGTTTACATAAAATCTTAATGCAAGAATCGTAAATAAATGCTATATAATGAAGCATACGTACTTCATAAACAAAACCCGAAACATTTTTTTGCATGTAAAACGTTTTTTTAAAGAAATTTCCAATCAAATACACATCGTTCATTTTACATCGCCCCATGTTTCATAAATGTGACCAAAATTCCCGAAAGTGGCTCATGGTTTTTATTTTTTAACTTTGCAGATCAAATAACCATATAAACGTCAAGAGCTACGTTGTCTGTTTCAGTTACCAGACCAGTTAAACTAAAGAAAAGGCGACCAGTTTCCAGTTTAGAATTTGAAGTTGACTACGCATTTAGGAAAGCTTCTTTTCAGCCTGTGCCTAATAGCGACATACATATTGTTGTAAATGCGGCGAAACATTTAGAAGATTAACGTAGAAGTTTGTATGGGATTTTGTATATATTGTGTTAAAATGATATTTAAATCAAATTTTATGTTTAATTAAGCTGTGTTGAGCCAGTGTAATTCTCCATTAATGTTTTTCTTTAACCAGCTGTTTAAATGTGTGTTTAAGACGATTAAAAAAGAAAAATACGCTTCTTTAAAATTTTTAATAAAAAAAAGTGTAAGAAACGCATTGTCTATTCGAGTAACATAATATGGACATATGATTAAGGAATTTGCAATAATTTTACATAATGAAAATTCTGGAAAATCTTGTGTAGATTGAAAACAATTTATGATTATTTTAATGCGGTTAAGAAAGTTAGTTTTACCAATATTATAACATTCGGTAGCTTAAATGCTGTCTCCGATTAAAACTTAATGCAACTGAGTTATTCCTTGGTTTAGGAGTCATAATTTTTGTTAGCACTTTTATAAAATCTGATATTTTAATTCTGTTTTTAAATTTTATTCGTTATAACCGACATTTTCTACTTTTAAATTAGTAATAGATAAAAAATAAATAAAACCATGTTTATCTAAATGAATATTTGTTTTCATATACGTATTTTTAAGTACAGAAAATGTTAATTTTTTTTAGAAAGTGCAGGAAAAATGAAGAGGGGAAGAGGGGGGAGTGCAACAGAATATCAGGCACAGAGCTTCTCTTTGGCTTAATCAGAATTATAAGAAATATTGTACGATTTTATCTATTTCTAAGGCTGATATATTTATCATGTGACATTTTATAATAAAGTTATATGCAATAAATAGTCTAGTTAACAATATTATAAATATCTTTTAAATACTTTTTTAACCTTTAACTGATGTCATAGAAATTGTCACATAACAAGTGTGAAGCGGTCTGTGAGACCGCTACATCGAAAGATGAATAAAAGGCACGATTAACTCATAGGATGGTGTTTTTGTGCTAAACTTTTTGCACAGGACTGTTATAATTAAAATTCACCTATTCAAAAGTCTCTGGTGATAGTACTAAAGTTTCAAACGGAACAAAATTTCGGTAGTGTTTGTAGTTAAACTGAAAATTGCAAGTTAAACTAAAAAATTGAAAAAAGCCGCGGTCTGAGAGACCGGTAACATCAGTTAAAGGTTAAATCGTAAGCTCCACACTGTGAATTCGCACCGACCAAAATGTCGGTGTCTTTAATTAATGCGCATTTTCATTCACAAAGTAAGAATTTTGATAAAATCAAATATTTCATTTGGATTCCTTATTAAATTTCGTATATGGATCATGTAGTTATATTTCATTATCACGAGACTGTCAGCAAAATTATGCGGAGTTGAAGTTACGGAAACCCAAATCGCACTGGCGTATAAATTATGGGTTAATATTGACGCCGAATTTCGCGAATTTTAAACGATGTTTTCTACGGCAATCATTTAATTGTAGTTATGCTCATAGCTCTTTGGCAAAGAGGGATGAGAGCTTTTTATATTAGCAACGCATTTATTTATTTGAGGGTTATTTATATTAGGCATTATACGCAGCATTCAAATAACTTTTGCATATTAACAGTGTAAAATTGACACACAGCACGGTGCTGCGCCGTTATAAATATTTCAAGAATAATATTGAAAGGTTTAATTTTAATAGTCCTGTACTTAAATTTTAGTGCAAAAACAGTACCCTGTGAGTTAATAGAGACTTTCATTCATCTTTTAATCAACTGATCTCGGGGACCGCTCACACTAGTTATTCAACAATTTTTGCCACAGCAGTTAAGGGTTAATTAAATCAAAAAATAATTACAGTTAACCCTTAACTGCTGTTAGAGCTGCTTTTTTAAAAATTTTCACAGTTTAACTTTTAATTTCCAGTTTAATTATCGATACAGCGAAATTTTGCTTCATTTGGAGCCTAGTACTATTGTTTGAAATGTTTGAGAATCAAAATTTTATTAGAAATAGTACTGTACAAACAGTTTAGTGTAAAAACAGTATTTTATGAGTTAATCGCGCAATTTATTCATCATACAATTGAATCGTTTCGCAGACCGCTCACCGTTGTAATGTAGCAATTTTCTGTCACAGCAGTTAATCGTTAAATGAACTTTTTCAGATGAATTGTCATATATAAAATGCAGTATCACATTTAGGACTATGAACGTCGCATTTCGGTTTTAGCTTCCCTAAATGCGACAAAAGTGACCTAAATGCGACAATCCTATATAGCGGTTTTATACTACAGATAATTATTAAATTTCTATAAAATAAGATAGTTTTTAACTAAAGGTACAGTATTCAGTAATTTGTTGCTTAATAAAATATACATTTATATAATAAAATCCCAAATATACCCTAAATGCGACAAAACTACGGGGAATCGTGTCTCATTTAGGCAGACTGACCTTATATGCAGTGTGTCCCAAAAACATTCACCTCGGCTTTTATTTCTTAAATATTGATCCTAGACATATATTATAAATTGCAAATTTACTTAAAAAAGGTACAGAATATTATGAAATCAATTAAAATTATCAGGGGCTTAAATTTCAAGAAATACAAAATTTAAATTTTTATACGGCCCCCGCAGGCCGTAACTAGACGGGAGCGGGGTACGCTGAGCCCCTCCTCACTACTACTTGAGCCCTTCTTAACCCGTTAATCGTCGTGGTTTTCATTTTACGTGCAACTTGCTCGTGAATGTATCGGGTGCGATGACTAAGGAGGTAATTCTTCTACATGAAAACTCATCAATGATACAAATATTATTCCTGGGAATGGCTTAGACTGGTTCATATATATTTCATTGAACAGCTTTCCTATACTTCCTGTATATACTTCAGGTTTATTTAGTACATCTAGCTGCATGCTCAATTATCTGGATGGTTTCTAACCAGCACATCAAGATGCTATATGATTAATTAACATCCTATTGGTCACATTCATATTTCCCCAGTTAAATAAGTTTTCTTAAGTAGTGTGCTGATTTCCTCTTGTATTCGGCAAACTTTTCATTCCAAAAAAATTAAATGCGATATAAAAAAAAATGGAAATGGCTTACCCTCTTAAATTTTAGAGGGTAAGCACGTGCTGCATGTGCCTTTTAGATAATCAGGCCCTGTATATCATTAACCGCCTCCCTTACCAATTAAAAAAAACTGCAAAAAATAATCCAATTTTTCACAATCGCATCATCGCATTTCACCATTTGCATTTCATACCACAAAGCTTGGGAAACTGCCCATCAAATATTATATGTAATTTAATTATATATAATTTATTATATTGTATAAAAATATTTTCTTTCTTTTTAATTTTCAGGTCGAGTAAAAACGTGATAAAACAAACCGCAGTGACAAATTATGCCACGCCCGAGTTTTCTAGGGATAATAATTAATTGTCATATATACGAACCTGAGATAACTCTGTATAATAAGGGAAGAAGTTAAAGAAGAATGAAAAAAAAAAAAAAAAAAAAACAAGCTTTGAATTACTCCACCAAAAATTTCACACCCCCCCCCCCCCTCTGACTTTGCTGATTGGTTACGGCCCTGGTTCCCCGTACAAAAACTTTCCTCAATGAGAAAATGTGCCCCATACACTAATAATGTCATGTACAAATTATCAGTAATTTATCATAAAAAGTCGCAGAGATATGTTTAAACAATTTGGTGAGGGGTTAATTATAAATAAAAATGTAAATGTTTACAGCTAGAGTGCAGATGACGCGAGGCAGAAATACATCATAAGTGAATAACATGTGGCTGTTATCTTTAGTTTCAAATTACATTTGAATTCATTTACAAATTTATACAACTATGCTTCCTGAAAAATACCTTAAAATTTTACATGATGAAGAAAACTTGGGAATGGTACAGTCAATGCAGCTTAGAAATGTTTGCTTATGCAAATATCTGCCTCTGATCGGTGCGTCATAGAATCGCAACAAATGCATCATTACATGAAAAAGTTGTTTGTGCTCTGTCATTGGTCCATAGCATTTCTTATGTACGCGCAGCCGGGCAGTCTAATGTAATTTGTATACGAATTCCTGAAACACTATCATCCGTCATGATTTTTCACATTTTTGAATTCTTATCCAGGCATCGAAAACTGGTTTAACACTTTCAGGGGCAAGGTACTTCTATTCGTAAAATGCCGAAATTAGAGAACGACAACGGAATTTACAAACAAATTTATTTAAAACTTTTGCAAAAGCTTTTGTTCACATACTTAATAAAAGGAAATTTTTCATTTCAATATTCTGGTATCAATGTGGCGTTTAGGTATTACAATTAGGTGGTCCAAAAATGAACCGACGCCCTTGAAAGGGTTAAGTAAGCATTTATGTATTTTCATATCTCTGTAACATTTTATGATAAAAGGCTGAAATTTTGTACGTGACCTTATTAATGTATGGGACACATTTTACTCGTTGGGAAATGTTTAGTTTGTGGGCCGTATAAAGATTTAAATTTTGTTTTTCTTCAAATTTAATCCCCTGAAAATTTTAATGTTTCATAAAATTCTGTACCTTTATTACGTAACTTTGCTTACGTAACTATCAATATTTAAGGAATAAAAACCGATGTCTATGTTTTTAGAACAACCTGTATATTATATGTGTGTGTGTGTGTACTATTGAAATAAAAAAATATCTCACAAGTTCTTATAATGAAAATGACCAAATCTCTTATTTAAATATGACATATAATAATATTTTATATTGATTTTTATAGTATAAACATATACATGAACTAAAAGAACCTTCCAGAAAAACTCAGTATAAATGTATAACTTTCATTATTAATAACATGTTATAAATTGATTTTATTCATAGCTCAATTAGAGAAATAAATTTTTAGCTGAGTTTTGTTTGTTTGTTTTTAAGAGTTTTTCATTAAATATATTAACTCTATAATGAAGAACATCAAAATATGGGTTACAAAATCTGATGAGTATTTATTCATTTTAAATATTTTTAACTATTAAGATATCTCTTTTTATTACTGAAAACATTTTATCAACCAGTTATAATTTATAGTATATTATGCTACATTTTCATCGATTTCTTTCATTATTACATTATTTTCATTAGATATTCTATTTTTTTTTTTTTTTTTACTCAATGGTTCTTGAATTTTTTTTATATTTGAAAAATTTAAACTTGAAATTTTTTAAAGTTATCAGAATTCGCTAATTCTGAATTAACGGCAAGTGTTTTTTTAATAAACTATTCAATTTAGTTCATAAGGTAATACATAATAGTAACATTAAAATATCTTATATATTTAGATTCTTAAAAAATTCGTCTTTTTATGTATTTTTAATGTTGTAATATTATTAAAGTCGCACTTTTTTTTAAATCAGAAAATTCAGTATTATGAGTTGTCTGAAATACAGAATTTTTATATTTATTAATAAAAGATCGATGTATGTTTAGACGAAAATGTAAATGATTACAAACTTTTCCTATGTATTCCATATTCCACAAATTGCATTTCAATGCATAAATTACGTTGTATGCTTTACGATTTTGTGCCAGATTATGCTTATTACAATTTTTAACTGTGGCTTGCAGGAAAACAGACATGTTAGGCCTTGTGTAGAATAACACTTTTTGAATCTGAGCACAGGAAGGGACAAGAATATGGGTGGCCTGATGACGATCCAAGAAAAACTCTATCAATTGCTCTGAGCCGGACTGAGCTTGAATTACCAAGGCACTAATTTGTCAGGATATAAATATTTCTCAAAACTACCATTTTAAGAGTAAAAAAAAATTGTTGCTTGAATTTACCCCCCAAAATTACATAATTAAACTAAAGTTTATAAAAATTATTTATAAAAATTTATTATAATATTATTTATAAAATTATTTATAAAAAATTTCTTATTATTTTTTATAGATATACAATTTAAGTAAAAATTATTTTACATATACAGAAAAAAGAAAGATCGTCATTACCTGTGCAATCATTACTTGATCATCACTCAAATAGTTGATTGCTTCTAATGTCGATGTGGTGTTAGTTGCGTCTTTAAATAAGTCTAATGCCTGGAATGAGAAAATGATTTTACTTTTCAGGATAATACAGAAACAGACTGGGTTTTCGTAGTTGGGAAATTTTCACAAAAACGTATATTTCTAAAGTCCTTTCCATTAATATCATGGGCACAAAACAGTGGGCATGCTAGCGGCCTTCTCCAATATTTTCTTTCAATATGAACATTTTTTTGTTGTAATTTAAATTTACTTTCTTTAATAATTGTCTAATTTTAATAAATTACATAATCTATATTGCTGTTACCATTCTTCAAAATTTTAAAATAAATAAATCTGAATACCTACACCCCGTTCATTGCACGAATATTGCATTTATGTCTTTGAGGATTTCCATGGCTTAAATCTCTCACCATAAAATAAATTGTCAAAATGATACTAATGATGTTCTTGCAAGATTTGTCTGCGAACAGAAAATTAAATTGCAAATTAAAGATAACAAAATGAAAATGTTTTAGATTGCTTTTAACTAATCTAATATCATGCTTATATTTACCAAGATCGTAAAAAAAGTATTTTTTCGACAAAAATGAGCAAAGATCTTGATTATCGGCATGGCTTGTAAGTCCACTGAAATGTAGGTTTCTGCTAGGTAAACTCATTTATATTTCTTTCTTTCAAAGAAATTGAATAAAAACCATACCTTTGAAAGCTTTAAAATGCATAAAAAAAATAAATGAAAGGATTTCATTTGCTCAAAATAACGGTGCTGACAGTTTGATGAAAAACTAACTTAATAGCATAGAGAAATTACTTGGTACTGGTGAAAAAATGAAAAAGAGTGCGGATATTTTTCTACATCGTGTTTCAAAATTATTAGAACAAAAGTTTGGGGGCGATAGAATACACTTATACAATCACAAATTACAGTACACTATAAGGTTTTTAAAATATCAGTTTGGAAATTATATTTTTAAAGTAATAATTTACTTTAAAGAAATTAATTATGATTTAGTTTTGTAAAAGTTTTAGTTTATTTAATTTAAATAATTTACGTTATTTAATGATATATTAAGGGGACAAGGGACCTTAAAATAATTTTTTTTATTTTTTGTAAATTTCACCTTAAATATTATTCATGGGTACATTATATGCATTATAGCATGCATTAATCACAAAAAAAATTTAAAAAAAATTTTATTTTTGAGAAAAAAAGGGAATTTTACGTGTCGTCTTAGAAATCTTCGAAATGTCGCTTGCGCATTCCATATCAATGAAAATCCCCAATATTTTTTATAAAAGTCTGTTTTATATATATAAATAAAATAGAGCATCGAATTTTATATATTTGAATTTAAAGGTAAAAAAAAAAAAAAATGAAAATTTTTAAAAAATTTTTGAAAAAATTTCCAAATTTCCAAATTTTTCAATTTTTTTTTTATTTTTTGTAAATTTCATCTTAAATATTATTCAAGGGGACATTATATGTATTATGGCATGCATTTATCACAAAAAAAATTTTAAAAAAATTTTATTTTTGTGAAAAAAATGGAATTTTACGCGTCGTCTTAGAAATTTTCGAAATGCCCCCTATGCATTCCATATCAATGAAAATCCCCAATATTTCTTTTTAAATTTTATTTATATATATAAATAAAATAGAGCATCGAATTTTATATATTTGAATTTAATGGTAAAAAAAAAAAAAAAATTGCAAATTTTGAAATTTTTTCGAAAAAATTTCAAAATTTTTCAATTTTTTTTTATTTTTTGTAAATTTTATCTTAAATATTACTCAAAGGTACATTATATGCATTATGGCATGCATTTATCACAAAAAAAATTTGTAAAAAAATTTATTTTTATGAAAAAAATGGAATTTTACGCGTCGTCTTAGAAATCTTCGAAATGCCCCCTGCGTGTTCCATATCAATGAAAATCCCCAATATTTTTAATAAAAGTTTGGTTTATATATATAAATAAAATAGAGCATCGAATTTTATATATTTGAATTTAAAGGTTAAAAAAAGAAAAAAAATGAAAAATTTTGAAATTTTTTCGAAAAAATTTCAAAATTTTTAATTTTTTTTTTTTTACCTTTAAATTCAAATATATAAAATTCGATGCTCTATTTTATTTATATATATAAAACAGACTTTTATAAAAAATATTGGGGATTTTCATTGATATGGAGAACGCAAGCGACATTTCGAAGATTTCTAAGACGAAGCGTAAAATTACATTTTTTTCATAAAAATAATTTTTTTTTTTTTTTGTGATAAATGCATGCTATAATGCATATAAAGTACCCTTGAATAATAATTAGGTGAAATTTACAAAAAATAAAAAAAAATATTTTTAAGGATTTTAAGGTCCCTTGTCCCCTTAAAGAGAATTATAATTGTATTACTGCCAGGAAAATCTCTGAACTTTTAAAACAGTAAAAATCTTACCTCTTCAGAGAAAGTCGGAATAATAAATTTCTTATTATTTTTTATAGATATACAATTCAAGTAAAAATTATTTTACATATACAGAAAAAAGAAAGATATCATTACTTGATCATCACACAAATAGTTGATTGCTTCTAATATCGATGTGGTGTTAGTTGCGTCTTTAAATAAGTCTAATGCCTGGAATGAGAAAATGATTTTACTTTGCAGGATAATACAGAAACAGACTGGGTTTTCGTAGTTGGGAAATTTTCACAGAAACGTACATTTCTAAAGACCTTTCCATTAACATCATGGGCACCAAACAGTGGGCACGCTAGCGGCCTTCTCCAATATTTTCTTTCAATGAACATTTTTTTGTCGTAATTTAAATTCACTTTCTTTAATAATTGTCTAATTTTAATAATTTACATGATCTATATTGCTGTTACCATTCTTCAAAATTTTAAAATAAGTAAATCTGAATGCCTACAACCCGTTCATTGCACGAATATTGCATTTTTGTTTTTGAGGATTTCCATGGCTTAAATCTCTCACCTTAAAATAAATTGTCAAAATGATACTAATGATGTTCTTGCAAGATTTGTCTGCGAACAGAAAATTAAATTGAAAATTAAAGATAGCAAAATGAAAATGTTTTAAATTGCTTTTAGCTAATCTAATATCATGCTTATATTTACCAAGATCGTAAAAAAGTATTTTTTCGACAAAAATGAGCAAAGATCTTGATTATCCGCATGACTTGTAAGTCCACTGAAATGTAGGTTTCTGCTGGGTAAACTCATTTATATTTCTTTCTTTCAAAGAAATTGAATAAAAACCATACTTTTAAAAACTTTAAAATGCATAAAAAATAAATAATAGGATTTCATTTGCTCAAAATAATGGTGCTGACAATTTGATGAAAAACTAACTTAATAGCATAGAGAAATTACTTGGTACTGGTGAAAAAATTAAAAAGAGTGCGGATATTTTTCTATATCGTGTTTCAAAATTATTAGAACAAAAGTTTGGGGGAGATAGAATACACTTATACAATCACAAATTACAGTACACTATAAGGTTTTTAAAATATCAGTTTGGAAATTATATTTTTAAAGTAATAATTTACTTTAAAGAAATTAATTATGATTTAGTTTTGTAAAAGTTTTAGTTTATTTAATTTAAATAATTTTCGTTATTTAATGGTATATTAAGGAAAATTATAATTGTATTATTGCCAGGAAAATCTCTGATCTTTTAAAACAGTAAAAATCTTACCTCTTTAGAGAGAGTCGTCTCAAAGCATGTAAGGTATATCTTTTGAATCTTTTCATCTTCATCTAAAAACAACAACAGTAAAATAAATACACAATCATTATCATGATAAATTTCCCTTTTTTTAACGATCTATTTCACTATAACATATAAAATATTTAAAATATATAAATCTTAATAGTAAAAAAAAAAAAAAAAAAAAAAAAAATTCAAAAGTTGATAATTTTGACATTTTACCGAAACCTTCAACAGATTTTCTTCGCTTTCTGAGAGATTGGATGAATTTCGAAGAAATATTAGAAATGACCATTATCCATATCCAAAAAGCAATTAAATAGACGTTTCAAAATTTTGAAGATATCTAGCGTTGCATACGCAGTCACTATGTCATTCCAGAACTTTCCTTGACATGACATTTCACAGAAAGTAAAATTATTCTGTTAATGATTTCGTTAAAATATCGTCATTATTTTTAGAGTTATGAACGATCCTCTGATCCGGATTCGGCTTGGTGCATGAAATGTATATTTTCTTGAATAGAGGTTTAAGACGACCCTGATACATGCGATGCTGATTTATAACACAAAAATTGTTTGTCTGGATATGGAATAACACAATATGTCTCTGTTCGTCAAATCCGGTACACCTTTTATACATATTTTTTCGTTCATTTATTATTAGTTGTGAAAGATCAGTATTTTTTGAGAAAGTAAAAACTAAGTTTTGCTCTTATGAAGTTCATAAAAGATTTGACTTTCCAATGTTTATATTTTTAAAGAGATACTATGAATGGACCGAAATATAATCGAAATATAAAATGTATTTTAAATTAAGAAAATTATTAATAAATTCATATTAAAAATTTTGTGAAGTACGACTTCATTAATTTTTACATAAAACGTGAAAAACATGTCTATGGGAACTTACAGTTTGTTCCTATCATTATATTTCGCGATATAGAAGAAATTTACTTTTCAACGGTTTAAAAACACCGCGTCCTCTTATTGTTTACATGAACATAGTACAAAATCTTCGAAAGTAATCGGGAATTTTATATTTATATTTTATCTGTTTAAAGTTCGTTTATTTTATATTTAGATTTTTTATACATTTTTTTCAGTTAATAATTGAATGACTCCGGTGATTTTCCTTGTGAGATCTTAATTTTATTTTTCTGAATCTATGGATAGAACTGTAACATATTTTTTATAATCCTATAAAGGTTCCAGAAAAAGTGCAAAAATTTCATATACCTTTCTGGGCTGATTTGATTCAAAGGAATAAATAATGTGCCAAAAGTAATTGTTACCATTTAAATTATGAAAGTTGATGCAATTTTTATTCGTAGACAACCCCTATTTCAGAAAATGCATTCATATGCAGAAAGTAGGCACAATTTCCACTCGAACTATACCTGTCGCATCTCTGCGCGACCATTATGATAAAATAATTTGTCAAAAGTGAGTTTTACCTCTTCAAAAATTAAATTCCTTATAAATTTTATATGCAGGAAGACACCTACATTTTTAGAAATTGCAATTCATTTAAAAAGAGACCATTATTTCGAGTTCGATGACGCCTTTGTTTTTATATTATTGTAAATGATCTACAAATAAAGACGGGTGCGTATTTTTTTATGAAACGGATTGTACCTTGTGTGTAAAGGAAACTGGGTAGCTGCATTTGAATTGTTTTGTAGGAAGTTTGCTCTTAGCATAAAATTTCACTAAAATTTCTTTGAAATCGTTCAATTTTTTTAAAAAGTAAGCTCTTGATTATAAATATATTTTTTAACTTTTGTGATTTTTTCTAATAACCCTAAAAGGAAACTAAGCAACAGCTTCTTACAAAACAAAGTCGTCCAAACCTAGGCCGCCATCTTAATAAAGTTTACGTGGGGTAACAGGACAAACGATATCTTATCTACACGAAAGATGAAAAGCAAGGAACATACTTACACTTACTGCAGACTTTCTTGTATAACACATCCGAGTTTTCATTAAATAATTCGCAGTCAGCGACGAAAACACAACCGAGGCCCCAAAAAAGTAACATCAAGTAATTCATTATAGTAAGGATTCGCAAGACGTAGCAAGAGAGACCTAAAATGATTCCTCCAAAATTGCAGGAGTGATTTGAGTATAACTTGAGTGATCGAGTTATAGCCCTTTTATATACGATTAACCCGGAAAAAAAATATATTTTATATCATATGACATTGAATTCAGATCCGATGACAGAAATTCCTTTTGTACATTCAATATTGGGAAATAATAGCTAATATCCTGCAATAGAAGAATTATGGACTAATTTAATTTACTATTGTTTATTGAAATTTACATAACGGCTGCAAGAAAATAAAAAAAAATACTGTCAGTTTCTAATCATAATTTTTGAATAAAGCCTACAAAAGAATTTTTTGAGATCATTGTGCAAGTAATAATCAACACATAAAATTGACATTTAATCTGAAAGGAACACAAAGGCGAAAACAGTATAATACAATTATGTAAGCCATCTGTATTCAATTACATAACGTCTGCGAAATAATACTCTTTATTTTATTTCTGCACTCTTTTAGGTGTTTTATATAAGCAGATTTCAGATGTAACGAAATTGTGGATTCTATCATGTAAAGATTTTCAATAAAGTGAGATGAATATAGGGTTGTCAGAAATTACTAAATTTTTATTTTGAATACCATTATTGGCGTATAGTATTATTCGCCTGATTTAAACACAAAACTTTTGCAAAGGCGACTATTTCTCTACGAAGATAATAGCACACAAAATAAAATTTTAGTATTTTGCTAGAAACAGTGGGTGAAAATCCAGGAAAATCACATAGAAGATATAGTAGAGACAAAAAACTTTATTTGCAAACCACCTAAAAATAAGTTGTATCTTATATTTATTCTAGTACACTGTAAAAAAAATGTGTAAAGTTACTAAAGTTTTTCTAGGAAACTGGGATTCCAAGAACATTTTATGTAACGGCAACAAGAAAAATTTCTGTAACAGACGCTGTTACAGAAATTTTTGTTGTTGCCGTTACATGAAAAGTTCTAGGAATCCCAGTTTCCTAGAAAAACTTTAGTAAAGTTACAGATTTTTTTCTTACAGTGTATTATAATTGTCATAGCTACCACAAATTGAAAAAAACATTCTTAATGATTTTGTTTACTTTCGAAGCACCTCACAATCCAGAATTTAAGAGTCTAGAGGAACTTAATTTTTGCGTATCCATCAAATGGGTTTTTAATTTATTTTTGGATTAACCCATTTTAAGGCAAATTAAATCTGTTGCTAGTATGTAAAAAAGATTGAATTACTCCAGAAATTAAGAAAATTTTGATTTAAAAGTAATTAAATGGTTTTCACCACGTACATTATAAAATCAAAATTTTATTTTAAAAAATCTGATACAAATGTGGAATTTGTTGATTAAAAATAAGTGGGAAGCATATCTTAGAAAGGGTTAAAATGGATGAAAATTGCCTTTATTATAGATGAGTACAAAACAATATGTATATAATACAAAGCGTTATTTTAAATTTGAAACTATATACAGTACAACAAAATGTTTCCAGCTATTTATAGAATAAAATCACCAATAGTCGTCCACTTAACACGTTAAGTGCCACATCAGTCACCGGTGACTGACACTGAACTTTCCATTTACACTGTAAAAAAAATCTGTAAAGTTACTGAAGTTTTCCTAGGAAACTGGGATTCCTAGAACTTTTC
Organism: Maratus speciosus; assembly: GCA_963932465.1. Taxonomy (NCBI): domain Eukaryota; kingdom Metazoa; phylum Arthropoda; class Arachnida; order Araneae; family Salticidae; genus Maratus; species Maratus speciosus. The sequence goes on along the minus strand of OZ010796.1, from coordinate 400,470,045 downwards.
ATGTAACGGCAACAACAAAAATTTCTGTAACAGCGTCTGTTATAGGAATGTTTCTTGTCGCCGTTACATAAAATGTTCTTGGAATTCCAGTTTCCTAGAAAAACTTTAGTAACTTTACAGATTTTTTTCTTACAGTGTAGAACGCGTCATTCATCGATGACTGACGGTCTAAAATATGATATAAAACTAAATATATATATATAGTGTTTTACGTAATTACTGAAAATTTATTTAAAATTTACTTACCTTTTATTTATTACAGGACTATACTTTCTTAAAAATTACTTAAAACATTATAGATTTTTCAGCTTCAGTGTCAGTACCATGGCACTCAACGTGCTAAGCGCTTTTTTTTCATTTATAGTTTAAAGCAGAGTTTTTAAAAACAGTACAGCGTTTTTAACAGTGACGTATGTTAATGTATTATATTTTTTCAGCAATTATTTTTTTAAATGATTTTCTAAATGCAAATTTAAATTTAAAATTAGAGAATTCCCTAGTAGTCGATTTTTCAAATCTAGTGACGGAAATCACTGAATCAGTTGTCGGCCACATAACTGCTTTGTTTGGAACTTAAAGAAGAATTTTTTTAAAACAGCACAACGCTTTTAACACCTTGTAAAAAAAAAAAAAAAATCTGTATTTCTACAGATGTAAAATTACATGCTTACTAAACTTTCATCTCTAACTGTACAAAAAAAGCTACAAATCTACAAAACTAGTTTTTGAAAAGCTACAGAAATCTGTAACTTTACAAATGAATCTGGTAAAATTACAGTATTCTTACTAAAATTTTATGTGTAAGCCTGGTTGCAGTTACATGAAAATTCTAGGCTTCCCAGTTTCCTAAAAATTTGTTAGTAACCTTTTCGGCGCAAAAGTGTGTCTGTTACATGAATTTTTGTTGTTGCCATTACATAAAAGGTTCTAGGAATCCCAGTTTCCTATAAAAACTTTAGTAACTTTACAGATTTTTTTTTACAGTGCAGTGACATATATTAATGTACTACTTTTCTTATAATGTCTCAGCAATTATTTTTAAAAATTATATGTTTTTTTTTGTTGTTGTTGTTATAGAAAGTTAAATATAGCAAATTATCGAGTTGTTGGCCTTTCAGATTTTGCTTTCAGCCATCGAAGACATGGCAGCATCGACAAAAAGTACTACGTCATCGAGTTTCAAGATAAAATTATGATGTAAGAAATGATTATTAACAGTACATTAACGAAAGATCTGCCTCCGTCTATCCTGGTACGAAAGAGCAGCAAACGACGCCAATTCATCATTTTGGTGTTATTATCACATCGTCAAGTTTTGGCATGAAATTTTAACACATTGATTATGTCGATTACTATAATACAAGTGTTTCAGTCTTCCTAGTGATTTCTTTGTAGGATATGAGGAGCTGGTATCATTAAATTTAAACATGTTTAAAATATAGATTACTACAATGCAACTATTTTAGTCTTCATCGTGGTATCTTTGCACGATGTGAGCAGAACGAGGCACCAATTCGTCATTTTGACGCTACTATCTTGTCATCGAGTTTTAGCATAAAATTTTAACACATTGCATTATACTAATCGATATCATTAAATACTTCAGTCTGCCTCTTGATTTCTTTGTACAATATGAGCAGCAGGGTGCGCCAATTCGTTATTTTGGCTTTACAGTCACGTCATCGTGTTTTGCAATGAAATTTTAATATGTTGCATATCTCGACTAGTACAAAACAAATATTTCTCTCTCTCTCGTGATAACTTAAACTTGGCACGATATGAGCAGAAGGCGGCACCAATTCTTCATTTTACCGGTACTAATTCTCCATCGAGTTTCGGCATGAAATTTAATCACGTTAAAAATATCTATTACTACAAATATTTCAGTCTGTATCATGATATCGTGGTACGATATGAGTAGGACGAGACACAAATTCGTCATTTCGGCGCCTTTTATCTTGTCATCAAGTTTTGTCATCAAATTTTAACTCAATAATGATATCGATTAGTATAATACAAATACTTCAATCTGCCTCCTGATTTCTTTGTATGATACGAGCATCAGGGTGCGCCAATTCGTTATTTTGGCCTTACACTCATGTCATTGTGCTTCGCAATGAAATTTTAATATGTTGCATATCTCAACTAGTACAAAACAAATATTTCACTCTTCCTCGGGATATCTTCGGACGATATGAGCAGCAGGTAGCGCCAACTCTTCATTTTAATGGTTCTATCTCGCCATCGAGTTTTAGTATGGAATTTAATTACGTTAAAAAATACCGATTACTACTATTGTATATACAAATATTTCAGTCTGTATCATGATGTCTTGGTACGATATGAGCAGGACGGGACACCATATCGTCATTTTGGCGATACTATCTCGTCATCAAGTTTCGACATAAAAATTTAACTATTAAAGATATTGATTAGTATAATACAAATATTTGTCTGCATCGTGATATCTTTGTACGATATGAGCAGGAGTCTTCTCGGCCAATTCTTCATTTTGGCAGTAACATCTAGTCATCGAGATTCGAAATGAAATTTTAAAACATTGTCTCAACTAGTGCAGTACCAATATTTTAGCCTGCCTCTGCGGATATCGTGGTACGATATGAGCAAAACGGTGCACAGTTCTTCATTTTGGCGATACTATCTCGTGATCGAAATTTAGAATGAAATTTTAATATGTTGCATATTTTGATCGGTACAATAAAAATATTTTATTCTACCTCGTTATATCTTGGTACAATACGAAGAGAACGGGGCACCAATTCGTCATTCTGATGATACTAACATGTCATCGAGCTTTGGGATAAGATTTTAACACATTATAGATATCAATTATTGTGCTATACTAATAGACCGGGAGCCGGCAGCACAGACAACCACCTCATCGAGTTGAAGGCTTAAATTTCCTGAATTAGCTAAAACTCGATTCTCATATTAAAACGCAATCGGTCTGCTAAGTCATATCTTGGTGGAAAACACCTAAAAACCCGATTTTACCGGTTGACTCGTAGGTTTATCATTGTGTTTTCCTGCATCCAGTCTGCCATGTTTTCATACCTTTAGGTTTCCGGTTTTCATATCTTCAGCCTCAAACTCGATGAAGTGGTTGTCTCATGGTTCGTACGCCTCCTTAAATTTTGCAGACCAGGAAATTTTCCGGCACCAGTATTATCTTATAGAAAAATCTCTTCTTAAAAGAAGGCGAAATTTTGCGCGTTTAACCTAGATTTTTTTCTATAAAAAGATACTGGCAGTTTTCCTGGAGAAATAACGGTATCCGTACGAACCATGTGTCTGTGTTCCCGGTCTATAATATATAACTTTAATGCAATAAAATTTTATGGAAAAACTCGATGATGCTATAGTAACGTAAAAATGAAGAAATGACGGTCGCTTCTACTCATATCGTAATAAGATATCCCTAGGCAGACCAGTAATTCTTTAAAGTACTGTTCATAATCTTGTCCTACATCGTTAATTCTGTGTCCATAACCGTGACTGCACACCTAATGACACACAGCCACTCACCAGCTTAACTGATCCGATCTGCTATTGTATCGTCTTTCCACATTACCTCTATCACCAACATTTTCAATCACTTTTAACTGCCTTATGCGACTATTTCCCTCACGCGAAAACACCCATTCCCTAATGTTAATCCTATAGAAAAAACTTCTTAAGATAGCTCGTTTGCATTTCAATAATTTTAAACCTATTTTTTTTCCATTGGTTAGCTGTGGCCGATTTGTACAAAGGCCATTTTTTCACTTTTTCGATTTTGTTTGCAGTGGTTTTTATTTTTATTAGGATACTTTTACTTTCGGTTTCAAAAGCAAAAGAATTCTCATTAAAAAAAAAAAAAAAACCTGCAAAGAAATTCGAAAATGTAAAAAACAGCCTTTGTACAGATCAACCTCAGCTACTCAATGCAAAAAATCTGTTTAAAATATTGAAATTCAAGCAAGCTATCTTGAAAATTTTCTTCCATAATGTTCGTTCCATTAACATTAACGAACGCGTGTTTTCACGTGAGTGAAGAAGCCCCTGAACCCTTTCGCTGCGTAATTAAAAAAAGATCAAAATAGGTTAAAAAATTGTGTATTTATTCTATTACATATCTCAAATCTACGTACATATATTTTGGGGTTAAACTATGTAAATTTTTTTTTGTAAAAGAGTTCTTTTTTTAATATAGAATTAGATCATAAAAATAAGATCGCAGAAATCTTGGATTAAGCAAATTTTGCTACTTTTACGTTGCCCGTGGAAACCGGGCGATGCGCAGTGAGAGGGTTAAACGAGAAGGAGGGGGAAGGGAATTCCTATCACGAACCTCATCTCTTCTACCCTTGCCAAAACTTTCCCTTTTACTACAATTACACCTGAAATTTCTATCATTACTTCTGTGAGCATTAGCATTACCCCGTATTTTTATAATTTCCAACATCACTTCTGTAATTTTTACCATTAGTCTTACCTTCATTTCTATAATTATTTTTAAACTCTTGATATACCATAAGCGCCGGCTTAATAGGCAATCAGGCATACTTCTACCAATAATTTAAAAAAGTTTATTAAAACGAAAACAACATTTTAAAATTATTGGTGGCAGTTTTATCTGTTTGCCTCCGCCAAGGCAGCGCTTATGTGATCTCCCCCTCGTAAATCACGACTACCCCCTTCCCTCATTTCTAAACTGATTAACATGAGAACTTCTCTGTTATGAGTTTTCCAAAATTTTCCTTACGATCTGAGTTATGACGAATTTCATATTTTAATAAAATTTCATAGAGTTCACCCGAATTTTTCGGTGTCCTCATTTCGATAAAATCTTGAATTAAAATATGAAAAAGTGGTTAAATAATGTCCATTAATTCATCAAACGTTTCGCCAATCCCCAATATGGTCTTAAGTTCCAACTTGTGCTAAAATAATAATAATAATAATAATAATAATAAGTACACGCCTTTTGATATAAGCTTTTATTAGTACAGTAAAAGTCGCGGCGTGAGGCACTTCTATCTCTACGGGAGGAAAGACTTTTATCAGTTTAGTCGCTAAAAATGTAGATGATAGCATTTATAATATCATTTTTAAAATTACTTCTGATACGAATATTGTATTAGCTTATTGTCATTTAAATTGTAAATTAAGTTTCGGCTGAAAATGTCAATTAAATATTTAAATATAAAATCCATTGAAATTGTGTTACCTCTATTTCACATACAGGGTGCAATATGTTATCTATCGCCGACCTTTAATTTCTCAATCGTTCGTCATAGACATATAGTTACAATTACAAAAACGTTTCAAATGAGGTAAACATTAATGTTGTGGCCTTATTTAAATTAAAAATTAATTTGATAAAAATTACGAAATCTAACTTTTTATACGGTCCCCCAGTCCCTATAGTTATATTTAATAAAAGTTTACACATATCATAATACATATAACACAAAAAGTTTGACATCTGTACTACAAAAGTGCCAATGCCGGGAGGAAGAGGTAGCTTTCATATTCCGTATTTTAAAAAAGCCAACTTATATCATTCAAACACACGAAGCTCAATTTAGTGGAAACCGAATATAGGAGATTCAATACTAATTTTTATCAATATAATGAATGAGAATTTCGCAAAATTAGTCAGCTTTATCCAAGCTGCTTTTCTTTAAAGTAACTTATATTTAGCTGCCAAATTCGGCGATTTCTTAAAGTGCCTGCCATTTTAAGACAACATGGTGGATGAGGCTAACCAGTGAACTTGGTCGAGACCTTAGTAATGGCTGTGCACATGCTCACTCACATCGGAATCTGTTGATATATACGAGTGCTGTCGCATGCAAAAATCAGATTTTTCAAAATGTCACCCACAATAGAAATTGAAACTGCTATATCTGAGCCATTTTTTAAGGTAAAGACAAACAAAAAATGCTCCTGAATCCTTATATCAAGGTCAAATACTTAAGAAAGAAACCTTTTTCAATTTCTAATTTTTTTGCACCTCACTTTAAATATATATATATATTTTAATTTAATGGCCGCCATTTTGAAACAAGATGGCTGATGAATCTGGCCGGCGAACTTGGTCGAGGTATTGATGTATACTATCCACATGCCTTCTTACACCGAAATAGGCGAATACGTGTGTTATCGCGTGACAAATACAAGATCGTTTCAAAATGTTAGCCATGCTAGAAATTCAAAGTGCTATAATTCAACCATTTTCTAAGATATAAACAAAAGAACAAATTTTCAAAAACAAAAACTGCTCTGGAATCTTTGTATCAAGGTCAAGCACATAAAAAAAATCTTTTTCATTTTCCAATTTTTTAATAACTCATTTTAAATTTTAAATTTATTTTTTTTAAATGGCAACCCTTTTGAAACAAGATGGCGAATGAAGCTGTCCAACGAACTCGGTCGAGACATTGGTATGTACTATGTTCAGACCAAGTTACATCTAAATCAGTTCATAAATACGCCTGTTATCGCGTGACAAAAATCAGGCCGTTTTAAAATGTCAGCCACAACAGAAATTCAAAATGCTATTACTCAGCCATTTTTTTAGATATAGACGAAACAAAAACTGTTCCGGAATCTTTGTATTAAGATCAAACACATACGAAAAAAATCTTTTTCATTTTCTAAATTTTTGGTATCTCATTTTAATTTTTTAATTTTTTAAATTTTTTTAAATGGCCGCCATTTTGAAATAAGATGGCGGATGAAGCAGGCCAACGAACTCGTTCGAGATATTTGTATGTACTTGTACACACCAAGGTACATCCAAATCGGTTCATAAATACGCCTGTTATTACGTGACAAAAATCAGGACGTTTCAAAAAGTCAGCCACGCTAGATATTCAAAATGCTATAACTCAGCCATTTTATAAGATATAGACGAAACAATAACTGCTCCGGAATCTTTGTATAAAGGTCAAATACATAAGAAAAAAATATTTTTCCATTTTCAATTTTTTGGTACCACATTTTAAATTTTAAAGTTTTTTAAAAAATTTTAAATGGCCGCCATTTTGAAACAAAATGGCGGATGAAGCTGGCCAACGAACTCGGTCGAGACATTGGTATGTACTATGTACACAAGGAATTACATCGAAATCGGTTCATAAATACGCCTTTTATCGCGTGACAAATTTCAGGACGTTTCAAAATGTCAGCCATGCTAGAAATTCAATATGCTATAACTCAGCCATTTTTTAAGATATAGACGAAACAAAAACTGCTCCGAAATCTTTGTATAAAGGTCAAATACATAAGAAAAAAATATATTTCCATTTTCAATTTTTTGGTACCACATTTCAAATTTTAAAGTTTTAAAAAAATATTAAATGGCCGCCATTTTGAAACAATATGGCGGATGAAGCTGGCCAACGAAGTCGGTCGAGACATTGGTATGTACTATGTACACACCGAATTACATCGAAATCGGTTTATAATTACGAGAGTTACAGTGTGACATATGTGAGATATATATTATATATATATATATATATATATATATCAATTTTGAACGGAGGGTGGTTTCGGGGTCTGGGGGTCATGTTCGATGAAAATATACCAAAATTTTTTGAAATCGCTTTCCTCCGAGCGGCTTCAATAGGTAGATTTTTGTAATGAAAGTTATCTAAAATTGACATAGTTATTAAATTTAAAATTTTGCGTTTTTTGCACATGATTTTGTTTTTTATTGAGGGATCAGTTAAAAGACGAATTAAAGTAATTCGAGATCAAAATCAGGGTGCTATGTTCTTTTTACGGAAAAACCACCTTTAGCCGGTATCGCCAAATCGGGGAATCACCAGAGAGGATTTTTTCATCGAAGAATTTGAGCTGACTTTTAGGGGTCGTATAGAAAGCGAAGAATGAAATATTGAAATTAAACAGAAAAATAAATATCAATTTACTATAATATCAGAAAACGGCCTAGTATAAAAATGAATGCATAAAACGCCGGGGCCCTACCAGTGGCCGAGAGGTTCTTCTCTCGAAGCTGGTAGACGGGAGGTGCTGGGTTCGAACCCAGTTCGCGCCCGTCGGCCTAATCTTTCGGAGTTTTCGTGGTTTTCTTCGAACCTTGGACTTTCAAGCGTTCATACGGGTTAGGTTCCCTTAGAAAGACCCCCACGAAGGGCAACCCCCCCCTTACGGCCTCTATTCCTCGTGTTGATAATTGACCGTCATAAACACAACCAACCATTAAACGCCGCAATCTACTAGAGATACTGGTCAAAGTGTTCTCCATTGGTGGCAATGCACAATTGAATGTGTGACAGTACTGAGTCCTGGACACTTTAGAGCATAGCAGGTGTCAAACTGTGCGACAATAAAAGGATGATGCGACCTGGAAACCTCCACATCGCCCGGACAATAGGACACGTGTGGTGCGGTATATGGGGAACCTAGATTGTTGGACCCATCTTCTACGATGGGACCTTAACGGGCCATCGTTACCTGCATCTGCTACAAAACACGGTACGTGACTGGTATAAAAAGCTGCCTGTCCGACATGCATGCTGGTTTGGTTTCAACATGATGGGGACCTCTCCGCATAAAACATCAAACGTCCGGGCGTATCTGGCCACCGCGTTCACCGGACTTTACTCCCATGGATTTCTACCTCTGGGATTACATCAAGGCACGTCTATGTGGCTAAGACTACTTCTATGGTTTATCTGAAGCAGCGCATCATCCTTGATTATCGCACATTTTGCACACCTGCTATTCTCTGACGTGTCTAGGACTCAGTACTGTCACGCATTCAATTGTGCATTGCCACCAATGGAGAACACTTTGAGCAGTATCTCTAGTAGATTCCAGCGTTTGATGTATTCATTTTTTGTAGTAGACAGTTTTCTGATATTATAATAAATTGATATTTATTTTTCTGTTTAATTTCAATATTTTATTCTTCGCTTTCTTTACGACCCGTAAAAGGTAGCTCAAATTTTTAGATAAAATAACCCTCTTTCGTGATTCCCCGATTTGGGGATACCAGCTAAAGGGGGTTTCTCCTTAAAAAGGACATTGCACCCTGATTTTGATCTCGAATTACTTTTAATTCATCTTTTAACTGATCCCTCAAATTAAGACAAAAAGATGCGCAAAAATCTCAAACTTTGAAATTTAATAACTGTGTCAATTTTTGTAGTACAGATGTCAAACTTTTTGTGTTATATCTGTTATGATATGTGTAAACTTTTACTAAATATAACTATAGGGACTGGGGAACCGTATAAAGAGTTAGATTTCGTAATTTTTATAAAATTGAATTTTTACTTTAAATAATGCCACAACATGAATATTTACCTCATTTGAAACGTTTTTGTAATTGGAAATATAGGTCTACAACCAACGGTTGAGAAATTAAACGTCGGCGATAGATAACATATTGCACCCTGTATATGCGATTGTGGGATATGATCAATAAATGAAATGAATGAAAAGTTACAGAACGAACAGCTTACTCTCTATGGTAAAGACATGACAGATTCTTGCCTCGTATTTGTTCATGGAATAAAGATACTGTATAAAAACAACCGCGCTTTAAAACAGAACATTAGAGGAATTTTTAAATAAATGAAAAATTTATTGCATTTTAATATACTGGAATATTGAAGCACCTTTCTTCAGAAAAAGCCGCCTCCTACCCCGAAAAAAAGGCAGAAAAAACAAAGAAAACCATTGTTTTGAGATAGCTTTACTTAATAAAGTGTATGGTGTAGTGCAAAAATTTTATTTAATCTATGCTGTGTCACTGGTCGAAAGAAAATAATTTGATTAAACCAAAACAATCTAGTGTCAATAAAAATCTTCTTTTTATTTTTAGAGATAAATTTGTCAAACCTTAGTTAGCTATTTGGGTGATTTTTCACTAAAATTTACTTGAAATCACTCAGTTTTTTGTTTTCAGTGTAATTTTAATCATTAATCTTCAGTAAAATTACGCGATTTTATCTAAAAACCCTAAAAAAAAAACGGCTTCATGCAAGAAAATGCCTTAAACGTAGTCAGTCCTCTTATCATATATGATGGCTGAATTTTTAGGGTTTACTAATTCGTCCTCAGTGGAGAAAACGCAACTGAAGGCAAAAAAGAGAAACAACAGAACGTATTCATATGAAGAATGGCAGTAAGGCGTAGCAAACCAAAAAATTTCAAGAGTGATTCAAGTGTTACTTCCGGTCTTTATTTACAATTAAACCAGAAAAATTACATTTGACGTCACTTGACTTTGAATTCACTGACAATGTCAGAAATTCTATTTTTTCTTCTAATATTTCGACATAATCGTTATATTCTACAATGGAACAATGATATACGAATTTCATTTACTGTTATTTATTGAAATTTACATAACTATTCAGTGCAATAGAATAAAAAGAAGTATATTCTAATGCTAACACAATATTCTCATTTTAATTTATTATTGCGTTTGCAATGGGAAAACCGGGGAATTTCATTGAAATCTATTCCTGCACTTTCATTTTCCTTGATTTCCGCTAGAACGGAACAATACTGATAAAGAAAAATCAGAAGTAATATAGAGTAATCAATTTACGCTTACCAGTAGTGCTCAATTTATTATCGATTTCCGCGATAGCCTTCAAAAGAATGTTATTGAAATGATTGTGCAAGTAATAATTATTGTTGCCAGGTGTCCCGCGTAAATCACGACTTCAAATGGGGCAACTCTGGACACCACTAATTTCTTACAGTTTATTCCGATATCTTTAATCGCAGATAATTCTTCCATTGGATATTTTCCGATTTACGCGGGACACAAGGCAACACTAGTAATAATCGAGATATAAATGTAACATCCGTATACTACTATTATATAATACATGACATATAATACGCAAATCATCTATGTGTACTGCTATTGTGTAAAAAATCTGTATACTACGTATTATACAAGTCAGCAAATTAATCTATTAAATTTTTTCTTCGCTGTTTCAATTACTTCTAGAGTTTTTGAAAATGCAGAATTCAGATATATTGAACATTTAACTCTATCACCCAAAGTTTTTCAACAAATTGAAGATGAAAGTCCGGGAAGACTGAGCAGAGATAAAGCACTTTGTTTATAAAATACCTATATATAAGTTGCATCTTCTACGAGGGTGTATCAATAAGTTTTTGCCTTCACATAGAAATAATTGAGTGAAATTTATGAAATTGCTACATTCTATTAGTCCTTTTCTATATAGTCACCGTGCACAGTAACACATTTCTGCAAACGCTACTTCAAAGAGAGGGGGAACGATTTATTCGAGAGGCGCGATAGTAGACCCAAAGAGGGTCATTTTCTAACGTTTGCCGACCCCCACATGTGACATATTTTTGGAAAGGCCTGTGACCACTTACTCATGCTATGCACCTCCCGAGCCCCTCCCCCAAAATTTTCCCCCTGGGAGCATGAATGATGCCTGCAAAATTTAGAAAAGTGCCCCAGGAGGGCAAATTTTAGGGGGAGGGGGGAGGGAGATGCATAGCATGAATAAGTGGTCAGATGCTTTTCCGACAATATGCCACTTGTGGGGGCGGCAAAAGTTAGAAAATGCACCCCTTTGGATCTAATATCACGCCTTTTGGAATACATCCTTCCCCCTCTCTTTGAAATACCGTTTGCAGAAATGTGTTACCGTGCACGGTGACTATATAGACAAGGACTAATCCAATGTAGAATTTTTATAAATTTCACTCAATTATTTCTATGTGAGGGCAAAAACTTATTGATAAACCCTCGTATTTTATTAATTTGTTATGTTTGCTATAGCTATCACAAATTGAAAAATTATTATAATGCCCCTTTTTACCTTCAAGGCATCGTTTAGAATTTTTCTTTTGTCCGCTGTTTACGGCCACTCCTTTGTCAGCAATCGACTGTTAAAAAAAAAAAAAAACAAAAAAAAACAAAAAAAAAACTGTGAACAAAAAAATGTTTGAGTACGTTGGGAGGACACTTTGACGTTTGAGTGGAATGGAACTTTCACTTTATAACAAGATTCCATGGTCTTTTAAAATCACTTCCTACCTTTTGGGTAACTTTTAGGTGGATCAAGTTAGATATTTCAGAAAGATAATGCGTCTGTCCACACATGCAAGGCAACATACGACACTGGTTGAGTGCTAAAAATATCGCAGTTCCCGGATGGTTTAGTCTAAGGATAGACCGAAACCTAATTTCGGTAATCATTCTTTTTTCGGTCGAAAGTGAAAACGAAAATGTCCATTTTTTCTTTTAAGTTGGATATTCAATTTGTGAATAATTATTAAAAAAAGAGAACTTTCATCGTTCATGATACGTTAAAGGACATAAAAAGTCTTCAGAAAATAATTTAGGAAAATAACCTAAAACTCTTTTAAAAGTTGGATAAGCAAATTGTGAATAATTATAAAAATTTTCACTGCAGTTACTAGCAAGTCCAGCTTCTCGCACCCAACGGTGTAGTTATAAGGATTTTGCTCATTTTCTTTCTACTCTCATAAAAGAACATTGCGTGTATATGATTTCATCTTATTTATTCTGCATTTTTTAAAGCAAAAGTTCTATAATTTTATTTGAAATAACAAATGACTGCGTAGCATTTAATATAAATGCATATTCAATAATATTTTGAATTCCTAAATAGAACAAAATGAAAGTAAAAATATAGTTTTTAAAGAACAGGCTTTTTTTACTGTACATCAGAAAATATTTTTCTATAAAAAATCTGGATGTCAAAACACAAATCGTAAAAGCATGAGACGCTAATAGAAATACTCTTAGTAAATTATAAGTGTAACTATATTCTTAATGCATTTTAATTTTAATAAATATTTAGGATTTCTTTTTCTTATGATTTTAATTGTAGCCTAATGTCCTTATCGTACTGTCTTTCATCACCAACTTTTACGATTTTGTTTTGACCTCCAGATTTTCTTAAAAAAGTTATTTTCTACTTTTAAGTACAGTCGTGTGGAAAAAAGTAATCACCCACTACTAACTCTGCAACAAATTATAGTAGAAGAAAGTTACAGGTATCAAACAATTGGAAATAAAGTCTGCTTTTAAATGATGTATATAAAATTTGCTTAGGGGACATCTACATATCAAAACAAACCCAAACTTTGTTTTTTTCAATGGCAATACCCAAGTTTGACACCATAAATAGATTCTACACCCTTCAATTAGCCTAAATTCAAATTTTCATGAAATACGTATGATTAGTTTCCGAGAAATTAATTATTTTAAAATTAGCCTTTTTTATGGGCTGTATCCAAATTGAAGTTCGGTACTGGATTGTTGAAATGCTACAGAATGATTATGTCACTGCTATTAATGCATTATTTCTTGCCAATATGAACGCTTTACTCGGCTGATGTGTTTCGACTATTTCCAGCCCAAATGTTTCATTAAATTGAGTAAAATATATTTTTTTGCCAATTATGCTTTTCTCGACGTCATAGACGGCCCCTTAAACGGTCATAATTAGTTTACTCATAATTCGAAAATTACTTGAAAGAAAAATTTGAAATGGAGAATTTGCATAAATGAGGACATAATAAAAATAAATCTATTAAAAAAAAAAAAAAAAAAACTGTAGGTCGCAATTCATATTTTTTTCGAATATTACTTTCATAAGTCATAATTCATATTATAATTTTTTTAATTACAAATTCAATGTATTTATGTTTGGGGTTTTTTAGTATTATAATTAAACAAAAAAATATCACATTAGGATTATAATTTCAGGAGATATTAATAAAAATATGAAAATGTAATTTAACATTTCAAGCTCTAAATTTTGAATGTTTATAATTCAAAACTTATCATCCAAATGACTTAAAATTAATTTCATTTGTAGGCATAGTTTGAACCGAAGATTTGAAATATATTGTAAAAATTGGGTGTTGCAATTGAAAAAAATAAAGCTTGGTCTGGTTTTGATTTGCAGATGGCCCCCTAAACAAATTTTATATACATTATTTAAAAGTAGACTATATTTCCAATCGTTTGGTGCCTGTAAACTTTATCTGTTATAATTAGTTGTAGAGTTAGTAGGGGGGGGGGGGACTTTTTTCCCACAACTGCAAATTAACAAAATCTTGTTTTAAAAATTCAGCTAAAAGAAAATTTAAATATGTATATAAGAAAGAAAATTAAAAATTAACAGGAATATTTTTAAAATGTAACAATATGCTTTAAATAAAGTATGATTGTTATTATATGATAGCTAAATTTCAAAGTTATGCTGTTGAAACCGTTTTAGAATTTTTAAAAATCATTTTTTTGATCAATAAAATTCATTTTTCTGGTTTCCATAAAAAATCTAAACTTTTGATTACATTAGTATGGCTGAAAATTATTTTATCACATTTCCTATCATTAAGTTAAAAATTCTTTAACTGCAAAGTTAAGTTCAAATGTTAATTTGTTAAATATAAAAATTTCGCCTACATTCACCTAATTATCACATGTAATGTAGTACATGGTGTTATATTTTTTTATAATTTAATTACATTTGATAAGACATATTGTACATTTAATTTAAAATGCAATCAAAATTTCAAAATTTAAGTAGATATAAATTCAGCTCTTAAAGAACGGCAAAACTAAATTATCCCAATTTGAATTTTTCATATTAATAAATTTAGCTTTAAAGGAAATAATAATAATTTCCATTCTTTTTATAATGTATGAAAAATTAAAATTAAAATTTACATATCTTAATCTTTTTTAAAGTTGATCACCAATTAAACCAATACGTTCTGATTTTTAGGGTTCCGTACTTAAAAAGTAAAATCGGAACTATTATAAGACCACTCCTGTGTCTGTCCGTCTGTTTGTCTGTCTGTCTGTCACAGCCATTTTACTCGTAAACTATGGAACGTGGACAGTTCAAATTCGGGGAAGTAATAAAGACCATTGACCCACATATTTTCAGATTAATAAACATTCATAAATATATTTAGTAAAAAGGTAGAGGGGCTAATTATGCTACTTAAGAAAAAATGTTTTCTTTGTATATCATGTGGGATCCTGTGAAAGCTTTTGTAACGCTGAACTCAAAAATATATTCCTTTTAATTTTAGGTATTATATTTCCAAAGATATTGTTGAAAATGTAGAGCAAAACTATGTCCCCCCCCCCCATCTAATTCCGAATCTACTGAAACTAAAATTATGAAAAAATTAGAGGTAGTAGACGTTAATATAAACCTTGCCGGAAAATTATAGCGATTACACTAGGTCACATAGTTTTTGAGTAATTAGCATTTTTCTGTTATACACAAATTTCGATTTACGGGCATTCAGAAAAATTGTTGAGCATCGCTGAATATACCCATCGTTGCAGAAGAATAAAAGCATTGTTGATAATGATTTTCGAAAAAAATCATCGGTAATTAGCCGCGATATTAACCCTTAAAGGTACGGTCAGTTTGGACATACACAAGAACAGGGGCGGCGTACTCTATGCCTAGTTAACAACTTTTAATAATATATATGAGTAATGTAATGTCCAGTAACAGTGTAAAAGCAATAAACGTCAAATTGTTAAAAACATACTAATTTAAGGGGTCTCGGGACTCTTAAAAATTGGAAAAAATGAAAAAAAGACCATTTTCAACATTTAATGTCTTAAAATGTATATAATTTTAAAACACAATTTTAATTGTGATGAAAGATATAAGTATGTTCTTTCGTTTCATGTATTTAAAAAATTGCAAGATACAGAATTAGTACTTATAGGGGGCTCGAAACTGTTTGACACTTGTCGAACAAAAAATTGGCATAACAGTTTACGCGCAGGGTTACGAAATAAATATTGCAACTAGAATGAAAATTTTGGTGCTTACTTATACTTCAGATTGTAATAATTTCCCTGAACTTAAATAAATTTGTATTTAAAGCATTTTTATATTTTTAATGCAATGTTGCATTTAGCTAGTACAAAATTTTGAAAATTTCAACAGTAAAATCACCTAAAAAAATATTTTTTTGGACAATAAAAAGGAAATTTTAGGTTCAGTTTATACAGACTAACATGAAATATATGTTTTGAAAATATATGTTTTGAATATGTTTTGAAGTTTTTGAGGTATCCAGCGCGTTATGCCCGAAAAAACGCCATTTGGAAAATAATGACTTTAAAGTTTCGGAAACGCCGCTTCAGCTATTGAGCGGGTATAATTCTAAAAGCCAAAACTTCTCTTCTAATGGGAATTTCAAGGAAACAATTATATCAAAATATTCAGAAAAGATAGGAGTTTAACATCTAAACAAATTAAAATTTCTTAAATTTTGAAGCTTTAAGAGTCCTGCGACCACTTAATCCTTTCCGGCACGAAGTAATTCTATTTATAAACTTATGAAATAATGAACTGACACCAGAATTTATAAACGAATTTATTAGAAAACGCGAACTTGCTTATTTTCACGTACATGATAAAAGGAAAATTTTAATTAAATATTCTTGGTGCCATTTGTCTGTTTTGGAATTAAAATTAGGTGTCCGTTTTTTAAGGGAAGGCCCTCGAAAGATTTAATTAGAATGAATCGCATAAATACTGTGGGATTCGCGATAGTTTGCATTGATTGTATCTCTAAATACACCGCGAGTGACTTTAAAATTTAATTAAACACCTATCTGGAAAAACGCGGCACTGACCAAGGCGGCGTCGCATCTTTGAGACCTCAATTCGAAGCGCGCTTAGCACAATGCCAAATTTAAACATTGAACAAAGGTTTTGTTTTAGCAACACTGTAGAAATAAAGGTTATTACTACGCTGAATTTAGTTTCATGAAATGTCAAATGAAGTTTAACTATGCACTGCTTTTATTGTCAGTACCGAATTAAGTTCATCATAAACAGATTAGGATAATATTAAAACAAGTAAGAAAAATCATGCGTTAAGCATAGATTATGAAAAACTTTCCAACACTTCCTGTATGCTTTAACAAAACTTGTTATTTAGTGAAATAATGTATATAAAAGAACTAAGTAAACATTTTAGAAAACGTATAAAACATTTGAAAAAACTGATTTCAGCAGTTACCACCTATATCAAATATGTATTCCAATTCTTTTGAACAGCTCTGTATTTTATATTTGGGTTGATATATATGCTACATAATGAAGAAATTTAGTTTAGCAAGAAAACGAATAACATGTTGAAATTTCTCTTTCAGCAATTTATACTAATAGATGGAAATATACTTGTATACTTTTGTACAACCCTGTAGTTAACCTAATACCTTTATTACACGCCAATATTTAGCTAAAGTTTAATTCAAAGTAAAACACCCTTAAAACTACTGGAATCACATTTTCAGAAATTACCATTTATAGACGGCCATGTATCCTATTCTTTGCGTGACGCTGTATATAATTTTATCTATATTTTATAATTTTATCTACAAACATTTCTTAGTAAATAAAATGCAGTTAGGCGCAAAAATGCATAACTCATTTAAAAACCACCTTTAATCAATTTACAATCATACCCAGTAAACATTACGAATTCTTTTGTGTAGCCCTGTATATGAATTACAGCATTTATACACATCATATACAATGCACAAATATAGTGAAACATAAAAGCGCATAACATCATTAAAAATGCATTTCCAGCAATCATCGTTACCGTACAATACTTCGGATACAATATAGTATCTGAAATCTTTTGTGTGTCGCTGTAAATGCTATGCACTTCGTATTATACGTAAAATAAGTTATAGTAAACCTCAGCGACGTATAGCAATTCAATTATACATGAAATAATTTAACATAATTAAAATACGCCGGAAAAAATTCCCTCCACCAGTATATCATTATGTAACAGAATTCTTTTGTGTGGCCCTGTAAATGAATAATATTTATTCTTTGCAGCGCATATTCTACGGAATGCATATTTTAGTGCACTTGATAAATGCATATCACTTTTATTGTGTTTGAAAGCGTGTAATACCATTAAAAATCATTTGAAACGATTCTTTCCCATAGGCCGTAATGTAACGGAAAACTTTTGACTGCCCCTGTAAATGAACTAAACATGTTACAAACTTCATTTGCAATAGGGTTCGTGCTAGGGTAGAGGTCACTAACATCTAAAAATTTCAGAACGATCCGAGTATATTTACGGGAGTTAGAGCGCGTACAGGCGTACAGACGGACAGACGGACAGACGGACAGACAAACCGAATGCATAAACACTTTTCAACTTTGTTGGAAAGTGTTAAAAAGAGTTAAACGAATAGCTATATTTGATATTATTTAGGTTCCATATCTCTTTGAACTTTCATGGTATGCCCGATTACACTTTTCTAATATATACAGTTATACCCAACCATACGTTGTACAATTTTTTACAGTATCTTAGTATCTAGTTTTTTTCTTAGTATTCTTTTAGCAACATTTTTTTTTTCTATAATAGAATTACAAATTTATATATTTATTCTACGGAACCATCTGTGCGCGAGTAATGCTCGCACTTGACCGTTTATTTCTTATTTTAAAAATATGCCTAAATGAGATATAGTTTCAGAAATTTATCGATAGTTAGCACCAAATGATATTTTGAAAAGATGCATGATCGAGGAGCAAATGTGCTGTTTTATACATTTCCAGGAACCTTTCCGTTATTTTGCAATCCATATGTTTTGGAAGGAACATTTCCATTTTTATTATTCAATGTGAGTGTATTGTCAAATGAGAGTGTTACAATTTGGAAACTAAAAGTCGGCACAATTTTAAATAGGTAGATGATCCCCATTTCAAAAATTGCTTTCATATTTTGAAGGAGAAAAAACATCTTTGCTGCGATTTTATTGTAAATGGTATGCATAGATAAAGACAGGTGTATTCTTTGTTTTCTTTTCACGGCATATACATATCGATCTTTTCAGTTTATACTTTGTAAACCACTTTCCCGATTAAAGCCTAGAATTTTAGTGAATTCATTTTCTTTAAAATAAACTAAATAAGGGTATTTTAGTAGAATTGTGTATTTATGATGTTTTTTTCTTTCATTACAGATATATCCGAGAGAAGTACGTTTTGTCAAAAACGGATGGTCAAATCATAAACGTCACAAACATCGATCATTTTGGGAAAAACCTTTTGCAAAATTTACTCCAGAAAACGTTGATTATGTATCAAGAATCTTGTTTCCATGTGCATTTGTTAGCCAATGCTCAATCTACTGAGCTATATATTATGAATAAAAAGAGATAAAAATGTACAAAAAGTATCCGCGAAAATTATTCATCAAAAATATTTTTCTCTGGATTGTTTTTTAACTACCACCTACAATATATCTGATTATAACTTAGAATAAAATAAATGACATTCCATTGTATTTTCATTAGAATATGTATCAAGAATCATTTTGACATGTGCGGTTGCCAGGCAATACTCAATCTGGCTGTTTATTAACAATAAAAGATTTCAACATTTACAAAAGTATTATTGACGAGTTCTTTTCCATTTTTTATAGGATTTTAATAAATACCATCGAAATATACCTGTCTGTTAGAATAAAATAAACCTTATCCCATTCCATCTTTATTTTTCATTCTTTTATTTCTTTGGCAAAACTTTACTCACTAAAATATTGATTATACATCAAGAAGCCTGTTTCCATGCAAGTTTGTCGTACAACGATCAATCAGGCTGCATATTATCAATAAAATAATTCAAAATTTACAAAAATATTGTGACCTTTAAAATATTTTTTCTGGGTTTTTATTAAATATCATCTAAACATAACTATTAGCATCAAACAAACCTCATTCCATTCCCTTTTTCTATTTTTCTGGTAACAGCAATCTAAAAAACAGTATACAGGGTGTCCACTCTCAACGGTGTTCATAATGGCTAATTTCTAAACCGTTAGTCATAGACATATAGTTCCAATTACAAAAATGTTCTAAATGAGGCAAAAAAAAAAAAAAAAATATATTTTAAAAGCGACTTGGGTCAATAAAAACATTCCTTAAAAAAATGACAAGATTAAAATTTTCATACGGTCCCCCGGCCCTATAAGTTATATTTAGTAAAATTTCCCAGTTACACTTACAAGAAAGACAAAAAAAAGTCCAGTTATTCTACGATTAAAATTGACCGAATAATAGCTGTTTAAAGTTGGGGCATATTTTTTGCTGCAAATTAGGGGTCATTCACAAATTTATTAGAAATATAATTTCGTCCGATATATTAAAAAAATGATTGAGAGTAAAATTAACTTTGCAATATAAATTTGAAATCTTTAATCATTCTGACATATTAATGCAAAATATACAATTTGTAATACACATATAAGAAGAGAAAAAAAACATAATTTTTGTCAAATACAATGATAAAAATTAACAGCCTCAATTTTTTTACAAAATGATACATATTTTAAAATGTTATTAGATTACACTAGCCTGAATAAGTTGGGTTATGTCATGTTTTTTAGCTTTTGATAATTGATTCTTATGTATTCTGTACCGCTGAATCCGAAATTGACCTTAATTTTTTTTTTTACCATAATGTAACGATTTTTTGAAAATCGTAAATTTTAAAGATAAAAATTAGCGAAAATTTCATACTATAAAATAGATGTGACTGTTGTTTTTAACTTTTGAAAATTGATTTTTATATATTTTTTACCGCTGAATCCGAAAATGACCTTCATTTTTAACCATCAGGTCAGATTTTTTCGCAAATTGTAAATTTCTGAGTTAAAAAGTTCAAAGTTAAAATAGTTAAAATTAAACCTCCTCCCCCTCCTTATCGAACCCCTCAGCTGTTTAGCTGTAAGAATCCCAGTGTAAGCCAAAAAATCGAATAAATTATTGAATAAAATAAAATAAAATAAAATAAAAGTTTTACATCTGTTTTATAGTATCAGATTTTCACTATATTTCACTATATTTATTAACTTTGACATCTACGATTTGCAAAAAAAATCTAACGTGATGGTTAAAAATGAAGGTTATTTTCAGATTCAGTGCTAAAAGTACATAAAAATCAATTATCAAAAGTTAAAAAAACGTAGCCATCTCATCTATTTTATATTATCCGATTTTTTGTTACTTTTTAACTTTGACAATTTAGGATTTGCGAAAAATCCTGATATGATGGTTAATTTTCGGATTCAGTGCTAAAAAATGCATAAAAATTAAAAAAAAAAATCATCGCATTCTTGAGTTATCTAATCTAAAACTTTTTCTTAAACTTCTTGGTGGCAGTCTATCCGAATTTTTTTATGTTATCCTGTTAAATAAGTATAAATGGTAACCACCGAAAATCATATTAATATTGGATTGTCATCATTAGTATGTAAAATTTAATCTCGATCGGATGTTTGAAAGTGAGTTTTTAAGTTCGAGCACAAATTTTGAACTGGAAAAACATATATACGATCGTTGAAGTTAAATAAAACTTATGAAAATAACATAGTTTTTGTTAAAAGAAATCATGAAAAGAAACCATCTCAATTCCTTACAAAATAAAACATATTTTAAAATACAATTATTTTAGCCAATCTGAAACTTTATAAAACTTAACTGAATCGTAATGCTTGTACGATTTTTTTCAAAGCGCAGATACACATGAAATAAGTTCTTCAAATACTTTAAGAACTTGGTATAGGACTCCTCAAAGCAAGGCCGATGTCATTTGTGTTAAGATGGAGAAAAGTGGTATAAGTCATGCATTTTTAAAGTTTCATAACTTGGTTAATTTTAGTGTTATATGAACGGGGCATTTTTGGTCTTACTTGTAAGTGTAATAGGAAAATTTTACTAAATATAACTTGTAAGACCGGGGGGGGGGGCGTATAAAAATTTAAATTTCGTAATTTTTTAGGAAATGTTTTTATTGACCCAAATCGCATTTAAAATATTTGTTTACCTAATTAAAAACATTTTTGTAAATGGAACTATATGTCTATGACTAAAGGTTTAGGAATTAGTCATTGGACACCGTTGAGAGTGGACACCCTGTATAGCATTTACTGACATGTATCACATCTGACACGAAATCAAGAATGTAGTTTCCATGAGCGTTTGCTGGCCAATGTCTAATCTAATGGGCTGTATATTATCAATAAACGATTTCAAAAATATTAGTGACAAACTTTTGAAAATGATTTCTCTGTTTTTATTTTTAATTGTCATCTACAACAGATTTGATGATTACTTAGTATCAAATAAACCACATTGCACTTTTTTTCTGGTAACAGCATTCTAAAACAATTACTCTTAAAAAAACACTGATTATATACTGGGTGATCACTCTCAACGGTGTCCAATGGCTAATTCTTAACCCGTTAGTCATAGGCATATAGTTCCAATTACAAAAATGCTTTAATTAAGGTAAAAGATTAATTTAAAAGTCCTTTAGATCAATAAAAACATTTCTTATAAAGTTACGAAATTTTATTTTTTATATGGCCTCCCGGTCCTTTAAAGGTTTTCCACAAACGATGATTGGCACTTTTGCTCCTCGTCTCTCTGTTGCTGTTGGTTATTTACAATACTTTTCTCATTGCATATGTCCTTCATCGCTGTTTTTAGTGTTACATCTACCGTTCCAACGGCTTTCATAGTTTTTCAATGGGCTGGACATTTTGGGATTTGAAAAAACGAGTGTTGTCGTTCGAAAATTTCGGATTTTTTTTCATTGTAACCGTAACCATTCAGGCTCAAAATTTCTTCTTCACCAGGATCTTGAGCGCATACCTTGAAATAACAGTTTTATTTGCTTTACTTTTGCAGAAAATCTGATACAAAATAGCTGTAAGTAGTGAAATTGGATCTCAGAAGAGCCATGACTAAACAATGGAGTTATGAATAAAGAGGAGGCGACATGTAGTGTGCTGTCTACCAGTTGCGAGTGAAGTAACTGAGGAGGTTGTCACAAGATGGCGGCTGCTTTTTTTAAAATAGGTTCTCCAGTTTCTGATTACCACTAGGGCGAACATCCCACCAGTAAAATTTAATAGAAAATTTCGTCTTATTTCTACGTCTTATTGATGGAAATTTTTCTCAAAAATGTCATAACAACTTTTGTTTGTTTTTACTGGTGTCAGTATGCTTATTAAAACTGTCAGTTTGTTTCCCTGGTTGTCACAATATGGCGGAAGCGCAGTACCTAACTATTGCCAAAACAAATTCCTACCAGTAAAAATGAAAATCTGTTTCTACCATTCTTTATGACTGAAATTTTGTAATATTAAGGCGTTTAAATAAGTTGAAAATTTCTATATAAACATACTGGTGGAAGTGTCCACTGGCCGTAAACAACGCCTGCGATAGTGGTTACAGTTGATGCTTCACTATTTTAAGGATATGTCAGTTCCTCTTTATTAATAGTTCCATGGACTAAACCTGCTGGAACTGAAATTTTAGTGTTACACATTCATACGATAACAGTAATGAATTTCGTTTATTACAATATCGTTAATTATCACAAAATTTTTCCAAGGTTTTAGGAAAATATTTCGATGATAAAAATATTTAAAACACTTTACGGTTAATGCAAATATGTCACTAGACGAGAGAAATTAACTGGATAGGTAGAAATTTTTAGTAAGGAAATTATATTGAAATCACAAAAGTTTATAGTTGTTAATAGGATCTTCTCTATCCAACTGATATTGAATTATAAATATTGCGAACTTCTAAAGGAAAACTGCAAGAAAATAAATCATATACAATATGTATAATAGCGGCTGCTAAAATATGAACTAAGCGAGTATTGTAATGCGATGTTAAAATGAAAAATCTCGGATATAAAAGTTAAACGTATACTGTGCCGATGTGAATGACAGGCATTATGGGAATTCTCGGAAGATGATGGCTTTCACTTTGAAGTTGCTACGAATGTGAAAACGTAAATTCGTCCCTCTTCTGAGCTGTTACAAAAATGTTTATCTTAAGAGGACTGTGTTTATGTTATAGAAAAATCTACACGACATGATGCATAAGGAGAGGAGGGTAATTTTTAGTACTTCTTTAAAAAATTCTACAAATATATGTACTTTCCTTCTGCAGATTTTGTAGCTTACCAGGTTTTAATTTTTAGCTGTCTTTTCTGCGTTCTCTCATACTTATGGAAAGTCGCTTAGCTTGCATCCGTCGAAGAGTGAAAAAAGAAACCAGTTAGGAAGTATTAAAATTATCTGCTAGACTTTTGTATTAGTCCTTTTAAACAAACGGTTTAAATAGTAATACAATAGATCTCGGTATATGCATACACTGTTGACAACCCACTTAAAATGCCATGCTTCACAAATTGTCACTAAATTCCAAACATATTATTTTACTCTGCTTATAAGGGGAGCGAGTATGCGTATGAAATCTTTCTTAGATAGTTCCAGAGAATGAACATTGGCGACTTGGGACTTTCATTTTAGGGCGCTACTTGCATGACTACAAAATTTACGGTTACTACTAATTTTTATCCCGGGAGAACTCGCTAGTGAGAATTTCTCTCACGGTGCCCAATTGCTTTTCTTTTACTTTACATTCGTTTAATATCTTTTTTTTTTTTTTTTTTTTTGCTTGGCTTAGTACCTTTACTCACAAATAGGTAAAATAATTGAAATAACATTTTAAAATTTTAATTAAAATGAAAAATGGTTTAAATAAGAGTCTTAAAAAAAGTACGACGGTGAGAGAAAATCTCATGTAGCGAGTTCTCCCGGGTTAATAGTAATTTTCTCTTTATTTAATTGCATAATTTCCAAGATTGAATAAGGCGAAGATTTCCATTTAAAAATAGTGGTTATAAAAAAGAGTACATAAAGATGTTTGACTGAAGGTTCATACTTCTACCTGAAATTGTTCTTAGATTATAACTTTCTTGTTAGAGAATCTGAAAGATGAGTCCTGACTAAAAATACGCAATAATTTTTTAATGACTGTCTGGCATATTTGTTTATAATAAACTAGTTTAATTGAACATTTTGCCGCCATTTGTACTCAAAAATATATCTGTATTATTTAAAATTCTTAAAGAATAAAATTTGATTAGTTTTTCTGCGAAAGAAAAATTATTGAAAAGACGAAGTAACTTTTGTAGATATCACCTTTTACAATGAGAATTGACTAAAGTGGAAAGAAAAAAAAATCTACGTTGAATTCACAAAATTAAGGTACTCGTCTTAAACATGACAGTTGTTGAATTTTGTGATATTATGCACAAATTTCAATTCTATTGTGTGTAGGTCTTTGAAGCAGAATTGCTAAAATATGTGTTAAACATGAGAATGAATAGAGTTGAAATTTAAGACGTTATACAAAACTGGAAATTCGAAAGATGTTCACTGTTTTAAAGGTCTCCAAACAGCATTTTCTTTAGTTTAAAATACTTTTTTATTATGTCGCATCATCAGTTTTGTCAGGTTCTGAGAAATATCTGCTATTAGAACTGAGGTTCTATATATATATTTTTTTTGTCTTAATATATTATATATTGTATGGGCTGTGTACTGGAATTTCAAAATAACAGTCTTTCCTTATCTAAAACTGGATCTAAACCGGTGAAAATGTATAGATGGTATGAAGGGGGAAAAGATAGTTGGAGAGGGGTGTGCACAACCTATTGAGATGTCTGTGGAAGATGGGGAGACAATGGGAGCCAGGTAGAAAACCCCGGAGGGGTTACGTTGAGAAGGAGACAGGAGTTCATGGAAGGCAGGCTGTTCTGCTGAGAGAGTTGGAGCGTAGCGCGCAAGGTGGACAGTCGTGCCTTGGATAGCTCCGAGAGAGTGCGTAGGGTTGAGAGAGGCTCGGATAGCTTAGGCTTAGAGCCCATGTGTTGGGAGATCGAGATTGATCTCCGGAAAGCTAATTTAACGTGTGTAGAGTGAGAGTGATTTAACGTAGTTTAACAGTACACAGCCAGCATTTACTGTATTCAATTTAATGTTGAACCGGATCATCTATATCCGAGTTTGTAAGTGTAAATAGTGTTTGTTGTTGTATAAATAGTGTGTAAATAAACTGTTAATTTAGTTAATTGAAAGCGTTGGTTTTCATTTAAACAATCCTCTGAGTGCGTGACCGATATCACGTAATCATATCGGTGGTGGCAGCATATAAATAATAAGGATTTTCTTCCAAGTTGTGCGGGCTAAGAGGAAACTCCGACAAATTGATGGCAGCGACGGGATAGAATCGTCTTAGACCAGTGACCAACGAGCCGTGTTGCAGTGTGTTAGTGCCGGAGCACCCAGTGGGATTCTTGCGTGGAAATGCTGGATCGTCGAGCGGAATTTTAGAAAGATAAAAACCAAGCGTTGAGCAGAAATACAGAGTGTGTGTGCCCTACCATCGTTACAGCGAACCGAACTAAAGTGTTGTGTGTCCTATCATCGTTACAGCGAACCGAACTAAAGTGTGTGTGCCCTATCATCGTTACAGCGAACCGGACTAAAGTGTTGTGCCCTATCATCGTTACAGCGAACCGAACTAAAGTGTTGTGCCCTATCGTAGTTACGGCGAACCGAAATAGTGTTTGTGCCCTATCATCCCTACAGTGCCTCAAGTTATAGTGTATTACAGCCTGAGTGTTGAATAACATCAAAGTGACTTTAAAGTGTGAAATATTGAATTAATCGTGAAACTACGTGTGAGCAGCGGAGTACCCCAGCAGATAAAGTATAAGGTAAGGTGTTTTGATCATTTCTGTCTGCTGACATTCTCGAACCAAATGTATTTGTTGTTGTATAATTGATAGTAATTTAAGATAAATTGTTTAGGTAATTTATGTGCAATCAAATAATTGTGTTCAGATAGGTAGGAGATTTTAATAGCCATGAAGTTATTGTTTTAAGAAATTTAAAACAATATTGTTTATTATTGTTTTAAGAAAGGGTCATAATAACTTGTGCTAATATTGATTTTCTATTTTTTTTTTACTAATAATGGTAGTGAACAAAATTAATGCCTTGTGTTAATAATAGTTGGAAGGAATAATTGAATTTGCTTAAATTTAAATTATTATTAAAGTAATATTTAAATGAAGCAATACTGTTTAAGTTTGAAGAGTTGATAACAAACGAGAAATGAACATTTGCTTAGAATTTTAATTGGATAGAAATAAATTTCGAAAAAAAAAAAAAGGCTTACAGTGAGGGAAAAAAGTGAAGGTTTTGATTGTATTTGTTTTAAGTGTGAGAACCAGTATTGAATTTGGAAATACTTTATTGAGGATAATTGTAGAAATTTATATGTGTATGTTATACAATTTTTCTTTATGTGGATGTTTCTATTGGCATCAATACTTTTATTCAATTTGAAACGTATCAGTATTATTATGAAAATTGTATGTTATTATCTAATGTATAAATTGGAATCTGTATTGCATAGTAATCAAATCGAAATTATTGCTTTATCTTTTGTTTTATTGGAAGTAATTTGTGTGATATCAATGGTTGAGGAAATTCAGGTTATACAGTAGATTAATTTAGAAATATAATACATCGATTATCTGAAAGGTATTAATTAGTATAATAGGTGGAGGTAACTGTGCTAGAGTAGAAATTTAGGAAATATTAATTTGGTAGGGTTAAATATTATTGTAGAGTGGTAATAGTAATCGGTAAAGGTATGGATTTCTTATTGAAACTAAAAAGGGTGGATCTTCAGATGATAGCCGAAGAGTTGGGGGTTGAATTCACGGAAGATGATACCAGATTTCAGCTTAAGAAAAAGATAATGGACAGCAAGGAATATGATGAGGGGGCTATTAAGGAATTATCTAACACTATTGTTGCGGAGCGATTAGAGTGCGAAGAAAAACAGGAAAAATTAGAGCGTGAAAAGTTAGAAAAACAGGAAAAAATAGAGCGCGAAAAGTTAGAAAGAGAATCTGAAAAATTAAGGATGGAACATGAATTAGAAATGGAGAGGCTAAGGGTACAAGGTTCGACAAATAACTCAAATGGGTCTAGGGAATCTAATAATGAAAGTAACCTAGAAAATTTGATCAAAAGTGTTAAAACTCTGCCTATCAAAGTACCAGAAGGGACTGAGGGGTGAAATTTATTTTCCAACAATTTAGAAAGGGCATTCAAAACTAAAAAGGTACCGGAAAACCAGCAGGCCGAAATTCTACTAAATATGTTAGGAGATAAGGCAGATAATTTGTTAATTTATACCACTAGGGAACAAATTGAGAGTTATGAGGAATTAAAGGAGTTAGTTCTAAGGGAACATGAGCCGACACCGAAGGCGTGTTTGGAAATTTTTAAGAAGGCTAGGAGAAACCAGAATGGAACTCATGTATTATTTGTATCGCGTTTAATAGCAACATGGGAAATTATTGTAAGATTAGGGGTGCTGACTCATATGAAAAGGTCAACCAATTAATAATTACGGATAAGTTATTAAACACGTTGGATGAAGAAACCGCATCATATATTGGGTTAACTCAGCAGAGTAAATGGTTAGAAGCTTCTAAAATTGCTAAAGAATGTGACAATTATTTTGACGCTAAACATAAGTCTTATGCCGTTACGTATAAATGTTTTAAGGGTAAAGATAGGTATGGAAACAGTGAAAAAGTGAAACCGAGGGAGAATAATAAATTTAGTGGTAATTGGAGGCAAAACGGGAGTAATGAGACTAATGCTCTTTCGGGTAGGAAAACTGATTTTAAGAAACCTAGTGATGATTCAGCTCCTAGATGCTTCAAATGTGGTTTAAGAGGTCATTACCAACGTTTTTGTAATAAAGTGGGTAATGAGGGAAATAATAATGCTAGTAAAGGGCGTGAACAGAAAGCGGGTGTAAATAAGATTGTCGTGAAAGGAAATAAAGAGTTACCTAAGGGAGCTATTGTGGCGAGGATATCGGCAAAGGCCGAACAGAACTAATGTTATTGGTGATAAATTAAATAAACTCGAGAAAATTGAAGTTAGTGTAAATGGGCAAAAAGCAAAAGGATTGGTTGATTCTGGATGTGAAATTAGTGTTATTCATAAAGATTTGGTACCGGAAGAGAAATTAAAAGAAGCGGGTAGTATTTATTTACAAGGACTATTTGGTAAAGCAGTTAAATCACCGTTGGTAAATTACCGTTAGCTATTCCGCAATTCGGACAAACTAATATAATTCATCAGGAAGTACTTTGCGCGGTGACCGATAATATTAATGAGCAGGTAATTTTATCTCCCGAGGTGATTAATGAGTTATCAGGGGTCAATCGCGAGGAGCCATTGCTAGAGTCCCAAGAATTAGAAAGTTCGGAAATTAGTATCGATAACTTGAGTGAAAAGAAAGGTATGAGCAGCGATAATTGTAATGTTTACGCAATAGAAGCGAGATCGGAAAATTTACAAAGTCAGAATGCTGAAAAAACGGAAGAGGAGAAAATTAATAAAGTTATCATTAGCAATTCAGATGTGTTTAAGAAATCCCAATTGGAATGTAAAAATTTAGAGAGAGTTTGGGAATTAGCAAAAATGGATAAAGGGGATTATTATATGGTAGATGGTTTATAGTATCATAAAGAGAAATTGTTAGGCGAAACTATAGCGCAAATAGTAGTACCCAAGGTAAGAAGGGAAGAAATCCTAAAATTAGCGCATACTTCGGTATTTGCAGGGCATAATGCAGCCAAGAAAACGTTACAGAGAATCAGGTATTCGTTTTTTTGGGAGGGGATGGCGAAAGAAACTAAACAATTTTGTGAGTCATGTTTAGAGTGCCACTTGACTAGAGGGGTTAAAGTGAATGATAGAGCTCCTATTTCCCCAGTATCGCGGCCAGAGCTTCCATTTCAGGTGGTTAATATTGATTTAATTGGGCATATTGATCTTAAAAGTTCACAAGGGCATCAATATATACTAACCTTAATTGACCAGCATACCAGGTGGGCGGAAGCAATACCCCTAAAAAGTTTAACTGCTAAAACAGCGTGTGATGCATTACTTCAAATATTTACAAGGACAGGAATTCCAAATATAATCGCGTGTGATAATGGAAGCATTTTCACTGCCGACTTAACCGAAGAATTTGAGAAAAGGTTAGGGGCTAGTCCACGATTTTCTACCCCGCAGTACCCACAGTCTAACGGTCTTGTGGAACGTTTTAATAAGACGCTTAAACGTATGTTGCATCATACGATTAGGGAAGAAGGGAAAAGATGACATGAACAGATACCATTTATATTATGGGCGTATAGGGAAGTCCCAAATTCTACGACCGGAATAGCACCTTTTCAATTATTATATATTAGAGCGCCGGAGGGTTTCCTTTATCAGTTCTCAAGTCATCCTGGGCAGGAAAAAATAAGGGGGCACAGTTAGATACTATGCCGATTCATGAGTATTTGAATAAGGGACGCTTAGAAAGAGCCGCAAAGGAGGCAAAATTATCGTCCGAGGTGCAACAAGGCAGAATGGCCTATCATTATAACTTAAGGTCAAAAGAAAAAACGTTTGAAGTAGGCGATAAAGTAATACTGTTAATCCCCGATTAAACTAACAAGTTATATTCTAGGTGGCAAGGGCCGGCAACTATTGTTGAAAAACGAAACAGACATTCGTTTATAGTTGAATTAGCGGACGGGAGTAGGAAGCACGTGCACCAAAATAAAATAAGAGAATTTATTGCTAACTGCAATATAGTTAATATTGTTTTTGAAGGTGATGAGGAATTTGGAGAAGTTGGAGAAATTCCTATTTTAAACCGAGAACAAGAGGTAGAACGGGACATAGAAAGGTTCGAAATAAAAGGGTTATGTAATAGTCAAGTCAAGGATATAAAGTCCATTTTGAGGGATAATAAAGAGGTATTTATGGGTCCTGTGCGACCAGCGGAAGTAGGAGAGCACCGTATTGATTTGAAACCGGATGTGGCAAGGAAACAGCCAAAGTTATATAGTGTACCTGTTGCTTATAAAGAGGAAGTAGATAGACAGATTCAGGAGTTATTAGAATTAAATCTAATCGAAGTGTCAAATGCAGAAATTAGTCATCCAATTGTTTGTGTGGCGAAAAAAGACGCAACTGTTAGGCTTTGCATTGATTATAGAGCTTTAAATTCAGTAACGCAGGTCAAAACATTTCCTATGAAAGATTCGCAGGAAATCATGTATACTGCGGGGGCAGCTAAATATTTATCTTCCATTGATTTATTGAGGGGTTATTGGCAGATTAAGATGGCGGAGGAATGTAAACATTTGACAGCTTTTACAACTCATGATGGGACTTATCAGTGGCGTGCTATGCCTTTTGGTTTATCAGGGGCGGCTGCTACGTTCCAAAAATATATGTATGAGGTTCTTCAAGGTCATCGGAGGTATGCACAAGCATATATTGATGATGTCATCATTTTCTCTGACACCTGGAAAGAGCATTGTGAGCATGTTAGGTCTGTTATAGAAGAACTTAAAAATAGAAACTTTACGATTAGGCTGGATAAATGTAAATTTGGAGAGAAATTGACTAAGTTTTTAGGTCATATAATTGGGGGTGGAACGCATGCACCTGATGAGGAAAAAATAGGAGCAATAAGGGATTTAAAGAGACCGAAAACTAAAAAGGAAGTTAGATCTGTTTTGGGATTAATGGGATTCTATCGATCTTATATTCCAAATTATGCAGAAATTGCTATACCTTTAACGGAATTAACTAAAGGGAAAGTTAAAAATACTGTACCATGGGATGAAAAGGCAGAAGAAGCATTTAATACCCTTAAAGATGAGTTATGTAACGTGACGCGTTTGGCTACACCTACCGTAGTCCGGGAATATCAGCTTCACGCCGATGCTTCAGACCTGGCAGTAGGATGTTGTCTTACTCAAAAAGATGAAAAGGGTCAGTTTAAACCGATAGCTTTTGCCAGTCAGAAATTATCAGGGGCTCAGCGTGTTTGGCCGAGTATAGAGAAAGAGGCTTGGAGTGTTCTCTTCGGGTTGCGGAAGTTTGAAAATTGGACATATGGATCTCAAATTGAGAGCATAACGGATCATAATCCATTAAAATTTCTCACTAAAACAACCCCAAGGTCCCCCAAACTCACTAGATGGGCTCTTGCCTTGCAGCGCTGGAACCTGAGTATTTCTCATCGTCCAGGAGCGCAACATTTAAATGCTGATGCAATTTCCAGACTACATAGGAAGAGCTGGGAGGAACAGCCAATTGCTAGCCCATCGGCATCTATGACTAAATAGTGGACAAACCTTAAAGGGGTGTCATCACGTTTTAAATTTTTCTTTTGTATACGTGTAATTGTATTTGAATTTTGTGTTATAGTGTTATAGTGTATTAGCATGTGTAGTTTTTCTGTAATAATAATAGTAGTACACGGTTCATTAGAGATGTCAGTAGAGAATGTTCAGACACCTTGATATATACATGTAATAATAATAATGAAGAAACCTGCAAGGAGACTATTGAACTCTTCGGTGATGTTGCTATATGTTTGGGGAAAATTATCCCCTAAATGGCATATTTTCCGCTAAGGGGGGGGGGGGTCAGGTTCTGAGAAACATCTGCTATTAGAACTGTGGTTCTATAATATTTTTTGTCTTAATATATTATATATTGTATGGGTTGTGTACTGGAATTTCAAAATAACAGTCTTTCCTTATCTAAAACTGGATCTAAGCCGGTGAAAATGTATAGATGGTATGAAGGGGGAAAAGATAGTTGGAGAGGGGTGTTCCCAACTTTTTGAGATGTCTGTGGAAGATGGGGAGACAATGGGAGCCAGGTAGAAAACCCCGGAGGGGTTACGTCTAGAAGAAGCAAGGGGTTCCTGGAAGGCAGGCTGTTCTGCTGAGAGAGTTGGAGCGTAGCGCGCAAGGTGGACAGTCGTGCCTTGGATAGCTTTGAGAGAGTGCGTAGGGTTAGAGGTCTGCACGGGCCGAAATTTCCAGGCCCGGGCCCGGCCCGACTCATCGAAAAGAAAATTCGGCCCGGCCCGATAAAAAAAATTAAAAGTTCGGCCCGAGCCCGCGACCGGCCCCGAAAAAAGTTAAAATATCGGCCCGAGCCCGGCCCGGCCCGGAAAAAGCTAAAATCTCGGCCCGAAAATTCGGCCCGAAAATTCGGCCCGAGTGAATTTTTTACTAAACATTGACTTTTACGTCGATTTGGTTAAAAATTTGTCTCGTACGAGGTAGCTTTGACCAAAAATATTTATCTTAACTTTTTATTCTCATGTTTATAATCTTCACTTTTAAAGAAGTGACACAGACTGCGATATTTATTTTTTTAACGAATCCCTATTTCTTGTATGTAAATGTTTAGGTTATCATTAATATTGTTAATCCATATTCCATGCATTAACATACATGCATTCCATGTATGCCAAAAATCTGAAAAATTCTATACATTAAAATCTTCTAAGACGGAATTGCGTAGAAAAGAAAAAAAATGCTTTATAGACAAGTTCCATTCTTAGCAAGTGTAAATGTATCCTATATTGTTTTCTTACGTATTAGTATATTAATTTTGCATGGATCAACACGTTTTTCAGTTTAAAACAGGGTTCTGTCATAGGCAGGTTCCTTTACACACTTTTACTATATTTTAATAAGCGTAGAAATATACTATTCTTTAAAAAGAATAAATTTTAATGTTTAAGTGTAGAATAATGGCAATTTAAAAATGTATGCATTTTTTGCAAAAATTTTTGGGCCAGGCCTAATTTGACTGATCTTTGAATGGAGCTGGGCAAGCTGAGACAATGATTTTTATACGGGCTGAGTCAAAACTAGGACTGAAAAGCTTGGGCCGTGAAGACTAGGAATGAAACCAATCCCGACTCTGTACAGAAGAAATAAGTTAGGCGCGTCCCGGCCCGAGCCTTCAGAAATAAAGTACGGCCCGGGCCCGACCCGGCCCAAGAAGAGTGAAGCCCGAGTGCCGTGAATGAAAATCGGCCCGACCCCGGCCCGCGGGCCGGTCCGGGCTCGGGCTTCGGGCCACGGGCCGGCCCGTGCAGATCTCTACGTAGGGTTGAGAGAGGCTCGGATAGCTTAGGCTTAGAGCCCATGTGTTGGGAGATCGAGATTGATCTCCGGAAAGCTAATTTAACGTGTGTAGAGTGAGAGTGATTTAACGTAGTTTAACAGTATACAGCCAGCATTTACTGTATTCAATTTAATGTTGAACCGGATCATCTATATCCGAGTTTGTAAGTGTAAATAGTGTTTGTTGTTGTGTAAATAGTGTGTAAATAAACTGTTAATTTAGTTAATTGAAAGCGTTGGTTTTCATTGAAACAATCCTCTGAGTGCGTGACCGATATCACGTAATCATATCGGTGGTGGCAGCATATAAATAATAAGGATTTTCTTCCAAGTTGTGCGGGCTAAGAGGAAACTCCGACAAGTTTATCCCAAACTTTTATGCTACAAAAAATCAGATTTTTTCTCTCATGTAAAACAATACTTTTTATAATTAAATTGTTATTAGAAAATTATTAAAAAGTTTTAATTTTTCGTAAAAAGTTATTACACTCTAAAAAGTAAATCTGTAAATTAACCACTTTTACTTACGTATATGTGTAAATTTGTAAAATTATACCTTTGTCATAGAATTTACATTCTTGTCGTTAAAATTTACTTGTGTTTATGTGTGGTTATTGGCTTAATGGAAGTGTGTAATTTGTTATCCTTTCAAAAAATCATACAAGTGTGTAATTGGTAGAAAATTTTACGGATTTATCCGAATTAGTGTGTTAATGTAATTTATAAATTTTGCATATTACGCAAATATCTATGTATTTTGCATATTACACCGAAATATGTTTAAGAATATTACGCAGATATGTGCGTATGAACAGAATATTACACAGAAGTATCTGTATGAATTTTACACAGCTATATATGTCAGAACAGAATGTTATACAGCTTCATGTGTAACAATAATACGCAAAAATATGTTATAAGCAGAATATTATACAGAAATATGTGTACGTACGTGAACACATTAGATATCTATAGTTGAAAACGTGGCTTGTGTAATAACTGCTGAATGGTCAAGTTATTGGCTTAGACCGTCGAAGGCCCTGAGTTCAAATCACGTTTCGGTAAGTATTGCTTATTTACTGCACATTGAATTAAAAAAAAATTTCTCCTCTTGCTGCAGATGTATCTTTCAAAAGTTGTAACTCAAATTCAAAGAAAAAAATCCGGAAATAGTACCGGCATCACGATTTCCTTATTCTTCAAAATTTTACTTTACAGTGTATTATACAGATTAAGATTCTATTCGTAAATTATCACTATACTATTTTTAGGCTTCAAAACAACTTTAACAGAGTAAATATAATGTCAGACGATCCTTTTTTTGTAAATTAAAGTTACAGTATTTTGTAGTCTAAAAACAAATCTGCAGGAAAGAGAACAAACACACCAAGCACACGTGTGTCACACATGGAAATTTGTTTTACGACCATAAAAATATTTAGTTCAAAATTTACATTCCAAAATATACGGTTATGTACTATGTACACAACATCTATCGTTTATGTATATTATACAGATATGTGTATTCATGTACAATTTAAACATAAAACTGTGCATTTCCTAGTTATATGATAATAACTTACACACTTAAGCCCCTTAATGTGATATTAAAATACACAGGAAAATGTATATTTTGAAACTGACACACCAGGGCGTGTATCTGGTAATTTACACGCCGTTTTACACATATAGAAAAATCGTTTTTGTATCATCAGTATACCTGTTTCAATGTTTAAGAATTTAATTTTTAGAATGTACTTTTAAGTAACATTTAATATTAACCCATTGACCTCCATGACGTACAATGCGTACGTCACCTCATTTCAGTAATGCACGACCATGACTTACACCCAGTACGTCGTTCCGTAATGGTTGCATAAATGAACCGGATTGGTATGTGATATGCAACTGATTTAAAAGGGCACTGGTAGAATGTGCGTTTTATGATACAGTTTACACCGCATAGCCCCTTCACCGGCGAAATTAAGCCTGGAGGTCAAGTGGTTTTAATATGTTATGTAATGTAGACTTTACCTTCCTTTTTTCTTTCTCAAAGTACAAATTGAATAAAAGTATCCTGAAAGCAATTTTCATAATTTAAATTACTTTTTATTGTATGATTTTCTAAAAATGAAATAAAAAAATAAATCGAGTAACATACTATTAATGAATTTATTTTACGACAAAATGTGCGAGAATCAGTATTAAAACGATAAAAATTTCGGTATTACAGTGATGGAACAGTGTAGCAGCAGAGAATCAATTGATACCGCAAAATTTTATTAGTATTCTTCTTCATAACTCCAGGACAGAATTTCTGAGATTTTTGAAGGCGAAGAATACTATAAAAATTTAGTTGTGACAATCACTCAACTGCTGCGCCACTGTTTCATCACTGATAGTAAAATGTGTGGTTTAGGTTATTTAAAAAGAATGGGCATATCGGTAAAAAAAAATAAAAAAATAAAAAAATAATAATAATAAATAAAAAATATATATTGCACTAAGATTTTCATGCAATAATTTTAAAAGGTGAAATTAAATCTTAGAGTATTTATTAAAGCTTTAGTAGTATAAAACACTCAAAGTTCTAAAAATAAATATAAAATGACTAGAATTATTTCTTTCTATTAAAGTTACCAATTTCGTATTTATTCCTTAAGAGGACGCAGTACCTCAAAGAAGGTCGAAATAATAATTTTTTAACACGTTAAGCGCCGCGTCAGTCACCGGTGACTGGCGGTTTAAAATATGATATAAAACTAAATATATATATATTGTTTTAAGTAATTACTGAAAATTTATTTAAAATTTACTTACCTTTTATTCATTACAGGGTTATACTTTCTGAATTTCTATATACTTTTCCCCTAAAACAATAAAAAAATTGATTTTTTTAATAAAAACCTTTTTTGGGGGGCATTTTACCAAAATTTGGGGTGGTTGCCGGGGAAAATTTTGATGGGAAGTTACAAATTCGGATTCAGCGACCCAAAAAACATAAAGTAAGCCAATTTCCAGAACTTCCATTAATTTTGCTAGGTAGAGCCCCTATACGGTCTCTATTGCCTGGACTAGTAGGTTATTTTAAAAAAGAGTGGGCATATTGGTAAAAAAAAAAAAATATATATATATATTGCACTAAGATTTTCATGCAATAATTTTAAAAGGTGAAATGAAATCTTAGAGTAATTATTAAAGTTTTATTTGTATAAAACACTCAAAGTTCTAAAAATAAATGTAAAATGAGTAGAACTATTTCTTTCTATTAAAGTTACCAATTTCGTATTTATTCCTTAGGAGGACGCAGTACCTCAAAGAAGGTCAAAATAATATTTTTTTTAACACGTTAAGCGCTGCGTCAGTCACCGGTGACTGACATTGAACTTCCCTTTTAGAACGCGTCATTCACCGATGACTGACGGTTTAAAATATGATATAAAACTAAATATATATATATTGTTTTAAGTAATTACTGAAAATTTATTTATAATTTACTTACCTTTTATTTATTACAGGATTATACTTTCTTAAAAATTACTTAAAACATTGTACATTTTTCAACTTCAGTGTCAGTCATCCTGGCACTCAACGCGTTAATAGTTCGAATTATAGATCAAACCGTTGGTGCGCATGGTGTGTGTAATAAGTTAACTGCACAGGATTGCAGTTCAAAGGGGTTCGGTTTCACAAATGAAAACGTTAAATGGCTTTTACTCCATGCTCATTTCCCCCTCGATTTCATCTTTTACAAATGCTTTTTTTTTTTTTTTTTTTTTTTTTTTTTTAATTGAGATAGAAGTTTGTAATTTTTTGTATATGTTCTTTATTATATAGGTGATACAACTTAGCACGAAATTAGCATTGAGGCTTTGAGGTAATTTTTTATAAATAAAATTGTACGAAGAATCGTTAGATTTAATAGTTTTTCACTGTATATGACAGTAAATGTTTTTATTTTTGTTAAATATAATATTGGATACATGAAAAATTAGCCAACCCATATCTGTCAAAATATTTCAAATAAAAGAATCTTCATCAGTCAGGGTGTTCACAAACTTTGCAAGCAAGATTTAGTACTGTTAATAATTCTTTGTAAAGTAAGATGACCATGTAGATCCTCTTTTTTTAGAGGACAGTGCTCATTATTTAGGCATTTTTCTAAGTTAAAAAAATAAAATTAGAATAAAGTGAATATTTCATCAGTTTATCCTCCTAATATCAATGAATGTATCCTAATTTCATTCTTTCAAACGTTAGAAAAGTGCCTTAAAATGACCACCGTCTTCTGAAAATGACGACATTTGGACACTGTAACTGCAAAGTATTATGACAAAACACATCGTAAAAATGTTTCTTATAATTCTGGCCTTATTTATTATAAGAATATTTCCTTAAAGCATACACTGTAAAAAAACGGATTACTGTACGGAAATATTACTGGCAATCCAGACGCCAGTACTATTTCCGTATTTTAACGCAAGTTTCCCCCGTGCATGCCAAAAAAGGAAATATTTCTGTAATTTACCGGGAAAAAGTTCCGTTAAAATACGGAAATAGTACTGGCGTCTCAATTGCCAATAGTATTTCCGTATTTTAGTCAGTTTTTTTTACAGTGTATAAATTCTCCAAGCATAAGGCTGCAAAAATTGTCACATTATGGTAAAATAATTTATTCGTAATATCATAATCAAAGCGTCCTTTTAATTCTCAACGAGGTAAATGGATCGCAACAGACATTTCCACTTATATAGCATAATTAACATTGAACTAATTAACACTATTAAAATATTAACTTACTTAATTCAGTCAAAGTATTTAAATCTATTTCCAATTCCCTTAACGGACCGCTTCACTGAAACTCCCCGATAGCGAAATCCCATGCTAACCTATGGGAAAAATTAAAAGCGCAATTACGCATTACCTAACATAATTATTAAAATACGGTTTTCACCATCAGAACGTAGATGTCAGATGCCAACGATCTGCGTCTTTAAAAATTATCTCCTTAAATATTAAGTATTTAAAAAATAAATTTAATTTATAAACTTTGAAATTTCCACTTCATGAAATTTTATCATCGCATTAAAAATACTTAAAATTTACGGAAACAACTTTTTAAAACGCTCATCGTCGGAATGTACACTCTAAAAAATAAATGCGTAAATGTAGAAGTACAGTCAGTCAGAATACGAAAAAGGAACTAACTGTGTTCAAACTCGTAAATATTTAATTATAGACTTCTGGGTTATCACTAAAAATACGAATACTGGTTCATACTGGAAATACACAGAGAAATAAGATATTTAAACATTATAGAACGGAGATTGCAGCACGGATTTACTCAAATCCGATCAAATAAAATAAAAGGGACAACGCCCTATCCGAGTGCTGCCGGCAGAGAGCCCCTTTCTCTCGCCAACGCCGAAAAGCATCTGTCCAGATCCCAGTGATCAGCCTTCAGTTTTCGGTTGAGCTAACCATCTTCTCATGGGAATTCGACTTTGAGTTGTCAACATCTGGTCTGCGGTATTGTTTTGCCTCCACATCTCGGCCGTCTTGAACATTCTGTGTCCACACAGAGGTCACACACCATATAGGCTGGACTGGTACCGACCGACTTTCATGAAACCTGAAAAATACTAGAAAACACACACAAAAACAAACAACATGACAAATAATAGCAATATCAAATTACGTATACAGATTCTTGGTATGTCATATATAAAAAAAAATAATGTGCAGGCGAGTCCATCACGTGGCTGCAGTCCTGTGAACAGTTTTTAAACAGAGAGTTTTTTTTCCTTGTATAAAATAGTCATAAGAAAAATGTTTGGATGATAAAAAGTACACGCAAAGTCACACTTGTACAACACAGCAAAAAAAAAGAAAAAGATGACACGACGCAAAAAAAAAACGCCTAAAAACATAAACTTGAATTAGCACTTAGGTTGAAGAAGCCCATGGCTTCATGTGATCAGCTGCGGTAGAGGTCACTCTTGGACCCTCTTGAAAGCCCACTTTTTGGACATCGTATTGATCATTGTTCTTAACTTTGATCACTTTATATGGACCAAGGAGTTTCGGTCGTAGCTTCATACCGACCCCAAATTGGGTTCATTG
Organism: Maratus speciosus; assembly: GCA_963932465.1. NCBI lineage: Eukaryota > Metazoa > Arthropoda > Arachnida > Araneae > Salticidae > Maratus > Maratus speciosus. Next base: position 400,429,918 of record OZ010796.1, on the reverse strand, counting down.
GATTGCAACTAAATCACCAATTCTATAACATTTCGCTTTTTTGCGTTTACGATTGAAAGTTTTGCAATTTTCCTCTTGAATTTTTAATAAATGTTGTTTCGCGATATTTCTGCTGTTCTGTCTTTCCTCGACAAATGCGTTTTCATGTTCCTCATCAAGAATTTGTTTTATTCTTAAATCTTTCCTATTTCTAATTTTTACTCCCGTTAAAAGTTCAAAGGGTGTATATTCAGTGCTTCGGGAAACCGTACTATTCATTATTCGCTGAACAGTCGTTACATATTTATACCACTTCGACGGATCGTCGATACTTAATTTAGCAAGGATTGATATGAGGGTATCCTTTTGTCGTTCTACCTGTCCGTTTTCCCTGGGTATTCCCGTTGTAATTAGAACATGCTCAATATTTTCATCTTCGATATACTTCTTAAACTCACTAGAGGTGAAGGCGGCACCTCGGTCGCTAATTATTCGCTCTGGATTTCCGAATGTAGCTTGTTGAATTTTTAATTTAGAGATTCATTCCTTTGCAGATGTCGTCTTAACTGGATAAAACCATACAAATTTTGTAAAAGCGTCCACTACAGAGAATATAAAATTGTAGTTCTTGTTGGTCGAGAGCATTAGGCCTAAGTGGTCGACGTGATAAGTTTGGAGGGGGGAACCATGTTTAGGAATGGGATTTAGCAATCCTTCCTCTTTCCCTAGCTTCCTGTTGCATAGGATGCATTCTACACAATTTCCTATAACACTTTCAATTTGTTTTTGAAGATTAGGGATATAATAATTCTGCTTTATTATCGCTTCGGTCTTGGCTACGGCGTAATGTCCTTTATTATGAATTTCGCGAATAATTTCTTTCTGCATAATTTCCGGTACCATAATTAATTCTCTACCATCTTCATATTTATACACAATACTTTTCCTAACAAAATAATCTTTACTTTCATTTTTCTCAACTAGTGTTTTGATAGTTTTAATGTAATCGTCTTCGTTTTGTGCTTTGGTTAATTTTGTTGTAATTTCATCATGCGAGCGTGTTGTGACTAATACGGTGTTACGACTCAACGCATCAACGTGTTTCATTTGACTTCCGGGCCTGTGGACAATTTGATAATCGAATTCTTGTGGAAATAATGCCCACCTTGCTACTTTTGGGGTAAGATCTTTCTTCTCTAATGTTTTTTGAAAGGCGGAACAGTCAGTAACTATTTTAAATTTATTCCCTAACAGGTATGTCCGGAATTTCTTTAACGCTTCAATAACAGCAAGCGCTTCGAGCTCGTAACTACTATATTTGGCTTGGGCGGGTGTTGTTTTCTTACTCATGAAATGAACGGGGTGTAAGTTTCCATAATCGTCTTTTTGTAACAAGACTGCCCCAAAACCTAAGCTGCTAGCATCCCTGTGTAATTCTGTCTCTGCCCCTTGTTCTGCAAATGCTAATCACCTGGGTCGGTGCGTGATTGGTATTTCATCGCTCAATATTATTTTAACTTTCAGATTAGCACTTTTTGTTTTCTCAGGCTTGTAATTCTCAACTAAGTTAATTAATTCTTCTTTTAAACCGCAGTAAGTTATGTGAGTAAGATCGATTTTGTTTATATTAGCTGAATTTACCATTTCTGCTAAGTAAACAGATTCATATTTAGGAGTGTCAGCTAAGCATTCTTCAACCAATTGGAGTGTCGGTGGAATTTGACCGCAAGCCTGGGATGGTCATGGGAATGTTTATAACATCCGACTGCAAGACTGATTTGGCCATGGGAATGTTTACAGCATCTGAAGGAGTGTCTAACTTCGGAATTTTTAAAGAAACCACAGTTATCATATTAACAGTATAATTTTTCTCCTTATTTCGCTTACTCATAACTTTAAGGCCATTACCAGATATTTCAAAATTTAATTTACTCAAACAATTATTTCCGAGGATCATTTCATATTGTAAATCATTTAAAACGTAAATATAACAATTCATACTAACATTATCAATTGAAATGTCGGTATTGAAAAAACCCTTCGAACTCACTCTTTTACGCTAATTCCTGTCAATTTTACATAATTTTAACGTAATTTAGGGCATCCTAAAACCTTATAGATGTTATCATTAATCATTATCACATCAGATCCAGAATCAACCACAGAGCTGACCTTTTTCCCCATAATTTCAATAATTTTGAGGATTTTACATGATGGGCAGGAATTGTTATTCGTAGTGTTCACTGATTTATTATTACTTTGGTCAGCTTTATGTTCAGTTTCTTTGCCTCTAAAATAAGTTGGTCCTTCTTTTCTGCGGGGACACTGATTTGATTTATGGGAGGCGTATTCATTACAATAAAAGCATTTAATTTTGAAAGGGTTAGCGTTATTCCTCAGGTTAAGATAATTTTTTTTTCATATTTGCTACTTTCCGGAATATTATTTCTGTTAAAAATTTTATTTTCAACATTTTGAGTAAAACGCTTTTTAACATCGTTATTCGGATTTAACGGTTCGGAAGTATTCCTGATAATATTGCGAGCTGCCTCGTAATCATCAAGTTTACTTATAAAATCTGGGACCTTAGTAAACTTAGGCAAGTCATCAATGAAATGCTCCCTTATTTCAAATGGTAATCTTTTCCTTATTTCGTCAATAACCAAAATGTTTTTTAAATCGTCATAAGACGAAATGTTAAGACCTATCAGCCATTATTCAAAAAAATTAGAGAGTTCGAATGAAAAAACTTGCCACGAGGCCGAATTTTCCTTTCTATGGGAAAAGAATTTCTGTCGAAATTGTTCTGCACTCAGCTTGAATCTTTTCAGTAATAACTGTTTAACGTAATCGTAATCATTGGAGAGTTCCTCCTTTTCGCGACCTATTATATTAACTATTTCCAATGGTAACAGACCTAGCAAATAAGTTACTCAATTTTCTTTTTCTACAGCCGGACGCTTATTTGGCGTTCAAACAGTGTAAGGTAAATACTAATTTCCTCGCGGTTGTTATAACTTTGTAATTAATTTCAAAACATCGGGGCTTTTAATCCCGCTATTTAATGTCGATTTTCTGTTTTATTTTTAGCAGCGATTTCTAGTTCTAGTTTTTAAAACTCAAATTCCCGCTTACTCTCTTCCTCTAATTGTGTTTTTTTGTCAGATTCCTCTCTTTCAGCAACGATCCCAGCTAAAAGATTTTTTACAAAATCTTCATTATAATCGTTCGATTTAATAATAATTTCCAACAGTTGGGGCTTAGTAGAGCTTTCGGGTGATTCTAACCCTAATTCCCGCACTACCGCTAGCAGATCTACTTTTTTGGCACGTACTAAATTCGCCATTATCTTTATTTCAATATAATATCAATTATTCATAACAGCATAAACATATAAAAAAATTTCACTTACTTTTATGGGAAAAATCCTTTCTTCCAAATATGAAATCACAATAATAAAAAATGATTCATGCGATATTGTACCACCACCGGTACATTCGATGCATGTAAAACTATATATATATTTTTCGAAGCACTCGCGTAGAGAAAAAAAAAAACAAAAACAGCCCACAAAAAAAAATCACTGAGCTGAAAAAAATATAAATCACACTCGCGAGAAAAATCAAGACTCACTACAAAAAAACAAACAAAAAAAAAACACTATGAGGCGTCAACGACCACAACACTCGCGAAAGAAAATCCAGACTCACACAAAAAAACACAGTGAGTCGTTCACACGAAATCCTTCGGCCCGTAAAATGAAAAAAAAAACTACGGGCATTCGTTGCACACAAGGTTTTTGAAGTGGCGAACTTTTTTTTCTCCACAGAAGACCGGAGATTGATGAAAAAGTTTTTATCTTTCGAAGATCGATGAAAAATTTCTTCTTATCTGTCGAAGATCCACAGCAGTATTCCGCCAGGGCCGCTTTAAAAAAATCATTCGGTTGTCCAGGCAGTAGAGTTCATAAATGCTGGTAGAAGCTATTCCGCGTTCAACATCATGTCCAAGCAGTTAATTCAATAAATGCGTAAAGCAAAAAAAAAAAAAAAAAATGCAGCACGATTTACTCAAATCCGATCAAATAAAATAAAAGGGACAACGCCCTATCCGAGTGCAGCCGGCAGAGAGCACCTTTCTCGCGCCAACGCCGAAAAGCATCTGCCCAGTTCAATAAATTCAATATGAATAATGAATTCAATAAATGCGTAAAGCAAAAAAAAAAAAAAAAATGCAGCACGATTTACTCAAATCCGATCAAATAAAATAAAAGGGACAATGCCCTATCCGAGTGCAGCCGACAGAGAGCACCTTTCTCGCGCCAACGCCGAAAAGCATCTGTCCAGATCCCAGTGCTCAGCCATCAGTTTTCGCTGAGCTAACCATCTTCTCATGGAAATCGACTTTGAGTTGTCAGAACATCTGGTCTGCGGTATTGTTTTGCCTCCACATAAATTTACACTTTAAAATTGGTATATTGGTGTTAATACTAATACAACAAAAACCATTTGTCTATATGTGTAAAGTGACGTGTAAATTGCCAAATACACGCCTTGAGTGTGAGTTGTGTGAGTTTCAAAATACACACTGTTCTGTGTATTTTGATAATAACACATTAAACTGATTAAGTGTGTAAAAAAGTTTTCAAATAATTGGGAAATACACAGTTTAATGTGTAAATTGTACATGAGTACACATATCTATGCATAATATGCGAAAACGACAGATTTTTGTATACGTAGCTTAACCTTCTAGTTTGGGATGTAAATTGTGAACTACAATGCTAAAAATATCTTGAAAAATTACCTCTGTTTTTAAAGACCATCTATTTTTTGACCAATGAGAACGCTTCATAGGCGATTATGTAGCATTCTCATTTGTCAGAAAATAGATAGTCTTTAAAAGCAGAGGTAATTTTTCACGAAATTTTTAACAGTGTACATATTCATTATAGGTCGCAGGACAAAAGTGCATGAAGACAAACTCGTGTGCTTGGTGTGTTTGTTATTTTTCAGATTTATTTTAAGATCACAAAATAGTGTACCTTTAATTTAAAAGAAACAGGATCGGCTAAAATTATATTTTGTTTCTGAAATTATATTCGTCTGAAAATATTTACTCCATGCCATCTCTCTGTTAAAGTTATTTTGAAGCTCTAAAATAGTACAGTCACAATTTATTAACAAAACCTATATAAGCTGAATAAATACACTGTAAAATAACATTTTATAAAATACGGAAATCATGACGCTAGTATTATTTTCGTATTTTGTTGGACTGATTTCTAGCATTCTTACTTATCACTTTTCAAAGACACATTTACATCAAGAGGAGAAATTCTCTATTTAATTTAGTCTACAGTAAACAAGCAATACTTACCGGAATGAGATACGAACTAAGGTACTATAACTTTTCAAAGCACCACCTTAACCATTCAGCTACGATTGCACAAGCTAAGTTTTCAAGTATCCATATTTATTACGTGCACATAAGTACACGCATTTTTGTGTAATATTCTGTTCTTACACATATTTTTGCGCAACATGCAAATACATAGATATTTGTGTAATATGCAAAATGTGTAAATTTACAATAAACGCCAATTCCGGTTAATCCATACAATTTTCTATATTTAGACACTTATTTCAGATTTAGAAGGGATAACAAATTATGCACAACCATTAAGCCGATAAGTACACATAAATGCAGATAAATTTTGGCGAAAAGAATGTAATTATGACAAAAGTGCAATTTTAAAAATTCACTCATATACCTATGTAAAAGAGACTAATTTACACATATATTTTTTAGAATGTGACGTTTACTTTCTGACGATGAAAACAGTATTTTAACAATTAGGTAATGAGTAATTGCTGTTTTAAGTTTTCCCATAGGTTAACATGGGATTTCGCGATCGGGGAATTTCAGCGTTGAATTATAATCCCTGGACAACCAAGACGTCAGAATAAGACCCGAAAGCGTTTCGCAAGTAGGAGAAGCTTCCATTTAGGTACTACAAAGAGCGGGAAACTGAGGTCTCAGTTTTTCTCCACTATTTTGATCCTTTACCGGAAACGAGAATCTTCTAGCTCAGTTGCTCTCTCCCATCTACCGATCTCCCAGCGAGAGGAAATGTCATATAAGTTGTATCAGTGTAGCTGGAAATATGCGTATATGAATACCATCTCTTTAATTATAATCAGTCATTGCCTTAGACTACGCCAATGAAATAAACACAACATAATATTCGTATATTTATTATATTAGTATTGAAAGAAATGTTTTAAATTTCTTTTCGTTTTACGGAGGATGGTCTGACAGTTAATCATATAATTTCATACAAAATTTGTGATTCTGAATTTCTGTGGGTGATATATATTTTCAAGAAATAAAGGAACTTTGTACTAACATCGATGAAATAAGTGTCATCATTTAAATAAATTAACATTTTACGTTCTAAAATTTGAATTAAAGAAAATTTTAACTTCCAACGTCCTTTCATAATTATTTTGAAAATGCGTTAGATGATTTGTGCAATCATTAAAAAAAGTTAGAAAGGTATGGTTTATAAAAATTAAACAACTGATGAAATCATTTCTTTGAAATTTATATAAAATAATTATAATTATAATAATTATAATTAAATTAATATATTTAAACATTTCTTCGTGTTCGAGTTAAAGCGTGACAGGCTTCGGGTTGACGAAATGATTTTTGTTGATTTTAAGCAAAAATTTCTGATTTGGGTGACTTACAACACACCGAGGTCAGAATTCAACTTTAAACTACCGACGCGGGATATAGGGTTAAACAATAAATAGTATAGACAATAAACGGTACAAACAATAAACGGTACAAACAATAAACGGTACAAACAATAAACGTTAATGAAATGAGAAACTGACAGGTTTTGACAGCTTAAAAAGTTTCTTTTGGGAAACTTATTACACCGCTGAAACCTGCCCACGGTTTTTATGTTGAATTAGTGCCATAAACGTTCTTATTTAGTTTTTAAAAACAGTTTTCAATGTGACTGAAAACACTATAAAAAAAGCATGTGATTTTACTAAAAAATACTTAGTATCATTACAAATATTATAGCAATTACTAGAAAATCGCCTGTAACCTGTCACTGCTAGGACTTGCTAGTAATATTACAAAGGAAATAAATGTAACTGAATGCTCATTGCACATGCGTCCTTCTCTCGCCTTTCCTTTCGCTTGCGTAACCCAACGAAATCAACGCCAGCGGCTGCCGACCTGCAAAATGTATAAAGCAGCAACCGCATTTATTTTCTTGATTTGAAGATTTTAAGGTAAGCTATACTTTTTATTTATTTAAGCTACAAATATTTACAAATAATCATTTTAGCTAAAAGTTAATTTCACCATTATCTCGTTCCTTATTTTTTTAGACTTAAGGTTTAACCCTCGCTTATCGCCTTTATTATTACTCATATTCTGTTCGTTATTTTCTTAATTTCGACTGAAATCTCAATGTTCCCATGCCTAAATGTGCACATTATTTATAAAATAACATTTATAACGAGAACTACCTTTTTGTTCTTGTTTTCAGTTATTGTTCATTTTACTGTTATTCACTGTAACTCTCGTAAACAAAATTTGTATTTCTTTTACCGGTACATACTGGTCAATATTTTACTTAAGCCTAAAAGGGTTCCTATCTGCATTGTATACGAAGCGTAATAAACCACTATTTTAAAGCTATTAGTGACTTCAGTATAGTAATTTAGTTCATTTCTAAGATTTGTACAAGCGAAATTATTTTTCGATTTCATTTATTTCAGCTTTTTGACGTTTTCAATTTATAAATAAGCTTCCCTATATTTAGTGCTTGTTATACACATACAAGTCCTTACTGCCACAAAATATCCACATATATACTTGCAAAACTGAATTTTTCACATTGCTTTAAAGGAATGTTTACCGAATTTTATGTAGCTAAATTAGGTGAAAAAAGGTTTAGATGATTTCATAAGTGAATTCATGAGTCGAGTAAAGACAGCTGTTTATTTTATGTTGAATATGTGATATATTTTTATTAGTATCAGCATTTATGTTCTAATGAAAAAAAAAACAACTATAAAATACTTATATATATCGTCGCTACCATGTCAAACTATCCAATGTGAAAAAATGCATTTTTCAAATTTTGTGCCATTTTATTGTACTGTGCGTGATACGTACTAAGCAAAATCGGCACGTCTCTAGCTTGCTTAGAAACTTAGATAATGACTGTTTGAAAGTATCCAATATGCACTTTTTTCTGAAATTTACAATGTCAAACTATCCAATATGGCATATTCGATCATTTACCGCAAATGTTTGAATATTTTTCTTTTTCTAAGCATCCGTACATGTCAAACTATCCAATATTAAAATAGTCTTTTTATCAGGAAGACAAAAACTGTTTTATTTATGTATTGAAATTTTACGCAATTGACATATGTTTTTGATGTTTACTATAGCATATGTTTTCTATTGTTAATGGAATGTGAGAATTTTTAGTTCATTTATAGGGTCACTCAAAAGAATACCATTACAATACACTCAATAGGGAAAAAGAGCGATGTTTTTTAGTGTTACATATTTAAAACATAATGAAATTAATATGGATTTATCAAGTGTATTAAAACATGATTTATGCAGAATATGGTGTGTAAGTTATTTATTATTATTTACAGGTTCATACGAAAGAATTTTGTTGTTAAATGGTTTATAGTTTAAAAAATTTTTTGAAGGATATGTTAGTAATGTTAAAATATTCCAAACCAAGTGAAATTGACATCCGTAATTGATTTACATTACAAGTTGTTTACTGTAGAATATGACATGTGCGATAGTTATCGTAATTTACAGGGACACACAAAATTTCTGCTACACTGCTGTCTGATAGCGATAGTTGTTTGAAGTGCGTTTTCAATTATAGTATAAGTTTTTAACTATTTGAATATTACGCGGTGCGTATAAATTGTATAGATCATATACAGGGCTATACAAAAGAATTTGTAAGCATTACTTTGTATGGGCGTGAATTTCTTAAAGGAGATTTTTAATTGAGTTGTACAATTTTAGTCTTTTATTTCTTTTTACTATACTAAAATACGTTAGAAGAATTTCCTAATATGCAGGGCTACGCAAAGAACTGAAAATATTGCCGGCTATGACTGGCAATTTCTGGAAGTGGGTTTATAACAATTTTTTGCCTGAATTAAATTTTACCATATTACGTAACATGTATAAAAATCTGTAGATAATATACAGGGCCATACAAGAAGGTCGGGTATATTTCCGTTTATTGGCGGAAATTTCTAAAGGTGGAAAGTGTAAATTGCGTTACGAGTTTCCTAATTAAACTAAATTGTCGCATACTATCTAGATTATATAAAAATCTATAGATCATTTACAGGGCTTCACAAACTGATTCGAGTACTTTTTCTATCTAATGACGGTAATTGCTTTTTAGAGAATTCTTTTGTGCAGTCCTGTATACGAGATATAGAATTTTTATACAACATGCAAAAAAATAGTTATATTTAAAAGTGCATACAAAAATTCAAAAACGCACTTCCAGCAATTATTGCTCAAAGGCAGTACTTTAACCCATTTCTTTTGTGTGTCCCTGTAAATGAACGACAAATGCTACGAATGCATGCCCTATTCTGTCGTAATCTTCTTGTAATGAAATTTAGTGATATAGCGTAATGTCATTAAAATACTCCCCAAATGATTTTCCCCCAATATACCATAATGTAATGGAAACCTTTTGAGTGCCCCTGTAAATGAACTATTAATGTTACACATTTCATATGCAATACTGAACATGCCACTGTAAGCAACATTATGCATGAAAATCTAAGTATATTTACGTGAGTTAGAGCGTGGACAGACAAACCGAATCCATAAAAACTTTTAAACCTTGTTGGAATGTGTTAAAAAGTATAATAGGTTGAAAATTCACATTCAGTAATTTCTACCAATAGACGAGCATAACTGAATTGCTTTGTACAACCCTGTATGTTACCTAAAGATTTTTATACATGCCGCATAATGAGCTAAAAATTTAATGCAAGCTAAAAAACGCTTAAAACCACTAAAATAATACTTCCAGAAATTATCATCCATAATTGTGTATATTTCTAGTTTTTTGATCCTGTATATGATTTTGGCCTTATATATGACTTAACTTATGTTCCACAAACATCTCATACACTAACAATAGTTTAGTTTTGAAATGCATAACACAATTAAAAACTACGTTTAAGCGGTTCAGAATCATACTAATTAATGCTAACTAATTATTTTAGGTAGTCCTGTATACAAGCTACAGAATTTATGTATACCACGTAGTATGCACATAGTTTTAAAACGCATGCCATAATGTAAAACGCATTTCCAGCAATTATCGCTAATAGATTGTACTTTAACCGAAATCTTTTGTGTTTCGCTGTAAATGAGCGATAACAGTTGTACATCTCATATTATAACATAGGCATGTTGCTGTGCACCTCAGTAATGTATATAAATTTAATTATGTTTGAAATAGTGTAACATAATTAAACTAAACCACAAACCGGAAAGGGTTAATGGGAGATTAAATAAATCAAATATTTCTCTTCGAAAATAGTGGTAGAAAGCGGCCAATGAGTTTCTTAGAACTAATAGCGCAAAGATTACTATTCATAATTACGGGTATGGAGTGCCTGTTGTTACCCACCCCATTATTTGAGGTATTTTTGTTATCTTATGTTTTATAAAATTAACAGAATGTTTAAAAATCAGCTTTTATCTTTATTAATTTATCGTATATTCGTTATTAAAATTATTAAAGAAAAATCTTAAGAGAATGAACCTTAAGAATATTGAATATGTAAATGCCAAAATTTTTACGAATTAAACTATTGAATACGACACATTTGCTACTATGAAACGGCGAATCGGGGAAAAGCACAAAATTTTTGCAAGTCAAACTATCCAATATGGCATATTCGCTACTATGGAATGGTGAACCTGGAAAAGCACAAAATTTTTACAAGTCAAACTATCCAATGTGGCATATTGGACAGTTTGAAGCTGAAAAAGTTCAATGAAGCTGAAAAAGAACAAATAATCATACCATATCAAACTATCCAATGTGATTTTTTGGCGAGTAAAATTATTCAAATGATTTATCTCAATAGCATGCTTAAATAGGATATAAAACAACACCCGAAAAATACAATAATTGCTTACTGCTGCTTGGCGCTGATTTTAAATCCACAATTAAAACAGTTTTTTCGCCCTCCTGAAAAGTGGCTATTTTCACATTGGATAGTTTGACATGGTACCGACGATATCTGTGCGATAACAAGCAATATTTGGATATTTAAGCGTTCCATATTTTTAAGATTTTACGTTTCCTTTATACATGTTTTTATTAAAAAGCAGACAGTTATTATAAAGATATTTCATTTACGCGTTATATTCTTAATGTTTTGAGCCCTTGCAGTATAATACACCAAAAGTTTTAAAAAGTTTCACCGTTGCATGAAATATGTTGAAATTGACAACATGAAAAATTCTTATTTTTTTCCACATAAACGAATGTAAAATAATATTTTTTGACATTAAGATCACCTTTGGTTTATTAACCCTAGAACTACCGGAAATTTTACTCAAGTTTTATAAAAACATTCTACACCAGAATTTTTACTTAAAACTATTTAATTTGTTTATTTAACTTATTATTGTCTGATTTATACATTTAGTTTGTTTTGAAGAAATTTCTGGTTTGAATAAATATTTTGAATGTACATGTCGGGTCCATTGGACCCTTCTGGTAGACAGAGGGTTAAACAGCTATAAATAAATAAAACGACTCAAAGTGTCACAAGAATTTATGAAAACAAATTGTGTGTGCGCATTCCACGATTTAATTAACAAAAATCGAGTTAAAGAAATCTTTTAAAATTTTAACTGTTTAACACTATAGGTTACTCATGAACATAATGGAAATAATTTATCTAACTGAAACTGTTTTAGCTACCATTGCAATCATTAAGTGTAAAACAAGCGATATTTGGAAATTTAAGCGTTCCATGTTTTTAAGATTTTACGTTTCCTTTTTACATGTTTTTATGAAAAAGCAGACAGTTATTATAAAGATATTTCATTTCTGCTTTATATTCTTAAAGTTTTGAATTCTTACAGTGTAATACATCAAAAGTTAAAAAAAAATTCACCTTTGTATGAAATATGTTGAAACTGACAACATGAAAAATTCTTATTTTTTCCTCATAAAGGCATGTAAAATAATATTTTTCCACATTAAGATCCACCTTTGGTTTATTAAACAGCTATAAATAAATAAAACGACTCAAAAATTCTATATTAAGTCAAGTTAAAAACTGATTAAGTAATAATTTATATGTTTATAATTTTTTTTATTTAGTTATATACTATAATTAAGTTGCAATAAGATTATAAATCATAATTCAAATTATTTGTCCACTGTCATGCAGGAAAAACGGCTACAAATATTGAAATTACTATTAAATTAATTTTTCAAAGTATTATTTATATATTTATTACTATATTATGTGTTCAATTTATTATAAAAAAAAGTTTTGAAAACTAATTTACGAAAAAAAAAGGCACGAGTACAGCTAAAGTCACCACTAATCAATGTCTGATCATAAGTTATCTAGATTTACTAGATTCTCTGAGTAAATGGTTTATAATATGAAATCAATATAATTAACCATTCTTTAAATCAATAACTTAAAAGAAGATGGTTTGTTCTTTTCAATATTTACACATAAATAATATATCTTCGTTTATTTTTATGCTACTTTCAGTTTAATTATTTGGAACAATATGTTTATGTTGAATTTTATTTTTATACATTATAAAATAGTCCCTTTTTGAACAGATTATTTCAAGTTCATAAATGATGAACAGAGGGGGCTGCTTGAAATAAAGATTTGTCATTGCTTTTGAAGCTGAATCTCCATGATACCCTAAAAGTTTCTTCACAATTCAGAATGTTCCAGCAACGGTAGGGTGTAAAAGCTTGAAAAAAAAAGAACAATATACCAAGTGAATTCATACAGCTCATGACGCGTATTGCATTCCAGTCCATGCAGTTCAGCATCAATTGAGCGGATATTTTCAAATTTTGGATTTATACACTCCAAACTGCGAAATAAACTTGCCGTACAAAAGGCGCCAAAAGTAGTTTTTTGCTACTGCATATTCCATGGAAAAAGAAACTTTAAACAATAATTAAAACAAAACAAAACAATATAAAAATAAAAGTATTTATATATATATATAAAAGCATTTATATATATAAAGTATTATATATTATAAAAGTATTATATTTATATTATAATTTCATACATTAAATTGCACAAGTATTTTGACCATGTACTTTCATTTTTAAAAATTAAAGTATTTAATAGTTTTACTTTATATTTTTAATGTAACGATACTTTTAAATATTTGTATTTTATAGCTCACAATTATTTTCTATTTTTTAAGCAACTTGCTGAACCAATATCATGTTTTGAGTTTTATGCAGGATATGTGGTTTCTAATGTCTAAAACTGTCAAAAAGTTTACTCAAATGCCTAAAACTAAAAATTATGAAAAACTGTAAATTTAATGTTGTTGTAAAAATAATTTTTAACAGTTTTTGGACTCAATTTTTATGTTTTTGACGCTCGTTGTCAAAAACTATGCCAAAAAGGGATTTTTGACATGGCGGTTAAAACCGAATTAAACCGTCACACTGTCAAAACTTGCCAATCAAGAGGTTTTTATGATTTTTAAGCATTGTTTACGTTTCAAGAAAAAAATTGTCATTTTATTATTGTTTTAATATGGGATAGTATATAATAACTTAATTTTATTTTGTGAGAGAAATAATGCATTTAGTGAAACAGTGGATCTTAATGCAGTATATAGCAGCATAAAGCTAAACAGTGGCCTCTTAATCTAATTTCATAAACATTTTAGCCTGATTATAGTATTCTCTCATAAAAAATGAAAATTGTAGAAACGCAGCATGTTGCTTTTTCTAAAAATGCCACTAATTACTATAAAATACTTATATATATCCCTATCAGTATTTTTTACATCACTTGACATGTTTAAAGCATTTTATACTAACAAAATAATGAAAAAAGAGGTTTTTGTTATTTTTAAGCATTTTTTACACTTCAAGAAAAAAATTGTCGTTTTATTATTGTTTTAATATGTGATAGTATATAATAACTCTATACATGTATAAGAATATGAAGGGAGGAGGTGCTTTTGGATAGAGAACAGTCAAAACATTAATTGATAAAATCATAAAACTAAAGTTTTTGTTTATTATTCAAAACTTTGTCTATGTGGCACAATATCTTCATTCATTAATCTTTCAATTTATTAAACGTGAACACATAAATTTTTCTGGGAACCTACACTTTTCATGTAGGTTCCCAGCTGGGAACCGTGCAATTTTTAGAATTTTCAAGCTCTGTTCTGAAGCAAAGATCAATCTGACGTGCATGTATTTAGCATGGAGATTTTTTTTTATTAAAAGGGTAAAATTTTAAACAGTCAAATCATCAAAATAATACATTTATTTAGAAAAAATAATCTCTGTATTTCACATAAGTTCATTAGATATATTTGGGTGGATTTAATTAGGAAAAAGTTTAAAATTTTCTTTTTTGATTTAATGATCTATACGTTTATTGTTCGTTTATTTATTTTTTTTTTTTGCTTTTAACACTTTCTACGTTTCAAAAAGAAAATTACAATCATATGTACATTTATGTTTCATTTTAATGTATGAATAACTGTTAAAATGTGTCTAAATTATACGAGTTTGGCCCAATGTATAGCCGAAAAAAATTTCCACCTTTTTTCCTATTTCCCACTTTCGTGTCTGAAATTCAAATAATTAAAAAAAAGTAATCTTTCCTATTTGTTACTTTGTAGTAAATATTAGTTTTAATAACCTAAATAACCCCCACCCCCTCCCAAATTATTTTCTGGTATATCAGACGTAATTTTCCTATTATAAATTTCTCCTTTTTAAGAGTCTGCGAAATCTGATATAGTACCAAAATTGTAAAATCTTCACTCTTTAAAATCATAATTATCAAATTTTAAAACATAAACTGCAAAATGCCCCCCACCCCTCTCCAACACATACAAATCCAAGGTACCAAAAAGTGACTTGAAATAACAACATTTTGGTTTTTATTTTTCTTAATTTCGATTAAATTTTTCGGGTTTGCATAACATATGCTAATTGGAAATTTTTAAATTTTCAAGCTCATGGATTCCGAAAATTATGCCAAAATAGAAAAAAATTCTTTTTTTTTTTCTTTTCTTTTCTTGTTTTTACCCGAACTGTGGATCCAAAAGTAACACAAAGTGGTACATTTTCTTCAATTTGATTATTTTGTTTATTATATTTCTGCATATTTAATTAAAATTATCTTATGTCTGCACAAGTATCAATTTTATATTTTAAAAATTTCATGCTTTCATTATCAAAACAGGTGGAAAAATTAACCAGATGCTTGGAGCAATTCCATTTTTGCAGACTTGGATTCTTGATACAAAGCATACCAAGTTTGGTAATCCTGCCTATAATTTCGATGCAGAACCAAAGGGCAGTCAGTGTTCAGCAGCCTCCCAAAAATGTCTGAGGGAAAACTTTCTATGTAAAATCTGATTATTTTATTAAATATTAGGCGCATATATATTAAATATATATATATAATTTGTGCTTTCAATAAATGGAGCGGCATACCGCAAACCAACTGAATTCTGTTGCTTTTCTATTTTATATGTGACTATTTGTATTTCAGGTAATGCTGGGCTGCCATTGACAACTAATTTTTCTCTTCTACCACTATTTAAATATAAATGTACCAATATTTTTATTATTTAGAAATAATGATTAAAAGAATATAAGCAAAATTTTAGAAAATATAGTTGACTGTGGCAGCCCTGTTATTGTTAAATATGTATAACAGAGTAAGTATTTTAATTTATTGAATATTTATAATCCTTAAATTGGATTAGTTACAGATATATTGCTTATAAATTAAAAAGTTTTATTCTTGTATTAAAATGTGTCAAAGCTATCGATATTTTTACTGTGACTGATGCGATAAGAATTTCAATTGGACAAAATGGATGGAACCTGTTGCCAAAGGCGTGTGTTTACAAAATGTTTAGCATTTAAAAAATCATTCTTATTATTAAATATAGAGTATCAAGCAATCACTAACCATGAAATAAATATATTGTGTTTAACAATTTGTAAATTTTGTAAAACGTTTAAAACATCAGTAGTCTGTTCTTCCGAATTAATGGTGAAAGTTCCATTATCAAATTCACAACGTTAAAATCTTGATGCCTGAAACTTTCTTTTATTAGAAAATGCAAATAAGTTAATCTAGTTGCATATGATGGAGATTGATCTTAAAAAGAATTGCGCTTGAAAATTATTTTAAAATTAACGAAGAATTAGTAAATTGAAATACAGTTTTCAAATAACTTATTGCATTTTTTGCCTTATTTGATGGTGTGAAATGAAAATATGTGATGGTTAGAAGTTATCAAATTTTAGGAAAAGGAGAAATGAATTGTTTAAATTGTTACCACTACCGATATGTGTCAGCATCACTTACAGACATGCTTTATAATATAGACAGTAATATAATGGGTTTAACTTAATTTTCAATAAGAAAAGATATATATGTATAATTTATTATATAGATTTCAAAGAACTTAAGTAAACCTGCACTTAGTAAAATTTTTATTTGATGCTAATTTCTAAATAAATGCATTAGTAATTTTTTAGAATTAGGGTTTTGAACGGGAAATGTGATTTTTTTTCTCTTCAAAAGTCTAAAAAAGAAATACACAACAATATCAAAAGGAAAAGTTTAATTCAAGTCTACACATCATAAAATAATGTTGTTTCAAATGCAATATCGGAGGTGGGGGGGGGGGGAGACTTTTCTCTACACTGGTGCTTTTATTTCAATTTTTTGTACAAAAATCCCTTTTTAAAGAAATTCCATGTAATTATTGTTTAGTAAAAATATATTTTATTTTCTGGATCTAAATTAAAAGATAATAAAAAAAGATACATATTTAAATCTAAGAATTTTTGCAGAATGTTTGACTTAATATTTATCGAATACTCCTTATTCTTTTAAACTGCCCTATCTCACCTCTTGAAAGTTAAAATTCTATCCCATTTAAAACTGTATGTAAATTATGGGAAAAATATCTGTAACATTACTACAGTTTCTTAGTAGTGTTACAGATGTTTTCTTATAAATGTTCTAACATTCTTAAGGTGAACATATAAAAGAAGTTTTTGTAATGCTATTAAAGATTTCTTAGTAAAAATACAAGAAAAGCACCTGTAATGGCTACACATATTTTCTTAGTAAAGAAGCAACAGAAATGTGTGATACTACTAAACATTTCTTAGTAAACATACTAAAAAAGACCTGTAACGGCTGCTAATAATTCCTTAGTGAAGATACAAGAGAAATATCTGTTATAGTAGTACTAACCATTTCTTAGCAAACATACTGAAAAAGCACCTGTAACGGCTACTAACAATTTCTTAGTGAAAATACAACAGAAGTATCTGTAATACTACTAAACATTTCTTGGTAAACATACTAAATAAACAATTAAATTTAAAAAATCAAAAAACCCGACTGCGTAAAAAGCGAACTAATTAATTTTTTCTCATCAATGTGAAACTATTTTTTTTTCAATTCCTACTATTAGCTCACACTTTCGTTATATATATCTTGTACAAATTTTCAATCGTTAATAAAATACTTATTATTCATCCAATCAAGCTCAAATAAATTTTTTAAACTTGTAGTGGATGAAACTTGATGTTAATCCATTGTTTTTCAAATATTAATTCATTAATTAAATTAAATTAGTTAATTTTCAGTAATCGAGAGAGCCCTCTTCTTGATCAAGGCATTTTAAGCGCCACTCAAAAGGAAAGAAGAATGGAAAAAAAATTTCTCTTATTGGCCTAAGTAAGAATTGACTTAAAATATTTTTTTTTATATTACTTGTTTATATTACTTACCTATTTTTTTATTTACTTGTATTGATGACTTTTAAGTTGTGTTTAATTGTCAGTTCCTATCTATAAACACTGTTTTGATGAGGTCTATAGATGTCTATGATGGTTAGAGTTGCAGTAAAGCTAGAGATCCTACTTACACAACTTCCATGTTGTATAATATTTTAACGGAGCTTCTGACTGTAAAACAGTCAATGAAACATCGTCTTCATTTTGAAAGACATATCCAATGATATGTCACTCAATAGGGTGCATAAAAATTTTTTTTCGTCTCTACCGCCATTTTGTATTTTACGGCCGCCATTTTGAATTTACAAAAACAAAACCTAGCCTATAACCACCGGACCGTTAAGACGAATTTATAGAGACCTTATTCATTAAAATCCATCCAGCCGTTGGGATGTTTCGAGGGTATAAAAAATCCACATACACAGATACGCGTGAAACACATAACCTTTCTTTTCAGTCGGTTAAAAAGGACCTGTAACGGCTACTAACAATTTCTTAGTAAAGATACAAGAAAAATATCTGCTAACCATTTCTTAGTGAAAGTACAAGAGAAGTATCTGTAATACTACTAACCATTTCTTAGTATACATACTAATAAGGTACCTGTAATGGCTACTAACGATTTCTTAGTATGTTCTTAAGAAGAAGCTGTATTGGTTACTAGAAAAGTTCATGGAATCCCAGTTGCCTAGAGATTTTCTAGTAGTACTACAGATTTTTTTTACAATGTATTTAGCCTGTCATAGGAGTATACCGTTAATTTGGAAAACTAAAAGTATTTAAAACGATCTGTAATTTGCTAAATAATTTTACTCAAAACATATATTTGGTTTTGTTTTAGTGAAGAATAGAGAGCCGATTAGCATTTTTTATAATATTTTTATAGCCTTTTTTAAAACAGTAAAAATCAAATCAGTAATAAATGATAATGAGCTATTTTTTAAAGAGTTAAGATAAAATCAAATCAATGGTTTATGAATTTCTCTGAAAACAAGATTTTTCTTTACTCCTAAAATTCAATTGTAACATTAAAGTACTAACAAGTTTGTTATTACTGAAATGAATATCTGCTTTAGTTATGAAATTGAGTGATATATTTTTCCTCGGAATAAGAAAACCTGAAAATTAGTAAAATAATTACATAAAATTCATTAAAGGTAAACTAAGAGTGACATTAATGTGGATAATTTCATAACTACATGAGGAAGTAAAAAGCTAAAATGTTTGAAGTTGGGAAATTTTATCAAAATTTAATCATGGGTCAATTTTCAATTTTTTGGAGGGTTTTAGATGGTTTCGTTTGAGAAAAAAGGATATTAGTTGGCTTTATTCGAAATTGTGAAAAATCTCCTAACTTGCAACCCTGCAATTAATCGGAAAGACTGATACTTATCTAGCACAAAATGTACTTTTTATTTTGTAAGATATTTAAAAAAGCAGGGGTAATCATAAAGCACAAAATATTTATAGCTACTTAAAAATTTTTTTGGTTTTAATTTACTGTTTTATAAATACGGGCGAGATTTGCTAATCATCGGTCAATTTTGGTCTTGTTTGTAAAAAGCATATGTTTAGGAAATAATATTCCTTTCTAAAGAGAGATTATTGGCCCAAACATATAATTTTCTGGACAGTATGCTATGAAACAGACATCTGTTAATAATTAAGTGAACCCTTAATATATGTGATTGGCAGTGCAAAGCCGCCCGTTAAAAGTCCTTCACCCAAGGTGCTTTCCATCAAGAGAATGTGAATAACAATCATAGTTTTATTTTAAAGATTTCAATTTGATTTTTTGTTTTTTAATGTCTTGATTATTTTACATATACCGTAATTTCCGGCGTATAGGAAGCATTTTTTCATAATTTTGACTTTTTAGTCCCTGGATATATTTTTTAAATTTTAGTACATATTCTTTAGGTTTTTAAAAAAATTTTATATTGGAAAACATGCCATTGCATGATTATATAACAATATTAACCTCTTGAGGGCACCGGTATATATTATATACTACCTACGATTAATGAAGTTTTACACCAGAAAAATGTTATTAAATTTTACTTTTCTAACTTTGGTGGAAAAAAAGGCCGTAAAATTGCTTTTACTTATTTTGAAATAGAATTTTTCAAAGATTCCGGTAGGAATTCAGCATTACACAAACGTAATTGCTTGCCCCTCAAGGGGTTAACGAGATAAATAAGTTTTGGACGGCATTGGGGGTCAAAATGTAGCTTGAAATTCCTTACCGCCCCGTGTTCCTGATGCGGATTTTTAAGTTTGGGGCTGTCCGGATAAAATTGTTTCAATAAAAGTAATCCGATGTAATTTTTTTACGAAACTGGAACTATTGTTTTCTATAAATATGCATCAAAAATTAAGCTGCGCACGTTTTTACGGTTATTATTATTCTTTAAACTCTGTCCCTGAATTTTAGATTTGTTACCGTCCCGTTTTCTAAGATTATACAGAAAATCACTCCAGATGTAGCCACATAGTTTTTTCAATTCAATTTCTCATGTATAACTAAGCTAGAGAAAAAAAAGGGGGCTGTAATTCTTTGAGAGGAAATTTACTACTGAATTTAAATAAGCATTTAAATATCAATTTCAAGCATTGTGGAATTATTGGTAGTCTTACTCTCACCAAAATTTATACCTGAACTTTTAGATGTAAATTAAAATTTGTTTGTTATTTAGTTCAATGTAAATAACTGTTTCTAAAAATCAATGAACATTGTGGCTAGCACTTATCAAATGATTTGCCTAAAAGTAGGTGGTAATTTTCCTTACCATCCTGTCCTTACCGTCCCTCCCTTACCATCCTTGTTCCATTTTAGTATTAAATGGATGGTAAGGGTCTCACTGGGATAGTGCAGTATTAAACATTAATGCTGAGCAAGAACATATTCTAATTATAGCAACATGAAATTGAAAGTTTAAAACAGGAGGTGGAGTCCTTCATCGGATCGGGTTACCCGCTTTTAGCTAAACCCGATCCGGCATGTGGTTCAGGTCGTGTCGGGTTGGCGCTACATTTTCCGGTTGCGGGTCGGGTCGGGTTGGCTTTCATTGTTTCAGGTTGGCTTTTTGACTCTTTCCGGTCGGTTTCGGGTTGACCAGACTTTTTAAGAGAATGTCCAAAATATTTTTTCGCTTAAAAAGTTTATGAAATCGATGAAAGCAAAATACGTCTAGTCTTAGAATTAGTTTCTAGAAGTTAATATAAACTTACTTTTTCAGCTAATGGTACGATAAAGATTATAACGAATATCATCTGCATTGCTAAAGCATTTTTGCTGAATAGTTACAATTCAAATGTTCTAGTCTTGATACTTCTAACATTGTTATGACAAAAATCTACTGTCTGATAGGCAGGAAGACAAGAAGAATCATTTAACGTTTTGCTGCGTATCGTATTTTAAATGTATGATTGTGTAATACAAGGTGTACCGTTATAAAACTTTTGAAACCGCAAAAAACTTTGAAGCATATTTAAAGAATAGATTTTTAATTTTATACCGTTACATATAGATTAAAACATTATTTTCCTACTTTCTTTGTTTTCATTGTATCAAAGTTCAGGTATAATTTACGATACCTGTGATATTCATTTAATTGCGTCGTATATGTTGCACGGCTCGGGTACAACCAGACCTGTGCAGGAGTCTCATTCAAATACGTATTTCTTTTCATCTGAAACATATTTGTTCTCAAACTTTTTGTGAAAATCACAACAATCTGAGTTGCAAAAAACTTACATATGACCCGCAAGAATTTTTCTAGTGTGAACTCGACCTGCAGAAAGAAAATTAAATTCATTCCGAGCCGAAAAAACAAAATTCGGGATAATCCGACCCGATGTTTGACTCTATTCAACGATCTCGAGGTGTCCACTATTGAGAGGTTTTACTATATTTGAATATATTAAAGAATATCGATTTGTTAATTCTTCAATGAAAAATATAAAAATGGTATTAGAGATACAATTGTAGAATTTTTTCATAATGACATTTAAACATGATTTACTTTCTTTCATTGCGGGTTCGGGTCGGGTTGCGGATTCAAATATTGCGGATTTCGATCGGGTTGCGGGTTCGGGTCAGGTGAACGTTGAAATATCTCGGGCTCGGGTCGGGTTGCGGGTTGCCAAAAATTATTTTTGTGGGTTCGGGTTGGGTTGCGGTTCGAGGAAATTTTTTTGTCGGGTTCGGGTCGGGTTGCGGGTTGACTTAAAATGAAATTTGCGGTACAACCTGACCTTGCAGGACTCGAACAGGAAGTTTAAAATGCTATTTAGTTTAAGTTGAAGTTCACATGTTTCTTATTCCTGAAAGTTAAAATTATCGGAGTATGGCTCACATGTATGTTGTTCTAAATCCCCGTTTCTAAAACTTTTAAGTATTGAGACCCTCTAAACATTCCCCAAATAAATAGCCCCATTATACTGTTTTAATGAAATTTTAGTAACGGATGCTTTCAAAACAATGATCCTATTTATTTTTCTATTTATTACCTGTGCGAAAAACATTTTCTTCAATAGTAGCGTCAAAAACGAATATATGTTTAAGTTTACTTATCAGACTACATGAGCACCAATAGAAATTATGTAACATTTGATTATTATTACTTAATGACAGATATTTCTTACACTTAAACATTTTCTTTTTCGAATTGACTGCAGCCCTTCATTATCTGTTCGCAACCAACACATGGAGAAACAATGTTCTAAATATTTAATTGTAATTACTTGCTACATTCCTTATCGTCCCTGTGATATTCTTATCATCCCTACTCTCATATTTCTGTTTGCAAACATTAAATTCTTAGTAAAAGATTTTAAATATATTTCTAACAAAAATTTATCTATTTTTTTTTTAAAAATCCTGGTAGGCATATACAATAAATTACATGTCTGGAACATGTGTTACAGGTAAATAATAATAAAATAAAATAGTTCAGCATAAAATAATATAAACTGCTAAATTTAATCCTTTTAGATAATATTATACGAAACTTTTGTACTAAAAATACTACATTGCAGGGATGAGAGCATTCCGAACGAAAATGACTGCTTGCTACCACTGAATTTTAATGGTATTTCTTATCTTATTTAATGGCAGATTTTCTGAGATTTAATAAAGCAAAGAATACCATTCAAATTTAGTGGTGAAAATCAACCATTTGGGTCGGAACGCTCTCATCCCTGTAAATTATTATTATTTATTATTTAAATGTTTTATGGGTACTATGAAAAATCATTTAAGATAAAAGTTTAGATAAAAATAAAAAGTTAAAAAAGTAAAATAACAAAGGGACAGTAAGGAAAGTTAGACACGAGGGTTCAACTTTCATCCTCGATTAAATAAAATCTTATTAATAATCATCGCTGCTGATTATTTTTACTTTATTTTGAATCATTAAGAAATTCTTCTATAAATTTAAAATGTTATTTTATTAAGTTTCATTTCACAAGATGTTTATTCCTTAAAGTTAAAGTTATGGAAGAGCTCCTCATAAGCTGGGACTGAAATAACTCTCTTTCCTACCAGAAAATTTATTCTAAAATATTTAACTCATTTTTACTTAGCATTTATTTGACTTTATTTATTTAGTAAACTTTCTGGTATGATACAGAATTTGTTTTGCTGCAGTTTACAAGTCGGAAATTACGGATGTAAATTTTTAATGTTATAAAACTATTTTTTTTCTTTTTCGAAAGTTTTACTTACATTTGATAAACTTATACACGCGAAAACGTTTTAACAACTGAAAAAATGTTTCGAA
The DNA here is from genome assembly GCA_963932465.1 of Maratus speciosus. Taxonomy (NCBI): domain Eukaryota; kingdom Metazoa; phylum Arthropoda; class Arachnida; order Araneae; family Salticidae; genus Maratus; species Maratus speciosus. Next base: position 400,406,008 of record OZ010796.1, on the reverse strand, counting down.
ATTTCATGTCTTTAAAATGAACTTACACTTTAGAAAACAGAAGAGAGAATATTCTCCTTCTAGTTTTCTAAAGCGTTTTGAAAACCGAAGCTACGTCAAAGCATGTGATTAATAAAAACTATATTTCTGCTTCTAGCGTGCATTGTTTAACATCTTTTTTTCAACTTCTTTTAAAGTACACAAATGTTACTTGAATCAAGGAACTAACTAAAAATCTTCGGTATAAGAGCCCGCCAAGTTTGGCGCTCGAGATGATGTTTCCCCGGTGTCGCCAAGTTATGATCAATAAGAACGAACGGAGAGTGGAGAATCGAACCAATGAGAGTCTGACATACTCAGGGGCTGTGCGTTGTTTATACATCATTCTTACCTTGTGAACGTGCTATGTTCGCGCTTAGCGAGGGGGCTCCAACTGTTGCAGTGTCCCTCTGAGGTGCATTTTTTGTGTTGTGGCAGGGGAGTGGCTCCCCTGACAAAGAACCAGCCGGGATGTCAAGATGCCTGGTGGACGAAGAGGTCTCGTCGCACCACAGAACACCTTTCTCGAAAATATCATCCGGCGATATAATTCGTTATGTAAGTCACTTAATCTACTCCCATCACTTTTTGATGATGTTGATCTATGCAGTTTTTATTTCACATATTAAGCAGAGGAAAATTTCCGGTGTTTTGAACGCTAAGCAAATTATTTATTTATTAAAAATATGGTTATGTGAATGATTGTGTATGCGAATTTTTCCTGTTGAGTTTAGAGAAGTTTTGCAACTACTTTCCTATAAGTAGTGTTTAAAAGAGTTAAGTTTTACGATCGATGTTGCTAAGCGACTTACGACCACCTGTAGTGGACACAAATTGCAAAAGTTACCCTTTTGGAGTTTTCCTGAAATTCTTGAGCGATCGATGAGTATATATCGATCGTTTTGTCCTTATCGACCTCTGTCCCCTCGAATGGAGGGAAATGTCATAACATTTATCCCCCCAGTCTCTTCACTGCATTATCGCCGCCTGTTGCAGGTTTCTTTGACCTACATTAAGGATAATAAAGTGCCCTGTTACGATTAAATAACCTCTAAGAACTGTCCAGCGCACGTTCACAGAATTGCCTTGAATAGAGATGTTTATCGCAAAAATTCAGAATGGAAAGCATATCGATACTCAATTCTTTATAGCCCCCCTTCGGATACTACCGATAAGCCGGTTATTGTATCGGCCCGGAATTTATTAGCGGATATTTATAGTAATCTCGTCTCCGTTATTAAGTGCCACCATCACATTTTGCTGCTTAGTATCTTTTGTATATAAATCCTTCATTAGAAGGAGAAATAAGTGTTCCGTTTGAGATATTTTCTAAAACAAGCTAATTAAAATGTTTAAACTAAAATGTTTTTATAAAAATAATCACATGTGATGCGTAGGATTTTGTTTAAAGACATTTGTTTGCATATAAATTATTTTTTCAAGTTTTTATAATAAAACAAGTGATAAAATATTATTTAAAATTGTTCATATGTTTTTGGCGGGGAAATATCACGATTTAAAATATGGGTAAAATGAAATTGTAAAAAAAATAGATATATAGACGAAATCACGCTATCACTTTTTGCCGTTTGATTAGTGAGATGTTATAGTGCTGATTAATTCTAAGAATTTCATTATTATGAATTTATACTTTCAGTTTTCTATGTAGTTATACATTAGATTTGGGTAAAGTGAAACAGCAAAAGCTTTCTCAGAAAAAAAAAAAAATCGCGAAATCGTTACTCGTGTTTTGTTACTCAACATTCATAAGAATTATATAAGTAGTATCATTCTTATTTTATGTATTTAACACATCAATTATAAGAATTATTTTATTTCTGTTTTGCCGTGTATTCATATTAAGTGCATGTGATTAATACTTGTGTATGAATTAATAATATTACTAGTGATATAGTTTTTATTAATGCTTGCGTGTTCCAAAAAATTATTTGTGCACGTATTAAATTTTATATGCTTGATGTACAACGATTCTTAACATTTCTTTTATTATGCCTAAAAAACAATAAGATATTTGTGTAATCGCTTTTATTAAGATTGGAAAACCAGAATGTTTATTGTATATTCTTTTTTATTATAACTTATGGACCGGAAATATTCAGTGTAAAATCTGTTAGTTAAATAGTAAATTTGTTAAAGCTAAAATTTTAATTGTAGTCTCTTTAAAATGAAACTGTCCGTGACTTAAAAGAATAAATATATGATATTGTTAATTTTAAAGGAATTTCTTTTGAAATGAAAATTTTTGTTATATCTATAGCTTAATATTCTATAGCTTATCTATAGCTTAATAATGTATAATTATCGCATAAATGTTATTTTTTGTATACGAATTCGTAAATACGTGCATGCTTATGTGTACAACAACGAACAATTTACGCAAAATGTAATATAACAGATCTAATATAATGGTAAATGAAATTTGAAAAATAAGTATGAGGTATTTTTATATTTATTTTTATTAGCTTAATGATCGAAAGCCCACGAGCAGTCATTTTGACTGCTAACAAATGAATATATCTCGGTTCGAACCAGAATTTTTTTTAATAGAACTAGTTTAAGGGATACAAAGAAAAAAAACTAGTTAAATGGATAAGTTAATAATTTAAAATAAAAATTCTGGTGTGACATATTTTTCTAAAATTTGAGTAAAATTCCCGGTCTTTCTAGTGTTAATCAACTTCAATTATTATTGCAAAATAAATCATCTGAAAATATTTTTAAAAGTTATAGAGACAGCATGTTTCATTGAAAAATGTCATTTAAAACCTTCCAGAGGCAATAAATCTGTAGTCTTAAATACACTTATATAAAATCTTTTATTCTATGATAATAACGGTAAATACTACTTTAGTAGTGTAATAAAGTATAAACGTATATCATGTGTATAAGTATACATATATACGCTTGATTAGGCTTTATTATAAGTTTGAAAACCATATGTATCACTGGACATTGATCACGAATTTACAATTCAAATTTTATTGCTAAAGAAATGTATGAAACTAATTTTTTTTTGTCATATTGTTGTTTAAAAATCTTTCTGCAAGAGACTGAGAAAGGCTGAAAGGAAATTTCTATATTAATTTTTTTTCAAATAACTGAATACATTTAGTTTTAAAAATTTAGTACAAATTTGCGCTTACGTGTATGTGTTTATATGTACTGTACAATGTACATCCACATACACAAGCGTGGACACATATGCTCGTACTATATAAGTATGCGAATCTCGGTATTTAAAATATGTACATTGTAAACAAAGACAAATGTTTCTTAATCTAGCTTTTATCTTTCTTATGTTTTGCTAAAATGCAATATAACCTCTTCAGAGTTACCCACAATTTTTAAAAGAGTTCATTTATCTTTAGAATCTTCTGAATCCAATAGATTTCCGAGGTGTAAGGACGCAATTAAGAAGCAAAAGTTTATTTTGCTGTCCGTAATTTTCAGAAACGTTTCCTAGTAGCATTTTACAGTGTATTAATCAGTTTTCTGAACCCGAAATATCAGTTTTTCGGATGCTAAACATTTCCATGTACAACAAACATGATACATCAACAGCAATAACATTACATTAAAATTAATATGATTAATACTAAGATTAAAATTATCATTTTTTTTTGTTGTTGTTGTTATTCTTGCTGGTAACTACTGTTTACTTGAGAATTAACAGTATTCGAAAAGCCGATATTCTAGGGCGATATAATTATTAATACACCGTAATAACTACTCGGAAGCCTTTTCGAAAATTACGGGACGCAAAAGAAAGTTTTATTTCAGAAATGCCTTTTCTTTTTAAAATCTTGGAAATCTATTAAATTCAGCGTCTTCTAAAAATAAAGGAACGCTTTTCGAAATCGCGAGTAACTCGGAAGATGTTATATTATATTTTCCCAAACCCTAAGAAAGATAAGAGCTTGATTGAAAACATTTATTTTTTTACAGTGTGAATTATGTACCTGTAGATCTTATGAGAAAATATTTCGACACATTAAAACGACTATTACGACTATTAAACACTTTTTTTTACATCGTAACAACTGAACAACTTTTTTTTTTTTTTTTTTTTTTTTTTTTTTTTTTTAACAATTTAATAACTGAAAAATTAATGTCTGGATAATTTTAATAACTCAGAAGAAATTAGTACTTAAGCGTAAGCGTATATATGTGCATCCGCAAACACACACACATACGTGCATGTTTGCATACATATATACGCACCATACGCATAGCTTCCTTAGTTAATAGTAGCAGTTTTAAATCTCCGCCTACCAGGCGAGTCCGATGCCCCACAGGTACATTTAAAATGTTTTTTCTTATGAAAAGAAAGGAAAATAATTATGTTAACATCTGACTTTTTCTGGAATGTTCTACTCTTTTAAAAAGTTACATATTCACAAAATGTTTGGTTCTTTTTTTCATGAGAAAGGTAATTTGAATGTACCTATCGGGTCCATTGGAACCGTCTGGTAGGTGGAGGGTTGGATTAAATAGGTCAAAAATTTCTATTGAAAATTAGTGGAAACAAAAAAGCGTAAAAGTAGGCAGCTATACATATGGGTCTGAATATTCAAATTACCTAAATTATGTATTTGTATAGATCTTCTTGGTAGAAAAATATTTGTTTCGCACTAATAAAAGCTTTTTTTTTTTTTGCATTGCAGGAAGTAAACACGCTTAAAAAAATTCTACATATTAATATCTAACTACGTATTCTTTTTAATAACTCAAGCTAAACTTGTACCAATGTGCACGCGTTTACTATGCATTCTCCCCACGCATAATATATACGCATCAGTGTAGATAGTGAAAATACACAAATGATATACTTGTAGAACTTCTTGTGCGAAAAATATTTGTACACTGTAACATATTAATATTCTTCCAGAAATAAAACTAAAATACCATTTAACATGACAGACTAATCTTTTATTCTGCACTACATTATTGAAGATAATATTGATTTGTGGAGCAAATAAAAAATGCAATATAGGATTGGAGAAAATGGCTTTAAAAATTGATAAATCAATAGCAGTAACAAAATTCGATTGTGTTAAGAGAGTAAAGAAGAAAACCTTTAAATGAAATTATTGCGAGAAGAATTGATTCAAAGAAATTACATTGTTGAAATATTAAAGATAAGAATAAAGAAAAAATAAATATCGTAGCGAGATGTAGATAGATAAGAATAAAGAGAAAATAAATATTGTAGCAAGATATAATGAAAAAAAATATTTATAGAAATGGCCAAAATATTTAAAAAAATTAATGAAAAAATAATAAGTTTCATCCAGCGCGAAAAAAATATTATGGTACGGGATCAAGAAAGTTGTAGTTGAGAGGGGTATTAGAAAACAGATTGCATTAGTACTGTTTTTAACACCTCTAAACGTTTGTAAACAATTAATATACAACATATGTGTTATTAAATATCTATTCAGATCATACCAAATAACTCTGAAATTACGAAATATTATGCAAATAACTTATTCATACTTTGTGCAGAAAATTTTGGAACATGCTTGATTCCAAAAATTTATTAAATTAAATCAGCGACTAGAACATTTTGCCTGTTTTCGTAATAAATGCTACTCAACTATCATGCAAAACTCATTTTTCAAGTAATTTATCCATATATTACATATTCATATATTAAATATTAATTTATTTCTATAAAATCATATGTTGTAAATTAAGGAATGACTTGTGAAGTATTTGAAACGATAAAAGAAAAATCTGCACAATATCCACGTTTATTTTCATTTAGTCAAATTTCTGATAAAATGTGCCAATAGTTTTTAAATGCATTACGTGAAAAGTCATTTTTATTTTGAGTTACTTTTATTTATTTGTTTATTTTGTTTTTGTTCACGTTTTAATTCAATCATATGTTCCCATTAGTAACGTTTATTAATAAAATGTCATAGTTTAAGGAAAAGTGAACTAATAATCATTCTGAAATCGCACACGCACATAAAAAATGCCTTCTTTCAGGCGTAGATTATATAACAAATTTAATATTTCTATGATGATATGAAAACAAATATGTATATGATAAAACAAATTGTTTACTAAAACTAAGGTTAGTATTGTGTAGTAATTTTTCCATCTGAGCGAAAATGGGAGACTGGGACTCGAACCCAGCACCTTTTGAACTATCTAGACGACATCCCAGCCAACAGGCTCTGAGTTTCAGCCCCAGCATGGACACATTTTCGCTCAGATGGGAAAATTACTACTCATATGAATTATATACCAATCAGTTGTTTGTATTAAAAATAATTAAAAAGTGTAATTACTCATTCATAGTTTATTGGAGTTCCTTTAACTGCAGTTTATTTTATTGTGTCAAGCTGTTTCAAATAACAGACCAGATGTCATTACCAAACTGTTGTTCTGAGCGGATATTTTGTTGGCTGTGATGTCGCTCAGATAGATCAATTGGAAGAGCGTTGGCAATTGAAGACAAAGGTTCTACGTTTGAGTTCCAGCCTTAACTCATTTTCGCTCAGATGAAAAAATTACAAATCATATGAATTATTTATTTGTGTTAAAAATAATTAAATAAGGTGACTAGTATTTGAATTTTTAAAATTAGTTTCCGTGATCCAAAATTATAAATTCTAGAAATATTATCTGCTATTAGGGCGTTCCTGATTTACATAAAGAAACTTTTTTTTCAGGAATCAAATTGCAACCACCTGTACATTGTTAAAGTGTAACATGTGCAAAATTTGAGCTTATTTGGACATTAAAATTACGTGCCCATTCACGCTAAATATTAAAAGTGTTTACGATTAACGTTTTCATATATTGGCCCTGAATTTTCCCACGGTGGTTATTAACGTGTTGCATTAATTTATGATGATATTTAGAATTATATGTCAAAATTTGTTTTATACTTTTAGGAATTATATCAGTATTAAATCAGAGGTGGATCACCATTGAAGGATCAGCACTCTAAGAAAAAAGTTTGGTAGATCTTTAACTCATTGAAGTTTTACACTACACTTAAAATAAGCCTGCAGGACACATTTTTATGCTTCTTGCTTAACGGAATATAAGTTTTGATTGTGAATTTCATGCACATTTATATAACATTGACAGCATGTTTAGTATAAAATGCAAATACAAGTAAAATGCGGAATCATATTTACATTGTGTTTCCGTAGCGTATTTTTATAAAGTACATACATATTTATACCGCATTTTCAATACCGCGTCACTATAATATTTACTTTTTATAATAATTACATTACTTAATATTTTTATTTTGATACAAAATACTATTATTTGATTTCAGATTGCTTTGGTACAATATTTATTATTTGAATAGGTATTTACATTACAAATTTTCCTTCTTATTTGTCTGATACACGTAATATGGTATTATATATATGGTAGAATATACAGTAGAGTAATAAAATGTACTATAGAGTAGACATTTAATTTTGTAGTAAAATAAATCTTGTTATGTATGAGTAGATATATATATATATCATGACAAATACATTAAAACGTCCCCAGTTTTCTTTTCGCGCGACTAAAATAGTTGATATAACAACTTCACTCTTCGAGAAGAGCGACGGTTAGGAAAAAATGTTTCTCTAAATTCGGATTCTAAAATTAGAGGGAAAAAGCATCTGTTTGCAGTAGGAAAAGCAGTGGAATAGTGCGATCCGTGAAAAGTTAAAACAAACATTTATTAGGAGTCGACTAGTATCATTATACAGCACTGAATTATATGATGCATATAAATAAAAACAGACAACTATTCTTGTGAATAGTTTGCAGATATTTATTATTAAGTTCTAAAGACACTGACTTATAAATAATATGATGTTTTTTATAAAAGTTAAAGTTTTTCAACGGTTACCTGTAAAACGTTAAAATAAACATTTTTAAGGAATTGACTAATATGATCATACAGCACAATTATTTTATATGTATAAATAAAAGTGAACAAGTGTTCCTTTCAATAGTTTGCTATAAGTTAATTTGTCATTAACTAAGAATTAAAGAAAACGTCTTATGAATTATGCAGTTCCTTTAATTAAAAAGTTCAATTATTAAACTGTACACCATTAAGATTTTCTGTTCCAAAATTTTACAGCAAAAATTTAATGGTGAATATATTAGGAAAGGTAGTAGTGAAGTGCAATTCGTGAAAGGTCAAAACAAACATTTATATGGAGACGACCACTATTATTAAACAACGCCAAAATATTTGATGTCTATAAATAATAATGAACAACTGTCACTGTGAAAAGTTGTTGTCTGTTAACATTTTATTTAATTAAGAACTCAAGACAGCCATACTCAACCTTTTTTTATTGCGAGCCGCAAACATAAGTTTCCGACTTTAGACGGGCCCCAACACACTTTAAAAGGTTTAAAAAACACAGTAATTAAAATAACACAAATAGTCTGACAATGCAATATAACAAAATTAATGTTATCACTAGGGCTGAACGTTTGTTGCAGAAAAAAATATTACCGAAAAATTTAACAGCATGCCTTCCAAATAATAAACTTCTCAGTAGATTTATACTGCAAATACTGTAGAAATATGCCGCGAACTTTGCTGGTTGGCAATAGTGCTTCAAAATGATTTCGGCGACAAAATCTCAACTCTAAAAAGCAGTATTAGCTATATAATAATTATAAAACGCAATAATATAACAGTGCACAATTTCAAAGGAAATTTCCTCTGATAAATTCATCTGATGCTCAATGAATATAAAACAATTTTAATTGTAGATATATAGTGCAAACTTAATTTGGAATGATATTTGATTAATGTTGAAGATTAAGAAATGTATACATCACTGCAGAACAAATAGGACTGCATGCAAAAAGAACTTTTGACTAAAGAAACGGCTTTTAAGTTAATTATAAATAACAGGACAGATTTCATCATCCGATGAAAATACATAAAACAACTTTGGAAATCTTAAATACGCTTTTATGTGAATCTCAATTAATTGTATAAATATGGATTAAGGATTGTATAGCCTCGAGCCGCACATAAAAGGTCGGCGGGCCATATGTGGCCTGCGAGCCGCAGTTTAAGTATGGCTCAAGACGCTGTCATATGAATACTACTGTGAATTTCATCATAAATTTCGATTTTTGAAGCGTTATCCGTGATAAAGAAAAAACATTCATAAGAAATCGATTAATATAATTGTACAATATTAAATTATATAATACGACTAATTAACAAAAACAGTTCCCATGGTGGAGTTCTGTGTTAACTAACAATTTGGGTAACTATTGACAGAGTGCAGATGTTTCTCATCAAAAATTTTAATCATTCATCATTAAATATTTTAAGAGTATTTTAAGATATTTATATATATATATATATGTATATATATGAGTTTAAAAAAAATCAGACCATATAGTGAAAAAAGTTACTTTCTTTTCTCATTAATTTCTGAAAGATTTCTTTTTAATGAACTACTGTTATGAAATTGTAGCATGATATGCGAAATAATTATAGAAATTTGTAATAAAATATATTCGTCTTTTCTTACTTTTTGGTTTTTATTGCCCAAATATCTGTGTTTGCACAAAAAATAAAGCCAATGAAATAACTTTTCCCAGAACAATAACCTACACATTAGTTTCATATTTATCTTATTATATTTATATTGTTTCTTTAAATTCAAGAAACTATTTGTCTGATACCCAGAGATATTTTTAGGATGGAAAGGACATTCAATAAATCATAATACAGCCCATGTCTGCAGTATTCTTTCTTAAAAACACAATATTTTTCGTTCGTTTATAACGTACAATATTCATTTTTCATGATTTCTAAAAACGGTTGCTGTAGAATTTGAAAGATTAAAAAAAGGCAGATGTATTCTTTTATAACACTTTTTCAAGCCGATATAAAGGCTCTGAATGAGGTATATTAAGAAATTAATATAACGCAAATTTTAAGGCATGCCATAGAAGTATTACAAATTTCTTACTTGATTTCAGTTACCTTTGATCTATGAAAATATGTCATACAGTTTCATTAACTTTCATCTGTGATATATACAGGGTGGTATTAAAGAAACTTCCCGGATATATGTACCCCTAGCGAGCTAATCGCTCAACCAATCGTAAGGAAAATTCAGATGTAGTTATTTAATCCTATGCGCTCGACACCGTGATGATGTAAAACAATAGATCTCTCACGGTTACGGTTACAGTGAACAAATTTCGACATTTTCGAATGGCAACACCCATTTTTCCCTGCGCAAATTCATCAACGCATTGAAAAACCATAAATGGCGTTGGAACAATACACGTATGACTAAAATTGCCGGTGTAATATCGTGGCACTCAATCCAAATCTGTTCCTGTGTAACGTAATATTCAGCACTCTGAAACAAATCATTAAATTTTTATTTTCACTATGTGTACACAAACACAACTCAAACACATTTTAAAACAAATGTTACAACATTACTCAGTTCACAAGTGGAAAAAAAAATGGCTACTGGAAAGCATGTTTTGTAGCCACTTCTTCGTTCCTCGCAATGGTCTTTTTTGCAAGTGCACGCCGGCAATTTTCATCGTAGGAGTATCACTCCAACGCCATGTATGTTTTTTCAATGCACTGATGAATTTGCGCATGAAAAAATGGGTGTTGCCATTCGAAATTTTTGAAACATTTTCACTGTAACCGTAACCGTGAGAGCTCTATTGTTTAAAATCATCACGATCTCGAGCGCATACTTTCAAATCGGAATATCTAAAATTTCTTTTCGATTGGCTGAGCGGTTAGGCCGCTATTGCTTCATATATCGGAGAATTTTTTTATGACCAACCTGTGTAATATATATATATATATATGCATTTTGCTGTAACAATTAATGTAAAACATTATTGAATGCCACGTTTAACTTACAGATTCGGTCATTATTGTTATTTGAACTTGTCAGATTTTTTTTTTATTTCAAAGGTATTACATATATATAATGAACTCACAAGCTCCTCTGAAGATTCTGTGGGTTATTCATAGTTTGTTATTTTACATACTGGTTTCCTATGTTCATTTCTAATTCATCTTTAGAACTTTACCAATTTATTCATATATTTGTGATTTCAAATTTATTATATATCTATATCTGTATATATAACCATTATATAATTACAATTCATCATCTATTTCTATTTAATATATATATATATATATACAGGGTGATTCAAAACTTATCGTTCAAATTTTGTGAGGAGGTAGGGAATGGTAGAGAGGTAGGTATATGTCAGGAAACCGATTTTACCTAGGAAAGTATGTCCGCAAACGCATTCATATGTAGAGGGCGCAGTGTGAACCTGACCCTTCCATAGCGTCCTAATCATTGTTTTTACTTTCCTAAAGCTAGTATTATTTCTTCGCCTATTTTCACTTCACATTTGGACTTCCACGAAGCCTTTAGCCTCCTTAAAAACTACAAAAATCTCTTTAATGACCTTTATTCAGTGCCTTCATTATCTGACGCCTGGAAACTTCTAGTTTAATTTTGTTCTGTCCGGTTCTTTTAACCTTTAGGCAACATCGCTGTGAATCCTGTGTTCATGTAAATGGTCAAAATTTTGAGTATCAACTGTGAGGCTGTGCTTCAACTTCTTGGAATAAAAATCACATTCGTTACAGCTTAACTATACTGTTTTCTTGCGTTCACTTTACTTGTCCATTTTGTTCATGTAGATGACATTTGCGGACATACTTTCCTATGTGAAATCAGTTTCCTGACGTATTCTTTACCTCCCCTCGAAATTTGAACGATAAGTTTTGAATCACCCTGTATATATACGAGCTGTAGCTATTAAATAACGAGACTAATGCTGTAAAAATTTTTATTTTAAATTTATATATATATTCAGTTATTATTCCCTTCAATATACAGCCCTACTTTATCCCCACAAAGCTCCATGCGAATTTTTCATTGTTTGAAACAGTGCTGGAAGTCTTTATCTGTGAGCTCTTCCATTACGCTTGCCGCTTTTTTTTTTTTTTTTTCACAGCTTCAACGGTCTGCAATGTGGTTCCTTTTAATACATATTTGACCTTGGAGAACAGATTAAAGTTACGTGATGCCAGGTCAGGCGAATAAGGCGTATGGTCCAACACTGGGATGTTATACTTGGCTAGAAACGTCTTGATAGAGAATGTAGTGTGAGCTGACGCGTTGTCCTGATGAAGCACAAATGTTCTTCCACAATTCGTGTCTTTTTTTTTTCGTATTTTTTCACGGAGTTGTGGAAGCACCTCGAGGTAGTAATTTTAATTAATAGTTTGACCTTTTGGAACCCAGTGAAGGTATACAATCCCATGAATATCGAAAATTTTCTACGTTGTTGACGTGGATTGACCCGGGAGAACATCATCTTCACTGTCTTCTCGGCTATCTTGGAAACGCTTAAACCACTCAAAAACCCGCCTACGTGATAATCATTAACTGACTTATGCTTCTCTTAACAAGTGATGAATTTCAGAGAGGATTTTTCAAGTTTAAAAAGAAATTTCACATTAATTCGTTGCTCTTTTTAAACGCTCAACATTTTTCGGCAAAACACTAAACCAGGCTCCAGAACAAATGAAGGTCAGGGCCAGACTAATTGGAATACAGCCAATGTAGAGTCAGTAATCGATATAGAAGGCTTTGCGCTCCACAACTATTGGTCGTACGAATTTTGCGCATGCGCAATTCTTATGTAGAAACATTAGTCTCGTTATTAAATAGCCACACCTCGTACATATATATTTATATATATATATATATATATATATATATATATAAAGTTCAAGGTAACAAGGTTCATTTCAAGTTTAACAGCGTATGATTTTGAAGATTTGTATAATAGTGTAGATTTGGACAATCTTAAAATAAAAATTATGGAGTTTTTTAGTAAATATAATTCCTCAACTATCGGACAGGATTGGTTTACTAATTTGTTTAACTTTGTAGTGAGTGAGAACTACTTATATGACGGGAAAATTGTTTACAAACAAGTTAGAGGTATTCCAATGGGGGGATGTTGTAGTTCGATTTTAGCCGATATCTACTACTTACATATGTATGAGGAACAAATTGATATAAATGAGGATATGAGGTGCTTTCGTTACATTGATGACGTTTTAATAGTCAGATGCAATGATGTGAAAAAAGAAAAATTTGATTGCTATCCTAAAGGTTTAAATTTGAAATTGGAGTCAAAAAGTAAAAACATGGTCAATTATTTAGACATTAATATCGAGATAAAAAATGGTGAGATAAAAACAGATATATATGATAAACGAAAAAGCTTTAACTTTGAAACTATAAAAATCTTAAATTTTGGATCAAATGTGCATATCTCAATATATAGAAATATTTTTATTATCGAGTTAAACCGTATAGATAGATTGACATCAAATACTGGGGAAACAATTGAAGAACTTTACAAATGGTATATTCTGGCATTGCACCATGGCTATCCTGAGAGATTTTTGAAGAGTCTGCTACGAAATTTCGTAAAGTGTAAGACTTATCGCAGAGATTTAGAGGTAATGTGGATGCGAAGAGAGGAGTAACTGTGGCTTTGACTGTTCAGGGTTTGCGTGCACGATTGTTTGGGGTTTCATGTTCAGTTGTTGGTTTTCGATGGGTCTAGGCAGCTCATTCGATTTGTTAGTTTTTTCTTTTTGGTCTTGACAGGTTGTTTGGGGAGCGTTGTGCACATAAAAACTGGTTTTAACACCGCAGTTGCATGTCGCAAGTGCATGCCGCCTGTCTCCATGGATTCAGTTTCTTCTGGTTTTAGTTTGAATGTTTTTAAAGTTTGCCGTTTTTAAAGTATGTTGTTTTTGAAGTTAGTTGTTTTTAGTTATTTTGTTGTTGTCATTTGGTTTAGTTTATTTATTGTTGGATCAGTTCCGTAGTTCGAATTTTTGGTTTGGTTTTTGGATATATATATATATATATATATATATATATAACCATGATAAGAAAACATAGTATTCATCTATATATACAGGGCGTCCCAGAAAAAAAAAACACTAGTGGAAATTTAAACAATTTGGATCAAGAGCGTTTTGAAATCCACCCGGTGCAAAACTGCGTGTTTAAATAAATGTAACAAACGGAGTTCAGTAGCAGTGTCCAGAAACGCCCACACAAGTCTACTTCAAAATGGTGTTTTTGTCTAAAGAGTGTTGTTACAGTGACGGAGTTTTTTTTTTTCTAACATGAAATCATTCCAAAATGTGAGAAATCTGGCATACAGTATGCGCTATCTGGCTTAACGACTAACTGAATAATGCATCAAAGTCGACAAGATCGTAAATTATTCTTACATGCTGAAATGAAACTTTGATAACATGATTAAGCATGTCCATGCGTTTCTAGAAGTTTGAAGAAGATCAATTATATATATTTATACATGTAAGTGTGCCTGTGTGTATACATATATGCACATATATACACTGCCCTTAAAACAAAAAATATCCTCATAGTTGAGTACTGTCTTTGCTTAGAATAGTTCTGAATATTTAAGCGTCAACTTTGAAAAAACACACACATACACATTAATTTTTTAGAGCACATATCGTATTCATGTAACTTCGCTTTTGCGAATGCGTCCATAATAAATCACCTTGGCGCAAGAAATGCAAATGAAAATAAAGACATACAGCCATTAAATTATTCCATCTATCCGCCAAAAGATATAATATATTGAGTTTGAATTGCACACTTTTCTTTCATCAACTGTTTGGATAAAAATATTTCCAAATTGTACATGCATATCTATTAAATAATTTCTTTTGATATATAATATTTCAAATTATTAAATTTACAAATAACGACAAATTTGATTTTAATTATGTATGATTACTTATATTTGAGCAAGTCATGCAGTCATTTATGATACAACTGCGTATTTAAAAAAATAAATATGTTGAGAATATCATTTATATATTTTTTTCTTAACAGTGCGTACATTAAAATCATCAATAGATATGTCATATTTTATAATTGAATGAGCTTTAAAGCAATCATTATCACTTATGCATAAAATATTCATTTCTAATTAAAACTAACCTTAAATATTTTTACCGCTTGTCTTGATGGTTTAAGTGAAGCATAAACATAATATGTAACAGCGTAATACACATTCATTAAATGAAAAAGAATAGAAGCTGGAGTCGTTGTATTTTGCCAATGTTTTTTTAATTATTATCACGTGCCATAGCCGAAAAAGAATCCATTCCTTCTAAAGGTTTCACTTATTTTACATTTTTATGATATACAGCCGTGGGAAAAAAATAAAAACTCGCTATTAACTCTGCAACTAATTATAATCGAAGAAAGTTACTGGTACCAAACAATTGGAAATAAAGTCTACTTTTAAATGATGTATATAAATTTGCTTAAGGGGCCATCTACAAATCAAAACATGACCCAAACTTTGTTTTTTTTCAGTCGCAACACCCAATTTTGACAATATATTTTAAATCTTCAGTTCTAACTATGCCTAGATATGACATTTCAAGTCATTTGGATGATAAGTTTTTGAATTATAAACATTCAAAATTTAGAGCTTCTAATGTTAAGGTACATTTTCATACTTTTATTAATATCTCCTGAAATTATAATCCTAATGGAATAATTTTTTTGTGTGTTTATAATACTAAAAAAAACAAACATAAATACATTGAATTTGTAATTTTAAAATTTTCATGATATGAATTATGAATTATGAAATTAATATTCGAAAAAAATATTAATTGCAACCTACAATTTTTTTGATATATTTATAATTATTATGTTCTGCTTTATGCGAATTCTCAATTTCAAAATTTTCTTCCAAGTAGTTTTCGAATTATCATTAAAAATGTCAAAATGATGGTTTAAGATGATACAGCATGATGTGCAGAAAAGCATAATTTGAAAAAATATATATATTTCTCATTTTATTGAAACATTTGGGCTGGTAATAGTCGAAACGTATTAAGGGAATAGAATGGTCATATTAGAAAGTAATAGTACATTAATAGAAGTGATCATAGTCATTCTGTAGCATTTCAACAATCGAGTACCGAACTTGGATACAGTCCCTGAAATGTGCTCATTTTAAAATAATTAATGTGCTCTTAAACTTATCGTACGAAATTCATGAAAATTTGTATTTAAGCTAATTGAAGAATGTAGAATTTGTTTATGGTGTCAAACGTGGGTATTGCTATTGAAAAAAAAACAAAGTTTGCTCCGTTTTGTATGTACATTGCCTTCTAAGAAAATTTTGTATACATCATTTAAAAGTAGACTTTATTTCAAATCGTTTGGTACCAGTAACTTTCTTTTACAGTAATTTTTTGCAGAGTTAGTAGGGGGTGTTCACTTTTTTTCCATGACTGTACATAAAAAGTTCTGAGATTTTAATTTTCTTATCTTTGTTGCGATATATAAACCCAGATCCTTTATCATCATTTTAATGTGAAATATATTATGTACATATATCTTTACCCACATTTGCTGTTAATTCTAACAGGGTGAATATATAAACAGGTGGGAGAACCCCACTTCTTGAAGGTTGAAGAAAGTTAAAATGAACTTTGTCGTTATATTTAACACTTTAAAGAACATCAATTTATAGATCCACAGGAAAGCAGTACTACACTGAAACTGTTTCGCTTACAACGAGATCGCGTGCATTGCCTGAACACAGAGTTATTGGCTTCCTGTTTAATCTAACTATTTAAAATATTAAATGCGAATAACAAATTTTTGTTTCAGAAAGAGAAAAATACTTTAAAGAAAATGGTAAACCCAATTGAATATTTTAGCGGAAATACACATAACATATTTATATTAATTACTTTTCCTTATTACAATTGAAAACAAGGTACAATAATTTTATACATTACGAATTAGATTCAATAATATTGGCTTACTATTAGGGATAATTTTAGTAGTAAGCCAATATTGATTGTATCGTGGTCCAATATTACGCCGGCAGTGCATTCATCGAAAATATATCCATGAGATGGCAAAAATGAAAATTTACCTGGAAATATTTGTAATGCAATGTTACTGTTGTTGTTATATTGATATTACATAGGACACATGTGCAGTGCAACACCAGTATTGCAAAATCATTACCTTTACATTGGAAATAACGTAATGAAATGGCAAAATACGGAATACAAATATTGGTAAAATTGTGGACAGGAATATTACTTAATATGGCAAGATAGTCCAAAATATTGCCAATGCATAGCTGCCAACCACTACGGATTTTTCTAGACACTAATTACGAATAGTAATCATCGCCTTATTTAATTGCGGATTTCAGCTATTAAATAAAGCAAAGATTACTACTCGAAAACAGTGAAGAAAAATTCGTAGCAGTTTTCAACTAAAATATTGGCCCAATATTATTTTGAGACTAACCATTCATTAAAGTGTAATGGTGAAATATTTCATCCGAATATTAGTAAAATATTCCCAAGAAATATTGTCAGTATTGAAAAACATGTATCGAATACAAAAATATTGACCCAGTATTGTTTCGCAGCTAGGGTTTCATTATATGTGAAAACTTATGTTGCTCAATATTAATTGCCTTGCACCCTAAAATGGAAAAGCATCTTAGTACCGAAATCCTTTGCTTAGAATGAACTCGCGTGCATTGCATAAACGCAGATTTATCGGCTTCCTATTCTCTCTAAATGTTATGCTGAAATTTTCTAAATGCTTAAAGCAAAGCACGTATTTAAAGTTTCAGATTCCGACAAAAGCTTTTAGCAAATTGAATTAGGAAAACGCAATTAAATATTTCAGTGAGAAGAGATTTTTATTAAAATATATAATATCAAAAGGAAAAAAAATACGGTTGTTTTACTTTGCGTCCTATTATTAATTTTATTGAATACATTGTAAATTAAAATTATTTATTAAATATACATTAAAATTATTCAATAAAAAATTATTCATTATATACACTTAAAGATTAACCCTTAAACATGATCATTTATCTTAGATAACGTAATTCTTTTTTTAATTTGAGAAACTTGTAGATAGTGAAAAGCATGAAAATTATCAAGAAGGTAAATATTTTTAAAAGTATTGTTTGTAACAAATGTGTCAGACATAAAACATTGAAAATTTAAAAAAGAATAGTAAAAGCGAAGTCTTTCATCTTCTATTTTTGAAAAAAAAAAAATATTATTAAAGATAACAAAATGTATTGAACTATTTCGTATAACATTCATGAAATTGTCTGTTTTCAAAAATACTTTCTACAGGCACAACACGTCTTAAATGAAAAACCAGTTAACCCTTTATCAACTGACTGTACTTATAAGTACCATTAGAGTAACTTGTTATAAAATTAACTTAATACTTCGATTAGTAGTAATACGGTTTAGAATGAATTATTGGTGCATTAATTTATCTTGTTCCAAAAGTATTACTGGTTACACAAAACAAAAATATTTTTAAAAGGATGATTTCTTTTGCCTTGCATCAGCTTTCTTGGCGTTGGAGGGGAGGAGGATTTTTGAATTCGGAAATATTTCTATATTTCTATTATAAGAACATTATATTTGCACAGTTCCTAATTCTACAAAATGCTAAGAAAAATATTTAAAATAAAAGATTTGAGTGGGGTTATAAATATTGCACAAAATCCTTATAAATTCTAATTTAATTACTCATTCTAAATCCTTCAAGCCTTCTAAAATCCTTCTAAAATTTATTAAATGATAATGTAAATCTTCTAATATAGTTCCAAAAATTCACGAAAAATGCTTTAGAAGATAAAATTTTCATGAATTCTTAATTCAGTATATAAAGGGTTAAACATTTATAAAATCAAAGGTATCATTTTTTTCGTAAAAATAATATAAATATAAAAGCTTATAAAACCGAACATGAAACCGAAAGAATTGGATATTAAATATTCTGTCATGGAAGATATTAGGTATTTTTTAACTTTTTAATCGTATACGTCGTTTTAATCGTAACTTTTTATTCGTATTTGATTGATTAATCAATCAATTAATAAAAAAAATTCTATTACAATGATTAATTAAAATATATGGCATAAAATATTGAACATATTATTACTATTACTTTTCTTAACCAAAACACAAGACATAATATATAAGTACCATAAATGTTTATTAAACAAACATACAAAACCGCTTGATAAATTGTACGTGCATTCTTAAGATAGATGCTAAACGTAAAGAAAAAAAAAAGTTATTAATAACATTACAAATCGGATGGAAAAAATGCCTTATGGACATTACAGTGTTTTTAAGAAGTTTTTTATTTTTGTATTTTTTCTTGATTCTGAGCGAAAAACTCCTAGCTAAGAGCAATTTGTTCAAAGGATTAATTGGGAAAGGATTTGTAAAGAAATATTTCCCAACTTTGAAGCACCAATTCTGAAATTTAATTAGCTTCCATATTTAGCAAAATTCGGATAATACGAAATACGAGCACACTTAATTGAAGTATCGGGTAAATCCAACTTTTGTCTAGACTTTCCCTGTAAGTCGTAACATGTTGTGAGAACTCGGTTATAACGAAGTTTGTGCATAAGGATTAATTTTTTACGCTCCCTTCAGTTTCGTTATAAATTGTGTCTACTGTATTGTGAAAGACAATCTTAAACTGTCCACGCACACCCTTTATTTTGAGGGTGCATTTTCGAGATGCATATTCAAGCATGAATTGCGGTACATATATATTTGCATTTCTAAAACTTATCAAACATAATCTTTAAACGCTGCCTTTGATTCCTTATTACACAAATAACATAAAAAGAGAATTGTATTAGGTAAATGCTATACATATACACCGTATCAAAATTATATCTAATAGACAGGGATGTACCGAAATCAGCGTTTTAAAACATTCTAATTAAAATAACTTTAATGGGGCAATATACGCCTTTTATAATTTCTGTAGATTTTCAATTATAATTTTTTTGCACTCATATTTGAAAATTTCACCCTTATTACGGAGTTTCGCAATGTGTTATCGGCAAACTCTGTTGCAAAATTTTATTGATAAAATGTAATTCTAGCAATAAAATGTTACTGAAAGTATATTTTTTTTGTTTATTTGCTGCGTTGTTGACATGTATGAATGTGAATAATTTTTTTTTCGAAGTTAAAATGGTTTACAAATGATTTTAAGAATAAAATCAAAACACTTTAGCTAATTTTTTTTTTCAATAAAAAATACGTTTGCGTTAAAATTTTTCAAGACTGGAATTTCTCAAAATTTAATCTTTTTTTTATTTTTTTAAACACGCATCTGAAAAGCATCTACTTTCCTACGAAACCCACTCCTATGGATTAAGATTGATATCATTGACTCGTGTATTTACTGGAAATTTTGAGAATGAAATTTTAAAACCTTTTATTCTTAGGATAAAATAGACAAATTTCGCGTTAGAAATAATAGTAAACGCTGTTAACTGTAATTTCGATTATGTGTATGCTGACTGATTATGTAGAAATTTCAAAAAAATAAAGTTTCTGTTGGTATATATAATGGCAAACAACTAATGATAAATCAGTCTCATGTCAAGAAGAAATAACTCTTACTTATATTCAAAGCTTTGCCAAACATTCAAAACAGCAATAAATAAATAAATAAACATAAAAAATAAAATAAAATAAAACAAAAATAAAACCTTATAAATGTTTCGATGGAATTGGACTTTTAACAAATGTGAATTAGATAAAATACTTTCCTTTCTGATATCCTATAATGAATCGATAATGTGCATATGGTATTAATGTAACACGCAATAAAATGGTATATAAGTTTTAAAATTTCAACAGCTTAACAAAATAACAAACTTTTACGCAGTTAAGTAAGTTTAGTCACGTAAGTAAGTCTAAGTAAGCAGTCTTGTTAAAACAAAACATATCAAATCTTGCAACAAAATCAAATCATATGAATATACAAATTTGTAAGCCCTCAATGAACTTAAAAAAAACTACAGTAATTACTTAATTTCCTTTTTCTTTTACTACGTATGGATAAAGACTCCTGTACTTGGTATTAAAATAATACACCGGGAAATGGTGAATAATTCCCAAAAAATATAAGATAAAAAACTTAACAAAATAACAATCTTTTTTTGAAGATGAAAGAGCAACATACATAAAATACATGGACTAAATCCAATTTGCAGCTGTTTTGAAATGTCATGAGCTACCTTGAAAATTATTAGCGCAAACTTGCTGGTTTTTTTTATTCATTCTTTGCGGCGAAGTAGTGATTTTTTAACTTACGAACCAGATTCGAGAAAATGCATATAAATATAAGTTAAAAAAATTATTACTTATTTTTAAATGCAAAAAGTCCACGAAGATTTTTTTTAACCAATTTTCTTTTAATTTGTGCTATGATCGTCGGATATAGTGTGTATTACGAAGTGATAAAAAATGTTAAAACTTCATAAGAATTGCCCCCAAAACCGTTTTTTGTTCCACCCAATGTTTAAGTTGTGACAATCTATATTACAAAGGACAAACGTGTCCGTGCGTAACGATGACGTCATTTTGCGAATGACAACCTTTCACGATGATATTTCAGTTTTGCAATTTTCGTTACTGCAATTTTTTAATCTTCTAAGCATTGCACATTTTCAATTTTTATACCGTCGTATAGGAAAATCATGTACTTTCAAATGAAATTCATTTGAAATTTGTAGCTCAATTTATTCATATATTACGTCTTTTTATATAATTTTCTAGCATATATTTTTTAAAAATAATTTATCTCTATCGCATGCCGGCTCCATTCCGAAATAATAATAAACAATTCTCGCATAAAACTAAAAGTATTGTTCAGCATTTGTCCCCGGCTAATTTTGCATAATGAAATTAACGCTTCATCAATAAATAAATAAAAGAATATTTTGAAAAACAAATTTAACATGTAATCAAACAATTTGAATTTTTACTAAGCCAAATAAGAAAAACAAATACTTTGGAATCTGTATCTCTATTTACTAATTGGCTATGGGTTTAAAAGTAATTTTCAAGCGTGAGTTATTTTTTAATTTATCTCTATCGCGTGCACCTCGATTACGAAAGATTAATCCGTTTGCCCTTAAAACAATGTAAATAGTTCAGCATTTGTTTCCGGCTAATATATCATAGCAAAATTAAAACTTCCTATAAAAATAATTAAATAAAATACAAATTTAACAGAGATATAATTTAACTACGCGCTTAAAGCACTGAAACCATCAGAATCAACAATGTCGTCGTAAGTAGCATAATCTTCTGCTAATAACTCCTGGTATGCGTCTAATACCAAAATATTGCTTTTGATAAATTTCAAAGCTTCATTTGATTGAATAATTAATATTTTTCATATAAAAATACTTTTTGGCGTTAGTGGGCAATCTAAAAAGCATAGGGTAGCTGGGGGATGAATGGGACATTCTCAATATTTCAGGCAATTAACGCTTTTTTTAGTTGCTTTCTATGCTCATATATGGCATTACCTTAGTGTGCTTTAGAACCAAAAGCAAAACCACATTTCTGTTTTCATTTTTTTGCAAAGTTGCATTTTCAGAAACTCTGCTTAAAAAGTAACTTTTTTTTTCATTTGAAGTTGTCAAATATTTTATACAATATGGAGAAATATATTGTAGTTATTTATTTGAAGGTTCAATATTGGTAATTAAAATGAATGACTATTAACCAATGTGACAAAACAATTTCTGAGGCAAAATGGCGGACAATTGAATCTATGTATTGGATGATTGGGACAATTTCAAATGGGAATGAACGGGGCAGTCTCATTCATCCCTAGAGATGTTGAAACCTTTACTTGTTAACGAAACATATTATATAGTTTTATAAATTAATGATTTAAGTTAATTATTTGTATTAAACAGTACACGTATTATATTAGTTGTTTATTATTAAAAATTATATTCAATATTAATTAATTTATTATTAATATTCAATATTAATAATAAAGGTTAAATATTTTATCAAAAAATTGCTATTGAAACTTTATCAAAATAGATAAAATTGTTTAAAATAGTATATGTTTATTGATTAAATGTCGTAAATTATATTGAATTTTGAACTTGTGTTTAAATAAATGCCCCACTCGCACTCCCCCTAACATAATTTCATTTTTGCATGATATCTAAGATACATTTAATTAATATTAATAAATTGTAATGAAAAATATTAGCTATGCAGTATTTCAAACACACTTTTCACTTTTATTTCATATCTAAAATGTTTCGTAACTGGGAAAAGGGAACAGATAGACAGTCGAAGTTTGCATCACAAGTTAAAGCTGCAGTAAAAGAAGTGATTAGCAACGCTGAGATATAATAGCCATATTATAAGATCATATATTACAAATATAATTACATATAAGTTTAAAACAATAAATTTTATTGAGGTAACACTGAATACAGGGAGGAAAATATTTGTGTCCCATCCATTCCTATTAGTGTCCCATTCCTCCCTGCTATAGGGATGACTGGGACAGAGGGGAACTTTTTTAAAATTTTTTATAATATTTTACTGTATAATAATAATATAGACTAAATATTGTGCATAGATGTAGTCAGATACCTAATGTATGAAATGTGATATATAATATTGATAATAACTTAAAGAAAGTATTAAAAATAAATATTTTTGTCAAAATGTCCCATTCATCCCCCAACTCCCCCGTTACATGTAAAAAAAAAAAAAAAGATTAGTTTTAAATTTTAAATAAAAAATGTTTTTAACCTATACTATATAATCCGGGAAGCCCGGGGTCGATCTACTAGTCAGTTTAATGGACCGGTGTCACGTTGACAAAAAGGCTGATCAAAAACTAAAAGAATTTTTTTGAAAGAGTTTTTTCTGAAACCGTCTGACGTTCTAACGCTTAAACCTTTCAAGCTACTAACATTTTTTCTGCAAGTTAAACTAGCCTTTTTTTAATTACCTTGAAATATTTAAATTTGCAATAATTTCGATTTTTTAAACAGTTTCGAAAATTAAAGTTTAATGCCAAAAATAAACCACAAACTTCAAATAATGAAATCTTGTCTTATCTTCTCAATTTGAGGTTTGACATCCAAATAATTTAATATTTTTTCAGAATCTGAGTGAATTTTTTGCTTCAGATGATTTTTAAAAATGAATCCCCTACGCCGATTGTCTGTGCACGCCGTACGTAGTGAACTTTGGAGGAGTTTAAATCGATTAAAATATCAACATTTTTATTTGACAATATTCACGCATTTACACGGCTGTCCATTAAATTCAATTCCATAATCCATTTATTTTCTATATCCATTATTTAAATAACAAAATAAATTTTGCAGAAATCCTCTAAAAATCAAGCAGTATCAAGACCCCCCCCCCCCAATTAAGTGAAAATCTATATCATACACAAATTAGTAAGTTATTTTTTTATATTTATTAATAATGCATGTTCTTATTTCACTTTGTAAAGTATAGTAATTTAAGTAGTAATTTCATTTATATCCTTTTGTAATCAGAACAGAATATGTGTGTCAATTAAATTTCAAGAAAAATGAAATGCGGATATGATTTTCATTATAAAAAATAATCTTATTTTGTTAAATATAACTTAAAATTGATTTAATTATTCCTGTTAAGAAATAAAAATACTTTGGCCAGCAATTAGAAACGTATACGTTGATTTATCTTAATTAAACACTTTGAACTAAAACACCAATTTTATTGATTTTTTAAACAACCATCTGTTAACTAATTTACATTTTAAAAGCCGAAATAAGAGTAAATTCTTTCACAATTAGCATTAGATACTTTTGATGGCGAAAATTGCTGATATTTTTAAAAATACGTAAATATTACATTCGTTAATAATTATATATGGATATTACGTTTGTTATCTTTTTGGATGCACCCATTATTCATGCGGTGTTATTATAATTCTAGATATATATTAAAGAAAAGAAACACTTCTGAAAAGATGATCTTTTTACTTTGAACTTCATTATTTCGAGTATGTATAAATTTTCGCGATGTTTTTGCTGTCTAAGGGTGTTTATACGAAAGAGAAAGTTTTTATGAAGATTAGGCAGAGTTTTTTCCCCCTCGCTATTTTCACTTTATTATTAAATACTTTGAGATCAATAAGGAACATTAATAACAATTTTGGCTATTATGAGAATTTGAAAAACTTACGACTATGTTGAATTAAAACTGAGAATATGTGTACGAAAATGTTCATTATTATAGTAAATAACTTAGATCATCTATGAAATAACTATGCGTTATAATTGTATCATTGTTATTTTTGCATTAACATTTAAACATAGTTGTCATCATCATCTAAGAAAATTTTTGTGTGGTTTAAAATTAAATTTAGGTACACCATTTAAATCTCTTATTATATGTATTAAATAAATAAATGTTTAGGTTGTATTTACGTGAATTCGGTGGCTGTTTCTTTTTAAGCTATGTTATTTTCAAAACCGGGTGAACGTTCAAGTAGACAACCTATTTCATTCGAATGCAAGTGTACTCTGTTCTAGAATACGGTGCATCTTTCATTCTTATAAGAAAGCTCTCTTCTTTAGAAAAGAGTTTTGATAGGAACAAACGCATGTTTGTTTAGGCGTAGTTACATAATATATAAAATAACCTTAATCATAGAAATAAAATGACTATTATTGAAACAGGACACCTAAAAATACCCCTTTCTTCAAATGTCACAAAAAGCTTTTATTAGTTCACCAAAGGTTATTCTTCTGACAACCATAAAAAAGTAGATAATTAAATTTACCTATAATACACAGTTATGTATTTCTACGTGTATAAAAGTTTAAAATGATAAAATATTTTCTTTGTCTAAAAATTAAAATTTTATATTCTATGTATAGAGCATCAAATATATTGTTTTGTTTTCAACCTTGCCGTTTTGGAGATACTAACTCATACGTAAGTTTGAGATCTAGCTAGTGTAAAAAAAATAAATACTGTGCTGATCTTAGAAATAAAATTCTATACTGGACAAATCGAAAATCGTTCAGTTTCAATTTAAATAATGTATTCTAGATCAGGTTTTTAAATGTACTGTACATATATATATTTATATAAATTATGGAATTTATTTGTAAAATAAATTTATTATTATTATTTTTTTAATTTAAATACAATTATTAAAATTTTCTAAATTACAATAGATGAAAAATAGGAGATTTTCTCTGTGTCAAACATCCCTCAAATGTAATGGGTTTATATACCGCAAGCAATATTTTGAAAAATATATAAAAACACCTAGAAATAACTATACTGCTTTATCAAATAATCTTATCTTTTATAATTAAAGCACATTTTAAAGCAAAACTATCTTCATTAACATCTTTTAGTGCGAGCAGAGGATTTTTCGAATTATGAAAGGAAACTTGCTCTTTTTCTTTAGGGTGTGGGGAAGGGGTAGAAAACTGCCAAATTTCGATTTCTTTTTTCTATTATTACAAATGGCTGAAAAATAATAATAATTAGTAGAAGAGGTATATAATATGGATCTACCTTGTGATCATCAGCAAAAAAGTTTTTTGAAATAAAATAAATGGAGTGGTCCAAACTTCCATATGGTCAAACATCACCAGTATCCTTTATAAATTAGAGATGATGATCATGAACTATTTTTCAAAACAGTTTCCGATAAAATCTAAAAAAAATCTCTCATAATTCATCTCTTATCATAAAATCTCTCATAATTCTATGTAATATTTCATTTTAGACTACTGATTCATAGAGTTCTTTGAAAATCTTTTGAAAAGTAATTCATAATCAATTTTTTAAAAATGTTCGTAACTTCTGTCATAAATAAAATTAAAAAAAAAAATCATAATCTCTGCTACCGTAATCCCTTGTTGTATTTCGCTTCGCAATATAAAGTATTCAACTTACAAACATGAGAACTTTTAAAACACACATTAAATGTTAAAGAAATACCAATAAAAGTCTGAAAGGAAATATTTTTTATTATTATTATTGGCAGTATGAATATATCTACAAAAATTGAATGCATGCAATAAAATTTCCTGTTTTTGATTTTTCAATAGTTTCGTCAGACTAAGTATATTTGGTCTTGTAAACTATTGGAATTGTCGCTTTTAGAATTTTGCAAGAAGCAATCCAAAATGCTTTCGAAAGTAAAATTCACTGTGCATAGGAAAAACCGGAATCAAACAGGTAGTAGGAAATAAAAGGAAAACCTTAACATCGATTTTTCGTTTACTGAATACTAAATTAAGGTAGACATTTTTGGAAGCAGTATGATGCTATGGAATAAATTCTTCTATTCGAACACGCTTTTACGGAAATATCTGAAGAAGACACGCAAACCATAATTTTTTTTTACATCATTTAGAAGTTTGAAAAACGTAGAGAGGATTTTATCAATAAAATATTTCGATATATATATATATATTTATATATATATATACATAGATAGATGTATGTATATATGCATGTATTATAATTTGTTTATACTTTAAGCATTGAAAAAAAAACTAAAAATCATCTTTGTACTTAATATAATACCAAAAGCGATGTTATACCAAACTATAAATAAAAAAGTATTAAAAACATCATATAAATTAAGTAAGACGTGAAAATTGTTAAAAAATGCTATAGAATGAAGTATGCCACCAATCTTATCTGTTTGTTGTTGACAGTACATAATCAATTACATAAGATTTATAAAAGAAGTAGGTTTCGTGTCGAAGCTTAATGTTTTTGAAAATATAAACTACAGTGCGTTAAAAAATTATAAAACCGACGAAGAATTCGTAACATGTTGCAGATGAAGAATTGTGAACATTTTGTTTTGTATGGTTAATTTAAAGTACACTGTTAAAAAAAAAAAAAAAATCTGTAACTATACAGATGTAAATTTACAGAAATCTGTATGCTTGCTAAAATTTTATCTGTACACTGCACAAAAATGATGTAAATCTACAAAACTAGTTTCTATAAAGGTTCAGAAATCTGTAGTTTTGCAAAATAACACAATTACTAAAAATACTAAAATTACAGTGATCTTACTAAAATTTTACCTGTATCCGGGGTTGCAGTTGCATAAAAATTTCTGGGCATCCCAGTTTCCTAAAAAATTCTTAGTAACCTTACAGATTTTTTGATTTACGGTGCAAAACTGGATCTGTTACATTAATTTTTGTTTTTGCCGGTACATATATGTTCTAGGAATCCCAGTTTCCTAGAACAAACTTAAATTTTATTAAAATCTACATTGTAAAAAAAATATATAAAGTTTCTAAGAATTTTCTAAGAAACTGTGATGCCTAGATCTTTTTATGTAACTGCGAAAAGAAAAAAATCATGTAACAGATTCACCTTCACACTGTAAAACAAAAAAATCTGTAAGGTAACTAAGAATTTTCTAGGAAACTGGGATGCCTAGACCTTTTATGTAACTGGAACAAAAAAAATTCATGTTGTTATCGCGGGTTACCGATAAAATTTTAATAAGCCGACAGATTTCTGTAGCTTTACGAAAATAGTTTTGTAGTTGTACATCTTTATTCTGTACATTACATTTTGGTAGGCATACAGATTTCTGTAGCTTTTACAAAAGCTAAATTTGTAGATCTTTTTTTTTTTTACAGTGTACTCAATTTTTTATAACCTGAATAAGAGATCTGGTAAGGAATTAAAGAAAACTTGAGAAAATTCGTACATTATATGTCAATTGAAAATCATAAAAAAGCGTAGGCATTATTATTTTGTAAAGTCATTAAAAAGAAGTTAAGTTTCAGATCTTGAATGTGACGTTTATTGATTCCTTTATAACGAAATATTTATGCAGGAAGGGAAAAAATAATTTATAACAGTACTTCTAAACATAAAAAGGAAATAGCAACGTTAATGAAACGCCTAAATACTGCCATTCACAATGTCATAATTAAGAATGTGTCTAAAAAGAAAAAAGATCTAAAACAAAGAAGAAGTTGATACCACATAACAATCAGCAAAATTGTTGGCTATCTATGAAATAAGAACTTTCGACTCCTGAAATTTCGGAAGGTTTAAGCAAAAAATGTCACATGTTACGGTTTGAAACCGTCTTAAATCAAATGCTAATGTCAAATTTAGAAAAATAAGAAAACAAAAATCAAAATTATTGATATATTACCGAATAGAACGGATGAAATGGACTAAAAATGTCTTGTCATGTGACGGGGGAAAACAAACTAACCTTTAAGTCCGCGATGGCTATAAACGCTATTGGCATGAGTTGTGGAAAGAACCAGTAGTAGACTTATAGTCGACAAATAAGCGGAGTTTCAATAATTGTTTGGAGACCATTTTCTCATGATGGATTCTGTAATTTACAGCAAATTTCGTATCAAGTATGAAGTCTGAAAAATGAGAGGATGTTTAAGAAGGATAATGACTCTTACTATACATCTAAATCCACTCAGGAATGCTATAGATAAGAAAAAGATTATGC
The DNA here is from genome assembly GCA_963932465.1 of Maratus speciosus. Classification (NCBI taxonomy): domain Eukaryota; kingdom Metazoa; phylum Arthropoda; class Arachnida; order Araneae; family Salticidae; genus Maratus; species Maratus speciosus. Next base: position 400,376,450 of record OZ010796.1, on the reverse strand, counting down.
CTTGCCATTAATCAAGTCGAAGCCCGAAGCCCAAATCTAAATACCAAACAAAACCTTTTGGATACTTTAAGTCACAGGATCTATATTAACAATAAACAGTTTTTTACAGTACAACATTCCTAATACAAAATTTAAAAATCGGATCACTCCAATGAAAGATAGAATGTTTGAGATTATAAAAGAAAACAGAGCACTTATATCATATCGAGCACACCGTAAAAAAACAAAATATGTAAAGTTAATAAAAGTTTTCTAGGAAACTGGGATTCCTAGAATATTTTATGTAACGGCAGCAGCAAACGTTCATATAACAGATATACGTTTGCACCGTAACCCAAAAAATCTATAAGGTTACTAAGAATTTTTTAGGAAACTGGTATGCCTAGAACTTTTTATGTAACTGCAACCCGGGTTACAGATAAAATTTTGGTAAGATTACTGTAATTTTAATAGATTCGTTTGTAAAACTACAGATTTCTGTAGCTTTACAAAAACTACACTGTTAAAAATATCGTGAAAAATTACCTCTGTTTTTAAAGGCTATCTGTTTTCTGACCAATGAGAACGCTCCATAGGCATTTATGTAGCGTTTTCATTGGTCAGAAAATAGATAGCCTTTAAAAACAGAGGTAATTTTTACGATATTTTTAACAGTGTAGATTCGTAGATCTACATCTTTTTTTGTACAGTGTACAGATAAAAGTTTAGTAAACATACAGATTTCTGCTACTTTACATCTGTAGAATTACAGGTATTTTTTTTTTTACAGTGCACAGTAGTTATCATCCTTATTGCGTATTCTCTGGTTTTATTTTGTATGAACAAAGAAAGAGTTTATTAAAGGGGAGACTAGGGAGGGTTGACCATACGGGAGGCTTGTTTCACCCATCAGTTTTCATATTTAAAAGAATTTCAGAGTTATATCAATAGGTGTCAACCAAAGCTACCGGAATGCTCAAACAACAGTCTTTTTTTCATACAGATAATCGAAATAGGTGTGGAAAAGGTCAATTGTGAGGCGTTTTCAACCTAAAAGTTGTGTTTTTTAGAAATATTTTGTAAGATTATTTAAAATAAAAGATATCATAGAAATTTAAGTAAGTAGGTTTTAAGTAATGCAGAAATATCGAGTGTTCATTCCAGGCATAAAGATTATACAGTAAGTTAGGCTTAACTTAACAATGTGCTATTCTTTAGAATAAGTCTATGAGGGGAGGCATGACCCAGTCAATGTGAGGTAGAGTTGACCAGATCTTCAAGGCTCCATTAACACATGCATTACGGGAAACGAGAATTCCCGTTTTCATTCAAAAAACATAATTGATTAAGGGAGTGTCTTCTACCTAAAAGAAAATGTATTTATATCATGTTGTCTATATTTTTTTTATTGTAAGACATTTTATATTATTTCGTTCATTGAAAGATATTTACCGTTGCATAAACTTGGGAAACCTATCTAGAACACTAATTTACAAAAGTCTTTCAGAACAAGGAGGAGCTTCTATTGTTTTAAAATTCAGATTTGATAAAAATTGCCCGTCGCAATGTGTTAATTAAGGAGTTTATTTAATTAAGGAAATATTTTTACTAGACACTGTGCATAATGAAAGATTAATGGTTATATATAAAAATGAATGTAAATTTATTCTGCAAGGGTATATATGAGGTGATGGAAAAGAAAACTTTTAAAACTGATTAAAGAAAGATGTAAAAATTTGCTATTTGCTCTGTACGAAAAACATTAATGAAATATAAATGGGCAAGTTGATAGGAACTTTTTTCCATTTAAATATTACTTACAATAGGTAAATCGAAACAATGGAAAAGACTAGAAAATACGAAAGCAGCAGTCTTAACCGTTTCAAGGGCAGTGGTATATTTATGAAATCACTTTATTTTAATTCACAAACTTCACAATGGCACCAGAATTTTCCTAATTTTTTTTTCAATTTACTCTGTATGTGAAATATAGCATTTTTCATATTTCCAAATAAATTTGTTCATATATTCCGGTATCAGTCATTTATTTCAACATTTTAGTACTGAAAGTACTTTGCCTCTGAAAGGGTTAAAAGATATTAATGATAAGTTAAGTACTCATGCGGCTGCAAAAGAACATAGCATGGATCGATAAACTTTAGGAAGGTATGTAGACAAATTTCAACATAATGAATAGAGTGAGATGAAGCCAAACTATGTGGCAACTAGAGTTGTCCGGTCGCATGTCACAAAAAGTAGGACAAGGAGATAAAAAAACCGGACAGTGGCTACTAAATCCGGACATTATAGTGCATAAAACCCTAAGCAAACTGAACCTCTCTCTAGCGGAATACTGTCTTAAATGTTAAAATTTAATTTTCCCTGTCATACAATTATACCTGCTCAGACAAAATCCTGTTTAAAACAAAATTTTTCTTCTCTGACATGCGATTGCGCCTAAATAGGTTTGTTGAAGCATAATATTTTAAAAAATATTTTTTATAATAATTAAAGCATGTAGCATAAAGTTATTTTGCTTTTTCAAAACTGATTTTATTTCGCTTCACAAATATTTCAATATAAAACAAAGATGGTCAAGGCTCCCATATAGTGGGTCAACCCTCCCATATGTGGGGAGCCTTGACCCATTATTTTCTCAAGATTAAAATCAATCATTTTTCAAATTTCTTATATATTACACTTATGTAGCAATTTTATTTTGATAACTGATTGCGTAACGAATGAAATGATATATAATTTAAAGAACATTTAAAGATATTTAAAGATATTTAAAGTTCGATTTAACGTTCGATATTTAAAGAATAAAAAATCATTTTGTAAAAAGTGGGTCAACCCTCCCTAGTTTCTCCTATATATATGTATGTATGTATTTTAAATTTTCGCAGTTCTAGAAAACTTTCTTCGGAGGATTTTATTTAAAATTTTTACCTAAGGTATTATTCAAAATACAATTTTATACTTAACCAGATCAAATAAAACATCTGAAAAGTAAGAAATAGTGCAAAATGAAATTTAAGAGCAAGATCCTTTTTAAATATTTTCATGAATCGGTTAATTCATTTTACTTTGCAATTCTTTTTAAATAATGATAAACCCACTTTTGGTGCAACAACATTTGTAGAAACTCCATCATAAATTTATGCTAATTATTACAAGCGTTTTAAATAGCATGAGAATTTTTGAATAACACAAAACTATATCTTTAAAAACTTTTATTCTAGATGAAAGAAGGACATTTATATTGCTTAAAAAGATAAGTTTAGCTACTTCTAAATGTCTTTTACTCTGAAAAGACTTTGCACTAAACATTCTTTTAAAAAATATGCAATGCATTCTTCACAAAAGCAAATTGTGGAAAGATAAAATAAAAGCATTTTCTTTAAAATCATTTAATCCTTCAAAGGACACAACAACTTCATTATTATTCATAGCATTAACGACTAATGGGCTAATAAAAAGCGTCGCCTGTCTCGCATAAAAATCTCACGCTCCCAAAGTTATTTATGTACAATTAATTAATATTGTTCCCACGAGTTTAGTAAAAAAGCTCAGCGCTTAAACAAAAAAGAAAAAAAGATTGCTTAGAAAAAGAGAACTTTCATAGAAATATTTTTCCATAAGGTTTAAGGGACATTGTAAAAAAATAATTTAAAGAATTCTTTGATGCTTCTGTATCATACACTTAATCCACGTTTTACTTTTGAATAGCGTCATCAAAACTGTTGTAGTTAATATAAACACACAGGCATTTACATATATAAATCCTATATACAGTGTGTATCTAAACACTTGGGCAAAACTTTAAGAGGTGATAGTACACATCAAGACAAACAATATTAAATAGGAAACTAAGGGTCCCAAGCGTCTTCCGAAGGAGATAGGCGCCATTAAAGTTTAGAGTCCAAAATTTCAAATGATTATAAAAAACGGAAAAATTGGTCGATTCGTTTGCGGTTTTCACTAAAACTATTCTTTATGTCAGTATTTTCTTGAAAATTTATAGATAAAGTTTTTAAAATGCCGATAGAGGGCGCTTTAGACTTTGGAGTAACGAACAACTACTTTTTACCGTTATTTTTTGTATATCAGTAAATGCTTTCATAAGCTTAGACTTAAACTTAAATTTTGAGCTCAAAATCTGAATCGTTGGGAGTGGTTAAATAGCGTAAACTGAACTGTGTTCAGTAGTTGAAATTTGAACCCCCCTCCTGAACACAGTTCAGTTATTCCCGATCTTGGTGTCGTAGACCAGGCAGAAACTACTACCCCCTGCATGTAAAATAAATGATAAAGGGATGACAAAATTAAATACAAAATTTATTCATAACAGACATGAGCAATTTCTCCGCGCAAAATAAAAAGAAACAATTTGATGTAAGCACATAGTGCGCAACATGAATGAAGGTTGACACGTAAAAAATGGTACATGCATGATGTTCGTGCGGAATCACAAAAACTGCTCAAAAGTGTGCCCACCAGCAACGATGAAGGCCTCACACCGCCGGCGGATAGAGTTGCGAACATTAGTGGATACCCCGGACATCGCCTGCTACGACGGCAATCATCGCAACCAGGTCCTTGTCGGAGTCGACGGGGCTTGCGTAAACAAGATTCTTCATGTCTCCAGAGGAAGAAGTCTAGGCAGGAGAGGTCAGGCGAGCGTGCCGGCCAATTTATCGGACCACCCCGTCCAATTCATTGCCCTGGATATGCTATATCCAATGCATTTCGCACATCCGCGCTGAAATGTGCAGGCACTCCGTCATGCTGGAACCGTATACCAGCCTTTATGTTGGCTGGAATACTTTGCAGTAGAACTGGAAGAACCTCTTGCAGGAATACCAGATACTCACCACCGTCCAGGCGCCATGGCAGAACATATTGCCCGATCAAATTATCGTGGATAATTCCGGCCCACTTATTGACGTCTAAACGCCGTTGATATGAATAAGTACGGGTGGCGTGTGGGTTCGTGTATGCCCAGTTGTGTGCATTGCCTGTATTGAAAATGCCTTCCCAACTGAAACTGCATTCATCTGTGAATAGCACGTGTGCGGCAAAATCTGCTTGCGCTTCCAACTGTTGAGGAACCATCGTGAAAAATCGACACGTGGCTGATGGTCGGTTGCTTTCAAGGCGTGCACACGCTGTGCATGATAGGGTCGAAGGACCTCAGCTCCTAACACTCGCCAAACCGTCATCGGGCTCACATTTGCGGCGGTGAATACAGCCCGCGTGCACGTCTCCGGTTGCTCCTCAAATTCACGCAACACATGTTCTTCACGTTCCGGTGTCCTAGCACTCTTGGTACGCCCAGTATCGTGCATCAAGCTGACAAACGAACCGATTTCTCCGAGACGCCGATGCAAGCGTTCGTTAATTTTTCGGTCCGGCAAGCGTCCCAAAGGGAATCGCTCCTCGTACAATCGCTGGGCCTCCAGGGCATTCCCATCCGCAGCGCCGTAAATGAAATGCATAGCGGCCATTTCCTGATTAGTGTAGCTGGTCATCCCTACAGCCGTCAAAGACGAAAACACCGGACAACCAGAGCTTTTATAGCACTTTCGATCACAGCGCCATCTGGAGGTTCCATCCTTCTGTACTACACATTGCCGGCCAATCGGGTGACAGGGACCGTTACTACGTAATCGCTAGGTAATTGTAAATTATTTCTTGTTATTTTGCGCGGAGAAATTGCTCATGTTATGAATAAATTTTTTATTAACAATTTGGAAAAATGGTTATTGTTCTCTGTCAGGGTAGGAAATCAAAAACATATCTGAAGAGTTTTATTGGTTGAATCCGCATTTTATTCGTTTTCTGATTGGTCTATACAGTAATCTGTATTTCCCTTTACTTTCAACAGAGATGGATACTTATGTTGCCACTATGACAAAAAAGTAATAAAAACTACAAAAAAATTAATAACGCAGAAACAAATTGAGATACAGCTTTCAAACAAATTGCATTTAAAAGTACATTTTTTTCTCTATACGACGGTGTAAAAAGTAATATTGTGGGATGTTTAGAAGTTTAAGAATGAAATTTCATTTAAAATTGGTCGTCAAATTTCTACGATGGAAAAGCCTTTTCCCGAACAGCCAATGAAATGCTTGGATAACACGTAAGTTTAAGGTGGATAATACGTAACTTTCAGGAAATCTGACGAGTCGCAGGCGATTTTTGTCGCTTGCAATTTTTACGTGTAATAACACTATTAATGTTTAATTCATGGCGTGCGTAATGTATGATCAACTCCGTGCGATTTTTTATGTCTTAAATTTTAGTTTTTGAAAAAATCATTTTCCAAATGGTCGATGTAATTTGTTTTAGTATTTGATTGCTCTTTCAAAAGAAAATTTGTGATGTTTTCTCATTTATGTCTACGCCTACGGCATTTCCGATGGCGATCAATTAATATGGGGACAATCAAAACAAGCTCAAACAATGAATATGTTTTTAGTAGGATTTTCGTTTGTGACAGAGGATATTTTTTAATTTTGTCATCCCTTTATTATTTATTTTACATGTAGTTGTTAGTAATTTCTACCTGGTCTACGACACCGAGATTGGGAATAACTGAACTGTGTTCAAAGGGGGGAAAATGTTCAAATATCAACTCCTGAACACAGTTCACTTTCCGTCCTTAACCACTCCCAACGATTCAGAATTCGAGCTCAAAATTTAAGTTTGAGTCTAAGCTTTTGAAAGCATTTAATGATATACAAAAAATAACGGTAAAAAATAGTTGTTCGTTACTCCAAAGTCTAAAGCGCCCTCTATCAGCATTTTTAAAACTTTATCTTAAAAATTTATTTTCAAGAAAATACTGACATAAAGAATAGTTTTAGTGAAAACCGCAAACGAATCGACCAATTTTTCCGTTTTTTATAATCATTTGAAATTTTGTGCCCTAAACTTTAATGGGGCCTATCTTCTTCGGAAGACGATGGGGGCCCTTTGTTTCCTATTTAATATTGTTTGTCTTGATGTGTACTATCACCCCTTAAAGTTTTGCCCAAGAGTTTAGATACACCTTATATATATATATATACATATATATACCTATTTTTTATGTATATAATATACATAGAAAAGTAGGTTTCTTTTTGAAATGGCCTGGCCCAACCCAATCCCCTCCCCCCACCCCCCCCCCCCACCCCAACAAAAAAAAGAGAAACGATATTTTTTAATCAATCAGCATTATCCGTCAATTAAAAGAATATATATATATAGCAATAATGCCTACATTTGTATGCATAAATTTTAACCCCTTAATTCTCGCCCCCGTCATATTCACGGGCTGTGTCTTTTTTTAGATTTATTCAGATTTGTTTGTTTCCCACCAGTTTTATAAAATAGTATAATTGGCTTTATTATGGTATCATTTTACCTGTCATTAAATAAGGTGACTATTTCTTTTTCAAAAAAGTGGTGCCAATAAGCAATTTGAATTTTTAAACCGTAATTTAATGCGACCGTTAAGGGGTTAAACTAAAGTATTTGTTTTTTTATTCTTATGTTTGCAAACCATGGAATATGGAATAAGAATATTAATGACAGAGGAAAGTCATACACAGTGAGACATTTTTTAAGTATTAATCAAGAGGTAAAAGAACAAAGTATTAACACTCAGCTTGTCATCCATTCGCCGTCAATCAAATGAGTGTCAAATTGCTTAGGAACTAAACGCTGAGAATTCAGCGTTCGGTTGGCCACCTGACCAGGACATATGCTGTATATAATAGGGGAGACTGGGGAGGGTTGACCATAGGGAAGGCTTGACCCATACTTCAGTTTTCCCATTTAAAAGTATTTTAGAGCTTTGCCAATAGGTATCAATAAAAGCTGTTGAAATGCTCAAACAATAGCCTTTGTTTCATACAGATAATTGAAACCGATGTGGGAAAATCAATTGTGTTTTCAGCTTAAAAAGTGTATTTTTAGAAACATTTAATAAGATTTCCTCAGATAAAATATATCATAGAAATTTAAATAAGTAGGTTTTAATTAATGCAGAAATATTGAGCTTTCATTCCTGGCATAAAGATTACACAGTAAATTAGGCTAAACATAACCATGTGCTGTATTTTAAAAAGTGGCAATGTGGTGAGGTTTGACTCAATCAATGTGAGGGAGGGTTGACCAAATGGTCAAACCGCCCTGAATTAAATGTTTTTGGAAATCTTTTAATTATACACTGTACATAATGAAGGGTTAATGATTATATTTCTAAAATAATGTAAATTTATTTTGTAAAGCTACAGTAAAATGGGCTGATAGAAAAGAAAATGTTTACAATTGATCAATGAAGATGTGAAAAATTGCTACAGAAACAAGAAAAAATTTAATGAAATGTAAATTGGAAAGTTGATAGGAACTTTTCTTTCATTTAAATTGGCTGAGAGGTTCTGCTCTCGAAGCTGGTAGACGGGAGGTGCTGAGTTCGAACCCAATCGCGCCTGTCGGCCTAAATGTTTCGGAGTTTTCGTAGTTTTCTTCGAAACCTTGGATTTCCATGCGTTTTATGGCAAACATTATATTTCTTAAATTGTTCGCAAGTTCGGCACAAAATCCACCGGAAGGTTATTGCTATCTCTCAATTCATTATTTTCATGTGGGGTAAAAGTAGTTTCTCCTATTTCCAATGCAGTTTTTTACGTTTTTCGGAAAACTTCAATCGCACACAAGTGGATGTAGTAATTAATTATTTCACTTTTTAAAGATTTCTTACTGTAATAATGTAATTGAATGGGTGCATGGAAGAAGGGCCTATGTTACAAACTTAAAACTTTTCAGAAATGAGGAAAAACTAATAATGTCATTGATTAGCGATGTCCTGAGAACATAGTGCAACATAGACCCTAGGAAATTAGTTATATTATTTTTAGTTTAATGTTTTATTTTCTTTTTTTAATTAAAGGAAAGAAACTTGTATGTTATGAAATTGCAATTTTTTAATACTAGGTAATCATACACATAGGCCCTTTTCCAACAAATAACCCAACTTTCCAAAATTCGCAACATAGGTCCTTTTTCCAACAACATAGAAACAAGGTCCATAGGTCCATAGGTCCTTATTCAACTGATATATTTGTTAAGCTGAATTATTAATTTTTTCTACATAGTCAATCAATCAATCAATAAATAAAAATAATAATAATAAAATAGTAGAAATTTGCCATTATTGCTCTAAACTATAAAAATGGGAATGTAAATCTATCGATAATCTAGAAAAATCAGTTGAAGGCAAAACAAATTATCTTTATAAGTAGAAAATTACAAAATGATGTAAAACAGAAATGCCAAGAAGTCAAAAACGAAAAAGTTGTACATTCTGAAAATTCTTTCAGGCCTGAAATATTTGGAAAAAAATATAAATGATTAAATTGGATTACTTTTTAGGGATAATAGATCTTTTAAGTATAATACATTTTTTTTATCTTCGTTTTCTTGCATTAAATCATGCTATACATATCTTTTCTTAATTTACACACCTTCTAACTTATCTTCTTTAAACGCATATTTTTGGAAATTCTTTCTCTGTTTAAATATTATTAAAATATAATTTTCTCTATTGATATATATAATTGCTTACATAACTTACCTATTATATTACTATTACTAGCAGACCCGCTCGGCGTTGCCCGATCCCAGAATGGCTAAAATCACCTAACCGTTTCCAGGAATTTCCTTAAATATATCTCGTATAACGAAATCGATAATATAACTTTGAAAAATAAATAATTTAAAATGTCTTCCAAAAATAAAAGACATAGAAAACTAACGTGAAAATTTCGACTGCCATAAGCTCACATAGCGTAATCACTTATCTCTCACTTATGAAGGAACACCGTCCAGATAATAAAAAGCTTTTTGGTAATAAAAGGTAACTTTATAAACCCCTCACTGGTAACTTCATTTGGTTGTCGGAAATTTCTCTTGCCGAAAAGTTTTAAAAAATCATGCCAATAAAAATTACAACTAATATTTTTAGATTTTTTTTAATTGATTTCTGAAAGTCTGTTCTGTACAGGGGTATAAATTATAATATCGGATAGATAAGGTATCAAATAGGTTATTAAAATTAAGCTCCTCATTTTTAGCGAAGTGGGTACTTAAAAAAATGGCTATGAGAATTTTGAGTGGACTTTATTGAACAGGGGGCAAGATTTACTATATAATGAAAAAAGATTTAATAATAATAATCAAATACGCTAAACGTTCCGTTCAATATAAAATAACAAAAAATCCAAAATCTGAGCCTCAGGTGCATTCGGATCTGTCTTTGTCTATTAGGAACCAAAATTGCAAACCTCTATGTCCGATAGATTTTTCCAGCCGTCGGATATACACAGACACACACAAATACACAAACATTGTTATTTTATTAGTAATAATTGGCATAGCAACCCAATGTGTTGCATTTAAATTGCATGAGATCTTACGATGTATTTTATTTGAAATGTAAATCTAGTTTTATTATACTTTTTAAAAAATCGATAATATTAATTTGATTAAATACAGAATTTCGAGTTATAAATCATATTATAATCGAGGTTAAACGTTTATTCAATGAAAATGGATATTTTAAATGTTTCATTCGTTAAAAAAAAAAAAAAAAAAAAAAAAAAAAAAAAAAAAAAAAAAAAAAAAAAATGCGTTCTTTTAAGATTTGGTTTTTTATTTCGGGCTGCTGAAATGAAAATGAAAGCATTTTGATAAAATTGAAAATTACGTCATTTGGGCGAACTTATCAAGAAATAGTTGACATTTACGAATTAAAATAAATGCTTACAAAATGACATTTTTTTCGGTCAATCAATGCGCTTTTAGAGGCCTTGTGAAAAATTTTAATTGTCGTCTTTAAGAAATAATTACTTGAAAATCGATGTTTCTCCTTTAAATTTATTTGGTCTAAACTTATTTGTGCAAGAATTATCGAGTTATATGAAGGAGTTTAAATTTGTTTTTGTTTAGCCCCCTTGGTTGAATAACAATAATAATAATAAAAATGCAATCTAATATTTATAGATGGCTATTTTGTCGACAGACGATTTTTTCTAGTTTAGCTTAAGCTGATTCCCGGAAGTGAATGCGTAAAATTATGTTTTATTCCTTATTTTGTATTCCTATTTCTTAACGGTCCGTTATATTTACATGCTGGCTTTATAAACACTTCAGAGGGTAAAAGGAGCGAAATCAAGGCGAAAAATGTAAAGGAGAACGGAGAAGTATTTACCAAAGCACTTGTATACCTTTTTTTCCTTTTATTTTTTTCTTCTGTAATCCTTATTTTTAATTCCTTCTTCATTTATTTCAAGAAAAAGGGCTACCTTTATCATTTTTTTTTAATTTTGATTTTGGATACAGCTTTTTAACACCTTTACAACTGATTTAAAAAGTGTAAAAAGTATTTTAAGCAATAAAATGAAATACTGTATTTTCAAACAAATTTTATTTGAAAGTACATTTCACCCCTATTCAACGGTGTAAAAATTTAAATTGTTTGATTGCTTACAAACTAAATTTCAGTCTTATTAATTTAATTAATTTATTTATTTACTTATTTATTTATTTAAACTTCGTTATGGAATATTACCTGGAGATAAGTGCTGAATTATTTATATTGTCTTAAATGTGAATGAATTATTATTATTCTTCCGTAGTCGGGCCTGCACGGATAGACAGATTTTTAAAAACACATGCTTGAAAATTATTTCAAAAGCCATAACAAATACGTAAATTACGATACAAGTTTTAAACAAACTGCTTTTGAAAGTATATATTTTCCTTATACGACGTTGTAAAAAATGAAAATGTGCGATGTTTAGAAGTTTAAAAAATTGCAGCAGCGAAAATTGCAAAACCAAAATTTCATCGTTAAGTGTTGCCACTCGCAAAATGAGGTCAGCGTTAAACACAGACACGTTTGTCCTTTGTAATATAGATATCGGAAACATTTTTAATTTGTAATTTGTAACAATTTAACCCTTTCCGGCGCGGAGTAATTCTGTTTATAAACTGATGAAATAATGGACTGTCACCAGAATTTATAAACGAACTTATCAGAAAATATGAACTTACTTATTTTCACGGACATTATAAAAGTAAAATTTTCATTAAATATTCTTGGTGCCGTTTGTCAGTTTTGGAATTAAAATTAGGTGTCCTTTTTTAAGGACACCGCCCTTGAAAGGGTTAACTAAACGAAATGCTCTAATCGTAAAAAACAGCACTTGCGCCTGCTTGTGAGAAAAATTTCAGCGCCCCCGCTGAAAGAGCGAAATTCATTAATTTCATAAAATTTATATCAATACATGTAACAGATGTCTCAATTATTTGATAAAATATTTAGGTCATATATTTAGCAGTTACCTAATATTAATTTTTTTCCTTGAATATTATTAATGAAATTTATAATAAATGTGAATTTTACATGAAGGGAAATCAACTTTTGAGGTCGTCCTTAAAATTAGTCCAGTTTTCGATATGTTATAACTATTCATTGAAACGTCGCAAAAACTACATTTAGGCTAATGTTAAGGCCTAGATTCGTTGTTTGTACACAAATTAAGGGTTAGTATTGAAAATATAAACGCATGCTAATTTTTCAAAATAAGAGACAACGCACAGTGGTGCGGATTGCGTTCCTATAATATTTATAGTGCGATAAAAAGGGTTCTTTCTTCTATGTAAAACATCCTTTTAATAATTTTGCTGCATAAGTGAATCTGATGACAGTATAAAGTGATAGATGAGATCTTCCATTGTCTAAGTCATCAAACAGTGTCTAGACTATGATGATTTTCATTCAATCATGTTTGAAAAAATTATACAAAATTCATATTTTATATTACTTAAATGAATTCATTTACTCTGCATGTAGCAATTCTACACTCTTCAAAATTTTGACATTAAGCTTATTAAAGACTTTAAAGAATAAATTTTACTAATAAAGTATTACTTTAAAGAGTAAGATACATTAATATTAATACACTGCAATATGGGTAATTTATGTACGTCAATACAGAAGTACGAAATTAGAATTTTAAAGATAATCAACCTAAGACACTGCAAGGAATTTACTTACCAATTTAATACTAAGACACAATTTTGTTTTTCGAATATACTTTAGAAAGCAATTTATTAGAACAAAATATATATTTTTTAATATTAAGTGCGGAAAATGCAACACAATGAAAAACAATAAATTTCTAACTGAATGATACGTTTGATACTATTAGGAAAAGTTTGTTAACATGCATTTTTATTTTGAGAGAAAGTGTGTACATTATGATTCTTTGATGCTTTCTTAGTGAAAAATAAGCAGAAACACTAAGTAGAAAAAAATATTTTGGAAATTTAATTTTTTTCGCGCTAAATATTAAATTTGAACCAGAGTGCGGCTCCTAAACTTAAAAAAATATTCGCCGTCAAATAACATCCATTATGCCTCTCTAACAGTTTTGCGTTTTAAAAAAGTTTGGATCTCTCTTTTTTTCCCCCTTTTTCCACTGTATGTGTCAGCTTCAATTTTATTTTAGAAAGTTTAGGTAGCAGTCTGATTTACAGAGTATACATTTAATTCCTGAACCACTACCCTGTTAAAGGAATCAATAAACTAATGTATATTTTTCATTTTTGTATTGGTTAGAAAGATTAACATCATGAATAACACATCCTGTGTATCAGACCTCACGACTTGAGTTAGAGGTAATAAAAACTATTTTTTTTAAGTAAATTATTTTATAAAATATAGATTAAAAAAATATATTTAAAAAATCTAACGAAAGATACTCCAGACCTTTAAATTGCTTTTTCTTAAAAACTGTATAACTGTAATAACTGTAAGCTTCCTTAAAAAAGGTACTTTATGTGTATTTTTAATTTCCAATGTATAGACACTTTTTTAAATAGCTTTATTCTATCGTAGATTCGGAAACAGCTGCATTAGATAAATAAAAATTTATCAAATAAAAAATAACTATTTATTCAGATTTATTTTGAATATGTGTAGTTTCTCTTTATTCTTGGAAATTAATACTGTTTAAAAAATGAAAAGAAAAGGTGCTCCTCTGTTTAACATTTTAGTATTAATATCCTGAGAACTTCTAATTCCGTTACAAGCTACACCACGTAAAATATTTGAATATTAACTACGATTTTGAACAGTATTTTTTTCCAGAGTGTTTCAAAACTCACAGCATAAACATTAAAAGAGAATAGAACACATCTGAAGCAGTGCATATTATATTGTAATGCATGGCAACCACTGTACTCGTAAAATGAGACCACGAAGACAGTTTAACAATAACAATTGTATATTGTGCACTGGAACAAACAGTTTAATTTTTAAACGTAATCAGAAACTTCTCCAAGCGTTAAAAGTCTTGAACTTAATTTAACAATGACTCTAAAACAATTATATTTACCAGAAAGAACAATACTCACTAAAACCTAAATAATTAAACAAACTCCGGAATTCTCCATATTTCTTTAGGGAAATGGGAAAATCAAATTTTTACCAAACGCTCATAGCCTGGCAGCAAATTATTCTTCTATACTCAAAACAGATCTCCACAGTATAACTCCATGCGTCGTAACTAGCACAAGAAATTTTGATTATAGTTAGGCGAGATCCCTTCCAAAGCCGGCGATTCCAGTTGCCACCTCAATTTATAGCCACTACACAACCACGGTTACCTAAATGACATATTTCTGCAAAATAACTGTAACAATTAGATTCTGTAGAGATACACACACTTTCCAATAACGTAACTTGCGGTAGAGCTCTTTAATGATTTAAACGGAGACAAATAGATTTCTCATTTATGCACAAATGTCAGTGATTCGGGACACCGTGATAGTACGTATAAAACCTCAAAAAATCATATAACCCTCTATAAAATCAATAACAATCCTCCATAAAATCATAAAACCTCACTCGTCCACTAGAGTACAGTTATAAAAGTTGCTAAGAGGCATACTGCAATGGTTGTCACTTAAACGGTGAAGCGCTAGAGAGTGCTTTCTTTATTGTGACAAATGTCATGTTTACGCAATAAATTCTATCAAATAATTACTGAAATTTGATTTTTGTAGTATTGCTAGCAAAAAAAAAAAAAAAAAAAAAAAAAAAAAATTAATAAGAAGTTACTAAATACAAATAAAAAAAAAGTACGATTCATTATAGGACTCATTCTAAGGACTTGGTAATATGCTATAATGCTTTGAAGAATTTTACATATACTTGAAAATTCGTGTAATATTTTAGTATATTTATATAAGTTTGACATACTCTTAGGGCAATCTCTTTGAAAAATATTTAGCCCAATTTACAAGCCCTTCCTCACTTCAGCGGAGTATTTTATTAAATAAAGAGACTTTACTTCGCAATTAATTTTCTTTTGTAATTGACATCCATATTTGTAATTTTTTGTATTATATGTAATTTTTTTGTAATTGGTATCCATATTAGCAAGCTGATTGATAAAATTATCATGCATAAATAAAAGCAGCAATAATTTCCTGGATATTGTGCAGTAAAATACTTTCTTTCCTCCACCATCCGAATGCCGATGGGAGTGCTTTTAAAGCTCAAATTGTGGCCAAACCAAGTTTTCTCTACAATCAGAGAGCGCCCTAAAACGCTCCACCGCTTTAGTCACGACCATACGTTGTATGGTATTATTTTCTTCTTGTCTAATTGTGATCTATCTTGCCAAAGTTTTCGTTGTAAGTTTAAAACACACTGTATGGAGTAGTGACATGTTAGAAGTAAAATTGTATTCAAGTTGATTTTAGACAAACTAAGTTTGGGGGTAATATAAGTCATGTTTTATTAGCAAGCTAGTGTTTATACACATTGTATTAAATATTAAACAGTTAAAATTCAACATGCTTTGGTTATTGCATTGTACTTTTATCAGTTATTGCAATCCAGTTTGCATAATCTGTATCCTTAACTCTTAGTTTATTAAAGATTATATTTCGTAGAACAGAAGTTTTGAGACAACTAAAGAAATAATATTTGAAGCATAATAATAACATAGAAATTTGACAAAAATAAAAATAATACAAATGCACGAGTAAACACATTTAAGTGAGTGGTGCAAAGTTCAATGATATAGGCTGCTATAGGATGGAAAAAAAACTCCAAATCTGGGAACAACTCCAACGCGTATGTCGTTTATTCTCCTATAAAGGTACTCTACTTTGTACATTTTTACTTTCTTCTTCCAAAAGAAGAAAGCATTGTAATCTGATTTTTTTTTCAACTACCGGTTTTCCACGAATTTACACGTTTTAGTGGTCAGAGATCCCGAAACACATGTTTATACAAAATGTCTGTCTGCACGTCCGTGTGTCCGTATGTGTGTATGAAGGATGAAGTGCATGAAGTTATGCATAGAATTGAACCAAATTTCATACATATTTCTTACGTTTATTATTTCATATGTTTTTGGCTATAGCCAGCAGGTCGCACGTGAATTTGGGAACATTTCTCCGGAAGGGGGCGCTGTAATAGTAATTTTTGTGACATGTTCATTATTGTATCATCGAAAAGTGTACGCATAGAATATAACCAAACTTCATATATATGTTTTTGGTTATGGCCAACAAGTCCCAGTTGTATTTTTTAATATTCCGACAGAAGTGTGTGTATGTGGGGAGGGGGGGGGGGGTAAATAGTGATTTTGGGGCCAATTTTCATTATTGTTTAATCGGAATGTGTACGAAGTTATGCATAGAATTTACCAAACTTCATGTATATGGTTTCGATTATGGCCGCAGTTGTAAACGAGGATTTTCACCCAGAAGGGAGCTCTGCGATAGCGATTTTTTTCGATTTTTGATGTTCTGTTGTACATCAACTCTTCATGCAGCGACAGGGAATTCGCATTAACTAACACGGCGATTCTCCAGTAGCTGACGTACAACAGATTAATGAAAAATATTGATTTCATGATTGATAAAATTGATTCATGATACTGATTGATGAAAATCAATATTGGTGTAGTATTGAAATAATAACACTGAAGTATTAATATGTGCAACAACTTTTTGAATTATTAACATGTATCAGAAAGAAGAAAATTTTGGGATTGGCAGATCCGAATAGTTTTCCATCTATACCTAATTTGAATTAAACTGTAGGATATCTCCACTAATGTCCGTATTCAAGTACCAGGGAACATTTATATTAATTATCATATTCATCAAAAGCACTAACCGGGGATTCTGATAACAGGGAACATTCTAGGAGGAAAATGAAAAAAGCGGTATAGCGATTTTATTTCAGGTTCTGTATGCAGATGTTAATACTAAAACAATTTAATGGTGAACAGAATAAACGATGAGAAACACAAACTATCTATAACGAATTATTTTCCGTTTCGCTTTGACTTTCAGTGTTCTTCTGCCTTTATGGATATTTTCAACTGCATTTTCAAAAAAATTTACCTGCATTTTTGCCTCGACCCCTAGTTACGCCCTCTAGCATGCCTTTCAAGTTAACAAATGGTACTCTCAGCCAAATCTCACAAAATTAGACTCTGATTGTTTTTCTCCTTGATCCTTCTATAAACACTAGAACGCCCGGAAATTTTACTCAAGTTTCATACAAATATTTCACACCAGAATTTTTATTTAAAATTATTTGACTGATTTATTTAACGTAAACATACGTTTATAAAATTTAACTTATTTTGTGAAAGAATTTCGGGTTCGAATTGACATTTAATCATATGGTCGGAGTCGAATCGACTCCTTCCGGGCGTTCTAGTGTTAAAGCCCCGATAATATATTTGAATATTTCAAGAGAAATATCTAATGAATATATTATATTAGTATATTATATTATCGATACTGTACAAACAATATAGTAGAAAACAAATTCATTTTATGTATTATATCGCTTTTTTTATGCCTCTCGGTCCAATTTTATAAAAAAAAATGATAATAGAGTCTCCCGAAAATTTTTGAATTGTCTTGATAATAAAATAAAAAGAAATAAATAAAATAAAATAAAATAAAATAAAGATAATAAAATAAAAATAATTTAAATACAGTAAATATTTTTTTCTTTAGCAATATTAACTAAGCGATAAATCTTGCCTTAGTCCTTTTTTTCCGACAGAATATCTTAGCATTAAAATATAAAGTTTTTAAGCATTCTAAATTATGAAGACGCCGACTGGCGTTTTTATTACTTTAGATTCTAAAAAGAACTTTATAATATAGATAAACATTTAATTCAAATTCGCGTAATGTTCGAATTTTCTTCCTGAAAGAAGCTTTTCGTACTTACAAGAATTTTTCTCTTCTACAAAACAAAATGAAAAATATTCTTTTTTTCATTTTTCATTTAAATTTCCCCATGTCATTTGCTTTTATCCTTAGAATCCAAAGCTAAAATAAAAATGGCTCCTTGAAATTTCATTTGGAGACTGGAAATACATAATGCGTTAAAAATTACTTTTAGTTTATTTTAAGAAGTGTGCATTTGTTTAAATGACCTAAATGAAAGTTTTTAGCTAGATTTTAATGTATTTTATATTCATACATCACGACTGTCAGAAGATGTTTAAAAAATTTGATGTTCATTAAAATAATAAAATTTTATATTAATCAATCAAAGTTAGAGGCTTTCTGAAATTAAGGATTTGAATTTTATTTAACTTCGAAACACCATGAAAAAGCCTAAGCTAAATATTTTTTAAGGAGGTAACATTTTCAACCATTTACGTATGTGTAGGTTTTCTGTTATTAAATATGCTATACGAAAAAATTACAACCACATAAGCTTTTCTATTTATTTTATTTACATTGTTTTTATAAAAATTGTGTGATTTCCATAGCAGTACTTTTTGTTAACTTAATTATTCTTGTAAATATTTTACAAACGAGCCATAAACAGCGATTTATATACAGGGTGTCTACAAATTAGTTGGGCAAAAAGAATTATTTATTGAATGGAATTGACAGGGAAAAAAATATTGTTTGAAGATAGAAAAATAGTTCAAGTTTGCCATTATCACAAATGTTCGATGGGACTTTCGTGACTCTGCAAATGTACCATCGGTAAATCATTTCTTGCCTCAGATTTTGTCAGCATCCGTTTATCAAATTAATTGCAGTGCAGGTTCTTGATTTTAGTTCAGGAATGGATGCAGGAAGTGGCTTCTTGTACATTTCATCCTTTACAAAACCCCATACACCGAAATCAAGCGGTGAAATAGCTTGTGATCGTGGTTGCCATTGAATAACACCTCCGCTCGCTAAGCGATAGCGTCAGTTATGACACCTAACGCCATCTATGAATAGACTTCGGCAATATTACTATTAGTCTGACTTTCGACTAATTAATTTCACTTAATATTTCGGAAGTTCTTAACTTACGAAATTGTCCAACTAATTTGTGGATAATGGTATTAATAAAATTTGGACAATTTTAAGCATTTATTTATATTTTTTATTTATCTATTCTAATAAATTAAAGTTTCGCTCTAACTTCGACGTTTAGAAAAATCTACTGCACGCAGAGTTATGAATATTTAGATGAGGATAGTTCAAGGCAGGGCCTGATGCACCTAAGGCTCAGATTTTTAATTTTTTTATAATTACGATCTTTTTTCTACGCTAACAGTAACTAAACGGCGGTATTTAGACTCAATCTTTATAGAGCGTCTCAGTAGACTGAATTTGCATCACCTACAAAAATTTTGAAGCATTCGGATGAGTGGAAGTATTTAAAATAAAATAAAATCTGAGAAATTTTCGATGAAAACTGAAAAACGCGGGCTGTTTCGGCGCGATATCGGCTCATATTTTCACTAATAAATATGCATATATTTTTCCAAATTTTTACACGGGCTGAATAAAACCTTATATTTATAACCTAAAAAATTCCTACAAAAGCTACTTTTTCGTCGAATGAAACGGCCCTATGTGAAAAAAAACAAGAAACTGTCTTTTTACGAACGCTTTTACCACTAAATATCAATACTTTTTCTCGAAATTTTCATTTAAAAATATAAATTCATACAAAATTGGATTAAAGATGTAAAATTATACGAATTTGAGATTTATTTTATGGTAATATCATAGGTCCGAGCAACGCCAGGTGGATCAGCCAGTTTATCAATAAAATATATTAACCCATTAACCGCCAAAACTATAACGTTAAAATTTTCAACTGTTTAGCTGAAAGTTATTTGCCACCACAAACTCTGAAAGATAATTTTCGCTTTATGTGATCTTAAAATTTCATGTCTTTAAGTAAGGTCAATTTTTTTATTCAAAAATAGTGGTTGGTATGTAAATAACTTACATATGTGCATTTATTTTGACCGTTGCGTGAACGCAACACCAACGGATGATGGGTTAAACGTAATATCGAGCCCTTCGATTAAATCGCCGTTCGTTAGATTTAGCCCCACTCTTTTGAAATTAAAATATTTACACTTTTAACTGCAAACATTTTGTCTTATCCCTCTAGCCCCTACTTATGAATAAAATAATTGTCCCACCCCAATAATTAATTTTCTTAATGTATGAAGATATATTAGAAAACTTATATAATTATAATATAAATTTAGGTAAGTGTTCCTTATAAAACTGATTTAATAAATCGCTATTCATAGCTCTTTTTATAAAATATATATGTAAGAAATTGATTAATCAACAAAAAGCGCTGTTAGGAAATCTTACAATTATTATAAAAACTTTATATATTTAATATATAGTATATTTATTGATGGGTATAATAGTTCCTATTAAAATTATTATCATTTGTTTCTTAAATAATTTATGTTCTTGACACGGTTTCAGAAGATATTAAATCTCTGACTCTCTTTTTTTAGAAGAAATAATTGAAATAGAGATCTTTCTTTAAAAAATATTGCAATATCGTAACCCCTAAATTATTTCGCCTTTATAATACATGGGATATTTTAGAACACAGTAATAATCCCTTGAGGGCAAGCAATTGCGTTTGGGAAATGCTGAATTCCCACCGGAAAGTTTGAAAATTTTTATTTCTAAATAAGGAAAAGCAATTTCTTAACAATTTCCCCCTCAATGTTATAAAAGTAAAATTTAGTTAAAAGTTTCTGGTGCAAATCTTAATTAAGCTTAGGGGGGATAAAATATATCCCATCGCCCTTCAAGGGGTTAATGTGTAACTTGCGCTAAATAGTAGATGCTTTGTAAGCGACAACGACTTGTTAGAAAAAATAAACAGAAAAATTTAAAAAATCTCCTCTTGTAAAATTTACTTTTTGGCGTTTATGATCATTTGGCTGGAAGGACTCGATATTTTCAGCAGCATCATTATCGTAAAGGTAATCAAACTAAGAATACAAGAGAGTAAATTAACTTGAATTTAACGTATTATACTTTATTAAAATTAAATCAATATGTACAAGTTTTCCGAAACTGTTTGAAGAAGTTCGGGTATTATAGAATTGTCGGATAATATAGAATACTTCAATATCTGGTGCATACGGTGTTTCAGACAAGCGAAAATCTGCCATACGACATCCTAGTACTCCCATGAGGCACTGTGCTTTTGTGTTTTGTACCTGTTCTTGGAGCGACAGTGTGAAATAAATCTTATTCTCAATTTTTGCAGTTTTTTGGAAGCAAATTTTATAAAATTCGTATTAATTATAAACTCTCATGGTCAGTGATATTAACCAAGTTCAGTATAAAGTTGAACAGTTATATTTATTGCTGTGTTACTCAGTTATCCTCTATGCTATCTTGTTGACGTGTGAAGAGATTATGGTTTTTAATATGGTGGGTCAGGTAATATGGAATATCAGCTAGACAACTGTTTCAAGACGACTCTAAAAATTAAAACAATTTTTCAAAGAATCGGATAGATGATTCACTAAGGTTTACTCATTAAATAATTTTGATTATTCTTTAAAATCGTGGTTTTTCTTGCAATTTTAATATTTCTTATGACCCTATTACATATCGCTCACCCGCAAGAAAAGTGACACATCTCGCAAAAAATCATTTTGCGTTTTACAACACAAATAGGTCTGTCATAGGTGTGTCTTGCTACACAAACAGTTTCATAAGTGTAGTTACACAGAAAATCCCTTTATTACGCTATTTGTCTATTTGTGACCACAGAAGAGGGATGGATTGTATGGGGAGGTAAAATTACCCAACCCTCTAAACTTCATCCTATATATTCATTCTTAAGGGTTATAAACTGTCATGCTTGTTTTTAGTCCTGCATGCTGCAATTTCATCTTATAGTAAAGTTATGTAAATTTTCTTTTGCCTCTCATGTGAAATTTGCTTTTGTCGAGATGTGTCACTTTTCTTACGGGTGAGCGATATTATCCGACTGGCTGCCATTATGCGAAAAGTGTAATTTTTATTAAAAGCTAAATATTGATATGTATTTTTTTTCTTTCATTTTAAACGCAGTAAAAATGTGTTAACAGTCATAGTTTGGACTTTAATAACTTTTAATGTATCTCAATTTTTATTTACGTTGGCTTAGAAATAAAAATATAATGATATTCCATAATACCCGAATTTCCTCTATATTGCAAAATACTGCATAATTATAATAATAAATACAGATGATTGTGTTCATGTATGTATGTATGAAGGTTTCCTTGCAGTATTCTGAGGAGATCCGTGAACAACTACACAATTTGTCTGAAATGTATCTATAAGACTGAAATTATGCACCTCGACGTCAGTTTTTGAATTTTTAAATTAGATTTTTTTCATTTACACTCTAAAAAGCAGAAAAATGCTTCTTAATATATAAAAATATAATATAATCACGAACGAAAATATACAATAACCTAACATCATCCACAAATGTCAAAAGCTCATCTTTATCACTATTGATATTAACATTCAAATTAGTTTTACCTTTGGAAACCTCAGAAACCAAAATACTTTTTAGATTTTAAGAAACATTTATAAAAACAAAGATTTTTAAGGTACCACTGATTTTCGGAAAAGTTTCCGAGTAGTTTTAAAGAGTATTAATCAGTTTTCAACACGAAAAATAAGTTTTCGGATGCTATCAATTTTCAAGTAAACATTTTCATGTTCATCAAACATATTTTACAGAAAAACATGATAAATTCACATTATTTACGTTACCTTTAAAATTAATATTATTTTGTTACTCTTGCATGTATAAATTCAAGTACGCAACTGAAAACATTTAACCCTTATGTCAATGACCAAAATTTGCCCTTGTCTCTAATGACCGGGGTGCCCGAGCATAACGTACTGCGTAACGGTGCTGCGATTATAACGTACGCGAGCCATAAAAAAACCCTATGTTATAGAATGTAACTGTCCCGCCTTCGGAGGAAAGAATATGACGCATTTTTACGAATGTTAAATACTTCAGGTGTCAACAATCCAAACAAAGATCATACATTAGAAATCTATGGAAAACAAACTCATATCCGTTGTATCGAGCAATTATGAGTGTGAACCGATTCTGGAATATTCTTAGATTTATTAAGTTTGACAACCGGAACACACGAATGAAACGTCTTCAAAATAATAAAGCTACAGCAATTCGTGATTTATCGACAAAGCTAAATCAAAACCTAATAAAAGGTATAATCCGACAAAAAACTTAACGGTTGACGAGCAGTTATTTCCGTACCAAGGAAGAAAAAGATTCACACAATATTTTCTGCTTAAACCGGCTAAATATGGGATCAAAATATGGAGGATTTGTGAAGCAAAAAATTATTACCCTCTCAACAGCCAACAAAGACAGGTACAGACCGTAAAATAAACTAACTTGAAAGAGTTGTGAAAGAATTTGTCGCCACATTCAAGGATTCTGAACGAAACATCATCATGGACAAGTATTTCTCTTCTTTTTCTTTAGCCAAGCATTTATTATACTGGAAGTTCACAATGCTTAGAACCTTGAAAAGAAACAAATCTTATATTCCCAAGAAATGAGGCCATGTAAATAGCGCAAATTTTATCCACAGAATTTTGAATTCATGATGACGTAAGTATTTGTTCGTATATTCCAAAGAGGAACAAAGCTGTCATTCTAATGTCCATTATGCATCCCGATAAAACCATCACAGGACTGAAAGAAAATCCCGAAATGATTCAGTTTTATAATGAAATGAGATATGGAATGGATATAAAGTTATAAATTATTAGGGCACATAGGCGTATAACCACATGGCCATTTAAATTATTTTTCAATATTATGGATATACCAGCACTTTCTACTTACATTTTACATACTATCAATCCTTATATGGTTAGCCATAAAACAGACAATCGTCGTCTGTTTTTGCGGGAATTAGGTGAGATCTTGAACATTCCAGAAAATCAAGAGCAATCACAAAATGTACAAGCTATGAAACATATTTCGACCAAATCGCGAAAAAAAAGTATACTGAAAAATCTTTTTCCAGTATTTGAAGCTTCCACACGTTCAGAACCTAGCCCAGACAGCTTAAAGTGGGATGAAACAGAAAGGATAAAAGTCGTTGGTGTCAAATATTTTTGTTAGAGCCTCAAGAACGATGCAGAAAATCATTTAAATAATGTGGAAAGCCACTACGTGATGTACATTCGTACACCGTTTGCTATTGTGAAGCATGTGTACAAAATTTCACGTAAATGAAATATTTTTTACCCTAAAAAAATACGTCTAACTCTTATTTTCAATGTAATTTCAAGTTTTATTATTCTAAATCTAAATAATCTATCATTTTCTGTATTTTGCAACAAAAGATTCGCATGGGTACCCGGGTACTCTTGTCATTCATGAAAGGAATAAAAATGTTTAATGCGCCATAATAGTAATAAAAAGTATCCAAATTTTAAAGTGATGTACTACTAATAGACAGTGAATACTTACAAATAATGGGAATCTAAATTCATTTTAGTTTATTTTCATATTAACACTCTGAAATCGGGATGAAAAGAGAAAAAAGGTACTCGCGCACCCGGTCATTGACATAAGGGTTAATTGAGAATTGATTGTATTCTAAAAACCGAAAATCCCGGAAAACTGATTAATATATTGTAAAAACTACTTGGAAGCGTTTCTGAAAATCGTCCAGCAAAAAACATTTTTTTATAAATGCTTTCTTAAATTTCGAAATTGTATTAATTAGTTCCTGAGGTTTCTAAAGGTAGAAAACTCTTTTCGGAATTATAGGTAACTTGAAAGACGCTATTGTATATTTTCATTCGTGGTTATATGATATTTTCGTGGATTAGAAACATATGTTGTTGTTTTTTTTACATCATAGTTTTTGTGTGATATTTAGCTTTTTTGCAACGCGCGGCGATATTTCCACATTTGTAAAAGGAATCCAGTTATACTATTTTACTTGCCTAATATAGTACATTTTTTACTCCTTTCAATAAAGTTTATTCGGAATTAGCACAATGATTTTTGAACTTTTCACGAAATGTTTGAAGAAATTCTTTGCGATTTTTAGTGTTTTTTTCTGGTTTTGCGGCGATTTTTTGTAATTTTTCAAAGAACATCGGTTTCAACCTTTTAGACCAATATAATAAATTTTGCTCTCTTTTTAACTACGTTTATTCTGTACAGCGGTATGTACGTAAATTTTAAAAAATCAAATTTTTAAAATATGAAATAGTTTTTTATATTAATTAATAAAGAAAGTAAAGTGACGGATTTTTTTCAGAAAATGGAAAAAAAAACATATAAACTTTGCAACTCATTAAATTTGTGATTAATTGAGTTGGAAGAGTGCCAAACTGGTTCCAAAAGCAACGTGGACAAAAGATGCATCAAATTTGAAATTTAATCTGGGTGGACCGCTACGTGCCTTTGAGATAAAACATGTTACTTTTTTTAAAGATGAAAAAAAAGATTTCCGTTCACTGCCGCACTGTAAAAAAAAAATCTGTGAAGATACTAAAGTTTTTCTAGAAAACTGGGATTCCTAGAACTTTTTATGCAACGGCAACAACAAAAATTCCTGTAGCAGCGTTTGTTACAGGAATTTTTCTTGTTGCCGTTACATAAAAAGTTCTAAGAATCCCAGTTTTCTATAAAAAACTTAGTAACTTTACAGATTTTTTTTTTATTTTTTATTGATTATTATTATTATTATTATTATTATTATTATTTTTTACAGTGCGAAGGCAATGGGGACTTCAACACTAATTTCGTTTAATTTTTTTTTAATAAGTAAAATTATCTTAATTGTTTTATGATTAGTTTGAATCATGGACGTTTTGGACTTGGTAATACTGGGTGCACACGACCGAAGGCAGTGGGTCCTTCAACCCAAAGTTCACTTGGAAAGACATTTGTTTGTTACACCCGACCAGCGAAGCAGGCGAAGCACCGCCAGTTCGGAATAGAACAATATTCACCTCTCTATTTCTGCCAGTTACACATTATATTACGGTTAAAGAAATACAACGCGTTTCTGAAAATAGTACCCTATAATTTTTTATAATAAATATATGCATTTTGGCATTGTATTAAAAAAGTGTAGAGATGTTAAAATACACACACAGGAAATATTATTAATGATTGAAAATGTTAAATATTAAGTCAACTATTCCATCATACAAATGACACCGCTGTTACACTTGTTAATAGATTTTTCATTAGATTAATTATTTTTTCAATGAATGTACAGTCATGGAAAAAAAAAAGTAAACACCCCCTACTAACTCCCCAACAAATTGTCGTAGAAGAAAACTACTGGTACCGAACGATTGGAAATAAAGTCTACTTTTAAGTGATGTACATAAAATTTGCTTAGGGGGCCATCTACATATTAAAACCAACCATAACTTTGTTTTTTTCAATGGCAGTACACAATTCTGACAGCATAAATGAGCTCTACACTCTTCAATTAGCCTAAAAACGAATTTTTATGCAATTCGTACCATTAGTTTCCGAGAAATTAATTATTTTAAAACGAGCTTATTTTAAGGGCTGTATCCAAATTGAAGTTCTGTACTTCATTGTTAACCGAGAGAGCCCCTTTCTTGATCAAGGCACCTTAAGCGCCACTCAACGAGTCAATGAAGCCTGTTAGATTACAGTACAGTAGAATAAATTTCAAAATGTCTACTCACTTCCATCATAGACGGACCCTTAAACCATCATTTTGCCGTTTTTTAAGCATAATTTGAAAACTACTTGGAAGAAAAATGTGAAACTTTGGTTTTCCATAAAGCAGGACTTAATAAACCTAAATCCATCAAAAAAAAATTATAGGTTGCAATTCATAATTTTTTTGAATATTAATTTCATAATTCATAATTCATATCATAAAATTATAAAAATTGCAAATTCATAGTATTTATATTTGGGTATAATAGTATTATTGCTACAAAAAAAAATAGCACATTAGGAGCATAATTTCAGGATATATAAATAAAAATATGAAAATGTAATTTAACATTAGAAGCACTAAATTTTGAATGTTTATAATTCAAAAACTTATCATTCAAATGACTTGAAATTTGGTGTCTAGGCATAGTTTGAACTGAAGATTTGAAATATCTCGTTAAAATTGGGTATTGCCATTGAAAAAAATGAATTTTGGATTTGTTTTAATATGTAGACCCCTAAGAAAATTTTATATACATCATTTAAAAGTAGACTTTATTTCCAATCGTTCGGTACCAGTAACTTTCGTCTACGATTATTTGTTGAAGAGTTAGTAGGGGGTGTTTACTTTTTTTTTTTTCACGTCTGTACACTTCCTTAAACTGATGTTGTTTTTAAAGCGTAACTCAAAACCTAGTCGATGGAATAAGCCGAAATTTTATATAAGTTTATTAGAAGCCTCTAGTTATCAGTTTTTGCTGAAATACTTGTGTTACAATTCATAACTTCCTAAATAATTATTCCATAATTGATATTCTATAATAATAAAATTATGGAAATTTCAAAAATAAGGTATTTATGTTTGTTTACGTTTATAGAAAAATCAGCATAAATTTATTATTTTAAGCGATATAAATAAAAATACGCAATTAATTTCGCATTAAATGGTCAAAATTTTTAATAATTTTACTCCAAATCTTTTATTCCGAATGATTTGAAATTTGGTATTTGGGCTTAAATTTAAGCGTAGAATGAAAATCATACAGAAATAAATCAAATAAAAATTCTGGTGAGACACATGTTTACTTATGTTAAGTAGCAAGCCCGTCCGCCTTATCTCTCAGTTCGTTGTTTTCTGTCATGGGGTCATTTAGAACAGCTGTGGTACGTAAGAAATGTGGATAACGTAGCCGTTTTGTTGGATCGCATTACACTGAAGACTGAACGTCAGGCAGATTGATAGAGACATGCGGCATTTTGCATTGGAATGCCTGAATGCCATCTTGAGAATGCATGTCTTAGAACACGTGGAAGCAGCGTTGAATACATATTGTAAATCAAATAATTAAATGTAAGAAATAAAGTTGTAAATTGGAAGCACTACTTTGTAAATATTAAAAAGTCAATTTCAAATGCGTAAAAGTCAATTAAATTTAAAAAGAAAACAATTACAATTGTTGAAATTTTTTTTACATATTAAAGAGGCCATAAAATGTTAGATGTTCTCAGCTTATGA
Organism: Maratus speciosus; assembly: GCA_963932465.1. Lineage (NCBI taxonomy): Eukaryota > Metazoa > Arthropoda > Arachnida > Araneae > Salticidae > Maratus > Maratus speciosus. Next base: position 400,347,843 of record OZ010796.1, on the reverse strand, counting down.
ATCATCCATTTCCATGAAAGCTTGGATTATGACAGAAAAGTTCAAGTGAAAATATGCATCTCACATGAAGATATTCTGTTTCATTTCTTATAACTATATTACTTCCCACTTTGTAAAATCCTTTTTGACTCTGGTGGCTAAAATCCATATAAAATTTTTTGCTTGTTAAGTCTGTTCCCCATGTTATTTACACCAAGATCTGTTTGGTATGGGCCCGTGGATTTTTTTATAATCGAGTACTAAACACTTTTACTTTAATTATGACTACTTTATATATTAAAAATACACTGACGGAAAAAAAATCACTCAACAACTATATAAATGTGTTTTATAATAATTTTATAAAACGAAGTCCAATGAACGTTTGCCGTCTGATAGCTCAATGAATGATGAATGATCAATTACACAGAATGATGTAAATTTTTGCTCCCGTCCTTTCGCCACATGTCGAAAGGAAAGCAAAGAGTTGCTTCAGATTTTATTTGAAGGACTGAACGATTAGCTGGGGAAAATGTTTTTTTGCGTAGAACGCGAAACATGTCACTGAGAAAATATTTGAGGGATTGTGAGAAATGGCGTTTATTTGAAAGAATGGAAGAAGGACAGACCTTGAAAGAGGTCTGTGAAAGCATAAACGTAGCCAAAAGCATTATATCAAGAATCTGTAAACGGTTTAAAGACACGGGTGATGTAAGCAAACAACCCTGTCAAGGTCTAAAACTTGCAACAACATACTCCCAGAAATTTTATTTGGCAAAGATTACTAAAAGAAATAGACAACTGACGTCAGTTCAGGTTACAAAGGACTTTTCTTCAGTAACAAAATTTTGACTATCCAGATATATTGTAAGTGAAAGGGTGCATAATAGAGAACTGTATGCGTGTAAATCCCCAAATTTGTGTTCCAAAATCGCTGGCTGAGAAATGCGCTTTGTTGCGTGGTACAGAGGACAGTAAAGACTGGAGTACTTCGACAGTAGCTAAGTTCTGTTCACTGATGAATTTCTATTTTTCTTTTGAGATGAATTTCAGGCTTTTAAACCTTAAGAGTGTAAAACATGCGTCATGAGCCTAAATATCCATGGAAGGCATCTGTACAAAATTGATGGAATCATGGTATGGGCGGACACAATTTTGAATAGTCGCACCGACCTTCACATTTTACTAGTACAACTTTGAGTAGGGAAATATACAGAGATGAGATTATTGATCCTTATGCCACGTTGTTTATGGGTCATATCGGACATAACTTCTTTTGTATGGTTGATAATGCTTTCCCCCATCACGCTGCACCTGTGAACGATTACGTTCACAGAAAGAAATCCAGCGAAGAGAAGTTCTCATAATTCTGAATATTTTTTCTATATATTTAATTCCACTAGAACATGTGTTAGACGCACGAGGGTTCAACTTCCATCACACTAGAGATTCCACGTCAGAAGCTTCAAGACGCTTGTCATCGTGAATACTCATTGTTACTGGAGGAATGTCTGTACAATATATTCCTCAGTATGGAAAATCATTGTAAAGTTAGCATTTCGATCGTAGGTGACCATTCACCTCATTAAGTTTGTATATGTATCTCTAAAAATTTGTAATAAATGTTGTAACACCAGTTTTTCGCTACACTACTTTATATCACATTTCCCATGTTCTTATTTAAATTTATTTTTAGAAAAAATGGGATATTCTGTATTTTAAAGATATGGCAGGAATTACAAAATAAAGATCTTGTGCAAGTTTCGTGTTTTATGCTGCAAAATCATCCACATTACATGAATTTTTATACTTGTTCCTTTAATTTTGGTAAAACCATCCAAGTTAGATGAATTTTTATACTTTTTTTACCGCCAGTGTAGGTATTGTAATATTATCTGCGACATTTCAACACAATCTATTGTTTTATAATTAAAACAAATCTAAGCGCAATTTTATTATTATTCATAATTTCAATTTCTGTATGGTACTGGCCTAATCCATATGGACGGGTGTGGGTGTGTCTGATAATTACATATATAAAAGACTTTCTACTTAAATGGTACACAGCCCAAAGATTTAAATTAAATAATTTTATATTTAACAATCATTTATCTATCTTCATACAGCAGCATAGATATTCTAAAATATAATTTTCATTCTTAAAAAGATTATTTATTTTCTGCTGTGGGTGTGTTAGCCATGTCACATGTGAAATCCTTGAAAAATTTCTTTAGGTATGAAAATCAGGTTTTAGAAATTGCTAGTACTGTATTAAGACATTTAAAATAAAAATATTTAATTTAAGCATGTGAACTATAAACCTTTTAAGTACAAAATTAATTTAGGTTTAAAAAAAAATGAAGCACGTTAAAAAATGTGAGACACATAAAAAAATTTGAGTCCGCCTCAATGGAGTGGGCCCGCTTGAACAGTTCGCCTAAAATGATGCTGCTGCATGTACTCCAAAACGTCTAAAAGTCATGGAATTCAAAGTTTCATATTTTGGCCAATATTAGTCGTAAAAGTAAGGATTTATTTTCGAATCTTACATGTTAATGTATTAGGAGTTATTTATTTTAAGGAATATAATTTGTAGTTTCAGAAAACCGTAGAATAGTTTACATTCCTCACAATTTTCAGCTCTGCATTAATTGACATAGCTAGATTTAAAATAATGTTTCCATTGTTTCGAATTTTTTTAATAAGTGGTAGTATATATCTATGAATAATAGTTTAGAAATTAAATAACGGCAATAATAAAAGTATGCAATTTTACAACATAGTTAATGTATACTTCTATTATAAACATTTTGTATATACGTGCATAGAATGAATATGAGGAGTTTTGTTTGAATTTTTCATACATCATTCATCAATAACGGTAAATAAAATTCAGGAATAGGAACATTTACTGGATTCTGAATTCCAGGCTTTTTTTTTTTCCAGTGTGGGAATTTTCCAAATACATTTTCTTTGCTGTAAATTTCCTTCTATTGCCATTTGACAATAAATCAAGATAAATTGTTATAGTAATGCAATTATTCAAGAAATATTGTTTATGTTTATAGAAATATCTGATCTTTAAGATAAACAAATCATGCATGAAAAAGTAATTTACCCCTAATCTACAGAAAAGTCTGACAGTGAATATCAGGAGGTAGAGGTTTGATATTGAAATGATATTTATTTTTATTTTGTTTTATGTTTTATAGCAAACCGATTTCTTTATCGATTAACGAAAATGCACAACTAATCTCACTCACACGCAAACACGCACACGCAAAAAGAAAACTAGTCATTATTAATTGAACAACAACAATCCGAAGCGTGGAGTAAAGCGTGCCTTCAGAATATTATTGGATTCAAGCTTGTTTAGATATTTGCTATTAGATTTAATATTTTTCTATTAATATTTTTCGTTTTTCATGCAAACCTAATTTAAAAGCAAGTGGCTTAACATTTGATATGCAGGATTATAAAAAAATAAGTTATCCACTTCAAAAGGCTCAGGCTCTTTGGTACATTCTACTGCTCCGAATTACAATAAATGCAAACTACAAGTAACTCAAAGGATACACTTATCATTTGGTCAATTAATTTTTCTTACGAAAATTTCACAGAAGTTGGGGCTGTAGCATTGAAGTGATAGCGTTTTTTCCATTTATCGACACGACACTAATACATCGTATACGATTGTCCTTCTCCAAAATCGATTGCCCACGAAATGCATTCCTATACACTAATACGAAAAAATCCGTTATCGAATCGGTAGGTAGAAAGCACGTAGTGTATATCAATGCATTTTGCATGCACGGATGTCGGATAACAACAATCGTGTACGATTTATTGGTGTCGGGTCGGTAAACTGAAAAACGCTCCATACTTTCTATCGCTAAGTGCAGTTTTAATAATATACAAAAAGCATGATGACGAATGATTTTTTTCATTGCTCGCGCAGATTCATTTATTTAGAAATATCCGTTCGATAAAAATTTAATATAATATTGCTCAGCGCATCATTTGAATTATTTGATGGCTATTTAAATTTTGTTCAAATAGGAGCAGTAGTACGCCCTCCAGAGACATTATAAGTAGATAACTTATTCTTCACATATTCTTCGGTACCACTTTGTCACCCTGAAATTTAAAGCTTTTTCGGGAATTTTTATCAGTGTGAAGTGCTTATAAAAATCCATTAACACTGAATATATATTGAACTAGAAAACTGCAACTTGATATATTTTTTTAAAAAAACCTTATCGAAAAAACATTTATGTAGCCGCTATATTAAAAAATGGCGCGAGCACTTCGAAAAAAGAGGGTTAAGCTGTAAAAACAATAACTCATCGTAAATTTTTCCTAGAACAATGAGACAAAAAAAAAATATTTTTTTGTAGGCCAAAAGTTAGTAAATTATGTGGCCATTTTAAGAAAATATCATTTTAGTGCAATGACATCAATTCAAAATAAAATATAAATTTTTAGCCAAAAATTTCTATACTTAAAGTTACAAAAAAGAGAGAGAAAAAAAAAAACAAACAAAAAACAAACAGATATCGATATTTTGAAAAAAAAAAATCCGACATATTTCAGTAAAAAAATATGTGACGATTAATTCTGAAACAGATCAAATTGATTCATTGAATATTGGCAGAGCTAGAGGATCCGCCGATTTTAAAATTGTTATGAAAAAACTCGTTTAAAGTATTCATTATTGATTACTCGCTGTGGCGAGCTCTATTCTTATAGCTCCATAATTAGCTTTCCGCTTTCAATATCGAGTTGAATTTCATTCCTCTGCAATACGGACTGAACAAATATAATCAGGAGGTGCTTGTTTAGACCTAAAATAATGCGAATTGTGGACACATTTCGTACGCATATTTTCCTAAACATGCGGTTTCATTTTCAGAAACTGAGAAGAAGTTCATAATTTTCTAAATTTTCTTCGCTGTTATTTCATTTTCTCTACATTCGACCAAATTGTGAGTTACAGTTCGCGTCAAAATAAAGTATATACCCATTTTCCCCATATTAAAAGTTTTATTACAAATACACTATTAACTTATAATAAAAAGTAATGATGCAGAATTAAGTAGCTATTTAGTAAGAGTTTAATAAACTTTACGACTTTATAACTTTATAAACATTAACTTCCCTCCCTCCCCCCAAACAAGAAGAAAATCGGTTTAAAATAAAAGTATATCTGTTTTTATGTATATATAAAAAAAAAAACTATACAGAAAGTGTGAAAACAGAAAAAAATTTTTAATGTGAAAAGTAAACCGTACCAATTAATATTTGGTTTGCTTTAAGTTACATTGTAACACCTACTTTAATTTTCTACTTATCTATTTGGTGTTTGCTCGATTTAATTAGATGTTTTGACAGCTCTTGAAGCCTGGTTTCATTTAAAACTTTTTTACCACAACTCTTACTTCCATACTAGTCAGATGTTCCGGTCTTCCTGTTCAATGAAAATATGTAATCTACTTACATTTAATGCATTTTTCAATCATTTTTACTGTATTACAGTTCCTTTGTCAAATTTCACCTATTTTGTCTGATTATTTTTCTTTGGAATTTAGTACTATTTTTGGCGTTTTTACAGCTATTTGCTTCTCTGTGGATAATTCTCTTAACGTGTAATGAGAAATTCCACAAAATAATCCATAAACAAAGTTCAAAAGAGAATATTAGATTGAAATGGACTTTCTTTAAAATTCTACATGGGAAAAAAATGATGAATTCATTGGAATTGAATGAAATTTTATAAAAATTAGTAAGACTCTTTTCTTCGCGTAAAAATCGATTTATTATTGAATTAAGGGAATTATTTCTGGTTGTAATTTGTATTTTTTTAAATGGTAATAAGGAATTGGACTCTTTTTGAATCATTAATTATGTTGTCTTATATTATATTATTAGCCAATAATGTATTTACAATGGAACATTTTATATGTGAAAAACGGGTATTTACTTTTCTTGCGCCCGCTAAATATTTTCTTCAGAAATCAAAACCGCATACACTTGAAAGTATAGGTAGCATGACAATTTGGTTGCGGTGAGATCAGTTGTTTTACATCAGATAGATCTAAACATCTCTAGTTTAATTTGATAGTTCTCTATAAAAGTGCACTAGAAGCCAAACTTCTTCAATTCTGAATGAATTTTCCACATATGTTTTTTTATTGCACATTTTCGTAATGTACATTCAAAAATTGAAAGAAACCCAAAATTAATACCTCTTTTAAAAGGAAGATGCTAGCTTGCACTAATAAAGCTATGAGGTAACAAGAAGGTTCTGGTCTTATTCTCTCAATGTATCTGCAAATAAATACCGTGGACATAGTCGGTGCAGTCGATAACTTGAGCATCAGATAACATGTATACTGATTCCAAAATTAAGCTGCTGAGATATATCAATTTTTCTAAAAGTTTCGACCCCCCATTTAACCAGGGTGGGAATCTCTACAATCGCTGAAATACGTGTTTAATTATTTTTTGGTTGACTTATTTTCTGGAATTTCACGCTCCTACCAAAAGCGGCTGCTGAGATATGCCAATTTTTCTAAAATTCTCGACCCTTCCCCTTTTAACTCTATTAGGGGGGATTTTCAAAAATCCTTTCTTAGTGCACGCTTATGTCATAAGAAGTATCCCCCTCCCCCAATTTTCATGTTTCTGGGGTCAGTAGTTTGGGCTGTGCGTTGATTATCAGTCAGTCAGGACAAACTCTTTTATATATACCGGGTGAGCCAAAAGATCGTTAAAAGTTTAAAAACTCATAAAAAAGGGAAAAAAATTGATAAAGGAGTGAGGTTTGCAAGAAGGGGCTCACAAGGTATCCGGATTTTTTTAGCAGCAAAAAACAATTAGTTACAAAATCGCGTGTCGAGGGCGCTTACGACCCAAAACACAACGAACGGGACAACAATACGTTCCATTCATTTGTTTTTCCAATAACAAATGTCCAACATGCCTTCCAGAACATTCTACGTCAGAACTGTTGTCCTGTTCATTGTGCTTCGGGTCGTCAGCGCCCTCTACATGTGATTTTTAAAGTAAATTTCTTTTGCAGCTAAAAAAAATCCGACTACCTTGTGAGCCCTTTCTTGCAAATTGCACTTGCTTTATCATAATTTCTTCATTTTTTATGAGTTTTTAAAGTTTTAACGAACTTTTGGTTCACCCAGTATATATATGCGTAAAAAATTTATAAAAAATATAAAAACAGAAAATAATAATACAAAATTAAAATTTAAAAATAAAAATAAAAAATATAATAGGAAAGATGGGTAGGCAGATGTTAGAGTATGGAGGAGGGCGGCGTTGTCTCGATAATACGCAATGGTTAAATAATTAATTAATTAAAAAGGGGGGATCTGATAGATATTACATTGCAATACATTTTGTACATGTACTTTGTACATTTTGTACATACATGTTTATAATGGATGTTGAATTGGCGCACATGTATGAATAATTGTATAGTTATATTTATATATTTCTTAATTTAAATTAAATCTGTTTTTTCCTCTTTCTTTGATAATTGTTAATGTTTAACCTGTATTTAACTTTTAGCCCAATGAGGACAGTATCGCATATATAGTATATTATAGTCTAAGTGTATAAAGTGCATGTATTAATTATAATTTTATCCTTGGTTTTATCCTCTCCTACTATATAATTTATATTAAATTTTAAGAACGCTTTGGGGGAAATAAAAATTAAATATAATTAAATATAATTAATTTCAAAATTTAAATCCGTTTTTTTTATTTTAAATACCTAAGAATTATAAATTTGGTTATTTATTTTATTATCATTATATTATATATTTATTTAATTGATTAGGATATGATATAACAGTGATTTAAATATTGAAATTTTATAATTTGGTACATTTAATTATGTGAAACATTAATTAATGAATCATTCATGTCACATCTTACATATTATTAATATTAATATTTAATAAATCTTTTACGTATTTTTTCTTATAATGTTATTAATTTATCATAATATTTTAAATTATCACTTATATATCTCTAGAAAATTTTTGCTTTAAAGCATCATCCAATAATAGTTATAAATATTTAATTAATTACATATATTACTTTTTATTCCAAAACAATTTATTTTAATAATAAACTCAACAGATGGCAACACTATCAGTAATTCCTTGGACAAAGTGGAATTCATTTTTAGATGTACTACAGAAGGAGATGGTCCAATATTTTGCAGTCTGTACCTGAATATACTGTGCATTATTACTCCATGGTCCAATTATCCTTAAAAAAATTTTTTTGGCAGCAGTTACATATAATCTTACCCTTGTTTTTATTATACGTCATTGCTGATTACAGAGAATCTCAATGAGGAAATATGTTCTTTTTTTTTCTAATCCAATTTACATCCGTATTTATTTTTTCATATAACTGTTTTTCCAATTTTTTGCTAGTTTTATTGTGTGTTGGTAGCCCTAAATTCGTATTATTTATCTTTTTTATGGTTAATACGAAGATGAAACTACACAATTTATTTGTAGTACCTAGGTATTTGGGACCTGAGGATTCTACCCTGGTTCTACAAATTTCCATTTTATTCCTTTAATTCGTTTTTTACTATGTTTCTTTCTGGAAATTTGTAAATGTTTTTACCGGTTTTATATACACTGACGGACAAAACTTAAGGACCAAGAAGAAATGTATACGTAAATGAGGATCTATGTGAAATTGTGGTTCAAGAAGCAAACAATAGTATTAACAGAATGCTACACAGGATTTAATAGAAGAATTTTGTTGAAAGGATGTATACAGGGGGAATGTACCAGAGGTTCTTTTTCTGAAATGTGAATATTGTCCGAAAACATGACTGTACAAAGAAAGCAAAATACTCACATTTAACAGTCGTCAGTGCCATATAAATAACAGATGTGGCGCCCGTGTAATGCGAGACAATTTTTAACACGGCGTGGCATACTGAAAACTCCATGATTAAGTAGCTGCTGAGGCAAGTTGCCTCTTTCCTCCTTCACTGGACGGATGAGGGTTTCCTTGTTTGTGGGAGGAAATTGTGGAGCAGCAATACGTCTCCCCAAGGCATCCCATACATTTTCAATGGGATACAGGTCAGGGGAACCTGCTGGCCACTCTATGCGATGGATACCTCAATACAATCTTGTACAGATTGTGTACGATGACAAGGTGCGTTATCGTCCATAAAACGAAACTTTTCGCCGACAGCACCTCGAAAAATTCAAACATGTGGAAGCAGGACGTCTTTAATGTACCGTTTACCGGTCATGGACCCTTGATCAAGCACATAGAGATCCGTGCGGCCATTGAACGTGATACCTACCTACACCATAATAATTCAAGTCGCATATCGACCTTTTTCTAGAATATTTTCGCGACAGTGAGCACTACCAACCTCGCGCCATATCAGTTTACGTCTACAATCAGATGATGGACTGAATATACTTTTATCTGAGAAGAGCATGGTAGACCAGTCGTCATCAGTCCCATTGCGATGCATACGGCACCACTGTAAACGGGCGCTACGTTGGCGTCTCGAGAGTGGGACACACGCAACAGGTCTTCGGGCGGATAGTCCATCCTTTTTCAAACGTCTTGCAACATGACCGCGATATTTTAGTTCCTGTGGCACCACAAAGTTGATTTGATAATTGACCTGCTGTGCTGCGTCGGTTCCTTTTTGCCGAAATAACAATATAGCGAACTTCTTGGTACGTCGTACTGCTAGGACGACTTCCTCCTGTGCGCCTAGTACATATTTTACTCTTTTGGAATGCCGCCCATAGCCTAGAAACGATACTGTGCGCGATGTTAAATTCACGGGCAACATCTCTCATTTTGCGTCCATCTAACAACTTTCCGATTATCCTACCACGAGTAATATCTTCTAAATGATGCATCGAAGATATGTTCAAAATTTCAATGTTGAAGCTTCACTCCATCTCCTTCAATTTTTACATCTAATGACAAATCACAGCACCCGCCGATTGACTAAAATATCTTATCTCTACTGTCACGTGATCGAAAAAAGCGGAAGTACAAAATTTGCATAAGTTTCACAAAACAGAGTACATCCCGCATTCAAGCAAATTTACACGTGTTGCTGCGGATCTATTTCTAACTGTAATCGTTGAAAATAACAGTGTTTTGTCCACCAGTGTATGTATATTTCTTTTATTGCATAAAGAGCATAAATAAAAATTACTGTTTTTGCTTCGGTAGAATATATTTAGCGGCTTCTTTCAACAGGTGTAGCAGAGTACATATACATTCGATAAGTGGTTCCCAACGTAGGGAGTACGCCCCACGGTGGGGTAATTTGACTTTTCAGCGAGGCAATTCCAAATTTATAGCTCCCCCATTAGCTATCAGTTTCTTTCTTTTTCTTTTGAAAAGTAATGGTGTTGACTAAAAAGAAATGGAATACAAGCAAAATTTAAATATTCAAATATTTTGGTGAATTTTAAAAGACATTTCCGTCAAAAGTTTAAAATAGAAACAACGCCAAAAGAATTATACGAACAATCTCTTAAAATAAAGCAGTGAAACAAAGTTAATATCATTGTGGATCACCTAATTACAGTGAAGTTTAACCCACAGTTGAACAGTTCGACTTAAAGAAGAATGAGCAGCCATAGAAACAAAGATGTTTAATTGTAGTAAACTTTTTGATATATATCAGTAGTAATAAAAATCTCTATAACAATTGTTCCGGTTTTATTTGTATTTTATAGTTTTTTGTAATGCTTTCGATTATTTATTGGGTAAGCTCTCTGGTTCTATGTACTCTGCTATATGTCGCACGAAAAATCTTTTACACGTAAAACTACTTAAAATTTTATATAAATATGACTGTCTTGAACATATTTAACCTAAAAAATATATGAAATATCAAAGACGAGGTATTACCAACTTCATAAAATTTCTAAATTTTAAATAACATTAAAAATGTGTAGCTAGTAAATATCTATGGATCTAATGCGGGCATCGGTTAATAAATTTACACTGTTAATAAATTTTACATTTTAAATTTTAAAATCAGATAATACAGGGAAGTCAAATGACGATATTGGGAATGCAAAAACAGAGAAAAATGTGCTATGTTGGGGAATAATGGCTAATTAAAATTGATAAAGATGATAATCTTGAAGTGCTTTTTGTGTACTGTGTTACTCATAGAAAGAAACTTTAATGTCCAAAGCTTTTCCACCAACTCTTAATAAGTTAAAAAAATGAATTATAAAATGTGTGAATGTTACCAATTTTAATGCTAAACGTAAGTCGCTCTTGCAGACCGTATAACACTTTTTTTTAACATTGAAGTTAGTTGAAAGGTACAACAAAACTCTTTTGAGCACAAATGCGAAAATGTATAGCCCCATTCCATTTATAGAATTATGTTAAAAAACATTTATGACCAAAGATCCACCTCTTTGATAACTTAAAAAGGGTGAAATAATTATATTTAAAGCTGTATTATGCTCTCTCCTTTGTTCAATTTTTAAACCCTCAGGGACAACGTACTTCTGTTGCTAAAATTCTGAAATGAGTAAACGACTCCAGTATTTCCGAACTCATTTATTCGAAAATAAGTAAATGCTTTTGTTCTTCTACATTATAAAAGCAAAATTTTACTCCAAAATTCTGGTATCCCGCTAGAGTTACCAGGTTCTCACGTAAGCCGGGACTACAAATGCTTTGGACACCAGTATTTTAAATTTTCTTAGCTTTATCTGATGGCGGAATTATCTGCGATTAAAGATGGCGAAATAAACTGTAAGAAATTAGTTATGTCCAGAGCATTTGGAGCCCCAATTTACGCGGGACAACTGGCAACACTATTTACGACTGTACTTCAAAGGTGTTAAAAAATAATAGACATAATTTACAAAGTGAGGGGGCATAGTGATTTTTTAGATGCTTTGAAGGGAGTGTCCAATAAAAGGTTGGGAACCACTGCATTAGATGTAGAAAACAAGTATTTGCTTCTACATTCGGCGTCAGCCTACTCCACCTGACGAAAGGATAATTACGCTAATTATTTACACCTGGAAGTATAAATGTAAATTTATTTAATTTGTAGAATAAAAACATAGCTTGTTCTATATATTTTCAGAAAACATAGCGGTACCATTTGCAATAGACTCTGTTATATGAAAAAATTACCATTATAAACATTGTTCAGAACCTTTTCTGGACACCATAAATGTACGAGAATGCTAAATCTGAACGGTCTAAGAATGTTTCTGTAGAACTAATGCTGAAAATTACACCATCTTAGAACTTTCTTTGAACAATGCCATCAAACGTCAGTCTAACATACATTCTGAATGTACAGTACAGTCGTGGAAAAAAATTAAACACCCCTTACTAACTCTGCAAAAAATTATCGTGGAAGAAAGTTACTGCTACCACACGATTGGTAATAAAGTCTACTTTTAAATGATGTATATAAAATTTGCATAGGGGGCCATCTACGTATTAAAACGAACCATAACTTTGTTTTTTTCAATAGCAGTACACAATCCTCACAGCGTAAATGAACTCTACACCCTTCAATTAGCCTAGCAACAATTTTTTATGCAATTCGTACGGTAAGTTTCTCCGAGAAATTAATTAATTTAAAACCAGTGTATTTTAGGGCCTGTATCTAAATTGAAATTCGGCACTCGACTGTTGACCGACAGAGCCCCCTTCTTGATCAAGGCATCTTAAGTGCCACTCAAGCAGTCATTGAAGACTGCTAGGTTACAGAATAGCATAAGAAATTTCAAAATATCTAGTCACTTCTATGAACAAAAATGTTTAATTAAAATGCTACATGCATTTTCATTTTAAAGAGTTCTGTTTTAAATAGTTTATAATATTCTCGCAACGTAAATTATTTATTGGGGATATGCATAAAAACATTATTGAACTTTCTATTAATTGTTTAAGAACTTTAAAATTTACATTCTTCAAGAAAGTCCGAAATCTGAGTTGAATGTATTCACAATTTTCGGAGTCACCGATCTTAAATCGACTATCGATTCTGTTAAATTTCTCTTTCTCAAGAAGAGAAGTTAGAAGAGGAGCTAGAAATCACAGATTGTCCTTGATTTTTGTTTATTTCGTAGTTCCCATGTAAAATTTTAAACCGTCAAAGATTTTTGATTTGCCGATTATTACTAACCAGTTTTTGTTTCTTAATACCATATAAGCTTGAAACTTGTAGAAGTTTTAACTTTTTTCTGTAAAATATTCATCTTCGTCTATATCGTATTTTATCGATCTATTATCATATTTAAAGAAAAGAGCTTGGGTAAAACACAAACAATAAATCTGTCACAGAGCAACTGAACACTTCTGCATTTTTATTTCTGTTTTAAATTGTCTATTTTATAAAAGAAAACTTGTAAAATAGTGCATATTGCACTTAAACGGATTCCTACCAATATGCGTCAATTTAGTAAAGTTTCTACTTATTGTAGTCAACATTATGCTGATCATGTAAATAACAAATATAGAGTTATCACAGTTAGACTACATAGGCTTATGTCTCGACTATATACTACGGGATTAAAGGTACGAATAAACGTACCATTCAACTATTTTCAACTATCAGCGTCTTTTTTGTGGTGAAACGGGTCTTATCTTCTGTAATGCACTGCTCAAAACAATTAGGGGAGTACACGGTTTTAACAAAATTACGCAAATATTTACACCGATAAGTAACGTAAAATAAAACATCCATTATTTAAAGCGAAGCAGAAAACAGATAAAAAAAAATATTCGCATGCAAATTAAAGTTTATGACATCAAACACTAGAAAAAAGAGATAAGTGCAGAAATTGGGATTTTGCAGAAACGTATGTTTCACTGTCTCAGTTGTAAAATTCAATTGCTCAGCTTGTGTTTTGAGAAAAGGTGACTTAAAAATGTCACAAAAATGTGATTTAACGGAATCCATGGCTTGGCATGTTATGGGAACCGTTGAATTTGTGGAAACACGACAATGTGTAGCGGACGCTGTTGGGGTCGCAAGAAGTGTCAATGCAACACTGTGGAATCGATTCAATGACACGTGGTATGGTAGACATTGACAAGGTCAAGGTCGGCCATGTGCTACCACAGAAACTAATGACCGATATATCCTGTTAACAGCTCGTCGAGACGGAACGAGCAATGCTACTCTGCTGCAAACACAGTTGTTCTTGGCCACAGGACGAAGGGTGTCCAACCAAACAGTCCTAAATAGGCTTCATCAGGGTGGTTTGTTTACACGTAAGCCAATGGTCTGTATTCTGTTGATCTCAAGCAACTTTGTGGGCCAATGAAGGTGGGCAACTGAACATCGAGTTTATAGGCAACGTTGTTGGAGTCAAATTCTGTTTACAGACGAGTCCCGATTTAGTCTGGATGTACCATCTGATGTGTTTTGGCATGGTGAGAAAAAGGCACTCAAATTAAGCCCCCATTTGTTCGTGAAAGATCACATTACAGAAGAGGTGGACGTACGGGCCTGCATATCATTCGGAATGGCACTTTGACGGTCCGAAGTTATACAGACGAGATATTGACACGTCATGTCGCATTTTATGGTGCAGCAATTAGTGATTTCTTTTTTTTTTTCATGCATGATAATGCCAGATCTCATACAGCTCGTCTTGTGGAAAACATGCTTGAAGCTGAATCAATACAGCATATGGAATGACCAGCATGCTCTCCTGACCTGAATACGATCAACATGCTTGGGACATATTTAGACGATGCATTGCTGCGAGACCAAGGCCTCGTTTTACTGTCCGGGACTTGGAGATTGCAATTCTTGAATAGTGGAACAGTATCCCCCAAAGCCTTATCCATAATCTCATCGCATCCATGGAAAGCCCGTGTGCAGCAGTCTTAGGTGTTCGAGGAGGTCACACACCATATTAAAAATATTGCATCATTTCTAAACAATACTTTTTTTTATCATTTACATGTAACCAAATTGTTGCCGTAAACCATCTTTTCATGTTCTTACCATCTCTTCAAAGAACAAAAGCTCCCTTACAAATTTTTTTGCGTCTTTTTTTCTGTATTGCGCATTGATACACGTGTACTATCCATTTTATGCCCATATATGGTTGTCTTGCACTGTTCTCTTCACTGTTTTGCTTGCTCTCCTAATTTTTTTGAGCAGTGTAGTTTTAGAAGGAAACGGAAAGACATTCTGATGGAGGAAAATCGTTCCTTCAAGTCAATCTAAATTTTTTATCTTCTTTCCACTGTTGAATCTCTCCATCTCTTGTCAATAACCACAAAAATGGTTGGAGAAGAATATGTGTTAATAGCTTAATAGCTTTTCCTGGACAAAGCAAAACAAGCGGCTAAACGTGAAACTTCTAAAATGCGCCAAGTTAGAAAACTTTCTTATAACCAATTTATTAGGCTAGCCATGCGTTTATCATACAGGTTGTCTCTTCTTATTTTTAACAAACTGCGAAATCCTAAACTGTTAGTTTTAGAAATATATTTTCAATTTCAAAAGTGTTTCAAATGCCCTTCCTTATATGTGAATCCAATTATGTCAAAGTAGTTATTTAAAAAATTACTAAATTTATATTTTGATACCGCCCCTTGTTTAAGTTATATTTAGAGGTAAAAAGCCTTAGTGGCTTACGCCTCATGGTCTGTACACTCGTGTCCCAAAATAACAACAACAACAAGTTATATTAAAAAAAATACTTTACACAAAGCTCCGACAACCAAAACAGTAAAAATTCCATTCAGCTGAGACCAAAACTTACCCAATTATAGTGCTTTGAATTTCATGAAATTTCAGAACTTCCTGGCACTAAAATGGAATTACGAGTTTTTAGCATCAGAAAAATCTGAAAATTCCTAAACCACAAAGTATCATAACTCGGTAAGTTTTGGTCGTAGAAGAATATGAAGTCTACTGTTTTACACATCAAAACATGTAATTTTTTTTCTAAATTCGTTTTAACATTTGAAACATTTTAGTAATTGGAACTATATTTCTAAAACGACTGGTTTAGGAATAAGTGGTTTGTCAATGCTAAGAAAGGACACCTGTATATTGCGATATTGCGGTCCAACTTTATTGACCTGTGCCTCTATTGTAAGGTAAGCTCGAAAGCATAAAAACAGAATAAAATCTTTCACCAGATCCATTTGATAAGCATTAATTGAATGTGTATCGTTTGTGGATAGTAAAAGTAATTCGATATGAAAAATAAATTTTAAATATCTTTACAAAAAGCAATAAACATAAAAATTTTGGGGTTTTTTATTGTTGTTTTTTATCTTCAGGTTGATTTTTTGGCACATATCCAAAATTCAATATAAGATACAAATTTTATCTCCAAGCATATAATTTATAAATTAAACAGAATTCCGGGATTTTATTCCCGATTTCAACTTCTCGGTCTTTCCTTTAACTTATCAAGGAATTAAATTATCTCATTTACTTGGAATATCGTTTAATTGATAAACTATACCATATTTACTATATATATATATATACATATATAATGATAAAAGACATTAAAGGAAATATTTAAATTAGTAAAAATAAAATCTTCTCTAAGAAATAAAGGATTTATTTTGAGATACTTGGAACAAAATTTAGAAAAATGTATAAAGATAAGATAAAATCTCTTTTCTATAAAGTTACATCTTTTAAAAATTAGACTACTACTATCACTAGAATTCCATGACTATTTTATGACTAGAATTTCACTAATGTAAAATAAAATTTTAAATGTTGCACGTTAGCTAAATGAGAAATATGGTAACTCAACTTAGCTTTAAAGTTCATGCATTTAAAATTTCTTCAGCATGAAAAATTATGCTTCTTGCTTTCCGCAGTCTTTTTAAATATAAATTTTGACGTCACTGGTAGATATTTTAAGGATCCTAAGATAAGACGAGCAATAACATTTTTCTCTAATTAATTATTTAACACTTGACTAAATATTTATTCATTTTAGAAGTAGCTGAATTTAAATTAGCATGTTAAATTTTAATTAGCTATTAAATTCCAACCTATGCTGTAACGTATATAGCTACTATATCTATTAGGATCTATTTATGTTAACATGCACCTGGAAGTCTTACATATCGCTCACTCGCAAAAATTCGTTTTGCATTTTATTACACGAATAAATTTGTGATAGCTGCGTCTTGCTACACAAAATGTTTCATAAGTGTAGTTATACGGAAAATCACTTTATTACGCTGTATGTCCATTTGTGACCACAGAAAAGGGGTGGATTCTGTGAGGAGGTAAAGTTACCCAACCCACCAAACCTCATCCTGCGTCTTCATTCTTAAGGGTCTTATGCTTTTATGCACGTTTTTATTCCTGATTTGCAGAGCTAAGTGCTATAATTTCATGTTATAGTAAAATCATGCAAATTTTCCTTTTGCCTCTTCTGTGAAATTTACTTTTGTCGAGATGTGTCACATTTCTTTCGGGTGAACGATATGTAGGGGGACATATTGCAAAACCTTATAGTGTGGGGGAAAAACGAATACCTCAGTTTGCTGAATTTGAGCAGACCTCTAGTGGTTAACAGCTAAAATACTTAGCTCTAGGCAAGAAGAATAAGAATCAGGCATTACGGTATCTCCAAACTGCCATTTGTGTAGTTTTTGTGTCGAAAAGTATATAATATTAGTTTTCGTTTTAATGATTGCTAGTTCACAAAACTATTAAATATAAGCACATTGAAAGTTATTGAAACATTTTATTTTATTTTGTGTAGCATATTTAATAAGCATTAACAGCGAGGTGCAAAATGATAACAACGTCACAGAAACAAAGAATTCGATTCGCGTTTGCTATGAAGGTGTGCAAATCTTCGTATTCAATTAAATACACGATATTCTAATTAATATTAAATCAACCGTTTACAAAAATTGTATGTATTTTTAGAAATCTACTTTAAAAAATGTACTATGCTAAATTTACGCTGGAGCAAAATGGTATGAATGCCATATATAATTTCTATCCGCGGCTCTTGATTAGTGTATATTTTTGCATATTATTTAACAAAGCATTTAAAGATTTTCTGGGCGCATTCGTTTGGTTCGCAAAACTTTTTGACGATGGGGAGAGGAAATAAGCTTTCTGACATCGAAAGAGGACAAGATGTAGTGTATAACACGTAAGGTTATTTACGAAACACGGAAGGTTATTTAAAAGGGTTTTTGATACACTTAAAAATTGAAAGACTGTCATTTTTAATTTTTTTACAGAATTCAACTACTTATATGATACTGTAAAATTTACAAGAAGGTCTAGAATTTTTCCGAAACGATCAGAAAGTATGATTGTTCGCGCGGTCGCAAGCAAAAGAATGACACCAAAGGAAATTGGAAAGTAGATACACTAGCATACGGACTATAAGAAGGACAATTAAAATATTGGAATTCTTAAATATGTAAAACCACGTCCATACACGCGTTTAACATCTGGTCATAAAATGTCCGCATTCAGTTTGCAGAAAAATATCTGAAACAAAAAACGAATTGATCGAAAATTATTTTCATTGAGGAAAAGAAGTTTAATTTCGATGGTTCAGATGTAATTCATTCATATTTTCATGACTTTCGAAGAGAAAAGAGTTGGGTTGATTTTTTACGGCCAATTATCTACTCGAGGGATATAGGCCCACGGCGGGTTTGCCCTCCGTGGGGGTCTTTCTAAGTGAACCTAACACGTATTTACGCATGGAAATTCATGGTTTGAAGAAAACCACGAAAATTCCGAACGATTAGGCCGATGGGCACAAAAGGGTTCGAACCCAGCACCTCCTGTCTACCAGCTTCGAGAGCAGAACCTCTAGGCCCCTGGTGGGGCCCGAAGGGAAAAGGACGTATTATTCACACGTCAATTAGTTTGAGGCTCCCTAATGATTTGGGCTGATTTTTCCTCAGGAGGTAAGCTTATATTTGCGTTTATAGAACGACGACAAAATAAGCATACCTATATTCACATATTAGAATTCTATTTGTTGAACCATAGTGAAACAATTACCGAAATGTTTTCACCATCAGTTCTATCTGAAATATAATTTGTAATATTTCTGAACAAGACAGTGCCTCAATCCACTTTGTAAAAGACACGAAGAAGTGCTTTGAGGATAATAAGATTCCAATACTAGATTGGCCAGTCAAAGTCCGGACCTAGATACTTTGGAGATTATTAGGATATTATAATACCTAGCGAAAAAAATGGCCAAATGGTTCCGAATAACTCGAAAGTAGAATTAAAATCTGCCATTTATGAGCCATGGCCTGCTTTGTGACTTCGACAAGTTCGAAACCTGGTAAACGCTGCGCCTTAACGCTGCATTGTTGTTATTAAGCACTAAAAGAAGCACAATTGGTCTGTATGTGTTCCTTTTCTTATCATTGTATTTCGATTGCATATACAGTAAAAGTACAATTTAATATATTGTAAAAAAAACAATTATTAACCATTTGGAAAAATGGTTATTGTCCTCGTCAGGGTAGGAAATCAAAAGCATATCTGAAGCTTTTGATTGGTTTAATCTGCATTTTATTCGCTTTCTGATTAGTCTATACAGTTATCTGTATTTACCTTTAATTTCAACAGAGATGGATACCTTCTGTTGCCACTATGAAAAAAAAGTAATAAAAACTACAAAAAAAAATAATAACTCAGAAACAAACTGAGATACAGCTTTCAAACAAATTGCATTTAAAAGTACATTTTTTTCTCTACACGACAGTGTAAAAAGTAATATTGTGGGATGTTTAGAAGTTTAAGAATTAAATTTCATTTAAAATGGGTCGTCAGATTTCTTGGAAATCTGACGATGGAAAAGCCTTTTCCCGAACAGCCAATGAAATGCTTGGATAATACGTAAGTTTCAGGTGGATAATATGTACGAATTGCAGGCGATTTTTCTCGCTTGGAATTTTTACGTGTAATAACACTATTAATGTTTAATTCATGGCGTACGTAATGTATTATCAACTCCGTGCGATTTTTTATGTCTTAAATTCTAGTCTTTGAAAAAATCATTTTCCAAATGGTCGTTGTAATTTGTCAAATTGCTTTTTTTTTTTTTTTTTTTTGCTATGTTTTCTTGATGTTGGTGTTGCTTATTTAGTTTGAAAAAATCAATTTATATAGTTTAAATGTGGATTAATATAGGTACATTTATTTTTTAGTTCATTAACCAGTTCACCGGCGACGGGTATAAGGACATCGTTGGGTATGGGATGGGTATCGTTTCGATCATTTTGCACCCCGGTATATTTTCCACAATAAATCTAGCATTTATTGGTGAAATTGGTGACTTGCTTTGCGATTCTTATTCTACTGGGGTAAAACTTACGTGAATAAAAAAAGGGATAATAGAAACAATTATTTAAGAGCCCGCAAACAATGTTGAAAGAAAATGCATTAAAAGTTACATGAACAAGAAGGATTGCGATTTTTATAAAGCTTATAAAGAGGTGAACTTCTTTTCATATAGTTTCTCAAATTATTCTTTTATCTTTAAATAGTAAATCATTAGATTTATAAGTAAAATATTATTTGTTTGGTTCCTTAGTTAAATTTTCTGAATGAAATATATTGTTCCCTTTTAAAATAAAGTCTAAAAATTTTTATGTCCTGTAAAATTTACTGTGCGGGTTTACCCAACCGGCGCATCGGAGTAAGAACGAATGATTTGAATTTTAATAAATTATCATTTATTAATAAAAATATGATGAACTAATTATATATTGAAAATTATATTATTGTACAAGAATAAGTACAGAGTATGTACGCAAAATTACATTAAATTCTAGTGGAAATTCTCATATTAAGAAACTACTAATAATAAGGTATGCAGTTTTACCCTACTTTCTCCTATATATATAACTTTAGTAAAACTTAGAAATGGTTTGAATTGAATAAATGAACTGAGTAAATATATAAATTTGTATTTATATAAGAGTTTGGTATAATTTCTAAATTTATGGATTAAAATTTGTTTAAAAGTAATGTGCATATAGTACATTTACATGAGAAAATTTATTTTTATGAAAACAACTGTATTACTCGTTTAAATGACAACAATAGAAATTTGTAAAAGCTAAAAATTTGTTTCACTTAAATGCCACTGTATCTAAATGGGCTAATTTAAGATATCTGTATGACTTCGGAACGAATTTTTTTAATTTTTGTAAATTTTAATTTTAAAATTGCTAATTATTATTAAACATGTCATAAAAATATGACACAAACATACAGATAATTAATTTAGAATTTTTAATTTTTTTATTAAAAAGATTCACCGAAAAATTACTATTTTCTTAAGGGGGTTAGGCACCCTTTGAACTAAAAAAATACATGAAAAAGTTACCTCTATAAAAATTGCAGAGTCATTATATAACCAATTGACTTTTAAATATAAAATTGAAAACATATATTAAGAATGATCCATTTTAACAATTAAAGTTGTTTAAAAAAGTAAACACATATATAAAATTTTTATTTTATTTTTATAGCTAATAGAATTTTTACGAAAGAATTATTCTCGCATGCACTGCGCGTATGACTTCTCACATTTGAATGGCTAAAACAGACCAAGACTTTTTTAATGAGTACAGATATGATGTGTTTTCAAAGTGACCCGCAATAATAAAAAAAATAAAACTAATAGATCCCGAGAATTTTTGATTTATTTTTTTATTTTTTAAGAAACTTGAAATATAGAGATTTTTTTTATACAAAAGTAGTCTTGAATTCTAAACTCCTTATTTGAGAAACATAATAATAGGTCATTTTGTGGCTCTATACGTTTAATACATTCAGCGAACATTTCGTGAAATTCTAGGTACACATTTTTCAGAAATCGTGCGCAAAATGACTAAAATTGTAGTTTTGAGAAACTGACTTTAAGAGCCCACTTCAGTCACGGCAAAAAAGAAAAAACGCTTATGTAAAGTCTATGGGGGCGTTATTTTCAGATTTCTTGCTTTGATTTTAATATTTTTGAATGATTTTTTTTTTTTGCATAGGATAGCTGAGGACGATCTACAACCGGCTAGTTTTTACTTTTTTGATTTTGGTTATAGTTTTTTTTTTTTTTTTTTTTTTTTTTTTTTTTTTTAGTATATCAAACCAAAATCAAAAAAGTGAAAAATCGGCCGGTTGTAGATCGTCCTCGGCTATCCTATGCAAAAAAAAAAAAAAAAAAAAAAAAAAAAAACATTCGAAAATATCAAGATTCACGCGAGATATTTGAAAATAACTTCCCCACGGGATTAACATTATCATCCGGGTCTTTTTGAGTGACTAGTGTAGGCTCTTAAAGATTCAACCACCCCTTGATTACATAGGAAAAAACTCCAAGTGTTTTAGACATAATTTCGCTTCTAATGCGAATTTTTGTATGGGGTTTGCTTTTAAATGTTCCTGAAGAATCATATTTACTTATAAGTTATTTTAAACAAAATAGATTTTTAGACGCTTTAAAGGGTACCTGACCCCTTAAAACTATATAAATTTAAAGCTATTAAATATAAATACCTTTTATTAATTCCATAATAAATATCATAATTTTATACGAGAACTAGATTATTTTTTGGCAATAACATGAATATTTTAAAGTTATAGGTATTAAAAGACAAAAAATGCTGAAAATTAATGGAAAACATTAATAATTCATAAATTAAAACTGTGTAACTCATAAACTTTTCATAAAAACAGCATAAGAATAGTCTACTTCCTCTGAATACAGGGTGTCCACTCTCAACGGTATCCAATGGGTAATTCCTAAACCGTTAGTCATAGACATATAGTTCCAGTTACAATAATGTTTTAAATGAGGTAAAAAATTATTTTAAAAGCTGTTTGGATTAATAAAAACATTTCTTAAAAAGTTATGAAATTAAATTTTCATACGGTCCTCGGTCTTATAAGTGATATTTAGTAAAAAAATTCTGTTACGCTTACAAGTAAGACAAAAAAAAGTCCCATTCATCTAGCACTAAAGTTTTTTACATCTGACCACACACGAATTGGGCCATGCTTCGAGGGATTGTACACAAATTGCTTACAATATTAGAAGAATTTATTCCACGTGTATCTGCACTTTAACTGAAAGTAGTCACATCGTACAAGTATTAAGACAGTGTTACTTTTTTAATTTTTCAGATTGGTTAAACTACTTGTATTTTAACACGTTTTATTTTGTAAGGAAATGAGGCTGTTTCTTTTCATGAGTTCTTTTAACAAAAATTGTGTTATTTTTATAAGTTTTTATTTTACTTGCAACGCTCGCATGTATGTCTTTCCAGTTCAAAATTTGTACTCTAATTTTAACTCACTTCCTAATATCCCATCTAGGTTAAATTTTGCATACTTATGTAAATCCGATAACAATGTAATATTATTAAGATTTTCGGTGCGTACCATTTATTCTTCTTACAAAAAATTTCGGTTACATTACCGTCTACAAACAAAAATTTTAAAACAGAATCAGTAAAATTTATGTAAGGTATTGAGATGCACAATAGCATTTTTCGAAAAGAAAGTGCGTTGCTTTTAAATTTCTTTTACACGGCCGCACAAAAGAAGTCGATACTACAATGTATAAGCAGAGATTGCTTAAAATATATTTTAATGATATTATGCTTTTTTCAAATTTAGCATTTAAGTTCTTAAAAACTTGTTTTTAAAAAATATTTTAGAGATCAAAATCTAAATGCAATTTCTACTTTCTAAACAAAAAATAAATATTAAACTGTGTTAACAAACTATTGTGCAAGGAAAATTACGTAAACACCGTTTATTTACATTAATACAACTGCTGTGCCAATACATTTGCGTACTCAAATCATTCCCATGCAAATTATTTCTAAAAGTTAAAATACCTACAATATGTTCATAATATTTGGACTGTTTTGTTTAAAAAATGTAATTCAATTAGTATGCAAAAATTTTATTGTAATACAAATTATTTGCAATCCCTATTTATCAAAAACAGTTTGTACATTTGCTGCGTGCCAGCACATACATTCATGTAATTTTGACGTTAGAAAAGAGCATGTTTACCAACAATCAGTAGTGTAAAATGTTATTACTTTATGGACAAAGCAATCGGAATAAGCGAGATGCTGCTAGGCTTTATGCTATGAAATTTCCAGATCAAAACCAACCGCATTCAAACACTATAGCTAAAATTGTTAAGCGCTTAAGAGAAACAGGTAGATTTAATAAGTATCTTCGATTAAGTCTTTTGGCTGTTTCAGCAGTAGCTCCGGAGGATGTTGTAGGGTATACACTTACTCATCCTGAATGTAGTGTACGAGATATTAGCCGACGGTGTGGTTACTCAAAAAGTCAAGTATGGAAAATTTTAAACAAGTATGGTGCATATCCATATCGATCAATACTAGGACAAGAATTAGCATCAAGATGTAAGCAGCTACGTTTTAATTTTTGTAATTTTATCTTAAACAAACAGGATTGAAGTCCATCCATTCTGAATTAAATTATGTGGACTGATGAATGTCAATTTACAAGACAGGGGATCGTAATTCACTATTGGTCTCGGGGAAATCCACACATTATTCGTCCTAACAAACATCAAGTACGTTGGTCTATAAATGCTAGGTGTGGTATCTGGAAGACATACTTAATTGGGCCATTCATTTTCAATAACACATTAACATCAGAATAATATGCAGATATTTTATGTGGACCAGTATTCCATTTTTTAGGAGAGTATGTTTCTTTACAATATTTTTCACAAATGTGGTTTCAGCATGAGGGCGCGCCAGCACATAGATAACTTAAGCCGCGTACCGTCTTAACCAGTGTTTTTGGAAATGATATCATTGGATATGGAGGCTCTACTGAGTGCCCCCCAAAAGAGAGATATATTTGAATACTTTGGGTTTTCTGAAAAATAACGTATATGAGAGCTTCCACTAGTCGAGCAGATTTGTGAATCGTATTTCTACGGCACGCAGATCAGTAACACCTACAATATTGCTTAAAGAACAAGAAGGATTTATTCCACGTGTACATTTCTGCATTGCAGCCGAGGGAAGTCGTTTCTAGCAAGTTTTAAGATAACATTAATTTTTATTAATTAAGTTTTAGATTAAATAAGGTATAACATTTTCAAATATGTATCATTTTGTAAAGAATTTAGTCTGTTGTGTTTCACCATTTCATTTAACAAAAATTCTGTTATTTTTTTCACTTGTAGCTTTAGTACAAATTGTATATTTTGTTTTAGTATGTCAGATTTAAATAGGGGGGGGGGGCGGGTAGTATGATAAGTAAAAAATTTTATGTTAAAAGTTTTCCCCCCAGTGAAATACGGCACTATTTTTGATGGAAATTCCAAACAAAGAATCCGTAAATAACTGTGTAATGCAAATCAATTCGACATTACTGCCATATTCACCCCTGCAAAAAAGAAAATCTGATGGACCTATGAAGTATTATACAAAGTATATATTCCCGAGTCCATATTATATAAAATAAATAAAGAACAAAATAAATAAAGCACACATCACTCCATCTGTGATAATGCAACTGAGCGAGATTCTATACTCATGTGAATGCATCTGCCCAAAGGTGCAGATTTGTACATATGCGTTGCACATGCTCATAAGTAAAATTTTAATTGAAAACTTCTGCAAATTAATAAAAATTTTGAACAAACGAATGCACGATAACAAATCTCTGGCCAAATATTTTTCATTTAAAATAAGAATCATGTAATTTCAATAAGTAGAATTTTACTCACGAACTGTGGAATGAAAACGCTTAGAGTTAAATGCATAGATGTTTTCGTATTGCTGTATGTACATTTTTTTCAACTGCTAAACCACGTTTTAGCTCTAGACGACTACAGTAATTATTTATTCTGTATTCAACTATCCCTAATATTTTACGATCTTTTTCGATATCTGCTGTATAAAACAATATTTGTAACACAATTTAACTACTTTTATGAATTAAATAAAAATCTGATTTAATTATAAAATATAAAAATATTCAAATTCTAAATCATTGATACACATGATACAGCAAATAAATATGAAATTTTTAGATAAAGTTATTTATGAGATTTCATATATAGCTGGCAGTTTAGCAGCGTAAAAGAATTATTTTTTAATTATACTCAAGCTAAAAAGAAACACTATAATGGTTTCAAACTTCACTAGTTTGCAAAACTTAAGCAATAAACACAAAATTCTAATCTCATAACACGTGAGTAATCATAAGGGAATTCTATAAACAGCAAGTGTAGAAAATAGGTACTACCATAACAGCACACAGCCAGTCGAAGTTAAGTCTCGTTGACATCACAAATGGTCACATGTGTAACGATCACTACAATGAATTGAAATATTTTATCTTTCATTTGTCTCATTCTTCTTGGTAACTCCACTGAGAAGTCACCATGACTGTTGTTTGGTGACGTGTCAGCAGGTGAGTTTACAATGAAGTCACTTTGTGGCTGTCATTTCGAGACTCCATTAAAAAGTCATCATGAGAGCTGTTTTGTGACGAATTCCCAAGTGACAGCAAATTATATCATCTGGTGACTTTTCACAAAGTAGCTCGATGATGATTTCACAATAGAGTCTCGGTCATCTGAAAGTCACCATGCAACTTCGTTATAATGTCACTTGCTGACTCATCACAAAACAATAGTCACAGTGGCTTTTCGGTTGAGTCACCATATGATGATAATTTGAGAGTAATAATGAATGAAATATCCCACATCTTGTTTCGCCGTAGTGACTATATTTGTGACCTGTGTGACATGAAGGAAAGGTCGCATCAATTAGCTGTGCTGTGGGGATAGTGCCTTATTGTTACACCAGATGTTTATATATCTTCTTTAGAGAACTCACGTTTTCGAAAATTAGCATTTTATGTTTGTTGCTTAAGTTTTGCACACTAGTGTAGATATTCGAAATTAAATAAATATATTACACTTAAAGTGAATCCAATAACATCTTCTTCACGTTGAACTCCCATATAATATCGATGTGATATATTATATCTGTAGTACGGATATATAAATGCCATTTTAAACAATATTAGCTGTCTAAAATTATTTTAGCGTCTAAATTTAATTTTCCCATTCCTACAAATCTGTCTCATTACTCGCTTTTCATCTCTCAATTAAGAGCTAATTACAATTAGCAGGTGAAACTTCCATTAAGAATTAAAATTGCTGTAATTATTTCCTCATCCCTGCGAAAATTTGTTCTAGAAAAGATTGCAGCATAATAATACGTTATAACAAATTAAAACTTTCCCAGACGAAGGAATGAAGGAATGTATCGTATATAAAAAAAGGGAAATGGTGTGTATCATATAATATCGGATACATATATACAAGGTAGACACAAAGTGCATAAAATTTAAAAAGTTGTTAAAAAAGGCAAACAAATAATGATAGTGAAGTGCGGTTTGCACTAAAAGTATTGTCAGGATATGACATTAGTTTAACCAAAAAAGAAGTAGTTCAAATAGTGATTGATAAAGGAACGCTAGCGCGAATGCATTTCCGGAAATATGCATATGGATGATCATCAAATAGCTGATAATCGAAAAATAATAAAACATTTCATTTCCATATGAAATCTTTCATGCCTTACTTTAAAAAACATAAGATTTCCCTTTAATATCGTCTTCATTAACTGTAAAATAATTCTTCTGAATTTGTATGTTATTTTTATCTTTTTTATAATTAAATTTTTTGTCTGTTCTTAATTCATTTTTTCCCCATGAGTATAGTTTTACACAGAATAAAGACATGAAATTTAATATCTAAAGTAGTTAAATAATAACGTTTTAAATGTGAGAAAAACATCTGTATTTGCACATGAAACTAATTAACTAAGATAAATAAACGTGTATTCTCCTCGAGAAAATTAAAGAAAAAAGACAGATATAATGTAAATTAAGAGTCAGATACGAAATAAAACCACTTTTGTAAGACTTTCAGAACATGAAGTTTGTGGATGGATTTTAAATATGAATTTCTAAAAGAATTCACTGCAGTCATGTGATAAATCAATCAATATTGAATGCTGTAATGCGATTGGATTTTAATCTTTCGTAATTACCCCCCCTTTTCGTCTTTAAATATAAAATGCTGCTAAAATAATTAATTTATATGATTTCTTTCAGAATTTCTCATAAAAATAACACAAATTTTATTACAAGCGCTTAAAGCATTTTTTATGGAAGAAAAACTGTGGAAAAGTTCCTGCATTATTTGAAAAATATATGAAAATAAATAAGATTTTCGATTGCGTTACTCTTTCAAAAACTGAATGAAAACAAGAAAAACTACCTGGAATTTCAGTACCTTTATAACTAGCTCACGCGCTAGGAGTTGCTGGAGCTCGGGATAATAATGTTAAATATATCTAAAAAGTATTGAATTCAGACAAATTTCTCCGTGTGCGATTTAGTGTTGAGGGCCCCACTGCTTTGCCAGCGTATACCCCCGAATTTGTATGACGTTATACGTGGATATTTTTGTTATTTTGTATTTTCATCGAAGAAAAAAGGACAATAGTTTCAAACGCAGAAAATATAGGAAATATGAAAGAAATCGGAAAACAAGAAAACAAACGTGAAATAGAACTTTAGAAAATATAGTTGAAAAATTTTATTCTTTTTTCTTTTTTTAAGGCACATTATCTTTCAACCTAGAGTAGTGAATGGCGGCTTAAAACTCCATAAAAACGAAAATTGTGAAAACTAACACATAATCGAGCTCCAACAAAAATGTTTTTTGAAATAGTAAATATTAATATTTTTTTAAGAAAAGATGCCTTTATAGCCGGAAAAGTACAAAAAACTGTACAGTAACATTTCAAAAAATCCAAAAACAGGCTGCAAGGTAAATAACTTTGCACATACAGATAGCTTTCGTAAAATGTTGTAGCTCTGAGTGTAGCGATCTCTTAAAAACACAGCACACCCACACACCGGCAGACAGACAAACATCTTTATTATTATAGATAACGCCAAACGCACAACGCGCATGCCGAAATGGGAAGTTTTTTCTCCGCGCTTCCAACATGGGAAGCTCGTTTAGGCGAACTCCCTTGAAGAAGAGTGTTCAGTTCATCGTACGTCGAGTTCGATGAGTTAAGTCCACACTAGTGGCATTAAAAATAACGTGATAAAACATCCTCCAAATTTGAGAACGTCCTTAAATTTGGGTATAGTAGTTCCTGCAGTTCCGAATTTTTTTGATTTACAACATCTACTACAGTTTAAGAACTCGATAAATTCGTTGGACTATACTGTAAAAATATCAGTCAATATACACATATTTTTCCGTAAAATTTTACGGAATAGTTTCATTTTTCTATGTAAACAGTACAATTTCCGTAATTCAAATTTTGAGATTATAAATCCAGTAAGTTTTCCATAAATTTTACGGAATACTTCTGTTTTGCTTTCAAAACGCTACAGGTTCCTTAAATGATGTTTAGAAATAGTTGCTGTGCTTTAAAAGCGAAGTAATTAATTGTTATATCTCCTTGTCTTATCGCGGAATTGTTTGCAATGAAACACCATTATTGGTTAAATGTGGCTCTATGATGAAAATATATCCAATGATTCCCCAATATCAGAAAATATGTTGATTTTACATGAGTTTTCTAGTAATACCGATAAAAGTTACGGAGCCATCTACAGTATTTATATTTAAACATCTCATTATAATATATTGTTTATTTTTTAAATAAAAAGCTAACATATTTTTACGATATTAATTAAAGTTAAAATCTTATTACTTCTGTTAAGTTTGAGAAATTTGAAAAGGATATCTTAGAGTTTATTTTTTATTATGATTTAAAAATAATGTTTTATTTGTTTATAGCAAAGTATTATTATTTTTTAAAGTCTCTGTAGGATGTTTTCAAATGAAAAAATCTATTTTTAATTCTATTCGCTTTAACGGAATGGAATACAAAAAATTTTAACATATCTGAAGTATAATAACGAAATATTCTAAAATGGATGTTTACCTAAATTATAATAAGCAATAAAGGAATTTATTTTAATACCTTGTAGTAATTTTCTTTATTTGACTTTATAGTAGATTATCACACAACTAATTTGAAAAATTCGAAAAAGTACATGTTTGAAAAATATGTTGGTATTTTTTCAAAAACATTTAAGAAAAAATAATATTACAATAAAAAATTTTTAATCTTGCAAAAAAGAAGCAAATATTACTCTTACTTCATTCTTTCGCACACATAATATTATAAAGACTAAAATTTATCTTTTATAAAGCATGAAATTAAAAAGCCAAATATTCAAAATTATAGAAAGAAAATACTTAAAACATTCAGAATTTTACTCATTTAGAAAAAAAAAAAATCTACGAAATTACTTTTCCTGCCCGTGCTTCATTAAAGGCATTTAAAATAAGTAACGATATTTGTGTATCCGTGGCTGAGTGGTTAAGGAAATGAGCTGGAAGAAGTCAGTTCCCTAGTTCGAATCTCGTGGCGGGTAAGTGTTGTTTGTTTTCTGTAGTTGGAATTAAATAGCGAAATTCTGACTTTGATGTAAATGTGTCCGTGATGAGTGAAGTTCATATAGATGTGAGTTTGTCCTTGAAAAATTATGTTTTGTCTTTAAAACGAGAATTTTTAAATACAGAAATTTTTCTAGAATGTACGGAAATATTACTGGCTTTCCGATTGCCAGTTCAATTTCCGTATTTTAACGGAAAATATTTTTACAGTGCATTTATATGTATATATAAAGCTTGGAAGTTACACAAGTTAAACTTATGAAGGTGTGTTAAAAATCTCGTGATAAAACATAGAAATTGGTCATTCTTTTTATTAAAATTAATTAAGGGGTCGATTGTGAGCTCTGACGTTATGTATTTCCATATTAAAGAAATCGTTATTTCCATGGCAATAATACTATTTTCTATTGTTGTATTCGACACCAACGATATCTCTGTCGCGCCAACAGTGACCAGAAGCGGGTCCTTTTTGTTAAATACATAGGTGTTGTAGAATTATTTGTAATAATTTATCGAAAAATATATTTAAACGCCATGTTTCACATAAAATTTTCGTTTTATTAATTATCAATTAGTTTCTGTTTTTATACAAACAATAAAATCTCGTGTGCCATGAAAATAGATATTCATGCAAATAAATTTGTATGTTAAACAATGTTTATTTTAATTATATTCTTAACTATTAGTTAAGAACAAATTTAATAACGAAATATGAAAATAAAATTCAATTAGGTTTCCACAAAAATTTGTCTAATTTTATTATTCCTAAATTAATTATATCTAATAATCATTATTCTCTTTTACAAGTAACTCAATGATTATTAATTCGCAATAAAACATCGTTTTTCTGTTTGATTTTTGTTTTAAAAGATAAACCGAAAGTAGATTGATGCAGTTACAAAACGTGGTTTCCAATATTCAGGAAACGTTGCTGGAAGAGCTAAAACAATGACATTTAAACGATTTCAAAATAAACAAAAACAATGTTGCATTACAAAATAATAATGTTTGAATTTGCTGTAAAATAAAATATATAAATACATTTGGTAATAATAAAATTAAAACTTTAAGTAACCCTACTACTTGTTCCTATCCGAGACACGTTGGCACTCTGATTCTTCGTTTATTCTGATTCGTCATATACTACGGTGGTGGTCAAAGACAAGGCAAAAAGACAAGGCAAAAATCGCCAAATTTTGGATACACTTGGATGGGAAAATATGCAAATTTAATGGCTGGAAACCAATGAAGAATAAAGAATATTTTTATAAGTTTTTATGGAGATATGTGGAAAATTCACCGTCATAAAATGTATTATGGATTTATACAGCTTTGTAATATGGACAAAATTATAAGAACATATATACAACTGTATCTGTGTGTTCAAAAAGTAAAATTTGCATGTTTTTTGTTCTGCACGCGGGTCTCTCAGATGATATAAATGAGTAGTAAGTGTTTGGAATCATCATATTCTGTCTTTCAGTCATGCCGCTAGGTACAAAGATTTCGGAGTTTGAGAAAGGGAAAGTGGATACATTTAAAAGTCCAGGACTTTCTGTACGTCAAATTGCGACAAATGTTAATACATCAAGAACGCTTATTTACAATTATCTTAAAAATCCCGGTAAATATGGACGGCAAAGTCATACAGGTACACCATCTTTTGTTTCTGTGCGGGAGAAAAGAATGATAATAAGGCGAGCTTGCTACAAAAAACAAACTTCAACAGAAATAAAACGTGAATTGAACTTAGAATACAGTGCTCGAACTGTTCGACGTGTTTTACCAAAAGAAAAAAAGGTTCGCTATAGTAAATATATGTTACGGCCGCCTCTTACAAAAGCTCATAAAATATTGAGGGTGCAGTTTGGCAAAAAATTCATTACTATGTGTAAAAATTGGGCTGTTGTTGTCTTTTCTGTTGAGAAAAAGTTTAACTTGGATGGACTAGATGATTTTTGCTACTTCTGGTATGATCTTCGTAGAGAAATAGAAATTTTCTCAAAGCGTGCATTTGGTGGTTGTTCAGTAATGGCCTGTGGGGGTATCGCAACTGGTTAGACTACTCCAATAGTTTTGTGTAGGGTAGAATGAATTCTGAGAGTTATGTTGATCTATTGAACAATAATCTTTTACAAGAAGCACCGTTAACAACGAGTGGAGACTATTTCTCCTAACAGGACAAAGCCTCAGTACGTGTTTCTCAAACTTTAAAATCATGGTTTGATGCTAATTTCGTAAAACAACCTGATTGGCTGGTCAGAAGCTCTGATTTGAATCCAATGGAAAATCTGTGGGGTATTCGCACAAACGAAGTATACCAAAATGGTATACAATATGAAAACAAGCAAGAGCTCATGTTCTTTATCGAAAAAGCCAGGTCAAAAATTTCCAAGAACGTTCTGAAGGAACTATTAAACTCCATGACGTCAATACAGATAAAAGTGATTGAAAAGATGGGGGAGATTATTAATTATTCGTGTGTTTCAGGCAAATACATTCATTGTTATTATAATTTTGTCCCATTTTTACAATGCCATATTTTTTTAATTATGACAAAAAATTCATATTTTGCATTTTTCAATGCTTTGCAGTCTACAATGATTTCTAGCATTAAAAAGCATTTTATGTAGAAATTTAACTTTATTTAATTCAGAAATAAATTTTTTTCTGTGCAATTTTCAGTTGTTCTTATAATTCTGAGCACCACTGTATAGAGCAGTTTTGTTTCTTTACAAAACGAATAATCCCCAAGTTGTTTTCTCTTTAATATAAATTAAAGTTGATTCCGTTAAGTTCGATTTCTTAGTAGCTAAACGTGTGTTCCCTTGAAGACATTCTCTATTTTGCAAATGTTTGCTGTTGTAGATTTAGATGTGCACGGCCTTCAGGTGTTTTGATTTTAGCTGTTATATATTTTTCTATATATCTTAAATATTCGATTATATTTTTACATTTCTTTTTTCTTCATTTTTAAAACGATTGACGGACGTTATCTTTTTCAGCAATGTTTTCCCAATAATGGACAACACGTTTTGTAATTGCTTCATTCTCTTTTCGGTGTATGTTTTAAAAGAAAGAACAAACACAAAAACAAGGTTATATTACGAATTTTTAAAAATAATTAAAATTAGATGTATAAATGAACAATAAATATTAGATATATTTGTTTTGGTAATAACAAAATTAAATTTTTAGTAACCCTATTTCTTGTTCAGACTTTAGTTTAATTTTGAATAGATAATTCTTTTAAGCGTAATAAAAGTTGTTTTAATAATATAAAATAACAGCGGATATAATGTGTCACCAACGAAATGATCAAATAACATTCTGATATCCCCAGGTGTTTATTAAATTGTCAGGTATCGAAACCCAGGTTTTACAGATATATTTTACATCATTTTAGGCATGAATGTAATAATACCAGCTAACAATATTTGATATGGTATAAAAATTGATTTTTCAAGAGCATCTGAATCAGTAATGTATCTACGACTTAATGAATTTCCTACTTATACTCGAGCATGGGACAGGCTAACACTTTATGCCTCCCGTGTCTAACTCGGAATTTGGTTTAAATGCATTGAAGTATTCAAAATTCATTAAAATCGAATTAAAACTGAGGTATTGAGAATTACAGTGGACAAATCTCCCCAGCTGTAGTTTCGAGAAAAATTCTAACAAATTTTATACATTTTTTAAAAAAATTTTAGGCCAGATGAAACCAAGTTTGATATGGTGATTAAGTCGGCAATGCCAGAGTGAACCAAGCTACATGATCTACTCTTGCACTGACAACTTGTTATATTGGACCATCTATTAAACTGGCTCTATCACTTGAATAGTTTAGAAATTAATAAAATTCATTTTTTCATACAGTCAATAGAGAGTATCACATAACTGCTTTGTCACTTCAAATTCATTTTTTACAAAAATATGGAATAGTTCATACTGGTTCTGAACGCCTCAATTTTAAATAGTTGATTGATGAACTAATGTAAACAAACAGAAGCTTCGAATTCATGAACGGATTCATATTATTTTCAATGCTGGTTTTATCGAAAACCTTCTCAACTAACCAACTTTCACTGTCCACATATCGCTACTCTCTTATGGTAATTCACTTCGAACAGGAAATTCGTAAGCAAAATCCAAAACTGTCAAACAAGAGTCCCTAAAATATCTATTTTATTTAAAGTATTTTCAAAATCATGTTGATTGATTAATTTATTGAAAACTCTAAATTACGTTCAGTGAATTCATTTTCAATGAAAGTCTATTACTGAAAGTCATAAATAAATTTACGGATCTAAATTATTTCTAATTCTTCCGAAAGAATTTACCGCTACACGAGTTTCTGAAGATATGCGAGCAATATATTTATCTCTTTTCAAAATAGGTATAAATAAATTTTAAAATTAAAAAACATATAATAAAACTAAAAAACCACACACAATACCATCAATTACATTGGACGTTTCAAGCTTTATAGAAGCTCCTGACCGGTACAAATATCAATCGAAAACCAGTTTTTACACATGATGACGTTCAAAATTATGCATTTAAAACATGTGTAAACAACAGATTTGGTTTGCGATTGATATTTGTACTGATCAGGAGCTTGTATAAAGCTTGAAAGGTCTACTGTAATTGATTTTATTATGTGATATTGATGTGTTGTTTCTAGTTTTATTAAATGTCTTTTTAATTTTAAAATTTTGATTCAGATGTAATATGTTTAGTTACATTAGATATAAATAAGTTTGTTACGAATTGAAAGTAGAAGATAAAATGTATAAAAATTGTATTACGAAATTGGTATATGCTAGAAATTTTAGGAAATAAAGGGTGTTTATTTTAGAGATGTAGTTTTGAATTTGGCAACACTTTGTCTAATCACAGTCAATTTGACAGTTGACAGATGATTTGTGCTCAGTATGTTTTGCCATTTCCCCATGAATAGACTTACGGCAGAACAACGCTTGAAAATTGTAAAAAACGCCATCAGTTTATTACGGGAGCCATTCAGTGAGCGCATCATTTCTCGTAATAGGCCTGTGAACTGGTGTCCACGGTCATGTGATCTCACACCAATGGATTATTTTCTACGGGGATATCTAGAGTCACTAGTTTACGTCAATAAACCACAGAGGTTGGACCAGTTGAAAATCAACATTCGCCGCGTTATGTCTGATATACGGTCCCAGCTGCTCGATAAAGTGGTCGAAAATTGAGCTTCCAGATTTCGCTTCGTTCGAGCCAGCTGCGGCGCTCATATATCCAAAATCATTTTTAAACACTAATGGCATAAAATTATTTATTTAATAAAACCAATATCATGGTCATTGAAATTACTTTTATGTGTTTTATTTCATTTTAAATTTGTATACTTCTAAAAAACACCCTTTATTTTCATGTTTTGAGCGTGTGTATTCTTTTTGAAAATATTTTCATGTTAGATTGCCTTAGAATAACCATCAAATATTTGGAGCAAAATTATAACATATTTTTCGCTATTTACAAAATTATGTCTTATATTATTGTAATGGAGGCCGGTGTCGTAAGGTGGTGTGGTAGCGTGTAACTTCAACGGCCGAGTCTTATTAAATTCAAAGAAATATTTATTGTATTATAAACAATTAAATGATGATTCTCTGGATTAGATAAGATATATACACAACATTTAAAAAAAAAGGTTCGATACAGCTTTCAATAAATTGTCTATTAATTCAAGTCCAGTCGCTAAGTGGCAGATCGCTTTCAATGAAATAGTCTCTATTGAATCAGAGTCCGAAGTTTTTCGTTAGGTCGACGAATACATGAGAGTCTCTTTGGCTCTCAATGATTTTTATTCGGGAGATGATAATATCTTAGACGCTCCACAGAATGTCACCTCTCTAGTTGATTCACAACCGAGGTTTAGGAACCTCTGGGGTTTTCTCCGAAGTGGAGAAACTTCACAGCCGCGCCCGGCTTTCGCTCCTACCGTGCTCCGGAAGATGTTCCGAAGTCACTAACCCGTGAAAGGGTTCTTCTCTACACGGCCAAAATCTGCTTGAAGTCTCAACTTCAAAAACTACTGAGCATGCTCTTGCATATCTCTTTATCAGCTTCGTTCTCCGTCCAGAACAAAAGCCACCTCCCTTAGCCACTAAAAATCTGTAGCTCGTTATCTCATAAATAAGATCGCTCTCTATAGGATGCAGTGAGAAACATGACGTCAATGTAAGATGCAGTTTCACTTTCTCGTTCCCGCGAACTTGGGTGGGCCAGAGGTGACCGCGTGAGGATCAAAAGAATATTTTCTCTCGCTAAATAAAGGAATACACTTCACGTTACTGCCAACTGTGAAGATCGATAGATATCGATCTATCTATTTCATATTTTGCGACTTTTTCTTGGATTCTGAAGAAATTCTGAGTCTAGATGATTTTACATTAGATTCCCTATACTGGTTTCTGCCTTGTATACTGAGAGTCTTAATGTGAGATGTTGTCTAATTCTCACAGTATGGATACATTCCATTGTTACATTACAGATTGCACAGTACAGGAAAAAAATTATTACACCCTACTAATTCTATGCCAAACAATCGCACAAAAACGATATAAATACTAATTGATTAGAAATAATGTCTACTACTAGTTAATTACTACTAAGTAATGCTATACGTAAATTATGCTTTGGGATATTCTACATATTAAAATTTCTTTTCATTTTATTTTTCAAGTATAGAAATACTAGCTTTTCACACTTCGAGTTTCATGAAATCAGCCGGGATAATTATATAGTTTATGTATCTTTTGTTTTTTTCATAGAGTTAAAAAGAGCGAATCTTTCTCTGTACTAATGAGACGAAGACTCTGATCATTAAATATATTCTATAGGATTAATCTATTAATTAAATTTTGATTATAGCTCTAAAAATCAATATTAAAGTCATAAATTTATTAAAACAAATTTAAAAAAAAAGATAATATTCTTGAAAGGCAAAAATGTATAAAGTCCATTTTTAGATCCTCAGCATATGAGCACCTTTCATAATGCAATATCGTAAATCTTCCTAATTTGTATGTTCATCACATTCATAACTTTTTATCATGTATACATTGGCCATAACATATAATTTCAAAAGTTAACATTTCAGGGACCATATTGTGGATCTGAAAAAACGAATATATCATTTCTCTATACCGGGTGATTCCAAATAAATGTAATGAAAATTATTTTTTAACCCTTTCACGGGTGGCGGTGACAAATGTGACCACTTAACTTTAATTCGAAACTGCTAACTGGCTCCCAGAATATTTTAATTAAATTTTGCTTTTATAATGAACGCGAAGAAAAGCAAGTATTTATTTACTAAAAATAATTTGTAAATTCAGATGTGAACCAATCGTATCATCATTTTACGAACAGAATTACTCTGTGCCTGAAAGAAATAAGTAGATGATGATGAAAATATATTACATAATTAAAACGCGTATTATGATTTATAGTGCCAGAAAATATTATAGATCAGTAAGATTTGATCGTACAAGTATGATTTTTTTTTTGTAAATGTCCTTTAAATGCAGGGCAGCTTTTTCTAAATATAAGTTATAAGAAAATGGGTAGCAAAAAAATATAAATTTCATATGTCAGTATCTAAACAGTTGCTTGTAAAACAAATGACCTATGTAAAACCTATACTTGATTTATATACTTTTCTAATTGGAAGTATGATTCTGTTATTAGCTATTTAAGATTAAGCCATTGCTTTTCATTTTAAATCACTAAGTGTAGGTATGTACAGAGAAGGTAAATACATCGAAAAATATCATCAAAGACTTTCGATGAATATTTGAACACAAATTTACAGTTTTCAAACATATATCAGGTTTTGTATGGCACTTGAATTTGAATACCACTCATTCCCAATTATACCACAGAAAATTATTACAAATTTTAGTGTTAAATAAGGCGAAAATTACTACTCAAAAATAATCGTAGTCAAACTAAAGGATATGACGAACTCTCTTATATAAATCTAAACAATACATAATATCTCTTTCAAGATAAAAAGAAAAAATTATAATTATGTGCGATTTCTGTTTAAAACTGTAATAAGTGTCATAAGGGTATTTCTTGCCTTAAAAAATAGTTCTGTTCTCTAACAGTTTTGGTATTTCTCTAAGTCCCATAATTTTTTAAGCCCAAGCATTCATGAGAATACTAATATGGAGTCTAAACTCATTTCTGTTGAAAATCCAGAGATTTTTTTTTGTCTCATGTGGCAATTTAAAAGCATTATCTTCTAAAATGGAAGTCGACTTCAAGCTATCAAAAACGCATTAGCTGATGAAAAATTCTTTTAGGTCATAAAAAAGAATGGTAAATCTTTTTGAATTTTTTTTCTGTGTCAATATCTCGTTTTATAAAGTTACTATAATGGAAATATTCTGTTTTCTAAATTTACTCAGAAATTCAGGGCGGAAAATATTGTCCAATTCTTTATATTTGAAAATTTACGATGTAGGAGGAAAACTTTGTTATTTTTATTTGCTTATTAAATGAAAAGTAAATAAAAATAAAACACACATTTAATCTGAGTTAAAGTTAATAAAATAACGCATATTTATTAAAAAATGAAAAATAATTTTTTTTATTGTTTTTAAAGCATGTTTTCACTGCCTCTTTCTATCGATTTGCTCTGTTTTTACAGTATTTTACTATCAGACAATAAAAATTATCTGTATCATTAATCTTTGTTATCGAAATTTTTATCAATACAAATCATAATTTTATGATGGTTTTACCAAAATAAATCATCATTCTGAACAAATAACATTATTCTCTTAGCGGTTTATCAACAATAACTTAAATTTTATGCCACTCTTAATAAGAAGATTTAATGATA
The DNA here is from genome assembly GCA_963932465.1 of Maratus speciosus. Lineage (NCBI taxonomy): Eukaryota > Metazoa > Arthropoda > Arachnida > Araneae > Salticidae > Maratus > Maratus speciosus. Next base: position 400,308,364 of record OZ010796.1, on the reverse strand, counting down.
GTTTAAAATAAATAAATTTCGAATGTTACATGCTCAAGAATTTCCTTATTTTCTTCCTCTTCATGAAATTAATTTTTGCTTCGTCAGGTTCTTTTATGAAATTCTCATCTTTGAAGAGAAGTTACGCACGTTCTGTGATTTTATTAATTAATGATGTAAAATATTTTGGCAACATAATGATGAAAACTTGGGTTTTTGTAAAGATTTTAACTTTGTATAATTCAAAGAGCTTTAATTATATGATGTTAAAAATGATTATGATAATGTGTAATGAGTGTATTAATTAATAGCAATGTGTAAAAATCGCCTTTTAAACAACAAAATAGCCTTGCTTTTTACTATTTTTGATATTTCTTTAAGCCCAAGGAATGATCAGAATATTAATTCCGAGCTCCAAATTCATTACAGATAAAATGCAGTGTTTTTCTTTGGTCTAAAGCGACAAAATTAAAAGCATTATATTCTGAAATAGAAGACAACTTCAAATAATCAAAAAGCATTAATTTATATCATAAAAGAGTTATAAAAACTTTTAATTATATTTTTGCCATCAATTTATGCTTTACAGAACTACTGTAGTAGAAATATCCTGTATTGTAAAATCACCCAGGGAAACTCAGAGCAGAAAAGTATTATCTAAATCTGTTCTTTCTGCTTTGGTTAAAACGTATTTTTTTACGTTTTTATTTTAAGAAAAGATAAAGTAAACCAAAAATAAAGAATAAATTTTTTTCTGATATAATGTTGATCGTATTACGCGTTTTTAAAGAAAAAAATGTTAGCTGACTGTCAGTAAAACGTATTTTCATAGTCACTTTATATCGATTTATTTTTATTTTCCAAAATTCTGTTTTGCACAAAAATAAAATAAAAGAAAGAAAGAAAAAATAAAAATAAATAAATTCCTTTTACATTAGTTGCAACAGTTTATTCTTAATAAATTACTTGATGTTCAAGATTTTATAAAAATAAATGATTATTTTATGATGCTTTTACGAAAATAAATCATATTTCCGTCTTTCAGAATAAAAAACTTTTATCCCTTAACGGTTTTTCAACGATAACTCAAATTACAAGCCACTATTAATGGGAAGCAATAATGGTAGTTTAAAATGAAAAATTTCAAATGCTATCTGCTCCAGAAACTTCGTATTTATTTTCATGTTCACGAAATTCATTATTTATGCATTGTCAGATTCTTTTATCAAATTCTCATCTTTGAAGAGAAGTGGCACGCGTCTCTTGTTTTTAATAATTAATAATGTAAAATATTCTGGCAGGGTAATGATTTAAAGTTGGGTTATTGTAAACAACGTATCGTTTTTATATCGCTATTTATTTTTGCAAGGATAGCGCGGTATATTTATTTATTTACTTATTTTTACAAGAAATACTATAATTGTTTCTTTTTTATTTCTTTAAATATTTGTATCTCCTTCGTTATTCTATTTATGCTTTATTCTATATTTATTCCATAGAAATATAACATTTAAATCGAGTGATATTTTGATTACGGAAAAAAATGAAATTTATCCCAGTAATAAAAACACTGCTTGTGTAACTTTTCAGGTAGGATAAAACATACCTGGTCAAGCATTGCTTCTATGGTACAAGTAAAACTTTCTCGCCTCGTAATCAGGGCATAGGCTTTTTTTTTTTTAACTAAATGGTTTCACAGCAGCGCGAGTATCGTTAAGGGTGTTCTCAAATCCAAAAGGGTAACTCTCTGACATAAGTTTTAATTTATTTTTGTTCGGAAATGCATGAAAGTAGCAGGTGTTGTTGTTCAGAAACTATGTAACCGAGCTATTTTTTCCGTTTTTTTTTTTTTTTTTTTTTCCAAACGCAATAGATCTTTCAGAAAAGAGTGTCAAAGTTGACGTTTTGAACCGAAGTTCCGGAAGAAAGCAGAAAAACCAGTCGTGAAGGGCGAAAACCGTGTTTGTCACGTGATCAAAAAAGCTTATATCTCAATAGGTAATTGATTGTGCAAAAAATGAAAAAAAAAACAGTTCAATTTCAAATCGCTTCCTTGGCCAGGCTTTCCAATTTTATATCTTTCCGCTAAAAACTGAATTTGTAAATGTGTAAAAACGTTTTGCACTTGTTAATCAGAGCAGTTAAGAACAGCCTTGAGAACAACAATATAGCTCTGTCAATTCACTGTCATGATTTTTGGACTAATCTCGTTTTTCTTTGGAAACCCCTGAATTGATGATTTGTGTTATAAAGAAAGTAAAACTAACAACGAATCTTCCTATAAATGGGATTTTTTTCTTGATATCAAGAATTTTGAAAGGAATATTAGCGATTTGATTTTTTCTGAAGATCTCACACTACATGCGAAAGGCGCACAAAAAACGACATTTGAAATGAAATTATGATGTCTTTGCTTACCTACACTAATAAAATCTTCCAATTGAATGAATAAAAGTTCATGCTTCTTCTTAAAAATTTGATGTGTGACTCTTATCCCTATGATGAGTGACTTTAACGATATTTACAAATTTTTAGTCTACTCTAAACATCGTAATTTTTGCTCTCACAAAATTTCAAATAACTCATTGTGTATAACTTTTTATACCAAACAAATAATAATCTTTCATAAAATTATTAGTCGCGAAATATCAATAATTGTTTCAGTGGCTCTCGAAGTATCGTTTAAATTCCTTTAAAAATCCACAGGTTTTATATGCTATATGGTGAAATAAATCTTTTGTGCACTGTAAAAAAAATACGACCAGTTTTCCTGTAGGAATCGGAAAAATAGTTGTCCTTATCGCATCGGAAAAATTTCCGACCCAGCTCGGAATAAAATCCGTAAAATCGAAATAAAATCCGTAAAATATCGTTTTACTGACTATTTACTTGTTTTTATAGATTTTATTCCGAGCTGGTCGGAAAATTTTTCGGTACGATAAGGGCAACTATTTTTCCGATTCCTACAGGAAAACTTGTCGGATTTTTTCTTTTTACAGTGTGTTGTTATGGTATTATATTAGTAATATAGAGAGACATTGAATGACAATTGAATGGAAATTTTCAAACTCTGCTTTTTTATACTTATCCAAATTTTCAAGATCTCTTTCAGCTGTCTTCTTTATTTCTCTTTAAAACTCTTTAAAACAGTCGCAAGTTTTATGGTCTACATAGCAAGAAAATATTTCATGTTCCTATGTAATTGTATTTGTAATATGAATGATAAGAATGTTATAATTATTGAGTATCATAATTACTTAGATGCTATTATGTAATTGTATAATAATACGAATCATAATAGTTTTATTAGAAGTATTATTGAAAATATCTTGTCTATTTTTACTCGCTTCATTTCGACAAACAATGATCTTCATTCCTATTACCTGCTCTTTCCTTCACAGATCTTAAGTCTTAGTAGTAATAGTATAATTACTGAGCAAGTAAAGTATATTCATGAATTTGTAATGTTTTATATTACAAATTTCTGATATTTATTGTCTTTAAAATGCTTAACTAAAGCCTTTTACTTGCCATTAAGAACAGTGAAGTATCAATTATTGAGAAACATTTATAGCAATTTTTGTCTCTGCATCTCAATTACGATTTCAGTTAAATATCAAACATACCTTGTTACACCTTCTTGATATTGTCCAATAGGCAATACCATGTACATTTGGCAAACAATAATGTAAAATTAACTACAGCTTCTCAAATTATTTTCTTTTTTAATGGTATATGACCTTCAATTATCCTTATTCTGGTCTTTTAAACTTTGCTAAACTTATTTGAAATAGAAAATTTAAATTACGCATATTCACATAAGATGATTTTAAGGAATTATGATTAATTAAAAATTGGCTATTGTCAGTGATAAGATATATGAAATTAGAAATGTAAATATGTAAGATAAAGAAAACACGGGCTATATTACATATGCAGTTGACATTAACCCTTAAATGCCTGATTTTTCAAAAATCATTATAGTAATGTTGTTCGGCTTTCATTTTTTAAATAAATCATGGGAAAAATACTTTAAAAAATCATATTTTGTTTTAAGTATAGTTTACGGCTAAAAAACAGTTTGTTACTAATCGGCAATACCGGTGTTTAATTGAAAAAATAATTTCCCTTTATAAAATTCTATAATATTAAACACACAAGAATTTTAGGAACTATAATAAGAAATAAATTTTACTTGCTCACTGCTGGTCAAAATAGGGTATTTCGCAAGCTCCCAAACAAAACAAACAGAACAAGTAGCAACAATTGAAAAAATAAATCTATCTTTATTCTTAAACAGCACAAGTGTTGTCATCTACACTGTAAAAAAAAATTTGTATGGTTACTAAGAATTTTGTAGGAAACTGGGATTCCTAGAACTTTTTATGTAATCACAACATAAGATAATCATGTAAAATTACAGAAGTGTCTTCAGTAACTGTTACTAAATATTGCTTAGTAAACGTACTAGTGATTTTTTAGGGAGTTTCCCCAAAACACTCTTGTAAATTTACCAAATATTGTTTAGTGAGGTTACTAATGCTTGTTTAGGGAATTTACTAAATAAGTTTTAGTAAATTTATCGGTGAATATGTTGTAAACGTACTATCCATTTTTAGGGCGTTTTCTAAAAATTTTTTTGTAAATTTACTAAATATTGTTCTGTAAATTTCTAACGGTTTTTCAAGGGAGTTTCTCTAATTAGTTTTTGTAAATTTACTAAATGTTTCTTAGTAAACTTACTAGCGATGTTTTAGGGAGTTTACTAAAAATTTTTTTGTAAATTTACTAAATATTGTTCTGTAAATTTCTAACGGTTTTTCAAGGGAGTTTCTCTAATTAGTTTTTGTAAATTTACTAAATGTTTCTTAGTAAACTTACTAGCGATGTTTTAGGGAGTTTACTAAAGAATTTGTGGTAATTTTTCCAAAGATAGTTTAGTAAACGTACTAAGGATATTTTAGAGAGTTTTCCAAAGAATTCCTTGTAAGTTTACTAAATATTGTTCAGTAAACTTACTAACGATTTTTTAGGGAGTTTACTAAAGAATTTTTCGTAAATTTACTTAGGATTATTTAGTCAAGGTACTAACGACTTTTTTCGGTAGTTTCCTAAAGAATACTTTGTGAATTTTCTAATGATTTTTTAGTACACTTACAAAGGAATTTTTAGTACATTGACTATGAAATTTTTTTGTAAATTTGCGAAGGATTTCATAGTACATTTACTATGAATTTTTTTAGTATTGCACCCAAAACTTTACATATACTTCAGCAAAAAATGTTTGGTAACTTTATTAAAGTAATGTCAGAAAAATTACCAATGATTTTTTAGTGTTGTATCTAAAACAGTTTTTGTATTCTCGCCAGAAAGTTTTTTGTAATCGGGCAAGAGATTTGCAGTAAAGTCAAAATTCTTCGATCAAAATAAGTAATATGACCTGACGTGGTTTTCAGTATTACCACAGCAATTGCCAGAAATATTTGTATGTTATGCATTAAAAAACTGACTGAAGCTTCACTGTAGATATTCAAATAGGTACAAAATATTAAATTACATAAGTTCCATATTAAATTAGCATTATAACAACAGCAGTAAATAAGCAGATAAGCAGAATCGGATCTTACGGTTATTAGTTAAATTAAAAAAGCGAATAGAAACAATAATGAATGTAAAGTATCATTACTAAGTTTATAAAGTATGCCTAATTTTTTTTTTTTTTTAAATGTTATCGATACACTGTTAAAAATAAAGTGTGATGTTTCACCAAGAAAATGGTGAAAAGTCGCTGAAATTTAGCTGCAACCAAGATATTGGCGATAAGTTTTACCAGTTTATTGGTGCTTTCTCAAATACCATTATATTAGTGAAATGTTAAACAATGATTCAGGTTTTTTATAAATCCAATTTTCTGGTGAAAGGTTGAACCATAAATCAGGATTTTTTTTAAATCCAATTTTCTGATAAAAGGTTTAACCATAAATCAAGTTTTTCTTTTTAAATGCAATTTTCTGGTAACAGTTTGAACCATAATTTAGTTTTTTTTTAATCAGTTTTTCTGGTAAAAGGTTGAACCACGAAACAGGATTGTTTTTAAATCCAATTTTCTGGTGAAAGGTTAAATCATAATTCAAGGTTTTCTCTATTCCAATTTTTTGCTAAAAGTTTGAATCACGATTCAGGATTTTCTCTAGTCCAATTTTTTGCTAAAAGTTTGAATCACGATTCAGGATTTTCTCTAGTCCAATTTTTTGCTAAAAGTTTGAATCACGATTCAGGATTTTCTCTCATCTTTATGTGGTATGGTTACACCGGATTGTAGCTTTCTTCCCCCCCCCCCTCACTTTGGGTTTTCAATTTATCATTTTGTGGTGTAATAAACCAAATTTCAGATTATGCGAGATTATCTTGCAGTAGGAAAGCTTACTTTTTTTTTTTTTTTCATTAAACCGAAAATTATTTAAGTTTTAATTATTGATTCTATTGTCTTTGAAATATATTTAAAAAACAAATGTAAACCAATTTGATCCAATTTCACAAAATAATTGCATTATTTTCACCACAAATATTACCTTTCTGTCCTTTTACATTTTGGAATATTTCTTCGCACTCAGTTACACTTATAGTCCATTTAGTGTTTGCTTATTCACAAAGAAAATATAAAAAAAAATTTCTTTAGATTTAAATATATACCCTGTTTTTATTATTGTTTTAATTTAAACAATGGCTGAATAAATTTCTTCAACCAGTATTAATTTTTGCACGAGTTTGAAAAGGTTTTTTGCATAATGCACTTAGCTGCTACTTTCATGATCTGTTTTTTTTTTTCTTTAATTCTTGTGAATCTATAGATGCTGAAATTTTCATATTATACAGTTTTCAAATTTTTACCTTCTTTTCACAAAACAAAAAATAAAATAGAAATATTTTTAAAATTTATATTGCAACACAGCTCAATTATGCAAAATTAATTGATTTGAATATAAATCAACAACAAAAAAAGTTTAGTATTTGTTTCTGTTTATCATTCAATAATGAATATAACACATTTGAATAAATAAAGCACAAACATAACGAATACATAATCAAAGTATATGCGTAAATACTGAAATAATCAGCATTAAAAAGGCAGCTATAAGTAGCAGAATCCGTTTAACCTCTAATATCAGCTAATACAAAATATTACTTTAAACTTCAAAGCTTTTTTAAAATACACAATGTATTTCTATAGTATATTAAATACTTACTTTGAAAGGTTAATTTAATAACAGCAGTGTCCCCACCAAGCGACTAATTATTCTAACATATATAAGTATTTTTTCAGTATTCCTAATTGATAATCTATGACGACGATTTATTTATTTTTTAACAGTACTCGTAAAAAAGGAAAATATTCACCAGCAGCAGCCTTGCAATAGCTGAAAAAGAAATGGTTACAGACACTATTAAATAGCAACACATTTAAGTTGGTTTGCGGTATGCCGCTCCATTTATTGAAAATACAAATTATATAATCATTAAATTATATGTATAGTATGTCAGACTAATATTTACTGTAATATAATATCATTTCACATAGAGTTTCTCTCAGACAGTTTTAGGAGGGTGCTGCACCCTCTCTGACTATTCAGGTCATCAAATATAAAGAATTCTTGAAGCTTAGCATGTTCTGAATCAGGATTTCAAGTCAGGAATAGATCCAAGCATCAGGTTAATTTATCCACCTATTTTAAATGAAAGAGTAAATATTTTAAGACATAAAATATTTCTTGTGCAGACATAACAATAATCAAATTTCACACAGGGGAATTAATCAAAAAATTAAACAGTATATCAATTCAAATCTCTTTTACAAGGAAATCTTCAGCATTTAAAAAATCAGTGTTCGAAATCATTGGTGGTCCGCTGGTCCGAGAACAACAAAAATTCATTCGGACCACTAATTTGAAAATTTTAGTGGTCAGCAGGAACAGTAACTCCCCCCTACCACTCTCTTACAGGGTCACAGGTAAACTTAAATTTTCCCGTCTCAGAGAAAACGGCAACCAAACACAAATCACAGAATTTTATTTATTTTAAAAAATAAATAAAACTGCATTGAACTTTAGTCAATTGAAATATTGGAATTAAAATATCTAAATTAATAATTTTATAGTTTTTCTTTATGTGCTGTTTATTTAATTTTTAGTTATAATTTTATATTTTATTAGGCTGAAAATTTTGGATAACTGCAAAGAAAGTTTGTAAGAAAAAGCTGCAAAATTCTCCATTTGTTAGGTAGAAGGAAAATATTGTGAAATTCTTAAATCAAATGTGGAAAAATATTTCAAAAAGCGTCAATTGGTTGTTGAGGGAAAAAAATCGTCAATCAATCGTGATTAACAAAAACTAATGCTTGCCATTTGGCTGCAATAGGGTGTTAACGATTTTAATCAACGATTAAATCATGATTTTAATCAACTGATTTTTTTTTAGAAAATTTGTGATTTTCATCGATGATTTTTATGGTCTATTTCAATGGCCTGTAGGGAAAAATCATTTGTAGTATATTGGAATGATATTACACTATTTCAAACATATGGAAATTGATACACATCACTGAAATGTACAAAAAGATGCTTACTATAGAACATGATGAGCATAGCATTAATTTAATCGTTTATTTATGTGGGGGGGGGGGACAAAAGGATTCGCTTATAGTACTGTAATTAGATTCAATTACTCTTAAAAAATTGTTTTATTTGATTCCAGATTTTACGCGTATAACCACTATTTTTCAGCATAATTAATATTCCTGAGTACTACATCTAATTCTTTCCTTTCCTGATAATATTTAAAAATTTTTACTGATCTTTTGCTTATAGAATTAAGAGTAGTGACGCCATATTTTAAACTCTGTCATGTTGGGGTAAAACCGGGTACTTAAGAGTGGGTCAAAACTGGGTATTCCCGATTTTGTCCGACACTCATAGAATGTTTTTTAGTATAGTTAATAAATTAGCATGGAATTTTAAATTGCATTCTTAATGCTGTAAAGTTATAATACAATTCTAAATATATCTAGTTATAATGAAAAAAACTAATTTTGATTTTGTTTTATATTAAAAAGTGGGTCTAATTTTTAACTTACATTTATGAAATTAAATAATTTGCAATTATTAATGAACAAAATAATGGTACTAATTAAGCATAATTTTATATTATGCCTATTACATTTTAATAAATAACTTTCTAATCTGAGGTGTAATAACTTGCGTTATAGGTCCACTTAAAATGCAAAAATATTTCGTGACTTGTTTCTCTAAATAAAATAATCTGCCCAAATTGACAAATAATCCATAAAATCTCAATCCTATATAACTAGGCTATATAATCTATAACAGGATTTTTTTTTATCAAATATTAAACAGGCAAGAAAAAAACCTCTTGATGAATGAAACTTTCCCAGACTCATTTGCTGTATATAATAGGAGTGGATGGATTACGAAATTAGGTCTTTATTTTATTTGGTTAAAAGATTTTTCCAATCCTTGTCCTGAAAAGCCCGTTCTTTAAATCCTTAACAGGTGTTCAATTCATATAAAAGAATCCTGTTAATCTAGTAAGAGAAAGCAATGTATTTATATATGATTCTTTCCTTACGCAACGCATCGATTTCAACCCCTTGATGTGTCATTCATGCATCTCTAAGCTCATACTAAGAACAAGAGGTGAAGAAGTGGTTATTTTTCAACTCTGCGCGATCTGTAACAATTTACCAAATTAGAAAATTATTTAAAACTGCATTTTCGAGAGCAGCAATTGTAAATACTGCAATCAGAAGGTTCGAGAAAACAGGGAGTTTTTCCTACAACAATGTTTTTCCAGACCATCTTTTTGCTCCTTCGGAAGTGAGAGAGAAACCCATGAAAGTCATGATAACACACCTAGGTCTATGCAACCCCAGGTTTGCATAGCTGCAGAAATAAATATTTCTGAAACATCACAGGATAATGGAGCTCAACCTTCCGAACATAAACGAGTTGACAACATCCAGCGTCTTTCACGTCGAGCTGCTTCCAGATGCAGCAGTTAACATCACAGTCACAGACGTCATCACTCATTCAAAATTTTACATCTACAGAATACATTAGTAAAATTATCCACTCGACATCTTCAGACTATATAGCCTAGCAATCTGTATTTCCAATTTCGCCTAAAAAGTTATTATCCCCTTCTAAGGAAGGCTTTAGAATTGAGTAAAGAAAGGGAAAAACTTATTTTGATTTCTTCTCCCTATAAATTACAGGTCGAAACAGATATTAAGGAGAAAAAAGCCAAACAAACTGCAAGACGGAAAAAGAAGTTTCTTTAAAAAAAAAAGATTGCGGAAACATCTTCAGAAGAAGAGGAATGAAACCTGTATGTTTTGCTATGAACTTTACTCAAATTCTAAATCCAAATACGATGTTTGAAATGCCACGGATAGGCACACGAAGCATGTAGTATATCAGAAGAATATGATGATAAATTCATCTGTGATTTTTGAAGCTAAAAGAACTCTTAAACGTACAGTGTAAAGTAAGCAGGCCTATACAACGTAGAAAATTTTCCAACGAATTATTTTTTTTTACACATGGAAGAACACATGTGCAATTTCGTTTTGTTAAAAATAATAAAAATGTATTTTTTACTATATTAAGCAAGACCTTTTTGACCAAAATGAGTTTTCCAGTAGTTTTAAATGGATACCCAGTTTTACCCAACCAGCGAGGTAAAATCGGATTTTTGCATACGTTTGAAAAAAGCTATTTTTTTATATAAACAATTATATATATATATTGTTTGAAAAGAATGTTTTATTATAGCCAAGGATTCATTTTACATTAAAAACAGTGTTCAAAGTTTGTTTTCCCATTTCACAGCATTTGAGACTAACAAACTTATATGGTACCCAATTTTGCCCCACCTTCCCCTATATATATTTATTTATTTAAAGGATGCTGTAGAAGAAAATAGCATGAAACATTTATTAGATCTTTTCTACATCTGTTTCTACTAAAATTTTTGGTAACATGCCTTTTATCTTTTAAAATAAGCAATTTTTCTATTCGCATACACATTACGGTAGTTATCGCGATATATCACCAATATTAACACGTTGATACATTCCGATATTAAATTTACGATATTCTCCCCACCTAGCAGTTAAACTTTTGAAAAAAAAGATGAAAAAAGGTTTTCCGAAAACTTGTAGCAATTTATTGCAGGATGATATTTTAGAAGTATCGGCAAATATATATATATATATATATGCTCTAAAAGTTAAAATCTTCTAACTGAGAGTTTTAACTCTTTCAAATACATTGGTGAGCGTAGGTCACTTCGCGCCTCACAAAGAACTATATTTTTCTACCATAAAACTAACTAAACGTCCGTATTTTAACACAATCTTTTTTAGAGCAACTCACCAAGCCAGATTTACATTTACTTACGAAAATTTCGAAACATTCGGACAAATATAAATATTTTTTACTAAATAAAATGTGCAAAAACTTCGTCAAAATTAGCAAAAACCTCAGTTACATCGTGGTAAAAATCTTACCAGCCTTTTTCCCACTAAATATTAATATTTTTTCCCTCGGGCTACGAAAACATTATGTTTTTAACATCTAAAAATTTCAAAGAGTTTGGATGATAACGGCAAACTAAGAATTTAAAATTCTGGAAGAACCTTGTCCCTCCCCCACCTCCCTTTCCAAGCATATTTCAAAATTACACCTAAGACTCCAAAAATCAAATTATGCAAAATATTAATACCAAATAATAACAATACCAAAAAGCATATACATTCAATTCTGTTTGAAATACTGCAATACATTTAAAAAAAATACAAAAATAATCTTTAAAAAAAAATCATTGTCCGAAGTCACTTTTCTGTTTTTCTGCGCATTTTACTGTACGACTCACATTACGTATATATTATTTTAAAATACACGATGTTATACAGTAGCTTTGAAATGATCGAGTATTCATTTGATTCAGATATAAATGGATTTAAGGGTGAAAAAAATTAGTTTGAAAAGAAAAAAAACCCACCAAGATTTTGATATGAAAATAAAATCTATATCTATATTATAAAAAACAAATATATCTGTGCGTAACGCTGACGTCATTTTGCAAATGGCAGCACTTTGAAATCTGGAATGAAATTTAGGTTTTGCAATTTCCGTGTTCAGCTCGTCGTCAGCTTAAAATTCCGAGTAAAATGAGAACTACATTTAACAATTTTGTTGAACATTGTCACAATTCTATTTCAAAGACCCGTGATCGGGGGATGTAACTCGCAATTAAGTGGGTGGGAAACTGGAAATTGTTTTAATCCCTTCCGTTTAGGTCTAAAATGAAAGTACTAAGTTTTATCCCACGTACTAGGCGAACATTAGAAAATATGTACATATTTATAGTCAAAAAACACTTTTTTAAAATTATCTTAACAATATCTCAGAACAATTCTTTTGAAAAACATTGTTAATACAAATGTCGTTGAATTTGAAATTCTGAATAAAATGAGTACCCATATTAATAATTTTGCTGAACATTAGGGTTGCAATTCTATTTCTAAATTTTGTCTTAACCGCGCTAATCAAGAGGGAGACAGAGTTATCAATCCGCCCTGCCTCCGTTTATTACATACATGCATTTTCTTTAAGTTGTTGAGGCCCTCGCGATGTTTCTGTAATTATATTAATGCTTTATTTTGTATATTTTGAGGATTATAATTTAGTAGTTATCAGGAAAGAGGTACATAATTGACAGCCGTTTTACATGCCATTTCTCAACTGATATCGTCAACCTTAAACCTTAGTTTAAAAAAAATAAATAAATAAATAAAAAGTAAAGCTTATAATACTTTTTTTCAATATTCCTTAGGTTTTAAAATTTTATGAATTTAACTTAAGATGCTCGTATACTAGTCGAAAATAATTTTTATTAAAACCATCTTAGTCCTTTTCGTTAAATATCGCAGTTTAAAATCGTGCTATTGGTTGACCTATAATTCCTCTAGCGACAATAATCCTGCACACTCATTTGTTCCCTCGCTCCTCCCCACTATTTTCGACCTCCTTAAATGTGATGCATACGCACTGTTATTCGCTATATATGTCAAATTAAATACGACGCATAATTGAAATACAATCAGAGATCATAGACAATATTTCCCATCATTTACAAATCATTTTTGAAATATGCTAAAAATCTTGAAATAATGCACTTTAAGTTATCTATTTGTTTGTAGCGACAAAGTCGCACCTAGTAGGGCGGGAAAACTTAGTACGTTTATTTTTGACCTATGTCGAAGGGATTAAAACAATTTCCAGCTTTCCCGTATTTAATTCCGAATTCGGCCTTTTTTTTCATTTCCTACCACTGGGCTATAATCCGTAATCAAGAGTTTAAGCCATAACTCTGAAAATATCCAAAATAAACCCCAAAATAATTAAAATCCTCAAATAGTACCTCAATAAATTAAAATGTATATAGGGGAGTTGGGGGCACATGTGAACAGTTCGCATAAATATAGCTTTTTCTCATGACAGGACTAATTTCTATAAACCAAACCTACTCAATACAGTAAATAGAACTTTCTTTTATACATGGTATTTTTTTAAAAATAACCTGTATAGTTCTTACATTTTTTAATAGTTTTAAAAATTCGAAAAATTGTTCACATGTGCCCCATCAGCGGGGTAGTTGTGAACACACGTGGGGTACATGTGAACACAAGGAAAAATATCCTTTGACATGCTTTTTATTCTGTTATTCATTTGTCATCGTAATGATTAGTTAATTACCTGTGAAATTCGCCATAAAAAAGTATATATATATATATACACACACATTTCTCTAGTTTCTGGGTGATATGTTTAAGCAAAAGATTATAAAATGAAAATAAGTAGATTTTGGGGGTGGAAGCTTAGATGATTCATTAAGTATTGCTGAAATAAAATAAAAAAATACAGAAGCAATTTTAAAAAAGAAATTAAAACAAATTTTGCTTAGGGGTTTTCGTTTGGGAAAATTTTTGGGGAGGGGGCGTTTACATACTATTTATCTCAAATCTGCCGAAATACGAAAGATTCCCACTGCTGTATTTGCCTTATTTACTTGTAAATTATAGATAAAGAAGGGGTTTTTAATGATTTTAAAAAAATCTCGACTATAACCCCCCCCCCCTCCCCTAACTTCTTTTCCTTTTGAAAGAGAGAGCGGTTACAATAGGGATTTTACGGTAGTTATCAGTTTAAAAATTTTACTTTCTTAAAATATTACTCATATGTATCTCCATTCAAAGCGTCATATACATAACTGTTTTAGATATGGAAGTAAGCCATCATTGCAAGTTTAGAATAAATGTAATACAAAAATTTGCAAAGTTGTTCAGGGTAATATTTTGTATTAACAATGCATAAAAAATATTGTTGTAAACTGTTTAGTAAAATAATATATTACACTTACTGGATTTTAGAAAACATTGAATATATTTAAAGTACAATTGAATGTAAACGAGCTTGTTGCTCTTTATGTATTTGCTGAAAGATGTATTTGATGAAGTTTCAATGCAAAATCAACTTTGTGTGAGGAAAATGGTCTTCTATTTCAGGAAAATTATAGGTAATGGAACGGACATTATTTATCATTAAGTTAACTGAAAAGAACAGAATCACAGAATGATTATTGGGGCACTTAAGTAGGGGAGACCGGGGGAATGGCGACACCTTAAGGGAATTTAAATTTTTTCACCTCGAAAAAATGTTTATTTTTTAATAGTAAAAATTCTAAAGCTGAATCATGATCTTTAGTACCTGTATAAATTTAACCGTAATCATAACTGTAAAGTAAGCATATATAAAAAAATATTTTTTAAACCTCTGCACAGTGGCGGGATTACCCAAGACACTGGGGTAATTCCGCCACTGTACCGGGGTAATGCCGCCACTCTTTAATGACCTAGTACATGCATCAAATGGATACTAGGAAACACACAACCTACTGAAAATAGTTAGAAAGTAATGTAATTGAGCAGAATAATGGTTAAGCTTACAATTTACTTCCTATTGCAAAAGTCACTCTGCTGAATCGGCTCCACTACATTGAAATGAGGCCATTTCTCACCCGATTTGCATGGCGGCGGCATTACCCCGAGAGGACAATATGGCGGAAATCCCCAAGCAAAGCCGAAACAAGAACCGAACTTGTTCAACACATTGCATCAAAATGTCGGCGAATGCATGTAGATTAAGGGTCATATTATCTTAAATACCTAATGTTACAATAAAAGGTGCTTATCTCTACTCATTTGAAGCTCCAAAATAATAAGCAACTAGATGAAAACTACATTTTTCACCAGAACAGACGAACGACGTACAGCAAAGTCACTCCCACTTTAGGCACTGTTTATATTGTTGGCCGCTATAGTGCAGGCACATTTACTGTATCAAACTGCCTTTAGTTTTTAAACTAGGTGGGGTGGCGGCATAACCCGGGTTGGCGACATTCCCCCGGTCTCCCCTACTGTTCATATCTGCCCCAACTTGTCTGTTCACAAGTGCCCCACATTGCTGCTTCTGTTAAATTGATAAATTATTAACATTTCTCAAATTTAGAAGAAAAAGAACTGTATTAAAAATATTTATTAATATTCATAGTGCATGTTA
The DNA here is from genome assembly GCA_963932465.1 of Maratus speciosus. NCBI lineage: Eukaryota > Metazoa > Arthropoda > Arachnida > Araneae > Salticidae > Maratus > Maratus speciosus. The sequence continues at coordinate 400,292,687 of OZ010796.1, read as the reverse complement.
AAACACTTAAATTCAAATAAATGAATAAATAAATAAATTTAAACGCTTATGAACTCGGAACAAAGATTTGACTTTTGAGATCTAAAAACAGTGTTTTGGCTACAGAGGACAAACAAAAGGTCAAAAAGCTTCAAAAAATTTTTACCGTATGTCTACAGGTGTTGTCATCTTTAGTAGTTTTTTTCAAATAAAAAAAACTTACAATAACCATTGAAAAGTTGCGATGTTCACATCTGCCCCCTGTTCACATGTGCCCCCATCTCCCCTATAAATTAGAAACAGGGTAAACTGATAACCACGTCTGTTCTGGCTTCAATCACTTGATTAACGAATTAGGCAAAACTTTGCAATATAATTGTAAAAATTCAACAAAAATAATAAGTACACATTTCAATCAGAATTTTAACCTCTACAACATCTGTATTGACAATGTTTTTAATAGAGTTAGTTTTATTTTAGATATTGTTATGGTAATTAATAAAAATGTGTTTTTTGACTATAAATCTGTACATTTCTTCAACCACTCACCTAGTAAGAGGGGGAAAACTTAGTACATTCATTCTAGACTTAAAGTAAAGGGATTAAAACAATTTCCAGCTTTCCCCTAATTAATTCCGAATGCGGCCCTTTTTTCCTCCCCTACCATTGGTCTATAAAGAGTTTTAAAGACTTTAAAATTCTATGCGCTCTAAGTTTTTTTTTAAGGGGGGGGGGGGGGATGCCAATTTCGAGTGGGAAGGAAAATCTTGATTATTTATTGTGACAATAAAATGACACAGAACATATATATATATATATATTATATATATATATATTTTAATTTAAGCAGTTTTAAAGAGTTTTGAATCTTTAAGTATTATTACTGTGACAGGTGAAGAAAACGGGGAAACGAAATTTTGAAGGTGAAATTCAGATAAAATTTTAATGAAATGGATATGATGGAATGAATAGTTAATGAAATTCAGGACTGATTATTTATTCACTTAAAGTAACAAATACAGTAGAGCAATTTTTTTAACCTGTAACTGATGTCAAAGAAATTATCACATAACTAGTGTGAAGCGGTCTGTGAGACCGCTCCAACGAAAGATGAATAAAAGCCGCGATAAACTCATAGGATGTTTTTGTACTAAACTTTTTGCACAGGAGTGTTATAATTAAAATTCACCTATTCAAAAGTCTCTGGTGTTAGTACTAAAGTTTCAAACGAGACAAAATTTCAGTAGTGTTTGTAGATAAACTGAAATTTGCAAGTTAAACTAAGAAAATTGAAAAAAGCAGTGGTCTGTGAGACCGGTAACATCAGTTAAAGGATAAAAAAAAGTTTTAAACAGTTTAAACTTTGGTATTGTGGAGAAGGGAGTAAAAAGGGGAGGTGAAATTTCAGAAGAAAGGTTAGCTATGGAGGTTTTATCTTTATTTTTTAAATAAGAAATGAAAAGAAATGCAGAAGAGTTCCACCACAGATTAAGAAATAATATGACAGTAAAGCACTTTTAAGGACTTAAAAAAAATTTGTATGAAAATAAGCACTTTCAAGCACAAAAAAAATCCTTTTTGAAAAATGCAAGTGCTTTTAAGGACCGTACGAATCCTGATATATGGAAAATTTCCCAACTACAGAGTAGTCCTGCACGGGTCAAGTTGCAAAAGACACAAAACCGAATATTATACTCAAGTCAACCCGCAACTCGACACGAACACTCCAAAAATATTTCCTCGATCCGCAACCTGACCAGAATCAGCCAAAATAATTTTCGGCAACCTGCAACTCAACCCAGACTTATTTCAACCAGAACCCGAAATAAAAGGAAAGGAAATCGTGTTTTATTGATATTATGAAATGTAATATACAATTACATCTCTAATAACAATTTATGTTTTATGTAGGAAAATGGACAAATGTAAATACTTTAATATTCAAACATATGTGGGTATCATGCCCACAAGTATTTGAAGTGAGGACAGCTTGTTAAAAAGCGCCATCGATATTCACCATCATGGTTGATTTCAATGGCGCTTGGTGACAAGTTGTCCACATGGCACACAATCGCATGACACACCTAAGTGATGTACGATAGGTGGGGGCTAAAGTTACGCACTTATCATTAATTTTGATTTTTAATGAACACATTGATCTAAACTTATGTGACGACTGATTAAAATGTTGTATTAAAACCTTAGGCACGTTCCACTATCTAACGACATTCTGTCAAGTTATAATTCCGTGAGAAATTGTAATTTTTAAAAAAACATTGCTCTGAGCATCTTTGCCCCAATGGTTGGGCTAAAAGTACGCAGTGATGAGGCAAAGATACACAGTGCGCATTTTTGTCCCATTACGGCCGGATTTTGCCCCATTTTCACTAAAATGAATGAGTAATGTAAAAGCATTAGTAAATTTCGATAGTATTTAAACTGAAAATTCTAAACTAGACCATGAAAAAAATAGCGGTCTGCGAGATCGCAAATAGCAGTTAACCTCTAACTGTTGTGATAAAAATTGTTTCATAAATACTGTAAACGGTTTCCGAGACCGCTTAATCGTTGATTGAATAAAATGGTTGACTGACTCATAAGAGGCGGTTTCTGCGCTAAACTTTATGCAAAGGGCTATTATAGTAAAATTTCCCGCATTCAGAAGTCTTCAGCTATACTTCTAATTTACCAAACGAATCAAAATTAAACTAACATAACTACTTAAATTGAAAGTTACAAGTTAAACTGTGAAAACTGAATATTACAGCGGTCGGTGAGACCGTTAACAGGAGTTAAGGATTAAGGTTTAAAACAAAAGCGATTCATGAAATAAGAATATTGATTTTTAAAAGGAGGTAGGTAGGTACATACGTTCTATATTTAAAAACTTCTAGAAAAAGGGAAATGTAGTTTACTAACTTATATTAGTTAAGTAGCTATTATATTTTATATAATACAAATTTAGAAATTGTGGAAAGCTTTGCATCTAGCTAAAACGATAGGGCAAAGTCCCGTATCTTAAACATGTGCGTATCTTTGTCCCAAGGATGATGCGTACTTTTATCCTATTCTGCAGTATTTTGCTTAACCGGCTACGCATAAGTATAAACAAATGTGATCGAGGTAAACTGCGGCATTTAGAAGCTAAAAATCTTTCGATCTCCACTAAAATTTTGGATTTGTAAAAATTCCAGGTACTGTTAGCTAAAGAATAAAGTGAAATTTTAAAAATATTAGATCAAAATTCGAAAATTTAACTCCTCATTTTCTTAGCACAAATTGCTACTTTTATCAAAGGTTTAAACAAATGACTAGTACACTTGAAACAAAACTGCCACCTATTGGCCAAGAGAGCAGAAATGTTACTTCATATGAAATCAGCCGGTGCGTATTTTTGCTCCACTCGTATCTTTACCCCTACATACCCTGTATCTCTCTTTGCATGAGAAAGTAAAAACTCGGCATTTTATCGCTCAGAAACTCACGTAAAATGCAAATGTTTATATTTAGGTTTTTTCCAAGTCTAAGATTTTCACAAAAAATTTGAGCAGAACAATTTTTCAGATAAAATAAATACATATTTCAATATGAATGAGTTATTAAATTTACTCCTTAACCTTTAACTGATGTCACAGAAATTGTCACAACTAGTGTGAAGACAACTAGTGTGAAGTTGTCTGTGAGACCGCTTTATTGAAAGATGAATAAAAGGCACGATTAACTCATAGGATGGTGTTTTTGTACTAAACTTTTTGTACAGGACTGTTATAATTAAAATTCACCTATTCAAAAGTGTCTGGTGATGGTACTAAGTTCACAACGGAACAAAATTTCGGTAGTGTTTGTAGTTAAACTGAAAATTGCAAGTATATAAAAAATTGCAAAACTATAAAAATAAAAAAAAAGGTGCGGTCTGAGAGACAGGTAACATCAGTTAAAGGTTAAGAAATAAAAAGTATATAAATAATGTGATAAATTATTTTTATTTAAAGCACAGTTAAGAACGATTTTTTCTTCTCTAGGAATAGGAAAAATATTACCAACATTTCATTTTTCATATACACGCAAACACATGTATAATATTTCTGATAGTTTTAAAACAAATACCCATAATACGTGTGTATAGATAGAGAAATGCCCAATATTCAGAGTTAAAAGCATAGGAGAGAGTATGGAGGAATGGGACACCTTTTACAAAAATAAGAAAAAGAACTTTGACACAAAAACAATATTGCAATTTATAGAATACAAAATGAAATACTTTCTATTGTCCTTGAACAATGTAGAAACATAATTTTCAGAAACAATTTTATAATTAAAGGAATGGAAATATAAGAATGGAAATATAACAAAATTTAACTCATAAAGTAGAAATATTTACTTGCGTCCTAATTTGAAATCATAATCAAGATGGATGCCTTGAACATCTCTGTGGCTGCGTGAATAGTCATTACGTCATCATTGAAGTCCTTTCTCATTGGCTGACAGTTGACACTAAGATATTTCATGTATTTTTACTATGCGAGTGGTAAATATTATACCCGGTTACAGATAAAATTCTAGTAAACATGCAGATTTCTGTAGTTTTACAAAAACTAGTTTTGTAGGATTACAGATTTTTTTTTACAGTGTACATGTTGAAAATCGATTGCATAATATTTTCAGAAAGCATTTTATTGGCAACATTAGGCATTATAGCTTCAATATTATTCTAATAGTATTTTAGAGCCTAAATTGGGTATGTTGCCGAAAAGCAACACCAGGCATTTAAGGGTTAAAGAAATTATAATCCATGCTTGAAACAATATTAATGGCGAAGAACTCCAAAATATTTTCAGAAGTATTATTAGAAAAGTTCAGCAATCTATTGTAAATAGAAGCAACACTTTGAAAATGCTTTGTTAATTGCTTTTGTTAATTGTGCTTCCAGTATTTAAAATTGCATTTGTCTCTTTACATGATTTCTGCTTATGTAATGCTTTGTTATGATGTATTTAAGATGCATTATTTTGCTACGTGCTAATAGATTTTTGATATAGTGAACGCCATGATGAATGTCTTAATAGTCCCTATTTTTACTGATGAAATTGCCGCTTAAATGGTACAGAAAGTAGCATGACTCAGGAGCTTTTTTTTGTCATTATAATTCAGTTATTATTAAAGATACAAGTATGTAGTTATTTGCAATGATTGTGTAAAAGTAAAAGGAAAAATTTCCTAACTGTCCAACTTTGTATAGGGAGGTCTTATACAAAAATAAAATGTGTAACTTTTTGAAAAATGACAGGAATTTAAGTCAACCTTAGTTTGAGTACCTCTTAAATTTAAAATTCCTACTTGTTTACAATGGGTAAAACAAGCATATGTTTTTCTATGTGAACATTGAAAATTAAAAAAATCACATGTGAAGTAATTTTGCAAAAATTATTACTTCATTTAAATTTAACATTTAAATTAATTTTATTCTAACTCAGGGTTCCTACACGTCAGGGAATTTCCCTGACTTTAGATCAGATAAACATCAGTATTTTCTTAGAGAAAAACTCGCTTTTTACAATCGCGCGATTACATAAATCGATTTTTTCTACAAAAAACACTGGTATTTCAGATGAAAGTGTAGGAACACTGTAACTCTTCTTTGAAATTTTATTCTTTAAATTTTTCTCTTTCATATTATTAATAAGGAAAAATATTTCGATTTTATTTCTGATTTTTTGACGTGATAATGAATGATTTCATTAAAATATTACAAACAGTTAAATTAACGAGTTTTTAACACTAATGAATTATATCTGTTCCGTAATCTGAAAGCGGGAGATATAATCAGAAAGGAGAAATCATTTATTAACGTTTGTCAAATTACTCCCTTATTTATGTTTGTTTATTATTATATATGTGGGTAGTTTATTGGGTTATTTTCCATGTTTATTTCACCTTCAAATTAATTAAATTTATAAGAGAGATGTTTTAAAAATTGAATCAAGGAAAATTTTCCTCCATCTTATTACTTTTGTTTCTGTCTCATTTTTTTCACAACAAAGTTTTAGGTTCTCAAACACTATTGTATTCAAATGATAATTAATAATTAAATCAATTAAATCATTTAATTTGCTAGGGTAATCATTTCATTTTGAGGAAGACCAGTAAACCTATATTTGTGTTGATGAATAATATATTTATATATCTATATATATATATATATCTTTATATAGTTAATTCTTACTTTTAATCTTTAAAAAATATTAAGAAATGTTAGTGCATATTTTTATTCAAGATGGAACTTAATTAATGGTTGTTATCTTTAAGAAATCGGTCTTCAAATTTTGGAAAACGAAATACGTTAAATTAAAAAATACATTCACTGAAAATTTCTGATAAAAGTAGCGAATGGGAATAAAGTAAAAAAAAAAAAAAAAAAAAAAAAAAAACTAATCTAGTAAAAGACTAAAATTTCATAATTTTATCCATAAATTTCAATGTTAGATTCAATACATCCATTACTATTGTACTATCGGAACTTCTTTAATCATCTAAAGTCTTTTATTAGAGTTTTTATGATTCTTTTTATTTATCGGCAGAGAAAATTATGTCCTTTATTTACGATGTTATTTCTATGTCTCTTCTCTCACGGATATTTAATGCAAATGCAGACTATGTTGCTGAAAAAACAATATTTTCTTCAGTTCATGCCTTAAGGGATTAGAGTTTGACAAGAAGACACGCACGCATTACATAATCGATAACTTTGTTAGCTGCATAGCAAGATTATGTTTTTATGTAGGGGAATTGTATCATCATAATATTTCTCCACGCGTAAAGTATCATAACATGTGACTGTAAATAAATATGATTCTCACACATACGGCTCCCGCACATATGCATTACATACGTATATATGCATAATAAGTGAATACACGTGTGCGTATTATACTATTATATATATATATATATATATATATATGCAATAGCGCTCAAAAGTATTTTGACAAAGATAATAATTGACTAAAATAAAAGCAATAATAAAATACAAAAATCAATCATTTATTTTATTTAACCATATTCGATGTTTTACAGAATTTTAGCAAATGAACTAGAGTCCTTCACGGGTCTGGTTGTACCCGACCAGAACCCGCAAATTCCATTTTAAGTCAACCCGCAACTCGACCCAAACACGACAAAAGAAATTCCTCGACCCGCAGCCCGACCCGAAACCGCAAAATAATTTTTGGCAACGCGCAACCCGACCCGAACCCGCAGTGCAAGAAAAGTAAATTATGGTTTAATGTCATTATGAAAAAAATTCTAAAATTGTACCTCTACTACCATTTTTATATTTTTCATAGAACAATTAACAAATCTATATTCTGTAATATTCAAATATAGTAAAACTTCTGAATAGTGGACACCTCGGGATCGTTAAATAGAATCAAACGCCGGGTCGGTTATCCCAAATTTTGTTTTTTCTGCTTGAAATGAATCTAATTTTCTTTTTGCAGGTCGGAGTCACAATAAAAAAATTCTTGCGGGTCATATATAAAATTTTTGCCCCTCAGATTGTTCGGTAAACATAATAGTGCTCAAACTTTTGTGAAAATGCCAACAATCTGAGTGGCAAACAACTTATATATGACCCGCAAAATTTTTTCTAGTGTATTGCTGATTGCTGAATACCAGCAATATTGGGCAAATATTTATGTAATTTCCATGAAATTAGAATCCATATGAAAACATTAAATTTTAAAATTAGAATTTTATTTTCAGTAAAATATGTAAAAGTATTGTAACGAGTGTTATGTGTAACAGTGGTTACATTTAATAAATAAGATATTTATTTTAAGTAGTTGTATACAAAAAAAAAAAAAAAAAAAAAGAAAGAAAAGAAAGAAAAAAAAGAAAGAAAAAAAAAAGGAAAAATATTTATATAAAATTTGTTTGTCTATTTTTATAAAACTTAAGAAAAAAATATCTCTAAAACAATATATAAAACTAAAATTTGAGTAACAGATGTTGCAACAATAAAATTGCCTAAGCTCAAAAACTAGAGATATTGCTTTAGATTTTAAACAATGAATACTGTGAAAACGGAACCAGATTTCTTTTTAGAAAGTGTTTTATGCAATCTAGTTACATTAGTAGTTTTTGCATATGGGTACAATTCTTTTATTTATTTTATTAAATGAAATAAATTAAGAGAGGTTATATTTTTTTAGGCCAAATATTAAATTAATTGTATGCTGTTGAAAAATGAAAATTTAATTAATCAGAACAGATTACCATTGTTGAAATATTAAAACTGTTAATCGGATTAAAACCGATAAATATTCTCTTATTGATGATTGGCTTTTCCTTCCATTTATATGAGGCGTTCATAATCAAAGGAGATCAAGTCCATAAAATATGTCCTGAGGTATTTCAAAAAAAAAAAAAAAAAAAGTTAAAGGGCTCTAATGTATTTGACTCAGAATCTTTAGAGACTAGCACAATATGTTGCTCACACTTTCAATCTGGGTCATGGTTTAAATGGCACCGAACAAAATTTGTCTATACATTGTGTCACTAAATAATTGAAACGCGCTGTAATCTTTTACTTGTTGCAGCTATGTAAACATTGTGAATCGCATACGTGTTCAAAATAAGAGGGGATTCAAGATTATTTTGATGTAATATTCCTGCTATTAATGTTCGAAATGTTACACTTTTAAAATTTTCATACCATCTCTGGATCGTATAAGTTGCCTTTAGAAAGATTTTCTCCATTTTCCAAGAAGTACAACAGTAAAAAGTGGCATTCTTTTATAACCAAAATTCCCTGAGTTATGATACTTTGAATTTTGTGAATGTTTGAAAATTTCCACCAATTAAAAAAAGACAAACCAATTTTAGTACCGGAAAGTTTCGAAATTTTAATATATCATAACTCTGTGATTTTTTGTCGTAGAAAAATGGAATATTTACTGTTGTACCTATCAGAGCATGGAGAAAGGTTTTCTAAATATTATTTATAGGATTCATGAAACAACGTATAAAAATTTAAAAGGTAACTTTAATAAAAATTAATGACAGGACTATTTCATCAACATAATTTTAATTTCTAACTTATTTTGAACACTTTTGCAAATTACATTTCCTCAATAACTCCAACAGGTAAAAATAATAAGGGGGAGTCCCTTTAGACACCTCAAAATCTGTCATTTTTCATTATTTTTTAAAGGTGATAAAATAAACGGATCATTTTGAAACTGTAGCATAAATTTATTACATTTTTGTAGAGTACAATAATTTTTTTTTTTTTTTTTTTTTTTTTTTTTTTTTTTTTTTTTTGCGAGGCCCTACAGTGCTGCACTCGTCACTCTTTTTCTAATGATTTGAAAATATATATATATTCTTTTTCTAACATATGCACGGGAAGGATAAACCTATAAAACGAAAAAAAGTATAAAGTAAAAACTTAAGTACGGTTTTTAATAAAATGTTCGGATTTTGTACTATTTTTTTCGACATTTTTCATCCATAAAAAATTGTTTGTTTACACGAAATCTTTTAAACTTTAGGTATATCCTTCCGGTAATGTTTATAGAAAAGCCTCACCAAAATTCAGCCAAATCGACCGATAACTTATTGAGTTACAGCACGACCAGTTTTTGAAAACATAGTTTCAAGATCATAGCGTTTAAAGTTTCAGTACGATCAAATTACTGGTTTTAGTGACTTACCGATCAATCAGCGATCCCAAGTGCATACAATAGACCTTAGGATTCCTCGAAAAGCTGGTTTTCTATGAGTTGCTGCTGTTTTCGGGCTGTACGAGCTGCTTTTGTCTGAAAAAGACTCCTCCGGTTCTGTCTCGTTACTCGAGCCTCATCGGCGTTTTCGGAAAATCTTTGGAATAGGTGCCAACCAGGGTCGTACTGGCCCACCGGGCAACGAGGCAAATACCCGGTGCGCCCATCGTCACTTTTTTCTTTCTTTTCTTTTCTTTTTTTTCCTTTTTTTTTTAAGCACGCATTTTGAAAGGCATAAAATTTTCAAAGATTTTCATTTGGAAAATTAAAAAGTAATGCTTTTTATTTTTTAAAGTATAGCATAAGCAAACTATGTGTGATCAAAGACAATTAGATAAACCAATTTCGAGATAACATAAGTTATCGACAATCAGATATGCCATTGTTACACATTGTATCCAGGACCAGACTTTGTTTCAAAGCCTGTACTAATGATAAATTCTAAGAAAAATAATATTAAGTACTCACTTATTTAGATATACGCCTAAATAATTTCTGTTCTAGGAATGCTTCTAATAAGTGTCTAATAAGTCTGCGTCTAATACGTTTGCATATTTTCTGCGTCTAAGTATTTAGCGCCTCTGGTGTTGTGAGTATTTTTGTATTTCTGCCTTTTGTGCAAGTATAAACGACAAAACACTGTATAAGAAACATATTCTCATTTTAAATGGATTCATTCACAGAGACTTTGATAGTCATGGCGCCCTGGTCCAGATTTTATTCAGTACCCCGAAGAATAGTAACTTCTACATAAATTAATATTGGTATTAATGATGTATTTAGTATATTTTCTGTCAAATATTCAGCGCCCTGGGTGGCTGCCCAGTAGTTTGGTATTTCTGTTTTTTGTGAAAGTACAAAAAACAAAAAACAAAACAAAAAAAAAATGCCAATTTAAGACAGGAGATTTCCATTTTAATTTCATTTGGTCCCTTTGTCAGAGGCGCCTTTGGTAATCATGGTTTAAAAAACTAATATCGTGTTTTTGTAATCATGGCGCCCTTGGTCAGATATTTTTCAGCGCCTCTGTAAAAATCCCTTTCAAAAAACTATCATCGTGTTTTTGTAATCATGGCGCCCTTGGACAGATTTTTTTAGCGCCTCTGTAAAAATAAGTTTAAAAAAACTAATACGGTGTTTTTGTAATCATGGCGCCCTTGGTCACTTGGCCAGATTTTTTTCAGCGCCTCTGCAAAAATAACTTGAAAAAAAGTAGTATCGCGTTTTTGTAATAGCAAGCCCCCCCCCACACACACGCACACTCCCCACAAATACACACATAAATTGATGCCCTTAGTTCTACTAAAGTGGAGCATCCCATAATTTCTTAATGATAATATAAGTGTTAGACCGCCAAGGGCGCCAAGACTAATTCTTCACAAGATTTTGCAATGGAAACTTATGTAAATTTTGCTTTTGAAAGAAGAAAATGTTAATTTTTCATATCTATTTAAAAATTTGATAATATTTTTAGCATCCGAAAAAGCCAATATGTAAAAAAGTTTAAAAAAAAAACGGATCTGCTTAACCTCTTTAAACTTCGAACACCACCCCGATATATAAATTGAAAAATACATATGTAATTAAAATAAATAGATAAACCACTAAAATTGTAAAAGTCCTTTTAGAAAAGAATGGATAAATATAAGTAAAGAGAAGTAGAGAAGTGCAGATGTATTTGGGTTCAGTTTTCAATGCTGTTTGTCAGTAACGTAGTAGTTCCTAAGAAGACAAATTACCATTTCGGCGGGGTTTCAAATCGGTTCTATAGATACCCAGTGGTTTCTGTAGTAATACCAGATGTGACACTTTTTTTTATTATTATTATACCGTATTCTGGAGCTCTCTATCTTTCTGGAGAAAATAGAAATCGGCGGATGTGGAGGTATTTTCCCATGAAATACTAATTAACACACGACACATGTGCGACACGACGCGCTGTTGGTGTTTTGTGTGTGTGTGTGTGTGCGTGTGAATTGCGACGACCATTGTAGTTTAAATTTGGCTTATCTGAAATTAAAATAAACAGTAATTTTTAATTAAATATGACTTATTTTAATGACTAGACGAGACAAAGGGTGGAAATTATGAAAAGCTCTCTCTCTCTCTCTCTTTTTTTTTCTTTAATGCTGATTATTTGAAGAGGGTATTCAACTTTTATCGTAGAAAAATGCTGATTTTTGATGATTGACAAAAAAAAAAAAAAAAAAAAAAAAATCCTTAATGCACTGCATAATTATATAAGAAACTAGGGGGCCAACCCCCATTCAGGCACACCAAAATCCAAAAAGCACGCTAATTTGATCGGCTTTAAAAATATTGAATAATAATAATAATAATAATAATAATAATAATAATAATAATAATAATAATAATAATAATAATAAAAACAGTAGTGATTTTTCTGTAAACGGGTTTCCATTCGTTTTCCTTGGATTGGGGATTTTTAAGACCAAATCTGCTGCTGTTAAGAGATTCAATGCCTGTTTACGTATTTAATTAAAAAATTAATTAAACATTTGAAAATAAGCTAATGTAAGATGAATTAAGTAAGCAGTGCCCTTGTCTCCCGGTATTTTTTAACAGCGCTATAAGATAGTTCTTTTAAATAATTCATTTTAAATGTATCGTTTTAAATCTGACGTAATTTACACCAAAGTTTTATTTCTCTTATTAATATTCAGGTGAAAATACTTTAGTTGTAAGAAGGAAATATTATTTACGCTGTCTTCGAATTCACGATAATAGTTGAAAACATTATCTCAAAATATCTCGCGCAAATATATTTTTTAATTTAAATTGTTTTATCATATTTTTTGGCCATTTTAAATATGATGTAATTTCTTCCCTTTACAAGTTTTAGCGCATAATAATTTTTTTATTTTAACATTTTGTTTCTCTTTTAAAATTCAAATGTTAATATGGTTCTTATGACGTAATTTTCCTGCTTTTAACATGTGATCATTTAATTCTAATTTTAAAGTTTTTATTTCTGTTTACAATAGTCACGTGTAAATAAATTTTTAATTTGAAGTAAACATTATTGTTTCGCTGTTTATACAATTGACAACAGTTTAAATTAATAACATTTTCTAAAATATATAAAAAATATCTCTCGAAAAGCTGAAAATTTGAATTTAAAATAGAAATAAAACCTCAAAAAATGAGTCAAATAAAAAAAAATAAATGCAATCTGCACACTGGGAACTTATAACGTATAAAATGATCTAAAAATGATTAAATTCTCATGCATAGTTCAGTGGTGTAGTCGAGGGGGGACGCAAGAGGAAGGCGTCCCCCCACTTTTTTATTTTATTTCAAGCGTCCCTTTACTTTTTTTTCAAGGGGGACGCTAAGGGCGCGAGGGGACGCAGATCTTCTTGATTTATTAAATGTTTAAAATAAAAAGTACTTTAATAAATTAAGAATTTTATGAAGTAAAGAGTTGATTTTTAAAACTTTGAGTTTTCTTTGAGTATTCAGAAAACAAACTGAAAGGAATTGGGAAGAAAGGGATATTTACTTGCCGTTTCACCATAATTAACAGTAGTGAAACACCTGAAATACCGCGCTAACATTAGTTCCTTCAGATGCATACATTAGTTTTACTTGGAATTTTCTAATCGAAAACTATTATCCTCCTCCTTTTCCTAACATAAAGACCACAAAAGCTCTTTGAAAAAGATCTTTATACACCGCAGTCTCCGTTTAAAAAATATCCAGATGTTTCAGTTTTGAAAGACTGGTCATGTCTTTCTCACATGGTAATTAACAACAACATGTTTCCATTAGTCAGTAAATAAGGTATTTAAAGACGTTCGGGGTAATTGCCATATCTGTCACATACTGTTGGTTAGTAGGGGTCCTCAGATGACTGGTATGGTGTCTGCAATCGAATACAGAATAAATCAACAAAAAGGACACTAATGCAGACCAACAACTCCTGATATATTGCAGTGCCAAGAATCCCACAAAATCATTATCCCCCTTTCTCCTATCTTCCTCTATCATTCACATTGACAATTATTTCTTGGTTTACTATTCGGGGATTACTTCTTTAGACAGGAATAAACTACAAGCATTGGATTATTTTGAATTCCAGCGAATATCTCTGAAGTATCTGTTTTTTAAATTCTAGCCATAAGTATTTTGCAACAAAATTTCAATTTTTGAAGGAAAAAATAATAATGAAACGATATAGGCAGCCAAAATTGGAAAGTTTTATAATTTCTTCGAAATGTTGGTCGTCGATGATAGAACAATGCCCTGATGATAGATACGAAATTATCGAGCACAATTGAAGATCAAAAGTCCGATGCAAGAGAATCGTAAGCATATTTTGAGTTTTGATCAATAATATTTTTAATTATATGCTATGTTATAGCATGAATCTTTGATAAGGGTTTCATATTTTCCAAATATCAATATGTTTTTGCATAAAATTATATCTTTTGTACAATGGGATGGAAAGGAAACATGGGTGCCAGAAATGGTAGTTGAGCAGAATTGCCCCTCTTTAGATTTTCAAATTTAATTAACTAAATTTTCTTTCCCTCTCGAAAATTTCAAAAAATAACAAAGTTTGTTCTTCGCATAGGATTTAAAGTAATTGAACAGTAAAAGAAAGGATACCAAGAATTATTCATCAGGGAGAGGGTCTGTCCTCCTGAAGCCCCCGTAAAAGACTATTTTTAGTTCTGTCTTTCTTTTATATTTGTGCATTTTTTTTTCTAAACCACCGATTAAAATATATCAGGTGTGCAGAAAAAAAAATAGTAATATGTTTCACTAGTTCCTTTTGTAAAAAAAAGCTGATAGAAGTTTAATTTAGGAGTTTTTAATATGCGTTTTATTTGTTATATTTCTAAAATACTTTGTTTTAAAATAAAATATAGATTTTATTTAATAACGGCAATATTGTTTGAAAATGTCTGCAATCTCAATAAAATTTGCAGTAGCATAAACAATACAAAATTAAACTACAACATTTTAACACTTTCTAACATAGTTGAAAAGTTTATGACTTTGGTTCGTCATTCCGATTGCCCGTAAATAAACTTGGATTGCCACTCTATTTATATATATTATTATGATTTACTATTTACTACAAAGATTCTTTAATGAAAATGAAGTGTTTAGCACTCATAGTTCGTTTGCAGGTATACATAAAAAAATATTCCGTTAAATTATGTCCTATGGAAAGAAAATTCTTTATTTTGTATTTTAATGATGTTACACTACTTCAAACATAAAGAAATTGATATACATCACTGAAGGGCACAACAACACGCTTAATATAGAATACGTATCGTGTAGCTTCTTTCGTTTATTTACAGGGATATAGAAATAAATTACATTGTATTAATCTCGGTTTACAATAATCAGTGTTGAATTCAGACACTTTCCTCGAGGGGGGGGGGGGATTTCTGTGGGTCTGAGGGTAACATTATAGAGTTCCGAGGGGGATTGCACTTTTTGACCATTCAAAACACGAAATATCAAATCTTCTGGGGGAATGTCCCCTCCGGGCCACCTCCTGAATTCACTAATGACAGTAATTGTTTGAAAACGTTTTTTGAAATTTATATACGTTATTGAGGAGGGAGATAACGTCATCCACAGAAAGCATAGGGAATATATCATATCAATTTTATTTAACAGTCTATAAGCATCATTGTAAGATGTGCTTTTTCAATCTCAACTAATTTTTATTAAATTCTGTGGAATGAATCCTACAAATTATATGCAGTGCAACAATTCAAAATATTTAAATTGTGTGGACGGGATTTGATGAAAATGCATTTTCAAGAGTGTTATTTGTTTTTTAGCACAACTAAGTCTTACTGTGTGAATATAATATAAATAAATTCTTACACAGGACTGCACAAAAGACATGGATACACAAATATTGTCGTCAATGAACGGTAAAAACCCTTTTTTTAGTGAAAAGCGTTGTTCTATTTAATTAGACTTTTAGTTTTACTGTGTGGTATGCATAAAATACAAGGATTATATTACTGAAGATTTTGCATGTTAACACTCGCAAATTCTTCACACCCGCTTTCTAATGTTAATCATATGGAAGATTTTTTTTTCTTTTTTTTCTTGTTTGACTTTCAATATTTGTAAAAGATTTTTTTTTTTTTTTCATTAGATAGATTTTAGATTTTCATTAGATTTTCATTTTTTCTGAGGCCAATCTCTACAAAGGCCGAATCTTTTTTTTTCTTTTTTTTTTTTTTTTTTTTCGATTTTGTTTGTATTTCTTTTTTTTTCAATTTAGATAATTTTACTTTCGGAACCGGTTTCGAAAGTCGACCTATCCTCATAAAAAATGACTGCGAACAAAATCGAAAAAGTAAAAAACGGGCATTATGAAAATCGACTTTGGCTATCCAATGAAAAAAAAAAAATCATTTAAAAATTTTGACATGCAAACGATATATTTAAAAAAAAAATTCTCCCATAGGATTAACATTAGTAAGCGAATTCAGTTCCCGTGAGTGAAGTAATCCCTTAATGTCTTTAGGGGCTACTTCAGTCTAGACAGTAATTACTGAGATCAGGCTTTTAACTTTGTTAAGTATTTTCTAAAATGTCTATTAACGCATCGCTGTTCCTTGTACGAAAAAAATAATTATAATAAAATATTTTTGATAGTATTAGAAAATATTTCATATTCTATGCATGGCGCATGATTTTTATTCTAGTTAAAGATGTATTTGGAATAAAAAATGTAAAATCGTTGTAAGATAAATTACGTTTAATGAATTTCTTTTTCATTTTGAATAATTGTGTACAAAAAAATAAATTAATTATTTATGTAAATAATATGTACCATTTTCAAAAATTTGAAAGAAAATCTTATCTATAGTACGATGTTTAAAACTAAGATTGAAGTAACAGATGTTATTAGTACTAAGAGGCGCAAAATTTATTTATTTTATTAAACGGGAATGTAGTAACAGATCTTACATTTTTCTATTACAAATGCTGAATTAAATTGCACAAAATTAAAAAATAAATACTTTAATTAATCAGAACACATTTATGAAACTATTGAAACTGTTAATTACACTGAAATCGAAAAAGATGGTATAACTTTTAGATAGATATAACTTTTATTTAGTAATATAGTTTATTAAAGTTGCGTCTAGGCATTTGTGATTTGCCCCGCGGGTGGATCCAGCTTTCCTTGTAGATGAGGTGGAGTCTGTGTGTCATGTGCCTCTTTTTGTAGGGAAGGGTCATATCGGTATAATATCAATTTTTATATCTTACAATTTTTCTTCGTCCACAATTCCAAACTGGCTGTTTTATGACACGTTATCAAAGTTACATTTTCTGTTTGTAAATGCATAAAATTTACTAGTTCTATTCAGATAATAATAGTTAAATTAATCGATTGGGGAAGTGCTTTATATAACGTGGTCTGGTTCAAATATGAACACATTTTAAATTTTAAACACATTTAAAAAGTGCAGTAATTTTCGAAAATTTTCGAATAAGCCAGACGTAAAACAAAGCAGATGTATCATTGTACGGTTAAATACTCTACTGCAATTTTTTTAACTTCTAAGCATCGCATATTTTCAATTTTTATACCATCGTATTGGAAAAAAAAGTACTTTTAAACGCAATTTGTTTGTAAACTGCATCTCAATTTATTTTTAAAATATTAATTCTTTTGTAGTTTTTAGCGCATTTGTTTAATCTTGGCAGCTCAAATACTCCATTTATGTTGAAAGTAAAGGAAAAATAGTTGGAAAATAGCAATTATATCTTTTTGTTGCCTTCTTCCCATAACAACTTTTAAAAAATGTAATTAAAATACGTACAATTTTGAAAAACTATAGATGAATGATTTCTGATAAAACATCGAGCTATTATAAACCAAATTTAATTTTAAGTATCTATATTAATATTACAAACAGATGAAGGCATATGAATCATTAGATAACTGATTTTTTTTTTTTTTTTTTTTTTTTTTTTTTTTTTTTTTTTTTTTTTTGTCGGGTTTCTTGAATGACATCTCTTTTTTCGAGATTTGTGTATTATTCAGCGATATTGACGTCATATGCGTACTTCACTATAGCTCATAGATTAACATACGAGATGGGACATTTATGGCAAAATCTGTAATGACAACAGTACTAGCGTTACTACGGACAGAAATTTACATATGTTGAATGTGTTTGTGTGTTTGTTTATGAATATGAATATGTTTATGTTTTGAATATCTATTCTTTCCAAACGAAGAAGAGGCAGATGATATTGTATTTACGCTTTATTTATTTAGCTGCTTTTTTTTTTTTTTTTTTATCGTGCTTGTATCGTTGTTACTTTTAATTTACAAAACGATAATTAGAGTAATAATATAAAAGAAAAACCCTAGAAAATTCTGTTAAGAACGGAAATGTGTAAGTTTATGAGATTAAATTGTAAAAAAATCAAATCCAGGCATTGTGTTAATTTATTCATATCGAATAAAATTTTACTGAGTGTAATGTCGGTACCTCTATTTATTTTTAACTTTTAGATTTATATAATTCTAAAAATTTGTCGAAAGAAATTTTTCAAAATCTGTAATTTTATTATTATTTCTTATATGTTAATATTATAAATATTATTCAATTGGTTGAACGTTATTTACATTAAAAGCAATATTTTTTCTTTATCTGTAAGAAAGTGAAAATGCGTAAATTTTAAAAGATTGTAACGATTTTTTAATACGTTAAACTTCATAAATTAATAAAACATCGGCTGTAAAAATTTTCTTATTAAATGGGAATATTTATGAAATTTTCTGGGACTTGTAGAGTGTAATATTTCGTATAGTCTTATATTACACCATTGCTTTTGATATATAGCATTCAAGATTAAATGTTTACTTTGTTTTTCGTTGCACTTAAATTGTTCACGCATCATGTTAAATAAAAAAAAAAAAAAAAAAAAAAAAAAAAAAAAAAAAAAATGCGTATATCAGTACATGAACATAGAACAGATATTAGATATATAAAATACAGTATCTATTCTATATTCATGTATCGGTGTAAGATTCTATTGAAAACGTAAACATGCAACATTAAAAAAAGAAAGACCCCAATGAGGTAGATACTCAATAATAAAATACTACAGGGATGGGGAGTTTCTTCCCCATTGTCACTAAGGCGTTATGATCGCAATCGCATTACCATTACGCTCTATGGAAGTGTCCCATCTTGTATGTTAAGAGGCTACTTCAGTCAAACGAAAAGACCCGTTCGCCAATGCTAATCCTATGGAAGAAATTTATAAAGATATCTCGGTCACATTTCAATATTTTTAAATGATTTCTTTTGCATTGAATAGTTGAGATCGATCTGTACAAAGGCCGTTGTTTACTTTTTCGACTTTGTTTACAGATATTTCTTATGAGGACACTTTCATTTTCGGAACCGGTTTCGAAAGTAAAAGCATACTTAGCGAATACGACTTTTCATTTGACTGAAGTAGCCTCTTAATTTATCCTGTAGATGTTGTTTAAGACTAGATAGTAAATGAAGAATTCTCTAGCGCATGCGGATTACGTCATTTTATATAAAATAAAAGCGTGTATTTTAAGTCTTAAAACTGAAATATGTTTTTTACTATCTATATTTATATACATATATATATATATATATATATATATATATATATATATATTTATCGGGGGTGACACTAAATTCTGAAAGTGTCATTTCTTTTGTTCAGACATGAAAAAGGTTTCAATTTTTTTAATTCTACAGTAAGCCAACAAAAAAAAGAACCTTTAATTAAATTAATTTTAATTAAATTTAAATTTTTAAATTTAATTTTTCATTTACTTTTCAATGCAGTTGAAAATGTGAAAAGCAAGACAGTTTGCCCTATGGGTGACGTAAGACCCTAATATTCGAAACTATGAGCGTCCCCCCACTTTTTTTTCCAGGACTACACCACTGGTATAGTTTTTGCTCCAATAAAACTTTTTTAATGGAACGATTTTATCCAACTTTAGCATTAAATATCTCTTAAAATAATTCTTTGATTTGAAAACTGTCTGCATCAGCGTGTTTATCAAACATTTCTCTATAATACCACCGATTTTCATATTTTTGTTTGCATCAGTTTTTTTAATATTAACGAAGAAAGGCCATGCTTAAGCATTCAAATTGGACGCCGATCTACCGGGAATATCTACGCAGATTTTCATTGGTCCATTTCCAATTCAAAACTTTTTTTTTATATATATAGAAGGAAAAAGCTGACAAAATTAGAAGTGAAAAACAATTCAGTATTATTAAAGTAATCGTGCCGTGGTCATCTATTAAAAAATGTAATTTTGAGAAAAAAAAACTAGTTTCAATTTTATGTTATAATTATAATAGAATGCTTATTGTATTTTTTTTTTTTTTTTTTTACTTACATAGAATTGTCTATTCCATATTCTGGTCACATAAAGAAGTCTCAATTCCGTTGATAAAGCAGCTAAAATAAAAATTCGATTTTCCGAAATTTATAAGTTATGATTACGTGTAAATCCTTAAAGCGGTTCTCAAAAAAAAAATTTTTAACGTTCAATAATGCGAAAATTTCTGCTCATTTACAATAAAAATAGTGTTCGAAAGAAACTGAATTTCGGTTACCTTCCTAGTATCGACTGAAAACGAAAGCGAAATTGTTTTAAAAATAAATTCAAAGTAAGTAACATAAACATACATACACGCATGTTATCTGAATAATGTTTTGCGTAGAAACGGCAGTACATAATTAACAAAATAATTTGATTGAAATAAAATTACTTAAATATAAGGTGCTATAAACATAAAAAATATATTAAAAAATAATTTAATTTAAAAATAACGAATTTAATCAATATTAGTAATACCTTCTAAATTTATCTCCTTGTACGTGAATATATAGTATGCACGGCTCTTTGGATGGGAGTGCCGTTTGGGGGAGGCTAGGGAGGGGCAGTTATAGTAATATCGAATATACAGCAGTATTTTCGCCGAAACTAGGATTTTGGGCTGAAAACGAAAATGAAACCGAATATTCGGCCAAACTCCACATAAAAGAATGAGACTTGCAGGCTTGGTTATTGAAGTGATTTGTAATACAATAGATTCTGTTCTTTAAATTAATTACATCTTGAGTTAAAATTGATTGTTGTCTCATGACAACAGTTTTCTTTCTCTTCCTCCACTGTCGTGTCCGGAAATTCGGTTCAAAACGCCACATTTGGCAGCCTTTTCTGAAAGATCTTTTGTTTTTCTCAAAAAATATAAAAGACAGTTCGATTAAAAAGTTTCTGGTGGGCAATAAAAAATAATTGGTATTTTCAGCCAAGTAAAGCAGTCAGCAGTTATAATGAAATTTAATGAAAACCTTTAAAACAAAATTATCATGCAATAAAATTCAAGTAATACTACTTTTCAAAATAATACATTCAACGTATACTTTTAAAGAATGTATTACTTTTCCAAAGATTTTCTGCCCCACCCCAACCTGCGTACACACATGAATCGTGGTAAAAGAGAACAAGATCTTTGAAAAACAGAAACAACTCCATTATTGGGCACAGCCTTTGTGAGTTTGCTGATTTGAAAGCAGGGCTAAAATTAAGGGGGGCAGAGGGGGCATGTGCCCCGGGCGCCAAATGAAGATTTTGTTTGTCGATTTTTCTCGCATCTGCGTTTTGCACGGTATTGTTGAAATCATTCTGTCTGGCGTATGACAAAACATAGAAGAATCTAAAGATGATATGGCATAAGGATCCTGTATAAAACGGAATTTTTTTCGATTCCGTTTCCGAGATTTTAATCAATCAATATTCGACAAAGCCAAGGACGGATTCAGCTCATCATTTAGAGGGGGTCATGGATTTCCTTTTTTGGGGTGGGGGGCGATCACATCCTCGTTATGAGAATTTCTTATATTGAAAGCTATTCCCAAATCCAAACTAACTACTTTTCTGATACTTTCGCGAAGTCATTTTCATTCGTAAATACAAAAAATTTGCATCAATATTCGTAAAAATATAAAATTTGCCGATTTTGTTCAGATACCAGGAAATTAGAGTTTCCCATTTCTTATAAAGGCAAAGATTCATTCAGAAAATGTTGTCAAAGATAGCACTTTTAGCCAAGTTTTACGAGTTGAAACCACAGAAATGTCGTCGCAAGGGAACAATTGGCTGTCACTTCCGGAATTTCAGTTTAAAAAGTCTAACAATTGTCAACGATTAAATATGGCAAAAATTTGTGTTAAATTTTAGAGGTAACTAAACCGTACAAATTGGCAGCTATGGGATTCTATTAGTGTCATAAAAATTGCAGGTGTAGCCTCTTCTTTCTGCTCAAAGTATTAAATAGTTTTTTTTTCAATCGAACTTATACCTTTGGCATGGATCATTTTCTTCTGATGGACTGGTGCCATCCATTATTATGAAACAACCGTTATAAATGAAGTGTTAGGTGAAGATGAAAGAGCTGTCGTAAAACGTTAAAACTCTGATTTTCTGGTCAGAAAAGGAAAAAAAAAATGGTCATAATTTTTTTTCCTGTTCAGGATGAAAAAAAAAAAAAATGGCCATAATTTTGTTTCTGATCAGAATGGGAAAAAAATGGCCATAATTAAAAAAAAAAATCTATGATATCTTTTGAATGTTGAAAAAATAAAGAAATAAAACATATTTTTAAAATAATTCACGTAAAATAGACGTCACTCTTGAACTAAACAAAAATAACTTTCCTGAAATTTTATACACCATAATTAGTATTTGTATTCTAGAGATTGTATTATATAAAATATTATTGAATTGTATTAAATAATGTTTTGCACTTTTGAGTTTTGGCCCAACGAAATTGTTTTTGTTTGTTTTATTTTAATATTTTATTTTCCATTTGGAGATAATTGTATGGAGATTGTTATTCAAATATTCGGGGTAAAGTTTGAATTAACTCATTAGATAAGGTGAGCGAAATTCGAAAATAGAGATAGCTTTCTTAGAAAAGTGTGGTGGAAAAAAATACCTCTAAATTGGAAACACTGGTCTAACATGAGATTTATTTTAAGTGCAATGTCTTGCGGGGAACTATTTTTGTGCATATTACATTTCTATAGTGTAAAATACTAATTTGGGTAACATAATTATTTTAGGAATAAAGTTTTCGCTAAAGCAATATACTCGTATATATTTTTAAAGTGATTTTTTATACATAATTTATATAGTATGTGCGTGTGTATGTGTATGTATATATATATATAAGCATTTGCGCCCTTTTGTAAGGCAATCGGCGCCCTTTTTATCCATTTTGCCACCGCCCTCTCAGTTATGCCAGTACGACCCTGGTGCCAACAACAATATTTAAATTATCCATAACTCTAAGAACGGAAGTGTAGCCTTCATTAAATATCCCAGCAGCGATGTTTTATGAAATTTCAACAATTTGTAGTCCAGAATGACGGTGTTTTGGAGATAATCGTCAAACTGCTGTGTTAAAACTTAGTGTTCTGGGTATGGCCACCGAAGAATCTTTGGAGTAAGTCTTCTCTAGGTAAATCTTGGTAGATTGGTAGGAGATGCTCTTTAAGTTCTTGAGGAAGTAAGGTAGGAAGGCTTCGTTTAATCTTCGCTAGCACAACATGCGGGCTCTAAGGTGCTCGCAGTGTTGCCTGTGGACTACTTTTTTTAAATTCAGATTTCTTGATTCGCACCACTTTTTTGAAATATTAAAATTCGCCTTATTTAATGACATACTAATTAAGGCAAAAACAAAGGGAATTTTACCATTTCAGAAAAGTGATGCCAATCAAGAAATCTGAATTTTAAAAAAGTAGCCCACTGGCAACACTGGGCGCTCGACTAAAAATCGAATAACTCTGTTAATATTGAATATTTTGATTTTTACTCGTGCCAATATATTCTCGAGATATTAATTTTCGAAAAAAATCGATTTTTGAAATTTCTAAAGGGATCCCCCCTCCCCCCTTAAAGTGCATTTCAATTTTTTGGTAGGTGTGGTTTAAATTCCTGTAAAAACACCCATGTATATATGTGTGTGTGTGTATGTATATACATATAATACAACTTTTTGTAAATGACTATTAAATGATAAGACAAAAATCTACGCTATACAGACAGAAAGATTGGACAAACTTTAAGCAATAGTTATGTACACTAGAACAAACATTATTTATATGATAAACTAAGGTCACAATCTGTTTGATCAGTAAAAAATACAAGGTGTCTCACTCGAATCCGAATTTGGAATTCTTCCTATAATTTTAACAATAATGAAAAAGTTTTAACTAAATTTGAAACAGACCGACTTTTCTTTGTGGGAAAAGTCAGAATATCACGAAAAATGATACAAATGACTATCTTCCGTATCTAAATGGCATTGAACTAGACTCTCTATATTTCCGAATGTCATTGATAGTTTATATAGTTTCACTTACCGAAATACCGTACACTACTATTCGTTTTGTAAATGACATCACATTTCGCACAAAATAAAATATTTCTCTCAATATTTCTTTAAATTTTTCATTTTTGCTAAAGTTATGAAGAGTATTTTTGTTCGTATTGGATTGAGACACCCAGTGTTTTTTAGTCAATAAATTAATCACGGCTCTGGTTTCCTAAAACACTATCTCTCTCTCATTCTCTCTCTCTCACTCTTCTCTCTTCATCGCTCGTTCTCTCTCTATGTATATAGAGATAATATATACAGGGTGTCCGGTCTCAACGGTGTCCAATGGCTAATTCCTAAACCATTAGTCATAGACATATAGTTCCAATTACAAAAATGTTTTAAATGAGGTAAAGAATTATTTTTAAAGCGATTTAGGTCAAGAAAAACATTTATTTAAAAATTACGAAATTTAAATTTTTATACGGTCCCCCGGTCCTATAAGTGATATTTAGTAAACTTTTCCTATTTCTCTAACAAGTACGGCAAAAAAAGTCCCATTCATCTAGCACTAAAATTGATCGAGTTATGACATTTTCAATTTTATGACTTAAACCACTTTTCTGTAACTGAAAAGAGATGAGTTGGACCAAGCTTTCAGGGGTCGTACACGAAGTGCTTAAAGTATTATAAAGGGCGTCCACTCCAAACGATGTTCAATGGCTAATTCCTAAACCGTTAGTCAAAGACATATAGTTCCAATTACAAAAAGGTTTTAAATAATGTAAAAAAGTATTTTTAAAGCGATTTAACTGAAGGCGCTGCCACCTTATAAATATTACGGTAGTGTTAATTTTTAGTAATTAACTTTCAGATTGGTTAAAATAATTGAAGAAGTGAGTTTCAAAACTCGCCTTATCGAGAAAGTCAAATTTTGGGAAATCGCGTAAAACCTTTAAATGCGTCCATTGGTATTCATTGAAAATTTGGAGATTGTAGTGCTTGATTGGTACATTTATACCAATAGAATAGATTGACAGAGAAACACGATTTTTAAAAATTTCGGATAAGGCGAGTTTCGAAACTGACGTCTTCAAATGTATTTTGACTTTTTTTTTTTTTTTTTTGTAAGGAAATGAGTGTGCTTCTTTTGATGATTTTATTTTTAAAAAGTTGTATTATTTTAACAAGCTTTTAACTTCGACGTTCGTATGTATGTCTTCCTAATTCAAAATTTTGTATTCCAATTTTAACTCACTTCCAAATATCCGATCAAGATTAAATTTCGCATAATTATGTAAATCCAATGACAGTGTAATATAAATACTATTTTAGGTACGTACCATTTATATTTATTTTACAGGACCACTCCAAAAATGTCGTATACCTTATTACCTACAAACAGAAATTTTAAAATTAAAATCAGTAACATTTATGTAAGGCACTAAGATTCACAATGTAATTTTTCCAAATGAAAGTGCGTTGTGTTTATATTTTTTATACAGTGCCGCACAAAAGATGTCAGATACATTACGATGTATGAGCAGGGATTGCTTATTATACATTTTGATGATATTATGCTTTTTTCAAATTCAACTTTTTAGTTCTTTATAAAAACTTGTTTGAAAAAAATATTTTAGACACCCAAATCAAGATGCAATTTATACTTGCTAAACAAAAAATAAATATTAAATGGAGTGAAAATTTTTCCTGTTGGACAAGGAAAATGAGGTAAACAACTTTATTTGTACAATAGATATGCCAAAACACTTGCGGCCTCAAATCATGCACATACAAATACTTTCTAAGGTTTAAAATGCATATTTTTTCCCAACCATGTTTTACCAATTTGTAATCTGTTTGGCCAGAGGTTTCGGCATCAAAGTGACTCATCTTGGCGGTATTCGTGCTTGGCAAGTGCACAGGGAAGTGTTTGATGGCAAAAGTGATTTATATGCTTTTGAAACTTGCTTAGCGAGAAGTACGGCAAAAAAAAAAAAAATATATATATATATATATATAGATATATATATATTTTTTTAAATGTTAAAATTTAATAATTTAACATATGTTTTGATTTAACAATATTTTCCCCTAATTTTTAATAAAAAAATAATAAAAAAAATAACTGCTGTAATGAATATTTGCTGAGGGGAGAGACAGTGGAATTTTCAGAAGAAAATGTAAAAAGAATAATAATTATTATTTTTTTATCATTACAATAAAATGACAAATGGAACAAGATCTTAAAAAAGGAAAAGTTGATTAAAAAGAGAGAATGTGGGCGGTTATATGATGTCCGACCTTTAATGGATAAATCTGTGCTCTATTAGAACAAAATATTAAAATATTGTAACAATTTTGTTATGTTTATTTAAATCATCGAAGTAATCGCACAGGTAGAATCATATAATTCAAATAATTGATGTTTAATGTAAAAGAAAATAAAAGTGATATGAGGATCATTTTCAAAAAGGGACATTTTAATTTCCTTAACATATTCAGAGCAGCCATTCAAAAGTTATGTATAAAAATATACGCATAAAAAAACAACAAAAAAAGTTTTAGATTAGGTAATCTAACTATGTATCATTTTCTAAAGAGTTGTGACTATTGCTTTTATAATAATTTAACAAAATTTCTGTTTTTTTTTTTTTTTTTTTTTTTTTTTTTTTTTTTTTTTCTGGTTATATTTTTAGTACAAGTTGTATATTTTGTTTTAATATGTCAGGATGAACAAAAATCTCAAAATATAATTGTAATGTTAATTTACTCTCAATGTTTAATGTTAAATTTTATATCTGACGATTATTTTTATTTCTAGTAAATTTGTGACTGACCCCTATTTTGCAGCAAAAAACATACTCCAACTTTAAACATCTATTACTCGGTCAGTTTTAATCGCAGAGGAATGGGACTTTTTTTGTATTACTTGTCAGTACAATAGGATATTTTTCCTAAATACCACTTATAGGACCTGGGGACCGTATAAAAATTTAAATTTCGTAATTTTTTAATAAATGTTTTTCTTGACCCAAATCGCTTTAAAAATACTTCTTTACCTGATTTAAAACATTTTTGTAATTGGAACTATATGTCTATGATTAACGGTTTAGGAATTAGTCATTGGACATCGTTGAGACCGGACACCCTGTATATATATAGAGAGAGAGAGAAAGAAGTAGATAGCTATAAATATCCAGTATGGTGATGAACTCTAGCAACAAAATAAAATGGGTGATACTAACGATTTAGGCGATAGACAAAATATAGATGAAAGCTTTTTTTTTTTTTTTTTTTTTTTTTTTTTTATTGAAAACAAATAGTTTTTTTTTTTTTTTTTTTTTTTGCATTTAACGCATTTTTTTTAGTTTTTCCTACTAACACCAAAAACACTTTTATACGTAAAATATAAATTATGACTTTACTACTTACAGCAGTGTTTTTTATTCTGATAATTTCAGTGGTTTAAGCGCATAGTTCTATTAAATGTCTGTTAAATCTGTATTTATTTATATTATTTTATTTATTTACTAATTAAGTTTCAGTTGCGTTATGGAATATGAGCCTGAAACAAATGCTGAACAAGTTATATTGTTTTAATGGTGTCTGAATCTTTTGTACTCAGGCTGCATACGATATACATTTAAAAAAATCATGATTGAAAACTATTTTAAAAACCATTAAAAACCAGTAAATTTAGACACAGTTTTCAAACAAATTCAATTTAAAAGAACTTCTTTTCCGATCGACGATTTAAAAATTGAAATTGTGTAGTGTTTAGATGTTTAAAAAGTTATAGTAAAAGCGAAATTTATTGGGCAGGTGTTGCCACCGTCAATATGACGTCAG
Source organism: Maratus speciosus (assembly GCA_963932465.1). Classification (NCBI taxonomy): domain Eukaryota; kingdom Metazoa; phylum Arthropoda; class Arachnida; order Araneae; family Salticidae; genus Maratus; species Maratus speciosus. Next base: position 400,264,654 of record OZ010796.1, on the reverse strand, counting down.
CGTTATTCACGAACATGGTTTTACTTTATAATACGGACTTAGTAAATAATTTTCAGCTTATATGCTCGGAATGTGTGTTCCATCAGCGCAAATGTTCTCTTTGTTTCTTACAGAATTTAGCCAAAGTATAATAAATAAATATAAAAAAAAATACTTGAGTATTTATACTTATGATCTACCTGAAAGATTTACTAGAGATTAATGATGCTACTAATGATTTCTTTTCTTGTTTTTCTTCCCAAACTATGTTTTTATGTTATCACGGCCCAGTGATGCACACTTATCATTCTCAGTTCCTTTTTCTGACTACTTTCTACTTTTGGCTAGAAAAATAGTATATTTATACTTTATTTGTTATTAACTCTGTATGTTTTACTTGACTGTTTTCTTATGTTCAAGTGTAAATATTCAAAATACGTGTGAAGAAAATTGATTTCATTATTACTTACGGTATATATATATATATTTTATCTATGAAGTATCTAATTTTTGATACCACAAACACTTTCAACTTAAATATGCCAATAGGCAACATATTTGAAAATGTGGATATATTTAAAATATACTATAAAGGTGAGATCATAAATCATGCTGAATTTCACAGTAATTTTCGCGAATTTTTCCACGGGCAAACATGATTCTCCATAGGGTAAATAGAGTTTGGCCGTGATTTTACCCAGATGTTCTCCTAGATGTTTTATCTAGATGACCAGTAACTTTTGATACCACAAACACGTGTAACATAAATATGCCAATAGGTAACATATTTGAAATTGCGGATGTATTTAAAAGTGACTATAGTAGAGGTGAGGAATTTTACCTAGATGTTCTCTAAGTTTTTCTAGTGCCAAATACCATAACTTGGTGTTACTGGGATCCATGAAAGGGCTTTTGTACTCAAATAAAAAGTGTTTTAATTCGGTGTATGTTGTACTGTGTTACCAATTAGTGCTGCTACCCGCTGAGTATGGTTGTATCACTCTGTAGCGGCTCGTCAGGGGATTCACAATCATGTAACTACGAGTAATTTCGTAAACAGCATTTCTGCTTGTTTAATAGTAAAATATCCCACGATTGAATAAGGTCAAATTTTGTATGCTAAAATTCTGGTAATAAAGTGATTATGAGGCCCTCTAACAAGCCGCTTCGGACATCACGTCAATACTCTCAACATAGTAGATCCGGGACTTCTTTTAAAAACTTTTCATGCCATGTGTTAAAACGGAGTTTAAATAATCTCAATTTACAGTATTATATTGTGAATGCGTGCGTTTCCAAAATCACAACAGGGAATACTGGCTCTTTACCAAAGTATATTTTGGAATGCGTTTTCCAAACATAAATTTGTAAGCTATCTAATGTGTGAGTCCATTAACGCGTTTAAGGGTTTGTGAAACATTTTCGGCTACAAAAAATGCACTTTTAGATTTTTATTTACATTTTCTGAATATCTGACGTTTCATAAATCTTTTCTCGAAGCCATTTTTAAAATTTAAACACATATCAAAATTATAGTCATTTTTATCACAGAGCGCAAGAGCGAGGATGTGGTTCTTTCAAAACTTTAGATGTGACTTTCTTTCATGTAACAATGTTTTCGAAGTCGGTACCCAAAATATCTCGGCAACAAACAAACCAATTTTATTGCACATTTTTTATACGCAAGATTATATATTTCCTTAGTCCCTGACTGTTTTTTTTTTAATTCGTCTGTATATTATAAAAAAAAAAACATTCAGATTTTTTGTTGGAAGTGATATATTAAGATTCATAAACATCGAATTTTTTTAAATTGCAAACTTTCAAAATCCGTAGTTCAAAGACTATTACCTATACTTTAATTGTCTACAATAGAGGCTCTAGCCTGCGGTTCCTGTTTTATAGAACATAAATTAATTTTTTTTTAAAGTTTAAAACTCTAATAGATTTTTCTACCTTTAACACATTTTTAGGGTTCCGTACTTAAAAAGTAAAAACAGAGCCATTATAAGATCACTCCTGTGTCTGTCCGTCCGTCTGTCTGTCCGTCTGTCACAGCCATTTTACTCGTAAACTATGGAACGTGGAAAGTTCAAATTGGAGGAAGTAATAAAGACTATTGACCATTATATTTACAGATTATTAAACATTCACAAATAAATTTAGGGAAAATGTAGAATTTATTAGAACTTTTATTTAGAACTAATTAAGTTAGTTGAAAAAAAATTTCTTTGTATAACGTTTGGGATATCATGTGAAAGCTTCCATAACGCTGAACTGAAAAATACATTTCTTTTAATTTTAGGTATTATATGTTTAGAAATATCGTCAAAAATGTAGTGCAAATATATGTCCCCCCCCTATATTTCCGAATCTAGTGAAACTAAAATTATGAGAAAATTACAGATAGTAAGTAGACGTTAGTTTAAACCTTGCAGAAAAACTATTGCGATTACCCTAGATCACAAAGTGTTTGAGAAAATCGCATTTTCCCGTTATACACAAATTTCAATTTGCGGGCATTCAGCAAAGGTGTTGAGGGGCGATGGAGGTACCTATCATAGCAGACGTATAAAAGCATTGTTGATAATGATTTTCGAAAAAAAATCATCGTCCGTAATTAGCCGAGATATTAACCCTTAAAGACACGGACGATTTGGACATACATAATGAGAGGAGTGGCGTACTCTATGTACCATCGGCTTTTAAGGCCCAGATAAAAATTGTTAATGATATATTTGTGTAATGCTATGCCCATTAGCAGTATAAAAGCAATAAATGTCAACTTGTTAAAAATAGACTAATCTATATTAATGTTGTGAATTATCACATTGCTAACAAAGCGTAAACCTACTTGGTGAAAAATGTCCAAGCCGGGAACCGTACCCTGGTCCCTGGAATAGATCTCCAGTGTTCTACCACTAAACCACAAGGACGATGTCCAGCCTGGCATTTCTCACTTATATAAGTCGGTAAGGCTGCAACCGCAGCACAAGATGGAGAAGTCTTCATGAGCACACATTCCTAGCGGCGTAACATGAGACGCAAACAAACCCAGCATCGGTGAGCCAGTACATTTTTCACTAAGTTGGTTTACGCTTTGTTAGCAATGTGATAATTCACAACATTAATATTCAATAATTTCAAGCGTAATTTCACTGCTGAAATGTAGTTGGAAAATTAATTAAAAATTGTATAGACTAATCTAATTAGAATTAATCACATAAATACTATGCGATTTGCGACTAGTATGGATTGAGTGGATCTCTCAATACGCTTCCCGTGTCTTTAAAAGTTAATTAAAAATCTATCTTAGTCCAGGCAATAGGGGATTTTACCTGGCAAAATTAATGGTAGTTCTGGAAATTGACTTGCTATAGGTTTTTTTGTGTCGCTCAATCAGAATTTTTAAATTCCCACCAAAATTTCCCCCGGCAACCCTCCCCCCCCCAAAAAAAAAAAAAAAATTGTAAAATGCTCCCCAAAAAAAGTTTCTATTAAGAAAAATCAAATTTTTTATTGTTTTAGGGAAAAAAGTATCTAAAAATCCAGAAAGTAGACAAAATTTGCAACAAATTAGATATATGACATTATGACGTATAGGATGAAGGGGAAGGGGGGATCTGCCTCAGAGCATGCACCGCGGTGCTGCGTGGACTAAGTTGCGCAATTCAACTTAACCACTCACATCGTTTACATTCGCCCTCCCATCTCCCCTCCGAACTTTCCCTATAAGGTTTACTTTTTTTGGGTCGCTGAATCCGAATTTTTAACTTCCTCCCAAAATTTCGCCCCCCGCAACCCCCCAAAATAGTTGCTTTTAAATTAAATTTGTTATTGTTTAAGGGGAAAAGTATGCAGAAATTCAGAAAGTAGACAAAATTTGAGACAAATAGGATATATGACATTACGACGTAGGATGAACAGGGAGGGAGAGGGCTGCCTCGGAACATACACTGGGGCGCTATGTACACTAAGTTATGCAAGTCCAGGCAATAGGGGATTTTACCTGGAAAAATTAATGCTATTTCTGGATTTCGACTCACTTCATGTTTTTGGGTCGCTGAATCCGAATTTGTAACTTCACTCTCAAAAATAATTTACTTAAAAATGAGAACTTCCATGTACTCGTATTTTTTTAAGTACAATTGTTTAAAAAAGAAGTACATTGTTAAAAATAATCTACTTAAAAATGAGCATTTCTATGTACTCATATTTTTAGGGTTCCGTACTTAAAAAGTACAAACGGAACCATTATAAGATCACTCCTGTGTCGGTCCGTCTGTCTGTCTGTCTGTCACAGCCATTTTATTCGTAAACTATGGAACGTGGAAAGTTCAAATTCGGGGAAGTGATAAAGACCATTGACCCACATATTTTCAGATTAATAAACATTCATAAATATATTTAGTAAAAACGTAGAGGGGCTAATTATGCTACTTGAAAGAAAAATCTTTTCTTTGTATATCATGTGGGGCATCCTGTAAAAGCTTTTGTAACGCTGTCTGTCTGTCTGTCACAGCCATTTTATTCGTAAACTATGGAACGTGGAAAGTTCAAATTCGGTGAAGTGATAAAGACCATTGACCCACATATTTTCAGATTAATAAACATTCATAAATATACTTAGTAAAAAAGTAGAGGGGCTAATTATGCTACTTGAAAAAAAAATCTTTTCTTTGTATATCATGTGGGGCATCCTGTAAAAGCTTTTGTAACGCTGAACTCAAAAATACATTCCTTTTAATTTTAGGTATTATATTTTCGAAGATATTGTTGAAAATGTAGCGCAAAAATATGTTCCCCCCCATCTAATTCCGAATCTACTGAAACTAAAATTATGAAAAAATTAGAGGTAGTAGACGTTAATATAAACCTTGCCGGAAAATTATAGCGGATTATTATTCGGATAGCGGATATTATTTCCCTAGGTGACATAGTTTTTGAGTAATTAGTATTTTTCTGTTGTACACAAATTTCGATTTACGGGCATTCAGAAAAATTGTTGAGCATCACTGAATATACCTATCGTTGCAGAAGAATAAAATCATTGTTGATAATGATTTTCGAAAAAAATCATCGGTAATTAGCTGAGGTATTAACCCTTAAAGGTACGGTCAGTTTGGACATACACAAGAACAGGGCGGCGTACTCTATGCCTAGTTAACGACTTTTAATGATATATATGTGTAATGTAATGTCCAGTAACAGTATAAAAGCAATAAACGTCAAATTGTTAAAGACATACTAATTTAAGGTGTCTCGGGACTCTAAAAAGTGGAAAAAATGAAAAAAAAGACCATTTTCAACATTTAATGTCTTAAAATGTATATGATTTTAAAACACAATTTTAACTGGAATGAAAGATATAAGTATGTTCTTTCGTTTCATGTATTTAAAAAATTGCAAGATACAGAATTAGTATTTATAGGGGGCTCGAAACTGTTAGACATTTGTCGAACAAAAAATTGGCATAACAGTTTACGCGCAGGATTACAAAATAAATATTGCAACTAGAATGAAAATTTTGGTGCTTTCTTATACTTCAGATTGTAATAATTTCCCTGAACTTAAATAAATTTGTATTTAAATCATTTTTATATTTTTAATGCAATGCTGCATTTAGCTAGTACAAAATTTTGAATATTTCAACAGTTAAATCACCTAAAAAAATATTTTTTTGAGCAATAAAAAGGAAATTTTAGGTTCAGTTTATACAGAATAACATGGAATATATGTTTTGAAAATTTCATGAAAAAATATTCAGAAGTTTTGAAGTATCCTGCGCGTTATACCCAAAAACGCCATTTGGAAAATAATGATTTTAAGTTTCGGAAACGCCGCTTCAGCTATTGAGCGGGTATAATTCTAAAAGCCAAAACTTCTGTTCTAATGGGAATTTCATGGAAACAATTATATCAAAATATTCAGAAAAGATAGGATTTGAACATCTAAAAAAATTTAAATTTCTTAAATTCCTGCGACCACTTAATCCTTTCCGGCACGGAGTAATTCTATTTATAAACTTATGAAATAATGAACTGACACCAGAATTTATAAACGAATTTATTAGAAAATGCGAACTTGCTTATTTTCAGTACATGATAAAAGGAAAATTTTAATTAAATATTCTTGGTGTCATTTGTCTGTTTTGGAATTAAAATTAGGGGGGGGGGGGGCTCATACACAAAATACCAAGAATTAAATTTGTAAATTCGTTGTTCTTTGCTCCAAAAACTGTAGTTCTTCGCAATTCAAAATTACCGTAATTAAAAATGTTGATTTCTCGGTTCTTTGTAATTTCGCTTTTTTTCTGATAGTGTATGTGTGTTCTATACATACTTATTTTCGAGTCCCTGTATGTACTAAAAAAAATGAGTACATGCGTTTTTCAAATTTAAGAGTTAAGTACTCGGAGCTATTTTAAGATCGGGAAGTGCTGAATAATTAGTACAATTTACTTATTTTTAAGTATAGTGTTTTAACAGTGTTCCCACCAAAATTTTCCCGGCAAACCTCCAAAAAATTGATTTTTTGAAAAAATTTGGTTTTTAGCTCACATGTTATCAAAGCCTGAGAGCTAATGTGCCCGCCCGTTCTATATGTATGTATGTATGTATGTACGTACGTAACACGATAACTCTTGATAGAAACATCCGATTTGCATCAAAAAAATTTTCTAGTTTCATTCTGATAAGGCGCTTCCCTGATTAGTTTTGGGAGTTCATTGGTTAAGGATAAAGGGGGGTTAGTTACATTTTTTTCAATCAAAGTAAGATTTTCAAATGTATGTAGTTCGTACATTTTCATTCAATTTAATTAAATTCTAGATTTACTGTTTGGACTTGCTTTCTAAAAGAAAGTTTCTGTTTTATCTTTTATAAATTCAATAATATTTTTTTTAACTTTAGGTAATTTTCAGCTGTGAAAATATTTCTATCGAAAAACAAAAAATATCCTGTATTGTTTTCAATTCTTTTCAAGAAATCTTATCCGAAATATGCACAATTATCCTAATAGAACAGTGACCTAAAATTGACTAAACTCTGAATGCACTGTTACCCAAATGTGATCTGACTTTTCACTTTGCTGTTACATGATTTGAAAAATCAGTCACTATGACGTTTTTGTAAAATCGACCCACTCGTAATTCAGATAAATGGGTTTTTCATGCAGAATGATTCGATTTGCTCCGAATTTAGTATACCGGTTTATTATGTTAAGGAATTTACCTGATTAGTTTTGGGGGTTCATTGGTTAAGGATAAAGGTGGAAAATGGGGGTTAGTCCACCCCTCTTAACTCCGATAAATGGGTTTTTCATGCAGAATTAATTGATTTGCTCGGAATTTGCTATACCGGTTTATTCTGATAAGGAACTTCCCTGATTAGTTTTGGGGGTTCATTGGTTAAGGATAAAGGGGGAAAGGGGGATAGTCCACCACCTTAATTTAGATAAATGGGTTTTTCATGCACAATTATTCCATTTGCTCCAAATTTGGTATACCAGTTTATTATGTTAAGGAGCTTCCCTGGCTAGATTTGGAGGTTCACTGGTTAAGTATAAAGGGGGAAACGGGGGCTAATTCCCTTCACTTATTTTTTGAGGGGCATTATTCTTTAAAATAAGAATATAATGTACAATTAGTGTGAATAGCCTGTGAGCTCAATGCCATCAGTTTAGCTAGGCACTTTTCTTTTTTATTGAGAACAGCGCGCGGGGAATGTTCCGAGGCAGCCCTCTCCCTCCCCATTCATCCTACGTCGTAATGTCGTATGTCCTATTTGTTGAAAATTTTGTCTATTTCTGATTTTCTAGATACTTTTCCCCTAAAAAATTAAAAAATTTAATTTAAAAACAACTATTTTGGGGGGATTGCGGGGGGCGAAATTTCGGAGGGAAGTTAAAAATTCGGATTCAGCGACCCAAAAAACTTAAAGATAACCTTATAGGGAAAGTACGGAGGGGAGATGGGAGGGCGAATGTAAACGATGTGAGTGATTAAGTGGAATTGCGCAACTTGCGGAACACGCGCAGCACCGCGGCGGATTTTCCGAGGCAGATCCCCCCTCTCCCTTCATCCTACGTCATAATGTCATATATCTACTTTGTTGCAAATTTTGCCTACTTTCTGAATTTCTAGATACTTTTTTCCTAAAACAATAACAAAATTAAATTTTTTTTCAATAAAAACCTTTTGGGGGGGGGGGCATTTTACCAAAATTTGAGGGTGGGGGGAGGTTGCCGGGGGAAGTTTTGGAGGGAAGTTAAAAATTCGGATTCAGCGACCCCAAAAACATAAAATAAGCTAATTTCCAGAACTACCATTAATTTTGCTAGGTACAACCCCCATACGGTCTCTATTGTCTGGTAGAGATCTGCACGGGCCGGTCCGTGGCCCGAAGCCCGAGCTCGGCCCAGCCCGCGGACCGGGTTCAGGCCGATTTTCATTCACGGCACACGGGCCGGGCCCGGGCCATACTTTTTTCTGAAAGCTCGGGCCGGGCCTAACTTAATTTTTCTGTACAGAGCCAGGCCTGGTTTCATTCCTAGTCTTCATGGCCCAAAATTTTCAGTCCTAGTTTTGACCCAGCCCGTATGAAAATCATTGTTTCAGCGTGGCCTGGTCCATTTAAAGGTCAGTTAAATTAAGCCTGGCCCAAAAGTTTTTGCAAAAAATGCATACATTTTTGAATCGCCATTATTCTACACTTAAACATTAAAATTTATTATTTTTAAAGAATAGTAGATATCTACGCATATTAAAATATAACTAAATTAAAATACAGTAAAATGTGTGAAAAAGAACCTGCCTATGACGGAACCCTGTTTTAAACTGAAAAACGTGTTGATCCATGCAAAATAAATATACTAATAAGTAAGAAAAGAATATATAATACATTTACACTTGCTAAGAAGGGAACTTGTCTATAACGCATTTTTTTTTTCTATGCAATTTCATCTTAGAAGATTTTACTGTATAGCATTTTTCCGATTTTTAACACTTCTATACATGGAATATGGATTAACAATATTAATGATAACTGAAACATTTACATACAAGTAATAGAGATTCATTAAAAAAATAAATATCGCAGCCTGCTGCACTTCTATAAAAATAAAGATTATAAACATGAAAAAAAAAATTAAGATAAATAGTTTTGATCAGAACTTCTCGTACGAGACAAATTTTTAACCAATTCGACGTAAAAATCAATGTTTTGTAGAAGTTCACTCGGGCCGGGCCGAGATTTTAACTTTTTTCCGGGCCGGGCTCGGGCCGAACTTTTAATTTTTTTATCGGGCCGGTCCAATATTATTTTTTCTACGGGCCGGGCCTGGCCCGGGCCGAACTTTTAATTTTTGTATCGGGCCGGGCCGATTTCTTTCTCTATGAGTCGGGCGGGGCCCGGGCCTAGAAATGTCGGCCCGTGCAGACCTCTATTGCCTGGACTATCTGGTAAAACGCGGCACGGATCAGGGCGGCGTTGGAATTTTGGGACCTCCTTTCGAAGCGCGCTTAGCACAATGCTAAGTTAAAACATTGAATAAGGGTTTTGTTTTAGCTACATTGTAAAAGAACAATTTATTACTTCGCTGAATTTAGTTTTATGAAATGTCAAATGAAGTTTAAATATGCACTATTTTTATTGTCTGTACCGAATTAATTTCATCATAAACAGATTAGGATAAAATTAAAAAAAAAGTGTTGTACAGAATAGCAATATTTGATATTATTTAGGCTTCATATAGCTTTGAACTTTTATGGTAGAACCATTCATACTTTTCTAGTATGTACAGCCATACCCAACCCTACGTTGTATAGTTCTTTACAAAGTCTTATTATTCTTTTAGAAACGTTTCTTTTAATAATACAGTGAAAAATTCATATATTTATTGTACGGAACCCTCTGAGCGGGAGTAATACTCGCACTCGACCGTTTATTTAGATTGCGCTCCAACACCAGCAAAGCGCATTTTTTTATGAAAATATCAATTATGCATTCAAAAAATGTTTTGAAACTTATTAGAAGAGGTATTTTCCTATTAAACACATGCCAGTCGTTAATAGACGAAGAAATTGCCAAATATTTCGCTCCTTTCAGCAGTCTTTCTTCTTGATCTAATTCCATTGGTTTTAGCGGTTTGTCCAATTACATGCCAGTCAAATTTGTGTTCTATTTATACTATTTTATTCATTTATTGATTGCATTTTAATTTCGTTATGGAATTTTAGCTAGAAACAAATGCTGTACGATTTATATTGTTTTAAGTGCAAATTAGTTATTTTTTTATAATCGGGCTGCAAACGATAAAGATAGATCTTTAAGAAATCGTGTTTGAAAATTAATTAAAAAAAAGAAAAGTTCCCAGTTAAACTGATGGCATTGAGCTCACAGGCTATACACACTAATTGTATACTATACTCTTATTTCAAAGAATAATGCCCCTCAAAAATTAAATAAGGCCCCCGTTTCCCCCCTTTATACTTAACCAATGAACCTCCAAATCTAATCAGGTAAGCTCCTTAACATAATAAACCGGTATACAAAATTGAAGCAAATCAGATAATCCTGGATGAAAAAACATATCTCTAAATTAAGGGGGTCTAACCCCCTTTCCCCCTTTATACTTAACTAATGAACCTCCAAATCTAATCAGGAAAGCTTCTTATAAGAATGAACATAGAAAAAAAATCAAAGGAAATTGGATAATTCTGCATGAAAATCCATTTATCTAAATTAAGGGGAGGGGACTTGCCCCCCTTTCCCCCTTTTATACTTAACCAATGAACCTCCAAATCTAATGAAGAAAGCGCCATATCGGAATAAACCGGTATATCAAATTTGAAGTAAATCGAATAATTCTGAATGAAAAAATCATTTATCTAAATTAAGTATCTAAATTAAGGGGGGGACTAGACCCCGCCCCTCTTTATACCTAACCAATAAACCTCCAAATTTAATCAAGGCAGCTCCTTAACATAATAAACCGGTATACCAAATCTGGAGCAAATCGAATAACTCTGCATGAAAAACCCATTTATCTAAGTTAAGGGGGGGGGGGTCTAGCACCCTTCCACCCTTTATACTTATAATTACCTTTGCCCCCCTTTATACTTAACCAATAAACCCCCAAAACTAATCAGGGAAGCACCTTATCAGAATGAACCTAGAAAAAAAAATTGGAGCAAATCGAATGATTCTGCATGAAAAACCCTTTTATCTAAATTAAAGGGGTGGACTAGCCCTCCTTTCCCCTCTTTATACTTAACCAATGAACCCCCAAAACTAGTCAGGGAAGCGCCTTATAAGAATGAACCTAGAAAAAAAATTTGAAGCAAATCGGATGTTTCTAACGAGAGTTATCGCGTTACGTACATACCTACGTACATACATACATACATACATACAGAACCGGCGGGCACATTAACTCTCAGGCTTTGATAGCCTGTGAGCTAAAAACTATAAAAAATCAGCTAGTTGAGATACAATTTTCAAACAAGTTTCATTACAAAAAATATTTTTTTTTTTAATTCAACGGTATACAAATTTGAATTGTACAATATTTAAAATTAAAAAATTGCCGTAAAAGAGAAATTTATTGATCAAGACTTGCTACTGCTATATGGATTTTTTTAGTGTAAGTCACATAACTGATAACTGCTAGGCTTTCTGGCCACCGTTATTTTCGAAAGGTTTTTTTCGCTGTATTTAACTAATGAGATATCTCTGATAAAATAAGTCACATTTTTCCATTCGAAAATACTGGTAGTCAAAAATCGTAGCCTCAGTTTTCACATATGTGACTTACACTACCAGTACTCAAGCAATTAGCCCGTCAGCGTTACTCACGTACTTTTTTTTTTTTTTTTGCTTTATAATGCAGATTTTAACGTGCTTTCTGTTTCATTGGTTTTAAATGAAACCACGCAGAGATATCCTGGTTACCGGGAAATTCACACACCGTACAAACATCAGAGAAAAATGAGTTAAAAGGCACATTTTTCGATAAAAATTAATAAAAAGATTTCCTTGAATGTTCTAACTATGTTAATTTTAAATCCAAAAACTTACATATATCTACTTCGTTTCTAGATGTTAAAACAACTGTATAAAGTAGCATTTATTTTTAAGTAGAAAACTCCCATAACCCCTTAAGTTAATTATGACAATGAAAGATTTATTAATATTTTCCTACTAATTAATATTAATTATATTAATAATTATGTTATGATTAATCTTAATTAATAATTATATTTTTTGACAATTCTGCCCTGCATTCATCCTTTTAAATATATTCTGATAAATATGATACATTTAAAATGATGTTTTTCAACATTATTTTAAATATATCATATTTATCAGATGTAGTTCAAATTATTTTCTTTGCTGTAAAGCTGACTGGAAGAAATTTTCGCAAGGTAACTGTTTATCAACGTTTCGATTGAGAATAGCGTTGAAATTATACAGCGTACAGAATTTCACGGTACATTATGCTAATTTCTCCGATTTGACCTCAGAATTGTTTTACTGCCAAGTAGAAACTAAAACTACCGCTTGCTTGCTTTTGAGTAATGTTATCATTAAATGCTTGAGCTTTACTAGTAAAATTTAATTATGTAAACAGTACTGTACTCGTAATGCAAATCAACATAATGAATACATATGGTTAAATAGTTTGGAGAAAAAATATTGTTTAACACAAGAAAGACGGGAACTTTTACTGAAGTTTTATAACAATATTTAATACGAGAATTTTTATTTAAAACTGTTTAACTTATTTAACTAGCCCTTTTTTCCTTTGTGTCTTTTAAACTTATTTTATAAAGGACTTTATGGTTCGAACCGAAATATATCCATATGGTTGCGGCCAAAATGGCCCCTCACCGTCATTCTAGTGATAAGAAGATAGAGTGAAGAAAAAATAGCGGTTCTTACGGCAGACCGGGGCTAGTAGGCGCAGTTTTTAGTTATTGATTTTTATTAATTTTTTGTTTAAGTTTTTTATGAAACTTTAATTGTATTTTTAAAGAACGGGCATTGGGATATAAATACCCGGAGTTCTGAGTTTCTAGCTTTTGTAGTTTATGTTTAGTGGAAAACTAAAGTAAAAGGAAAATTCTGCGCCAACCTACCCCGTCACGGGGCAAGTTGCCTATACCTATGGGGTAAGTTGGCACACGCTTTATAAAAATTTAAATGAAACTCAAATAAGGCACACAGATAAGAGAAATCAATTTCATTATTACCAGTAAGTTTAAACAAAGGCGTTATAGCCGCACAATGTAAAATCTAAATTATACAGACATAAAAATAATTAATAAAACATTAACATTGAGTAACTTCTATCCTACTCGATATCATCATCAGAATTAGAGTTGTCACAAATAAAAAATCGAGTGTCTCCGTTTTGGAAAGCCTCGTGTGCCCAAAATCTTGCATTGCAACCATTTTTCTCGGTGTTTGCTGTTTTTCTAGGTACCAGCACACACCAGACACCGAGTTAGCTTGCCCCGTGTTCAATGCGCCTGCTAGCCCTATAATAAATTTCTTCACAAAAGGGACACGTAACCATCTAAGCATAAATAATCCAAGTAAATCACATATGGGGTAGGTACAGTTAATCTCACACTAAGAAAAACTGCACAAGTTAAATCAAAATTATTAAGATAAATATTAGAAATTAGAAAAAGAATGAAGCAACAAAAAATTACTTATGAGTGCAAAAAACAGAAATATCGTAATAAATGTAAACGGCACGTAGGTAACGCTGCAAAACTACAATGAGGATTGTAAAATGCAAGAAGAAAGGTACTCTGTGACTAACTGCACAGTCTATCCACAAACAGACGATTTATAAGGACTGCGCCTACATACCCCTGTAGCCAACCAGCCCCGGTCTCCCCTATTTTGTAAAACTTGGGTAAATGAAAATTTGTGAAACTTTCGGATATATGTGAAATTCGTGAAAATTTAAAAGCATGGTGCAGATGAAAATACTCTATTACTCCAAAATACATCTATTAGTCAGCCAGAATCTTTTATTCTATTTATATCTATTACTGAACAGTTTATGACAGTTGCAATTTCTGTAATTTAAACAGCGTCTTTAGATAGAATTTCTCCGTATAATGAACATTAAATTAGATATGGCGTATGTAATTCTATCAGGGTTTTCCCCAGGCATCTATACTTTTAATTAGTTTCAAAGGAATTGTACCAGCAGCTTTTGCAAACTATAATCCTTGTCTACATCAACAGCTAGAGAAATCTAGCACAAATAAATTTTTTTTAATTGTTACAACTACAATATAAAAAAGTGTCACCTCTGGTAATTTTGTTGTACGACCAATCCTAGGAGAGTAATGAAAGATCTTTCTGAAAGAGAACTTAATCAGTAAGTAAAGTAGGGGGGTAAATTTGTAAGAAAATTGACGATTGTGCGACATGGAATACATTTTACAATGATGAATCATGATTTTATTAACGCATCTTATGATACTTCTGAATATTTAGAAATTTATTTTCAAAAGTCGAAAGTAACAAATTAATGCGGATTAAATACCTAATTCGTTATATGCCCTTGGTGATTTCGGGGAATATCAGATAGTCATTGTCATGTGACATACTGAGTGGTTTTATAAAATTATATAGGGATCGAAAATAGGTATTAAATTATTCAGTTATGCTATAATATAAGACTGTTATGCTCACATTTTAGCAGAGAAAGTTCCTTAATTAACCCTTTCTATGCAAGATGGGACTATTCGTCGCATTTTAAAGGATTTACAACAAGTTCTAATATTAACTTCTATAAATGAGCTACGAGATTTTAGCTTACATTTTTGTTCGCTTATTTGCCTAATCTCATTCCTTAAGATAGGGTTCCACGAATGGATGTTTTAAACCACTTACAATCAGTGTAAAAGTGTCTTGTAACAAACCTCTCATCTAACAACAGTTCTAAAGGTACTTGTACCTACGACAGATGTTGCACGCACCATAAATATGCAGGTATCAAGGATTTTACATACGCCAAGAAAACATACTCTTTGATTTTAACGGAATATCGTACTCACAACCTTGGGGATAGCTTCTATATTCTATTAATTGTTTCCACGTTCCCTGATCTCATTCTTTAAATCACATTCTGAAAAACACATTCTTAAAATCACATTTTTAACCTTCTTCTTTACAAAAAAAAAACAGATAAATTGATGCTTAGTATTAAAGCTTACATGCAAAATAAAGTTAAAACTAAAACATTAAATGTTTCTTCTTTCGACGATTCACTCACTATACAAAGGAATTTTCGGTCTTAATGAAGATAAAAAATCTTACCCTAAAATTTTATTTTCAGATATAAATATCTAAAAGAATTATAATGATAAGGATAATATGTATGGCAAGAGAAAGGAATATAAGGATTATGATCCGCTAATACGAAACATAATAATAAATTTACACTGTGAAGAGCCAAAACATTATGACCATCACCTACCTAATAATGTGTTGTTCCACCTTTGGCCCGCAAAAGAAGTGCAACCCGCCTTAGCGTGTATGCCACAAATCCTTGGTAGATGACCGGGGATAAATTGTACCACATGTTCAAGCACCGGGCATGCATATCCGGGATATTCCAAAATGGCTGTTTTTGAGCTGTTTTTGAGTTTCTGGGCTGCCGTTACATGACACCCGAAATGTGCTCTTTTGGATCAATATCCGTCGGATTAGGCGGCCAGGAGCTTAATTGGATTTCAGTATTATGTTACAGAAACCAACTGAGCACAATTGGAGTACTGTGACATGGATAATTTTCTTGCTCGAAGATTCAGTTTCCATTTCGAAAGACACATACCATTTAAGGGTGCAAATCGTCCGAAATGATGTTAAGCTAGTCCGCGGCCTTCATGGTCTGTTCTACCACAAACACAGGTCCCAGAGATGCCCATGAGAACGTTTCCCAAAGCTTAATATCGCCACCACAGCCTGTGTATGATCTCTTGTATAAGGGGGAGTAACAGTTCACCTAGGACACGGCGTACCTAACACGGCCATCGACGTGTTGATGGATGAATCGTGTTTCATCCCATGAGGTCACTCTTTCCCTGTCAACGTCTCTGTAAACGTCCAATCTATAGTCCTGTCATGATGTTCCCGGGCCTAGTGTAGGAGTATTTGTCTTGGTCAACAGAGGCACACGAGTGGTACGTTTCCTGCGTAGCCTCACATTCATAAGTTTCAGCTGAACTGTGTGCTCCAAAAGAATTCTACTTGGACCTGTATTGTATTAGGATGTCAGTTGAACCAGTCTCTAGTGCCGATTTTGCTTTACCCCCCTCACTGACAAGCCCGTGTTAAAACGTTCACTAAGCTCCAGGTTTCACTGCAATACAAGCAATATTTAAAGCAATATAATTCTATTCATTTAATGTATTTTTAATAGGGGAGATGGGGGCACATGTGAACACGGGGCACATGTGAACATCGCAGTTTTTCGATAGTTACTATAAGCTTTTTTATTCGAAAAAAATTACTAAAGATGATAGCATCTGTAGACATATGGTAAAAAATTTTTGAAGCTCTATGACATTTTGTTTGTCCTCTGTAGCCAAAACACTGTTTTTAGATCTCAAAAGTAAAATCATTGCTCCAAGTTCATAAGCGAATAATTTTATTTATTTATTCATTTATTTGAATTTGAGTGTTTTACCATATACTATGAATACTAATAAACATTTTTGATAAATTTCTTTTTCTTCTAAAATTGAGAAATGTTAATTATTCATTAATTTAACAGAAGCAGCAATGTGGGGCACTTGTGAACAGGCTAGTTGGGGCAGATATGAACAGTTCATAAGTACCCCAATAATCATTCTGTGATTCTGTTTCTTTCAGTTAACTTAAAGAGAGATAATGTCAGTTCCATTATCTACAATTTTCCTGAAATTGAAGATATTTTCCTCTCACAAAGTTGATTTTGTATTGAAACTTCCACAAACACATCTTTCAGTAAATACATAAAGAATAACAGCCTCGTCTACGTTCAATTGTACTTTAAATAAATTTAATGTTTTCTAAAATGCAATAAGTGTTATATATTATTTTACTAAACGGTTTACAACAATATTTTTTATGCATTGTTAATACAAAAGTATTACTTTGAACAACTTTGCAAATTTTTCTTTTACATTTGTTCTAACCTTGCAATGATGGCTTACTTCCATCTCTAAAACATTTATGTATATGATGCTTTGAATGGAGATAGATACCAGTAATATTTTAAGAAAGTACAATTTTTAAACTGATAACTACCGTAAAATCCCGATTGTACCCCCCCCCCCCCTCTTTCAAAAGCAAAAGAAGTTGGGGGGAGGTTATAGTCGAGATTTTTTTTTATCATTAAAAAACCCTTCTTTATCTATAATTTACAAGAAAATAAGGCAAATACAGGAGTGAGAATCTTTCGTATTTCGGCAGATTTCCGATAAATAGTATGTAAATGCCCCCTCCCTAAAATTTCCCCCAAACAAAAACCCTTAAACAAAATTTAAAAGTTTTAATTTCTTTTTTTAAATTGCTTCTTTATTTTTTTTATTTTATTGCAACAATACTTAATGAATCATCTTAGACTCTCCCCACCAAATCTACTTATTTTCATTTTATAATCTTTTGCTTAAACATATCACGCAGAAACTAGAGAAATATACATATATATTTTTCTTTATGGTGAATTTAAAAGGTAATATAACTAATGATTACTATGACAAATGAATAAAGGAATAAAAAGCACATTAAAGGATAGTTTTTCCTTGTGTTCACATGTGCCCCACGTGTGTTCACAACTACCCCGCTGATGGGGCACATGTGAACAATTTTTTGATTTTATAAAACTATTAAAAAATGTAAGAAGAACTATACAGGTGATTTTGAAAAAAATACCATGTGCAAAAGAAAGTTCTGTTTACTATATTAAGTAGTTTTTGTTTATCGAAATTAATCCAGTTATGAGAAAAAGCTATATTTATGCGAACTGTTCACATGTGCCCCCATCTCCCCTACATAGAACAATGTTTAATACTTCCAAGGATTGCATTCATATTCGTTATTAAGTTTTTTTATAAAATGTTCAAAGAATCATTTTTTTTTTTTTTTTATATTTAAAACAAAATGAAGAGAAAACAACATTGCAATTTTGCCCTTTTCCAAGACAGTCGGGGGGTAACCAAGGGAGGTGGAGTCTCCGAGGTCCTTTTTATTTGATAACGCTTAAACGTCCAACGCGATGGCTTCTACTGACGGTATCACCGTCATTCATCCACTTTGTATAAGTACTAACAACGGTATGTCATGAACAACCCATGAGACGTGTAGTTTTGAAGATACTCGTTCTGAATCGTCGGGAGACTGAATTCTGCTCTCTATCAAAGTCACTTAATCAGCAGCCTTTACCATCACAGGCAGATATAGGGAAGACCGGGGAAATGGCGACACCTTAAGGGAATTTAAAATTTTTCACTTCAAAAAAAATGTTTATTTTTTAAAAGTAAAAATTCTAAAGTTGAATAATAATCTTTAGTATCTGTATAAATTTAACCGTAATCATAACTGTAAAGTAAGCACACATAAAAAATATTTTTTTAAACATCTGAACAGTGGTGGGATTACCCAGGATATTGGATTAATTCCGCCACTGTACCGGGGTCATACCTCCACTCTTTAATGACCTAGTACATGTATCAAATGGATACTAGGAAACACATAACCTACTGAAAATAGTTAGAAAGCAATGTAATTGAGCAGAATAATGGTTAAGCTTACAATTTACTTCACATTGCAAATTTCACAAGTATAAATCTCTGCAAAATCGGCTCCAATACATTCAAATGAGGCCATTTCTCACCCGATTTGCATGATGGCGGCATTACCCTGAGAGGACAATATGGCGGAAATCCCCAAGCAAAGCCAAAAGAAGAACCGAACTTGTTAAACACATTGCATCAAAATGTCGGCGAATGCATGTAGATTGCTGGTAATATTATCTTAAATACCCAATGTTAGAATAAAAGGTGCTTATCTCTAGTCATTTGAGGCTCCAAAATAAGAAGCAACTACATGAAAACTAAATTTTTCACTAGAACTAACGAACGACGCACAGCAAAATCACTCTGACTTTAGGAACTGTTTCTATTGTTGGCCGCTATAGTGCAGGCACATTCACTATCTTAAACTGCCCTTAGTTTTTAAACTAGGCGTGTTGGCGGCATAAACCCGGGTGGTGCCATTCCCCCTGTCTCCCCTAAGCGCAAAAATGATTCCTCAGACTTCCTAGCAGCACTTAAATACCATTCTCACCTGATTATGTGTCCTCCACTTCATCCAGGCGAGTTCATTGCAATATGTGATGACGGTTATAATGTTTTGGCTCTTCGGTGTAATCACACATATTTAAACGTTTTTATAAAATCAAGATTAACTTTTAACTGATGTCATAGAAATTGTCACATAACTAGTGTGAAGCGGTCTGTGAGACCGCTTCATCGAAAAATGAATAAAAGATGCAATTAACTCATAGGATGGGGTTTTTGTATTAAACTTTTTGTACAGGACTGTTATAATTAAAATTCACCTATTCGAAAGTATCTGGTGATAGTACTAAGGTTCCAAACGGAACAAAATTTCGGTAGTGTTTCTAGTTAAACTGAAAATTGCAAGTTAAACTATAAAAATTTAAAAAATCCACGGTCTGAGAGACCGGTAACATCAGTTAAAGGTTAAAACAATGCTTTTTGAATAAGACAACTCGTAATACTCGCCGACTATCTCGTTTTTAACGCGGTACTACCGTTCAAAAAATCTATTTGAATCAGAAATTTTATTTAATGTATTCGATTAAGTAAATTTGAAATGAATACCACAAAGAAGCAAGAAATATTTAGTTAAATAAGTTTACTGGCTCACAGTTTGTTTTATATTTAATTACTACACATGCATTTCTCTCCAAAGTAAAACAAAATAATTTGAAGATATGACAATCTGGTTTTTGCATAAATCTTTTCCATGTAATATTTACTATAACTTATATATAATAATGTTTACTATAACTTTCCCCAGGTCATATGTTGTAATTTTACAATGCTCATAATTTAGTCAAGTTTCTAATAAATAGGTTTTGTGAAGCTGATACTCGCTTACACAAAAAGTTATTCTAAAAGGAGAACTTAAGTATACAGCGTAAAGTTCATAAGTCGAGTTAAAATGATTTTAGAATGCATGAAAAACGGCATTTACTTTAAAACCAATTATTACCGCGACATTTTAATCTAAAAAAATTTTGTTGTTTACAAGCCGGCCGGCCCGGCGTTGCCTGGGGCCGTTAAAATAACCTTATAAAACGGAAGTTTGTATTAATTTATATTTCCGGGAAATCTTTCAAATGTACCTAGTTTCGAGGGCCTCACTGCCTTCGCAGCATACAGTGTTTAAAATGAACTTAGTTTCCAGGGCCCCAATGCCTTCGGCAGCACCTAGTGTGTTTCCAACAAACCTCTTTCCCAACGAACCTGCGACCTGGGTCCCCACTTCCTAAAGCAGCGTATACCGGGAATGTTCCATACACGCTGGAGACAGTCGAAAACAAAGATGAATGAGCCAAACTACGTAGTAATCGGGACATAGAACCCGAGATAAGAATGCGTCCGCTGGCGGTGCAATTAAAATGTGCAAAACAATCATAAGCTAAGTTGGATGAACTAATTTACGTTGAAATTTTGCCCATAGAAACCGAGAAAAGAATGAGCCGTTATTGTTCGAAAATAGTGGTCTCAGAAGTCTAAAATAAACTTTCATACAGAAGAAAGCAGCTGAATAGTAATCTAAGTTGAATAAACTAATTCCCGTTGAAATCGGGCCCGTAGACCCCGAGCAAAGAATGTTCCCCCAAGCGGCATAAGGTACCTACCCTATAAATTTAATGAATTACCTTTAACATTAACGCGATATTTAATTTACGAATGCAATCCCCCCCTCCCCCCACCTCTAATGTTAACCACTTACCTTTAAAAGTAAGGCAATTTTTAATTCACGGCTGTAGGGCTGTAGAGAATAAACGTAAGTTGATGCCGAAAAAGAAGATTGATATTAGGAAAAAGTGGTAGCTGTGGTATAAGGTATTAGTAGTGTAATATTAAGTAGTTTATAAGTAGCCGGGTATCCCTAGAACGACGTTAAAGAACATTGCTAAAGAATCGGATCATTCTTAAAGAAGCTACACTAAGGGCCCCAAGAAGGCGATTAATATTCAAAATTGGTAGTAGCTGAAGCTTGATAAATTTTTTAGTCTTTCATGTAGTAACTGGAGAACCTAAGAGGTCCTAGGGAAAAACAGCTAGTGAATCGGACAGTTTTTAAGGGAGTTATAGTAAGGGGCTCAAAAGGGGACAACTGACAGTTCAGCGCACGGCCTTAAGATGGAAACATGTTTAAAGGTACAAGTACTTGGAGCTTTAGATCTTCAATTAGTCGAAATGAAGCATGGGGTATGAGTTAATTATTAGAATAAAATTTTAAAGAAATGTGCAAAAAATGGGAAGAAATGCTTAAAAAGAGCACCAAAAAAATATGAGGGTGTTGGCACGATTAGAAGGGTCCAAGATTCAACTTTAATTTATACACTGACAGGGTGACACAATTAGGGGGTGAAAATGCATAGCGCACAAAAAGTGCGCCATACCAGGTCCCGGACCTGGTCCTAGGGTTTAAACTGGAATTTAGAAAAGAAGAAATAACTAAGTGGGCAAATGGCCCCAAATCAAAGATCAGATTAAAAGGGGGAAAATTTATTAACAATTTAGAGTACAAAAATTTAAGAAGGTCTTCTACCGGTTTCCAGGGGGCCAGGGTGTTTACACGAATGTAAATGGCTATAAGGAATTTTTTCAGTAGATTATAAAGTAGCTAGAGGACGGTAGAATTACGTTAAAAAATTGCAAGATAATCAGATCATTTTTAACGAAGCTGCACCAAGGGCCCCAAGAAGGCTATTAGTATTCAAAATTGGTGGAAGCTGAAGTCTGAGGAAAATTTTTCTATCTTTATAGAGTAGCTGGAGGACCTAAGAAGTTGTTAGAATAAAAAGCTAGTGAATCGGACCATTTTTAAGGGAGCTATAATAGAGGGCTCAAAAGGGGCCATCTGATAGTTGAAGCTGGGCCCTAAGAAGAAAACATATTAAAAGGTCCTAGTACTTAGCGCATTAGATCTTCAATTAGTCGAAATTAAAAACAGAGTATGAATTAATCATTAAAATAAAATTTTAAAGAAATGCACAAAAATAGGGGGAAATGCTTAAAAAGGGGCCCCAGTGCCCCAATAAAAATATGAGGATGTTGGCCCGGAAAGCTGAGTAAAAGAATTAACTTTAAAGTTATGGATTGAGAGGGCAACACAAATAGGAGGTGAAAATGCATGGCGCGCATAAGATTCAAGGGGTCCCGGACAGGGCGCTACGGTCCCTAAGGTCTTAACTGGAGTGTAAAACGGGGCATTAACTAAGTGGAAAAAGGAACTCAAAGACGAAGATCGATTTAAAAGGGAGGGGGATTTATTAACAATTTAGGGCACAAAACTTCTGTGGACTCTGTACCGGGTCCCAGGGGGCCAGAGTCTTAACTAGAATGTAGAAGTAAGGGAATAACTAAATGCAGAAAGGGACCCAAAAAGAAGAAGATCGGATAAAAAGGGGCAAGTTATTTACAATTTAGGACAAAAAACTTAAAGTGTCCTAGGGGGCCCGGCCCTTAAAAAATTAAAAATCTGAGACTCAGGTGCATCAGGACTGGTTTGGGCTATCCTCACCTAAATTTTTAGATTTCTACGTGCGTAGATTTCGCTAGCCATTGCAGACAGACAGACACACACACGGAGAGAGAGCGAAATTTTGTTTTATTAGTAAGATACATGCACATATAAGTAGTTTGTGTAAAAATGATTGTCGGAAAATCCTTAAAAAGAAAAAAGCATCCTGATAATGTATGACATTCAAAAGTAGCTCACCATTATAATTCAATGATATAATCGAAATGCACTAATTCATTAAAGTTTTTAAAAAATGTTTAGTCCTTTGTGATTCATACACTGTAAAATAATTTTGATTTGGAAACATTTGAAGTAATAAGAGAACATTGAAAAATTCATATCAATTAAAATTTCTTTGAATGAATTTATGATTAAATGAATAGTTTTAGCGGTCTGCTTTACTTTGAATTAATATATGTAAGCGTGTTTAACTTCAAATCTGCTTTCCCATAAATGTAACATATTTATAATTTTTCAAGGGTGAAATTATACAATTATAACCGCAAATAATGCAATTAATGTCTTTTTAATTAATAAATATAAGTCTGGAAAAATACTATAAAACTACATGAAATATTAACAAATCACCCTGTTGTTGTTTGTCAGTATTTTTTTTTTTTTTTACTTTCTTTACTTTTAACATTGTTTATACGAAAGGCAATTACTTAAAAACAACAAACTATGTTTATAAAATGACTTTGTGGATAATATTTTAAAGAAAATAAATGCAGCAAGTTATGAAAAAAACATCACAATCAAGTTGAATCTTACGAAATCGTGATCTTCATAAATTTGCTTAAAAAGACAATGATGTATAACTCTAGTTCTTGCTAAAGAAAAGAATGCTTTTGGTGAATGCCACACATTTTCCCACATTTAATTTTTAAAATATAGCACGCAGATTTAGTGGAAAAGAATTTAACAAAGTAAATACAAAGTATTTTCTGGTGGCTGCTTAAATTTTTAAAGGAATTACCTGCTGAAAAATGTTCACGAAACGAGAAGAGCTGTTAGTTTTTCTCATTCTTCCTATCGCACACTTATTTCAAACTCACGCTTTATAATACGAAGTTTAGTTGAAGCAATTTTTTTTTTTTTAACATGAGAGCAACATGTTATTTTTCTAAATTGAATCAGAAATGAATTCAGTAATTTTATATCACATTCAAAAGTAATTATTTGCTTTCATGAGCGATGTTTTAAGGGGTCTCAGAATTCTTAAAATTGAAAAAAATGAAAAAAAGAGACCATTTTCAACATTTAATACCTTAAAATGGATATGATTTTCAAACAATTTTTATTGAGATGAAAGATATGAGTATGTTCTCTCATTTCATGTATTTAAGAAATTGTAAGATGCAGAATTAGCAATTACAGGGGGCTCTAAACCGTGAGACATTTGACGAGCAGAAAATTGGTATAACAGCTGACGCGCAGGATTACGAAATAAATTTTGCAAATAGAATGAATGCCTATTTATACTTCAGATTATAATAATTACCTGGAACCTAAATAAATTTGTATTTAAAGCATTTTTATATTTTTAATACAAAGTTGTATTTACCTAATGCAAAATTTTTAAATTTTCAAAGGTATAATCACGTAAAAAAATATGCTTTTGAACAATAAAAAAGGAAATTTGAGGTTCAGTTTATACAGACTAACACGGAAGATATCCTTTGAAAATTTCATGAAAAAATATTCGGAAGTTTTTGATATATCTTGCGCGTTATGCTCAAAAACGTCATTCGGAGAGAAAGGACTTTAAAGTTTCGGAAACGTCACTTCAGCTATTGAGCGGGTATAATTTTAAAAGCCATAACTTCTGTTCTAATGGGAATTTCAAGGAAACAATTATATCAAAATGTTCAGAAAACGTAAGAGTTTATCATCTAAAAAAAATAAAATTTCGGAAATTTTTAAGCTTTAAGAGTCCTGAGGCCCCCCAAAACTTTTAGACTACAATATTGTAAGATCCAAATATGGGGAACAATAAAACCAGTCTAGTTTAGAAATTTCTCACCTTTGAGAGAACGCGCCTGCGCAAATTTTACTTTAAAAGCCATATTTCGGAAACCATTCTCAAATACAACATCGAGATTGAAGGTCATTGGTATTCCTCAGTTTATTTTGTCCCTTCAGATTAAAATCGGTTTCTGGGATCTTCAATGAAGCTTTGTGAGTTTTTGATACAATTTGACTCGCGCGGCGCTTTAGCGAGCAAATATATTAACTATTTCACATCTGTAATAATGCAACTGATATGGGATATGCCTAGTTTTTTTTACACAGACAAAGAAAATGTGTGTTATAAAATTCTTACAATCATCGAAATAAAACTGAAAGGGTAGGAAGGTATTCAATAAATGTCTCACTACAATCCAGAAGAATCTGTTGAAGATCAAATTTGTGATAATGATAAAGATAAAAATTAAAAATGTCATAAAACGAAATATATACCGAAAGCTCAAAAACGAAAATAGTTGTACATTCTATGTGTTTTTCTAACATAAAAAAAAATTGCAAAGAAATGAAATTGTGTAGTTTTTTTTTTTTTAAATAATAAATTTTTTTTTTTAAATAATTGATTTTCTTTTCTTTGTCAATATTGGGTTAAATCATTCTTGATATTTTTTGTAGAATATGGTATTATTGTTTCATCATTAATAAATGGCTATTGTTTAAACATGTATTTCTGAAAACGTTTTTTTTACCTTTAAATATTTTTTTTAGTTATTTCTTTTATTACTATTATGAAATATCTTGCATTTGTGGCTTGTAACAGCGTACCTAAACAAAAAATTACTTTTGTTCGAAATAAAGGGCGAGCGCCCGCTCGTGCGAAAAATCGTAACGCACTTCTAAAGGGTGTAATCAGAAGAAATATATTTTACATAATAGTTACTAAATATTTTTGTAATTCAATTCGCATGAACTTCTCAAAAAATAATTTGTCTGAGTAATTTATTTATGCGATAAGTGTGTAATAGCCTTCTTTTCTGTAAAATATTTTTCTAATTTAATTATATTAGCACCTCGAGTGTCTTTTTTTAAAAAAGATAATTCTGTGATGTGTCTTTTGCATCGCTTTTGGGGTTCTGTGCTTCAGAAGTAGTGTTTCAGAAGTCGGTCTGTCTGCCCGTTTGTCACAGCCGTTTTTCTCGTAAACTATGGAACGTGGAAAGTTCAAATTTGGCAGAAGTAATAAAGGCTATTGACGCACATATTTATAGATTATTACCTATTCACAAATATATTTAGAGAAAATGTAGGGTGGCTAATTAAGTTACTTGAAAGTAAAAATACTTTTTGTGTATATCGTGTGAAAGCTCTCGTACCGCCAAACTCAAAAATACATTTGTTTTAACTTTAGATATTATATTTTCAGAGCTCTCGTCCAAATATAATTCAAAAATACGCCCCCTCTTGTATTTCCGATTCTACTGAAACTAAAATTATGAAAAAATTAGGGGTAGTAGAAGTTTATTTAAACCTTGCAGGAAAACTATAGAGATTACCCAAGATCATATAGTTTTTGAGAAAATTTGCATTTTTCGGTTACACATAAAATTCATTTTGCGGGCGCTCAGCAAGGATGTTGACGGGAGACCGAGGTACCTATCTTCGCAGAAGTATAGAAAGATTGTTGATAATGATTTTCGAAAAAAATAGTCGGTACTAGACGAGATATTAACCTTTAAAACCCCGGACGTTTTCGACATACAAAAAGTCACGGGCGGCGTACTCTATGCGCACTCGGCTTTTAAAGAATAGATAACAACTTTTAATTATATACTTATGTAATGCAATGCCCGGTAGTAGTATAAAAGCAATAAACGTCGACTTTTTACAAACAGACTAATTTAATTAGAATTAATCACGTAATTAATTTTGGATTCGTGACTAGTTACTTTGAGTGGTGCTATCAATACACCGACCGTGTCTTTAACGTTTAATTGAAAAGCTATCTGGAAAAACGCGGCACGGTCCGAGGCAACGTCGCAAATTTGCGACATCCTTTCGAAGTGCGCCTAGAACAATCCCAAGTTTAATCTTTGAACAAAGTCTTTGTTTTAGGTACACGGCAAAAAAAAAAATGATTATTACTACGCTGAATTTTATAAATCACCAAGATGCTTAATAAACATCGCCATTGAATGTATAAATAATGTCATATTTAAAAGCATAGGTCAAGCAACATTATGTCAAAATTTAATTATTGCAGATGATTTCAATGTCACCTTCAGAAACAATACTAGAAATGAACTGCCGGAATATTTTTTTAACTTTTAGTCAAAATGCACTTATTCAAGAATCTACTACCAGGGAAAACACAATTATTAACAATGCATTCATCAACATCCCCGTGCAATGTGGTGTTATTCTTTCATTTTTTAGTCATCATAAACGGATTTGGATAATATTTTGAAAAACCATACGGAATTTGATACTATTTAGGTTTCATATGTTTCTGAACTTTCATTGTATATCTATCTATACTTTTCTAGCATATATAGCGATACCCAACCCATACATTGTATAATATTTTACAAACTCTTATTATTCTCTTAGCAACAATTTTTTGTAATATTACAGTTACTAATTAATGTATTTATTGTACGGAACCCTCTGTCCACGAGTAATACACTCACTTGACCGATTATTTTTAATACATGCTTATGTAAATTTTACAGCTTAACGAATAAAATTAATTAATTTAGTTTTAATTACCACATAAAGTTTATTTCATACGATTTTTGAACAAAGGATGGATTATTAGAACGGATATATTTATAAAAGCAATTAATATGATAAGATAAATAAATATATCATGTTTAAATACAAGAAGCGTGTATTTTCCGAAGAGAAAAAAAAATCAAACAACGCTCTAAATAACCAGTAAAGCAAGTAAAGTTTATTAAAAGTAAAGTTTATTATCTCAAATGTGCCTAAGCAACTCAAGTGATTTGTTAAAGCACTAACTTAACATTGATACAGATTATCAGCAATGACATGAAATTTCCGAATAAACTAAGGCAGGGGCGATGAACCAGCGAGCCAAATTTCACAACTATTTCGAAATAGTAATGTCCGCCATATTTAATCGCAGAATTTCGGCGATTAAATAAGGCGAACGTTGTTTTACGAAAATAATGGTGGTAATTCCCCCGCTAGTACCCGGTTTCGGCAACCCTGCACTAAGGTGTATATAAGTCTTACTTTGATCATTCGATTTAAAAAATGAAGTGTTGAGTCCAAAAATTAAGTAAGCGTTTCTTTTCCTGATTGTTTGTGTGTGTGTGCGTTTGGAAAAAAAAGAAGTCAAAGATAAAAATTGATTGAATAAATAACATATCTAGAATATCTTGTTCACTTTTAAACAAGTTGGAAATTGCTCGTCAAACGTGGCAAATGAGGTGCGTTCGTACTATAACAAGTTTTATAATTATTTTTTGCACCCCATATTGTACTGAATGTATAATTTTTTGCACTTCATAAAGTGCATAGTCTTTAACATCATTAAAATGCACTCCCAATATTTTTTTTCCCATTCCCCGAACACTTTTGACTGTCCCTGTAATTAAACTATACATCCGATTTTCCTAAAATTTGAAATGGCTCGACAAAATTTTGTAACAATTATATATTTAAAATTTCAGACCATTTGGAAGGCTGTAACATCATTAAAATGCACTTGCAATAATTTTTCCCATTGGCCGTAATGTAAAGAAAAACTTTTGACTGTCCCTGTAATTAAACTATACATCTGATTTTCCTAAAATTTGAAATGGCTCGACAAAATTTTGCAACAATTATATCTTTAAAATTTCAGACCATTCGGAAGGCGGTAACATCATTAAAATGCACTTGCAATAATTTTTCCCATTGGCCGTAATGTAAAGAAAAACTTTTGACTGTCCCTGTAATTAAACTATACATCCGATTTTCATAAAATTTGAAATGGCTCGACAAAATTTTGCAACAATCTTGTATTTCAAATTTCAGACCATTCGGTTGGGCAGTTTTTGCTCTGTTATATGCGGACAGACGGACAGACAGACGGACTGAACGACGACTATAGGTGCTACGTATTTATATAATTACGAACGCACCTAAAAAGGGAAAACGATTTATCGTGCCTCTGTGAAAATTCGGTTATGAGAAATCAGCAGGCCCATTCCTCTTCACTTTGTTTTCCTCTATTCGAAAAAACCGTTTTTAATAAGCTTTGTAAAACAATCCGAAAAAACAACGCTTAATGCTTGAAAATTTAAGATGCCAAATAGAAAATGCTAGAGAAATGTAAAATTTTATCATTTCTGTATAAAACAGCATAGATTTTATTATCTTTATGTAGGGGTTTATTCCCCACTAGTTTATTTTCAAGTTTAGAAAAAAACACAAAACATAATCTATGATAGTAGCTTGTAAAACGCATATATTTTAGGCAAAAATTAATAAATTTAGTCATTTATTAGTAAGTATTAAGTATTACTTAAGTAGTAAGTATTTATTAGTAATATCAACAACTTTATCTAAACAGTTGATGTGTGCAAAAATAAAATTTACTTTGTCGTTATAGCACAAAATAATATTTTTGTATTCTTAAAATTAGATATCTACGACACATACTTTGGAATCCACTTCTATTGCATAATTTCGTATTTTTGAAGGAAGTTTTTTTCTTCTTTTTTTTTTGGGGGGGGGGCGATAATATTCGTTTAAAATGTGAAAAGTTATAAAAGATTTAAAGGAAAATGTATCTGGCCCAATGGTACAAAATTTTAAAAGGATATTCAAACAACCTTACTCCTTCGAATTTCGCTTTTTAAGAAGTTAAATACATTTTTAATTCTCAATGTCATGGCGTAAGAAACTTTATATCTATTACTCAAATAGCTTTGGAATAATTAAAATGCCGTCTACTATATACAAAGTAACACAATTTTAATCTAAAACAAGAAGATTTATGAACATTTTTTAAGTGGGCGCCGTTTCGACATTTAAAAAAATACATCATAAAGAAAACCATTACTCATCAATATGGAAACGCTTTAAGATCACAAATTTAAGGCTGTTGCCACTGGGCAGTCCTAAAAGCTTATATTCAACTTTAGGCAACACGTTACAGCCTCCTTGATCTTGAAGGAGACATTTCTTATATCAGGCATTCCTTTATTTAGATCTAGATCTTGTTAAATAAATTAATGGAAATGTTTTCGTTAAGCTAAGATATAGAGAAAAATTGGCTTAAAAGAGTATATTTCAGAGAGTCCTTTTTGATGTCGCTTCGAAAGAAATCCATGCAGATTCCTAGATCATCTCAGATTGACATTGAAAAGGAATTTGTTTTATTCGATTTCACTATAAAATCCAAATGTATTTTATGTTATTTAAGAAAATCTCTTAGATAATGCGTGATTTCCATTCGTAGAACAATTTATTCTGTTACAAATAAGATTGAAATTGAAAGAAAAAATCTCGAGAAGCTTAAAGTAAGAAAACTATTTGTGTCTGTGCTTAAATGTTTACAAAAACAAAAAAATAAGTAAAAATAAAATTCACGAAAATAATGATTCACTGGAGAATAGTTTTCCTTAAATAATTTTGACAGAGATCCAAATAAGTTTTATACCTCAGGCGTAATGCAATTTTGTTTTTTAAGTGTAAAAACATTGTGAAAAAAAAAAAAAAACATTAATGAAGCTTTGGGAAAGACAGTTTAGATTTTATTCTGAATGCTGTGTTTTAAGTCTTAAGAAGTTTTAAAAGATTCAAAAAAATTATCTTTTTTTTAAGTTAGCAGTCCCATTTTCTTCGAACGCATTATAACATAAAATAAAAGTGGAGTAATTTATGACCGAAGATAGATAAAGTAATGCTTTACTGCAAGTATACAAAAAAAATAACCTAACACAAATGCGTTTCGTCTTTGGTAGAATTTTCTGTAATCAAATGGATATAAGATAGTTTCCTCAAAAAGTACAACAAATGAAATTGGATTAATTATTAACATATTGCAGTATTATAAAATTTCTAGAAATTTTAAAGAAAGGTATATCCTTAAAGATGTTCACCTTCTAGTATTTTAAATACTGCAATTTTATTTTATAAAGAACGAACTTTAAAGCTATCTTCGAAAGCAAAGTTTTCACAGATTCTATTATGTGAAATATATAGCTAAACATATGTGAAAACTAAGATCGTGTTACCAGAGCTTCATATAAAAGAAATATCTAATCTACATTATAAACCAAAAACATGTCTATGAGTAACGCTGGCGTCATACCGGCGGTGAACAATAAATTTTGTTTTACATTTTCTTTTAAATTCTAAATGTAGCACAATTTCATTTTTTTGACTGAGTCTTAATAAAAACAATATACAATGCGGCTCCGATATAAGGAAATATTCGACGTAATAAATTTTTGGGTCCGTATGTGAAAGTTTTCATTATATCCTGTGTAAGATAAGTTACAAAAGAGAAAGGACACGGATTCTGTTCGCTATTCCCATTAAGGCCCGTTTTATTCATTATAATCCAGGTTAAATATAACAGGAATTTACTAAACAGTATTCCCCTTAATATTGATCTATATATTCTGCAATTAATGTTTAAACTTTTAAAATATTCTTTTCCTTTCTTTGAGAGAAATGTTTTTTTTTTTTTGTTTTTTTTTTTTTCGAAATTTAAAATTTTTATATATGTAAAAAAAAGCCGATGTGAAATAAGTTTTTGTTTACCTTTTTTTACGGATAATTGATTTTCTTTCTTTGAAGATAAAAAGTAATAGCTTCAAACCGAGTAAATGCGGGTAGAAAAACTAAAAGCGATAACAAAAATTTATCCGTTATATGGAGAGATGAGTTATATCCTGGGTTCACTATAGCTATCTGTATTACGAATTGTAGATATAATCAGGAATAAAAATTCAGTGAAAACAATACATTTTTTTATGTTAAAATAAATTTGCATTTTTATAGGTCAATTTTGAATTAAACGTTATTTATTGGTTTTCTTTTTCAGCCGATTGCAGTTTTCTGCTGGCCAACGCCCAGATTGTGGACTTTCCAATCGTCTACTGCTCCGAATCTTTTTGCAAGATCTCGGGCTACAATCGCGCCGAGGTGATGCAGAAATCTTGTCGCTGTGCTTTTATGTATGGCGAAATGACCGATAGGGCAAGCATCGCGAAAATCGAAGGTAGCCTGGAAAACCACGAGCAAATGCAGGTGGAAATTCTCTTGTACAAAAAGAACAGTGAGTTGTTTTACTCCTAACTCTCTACTTTACTGTAAGTCTTTGGTGGTTGATTATTATTATCGTTATTATTATGTTTCATTCTGTTTTTGGACAGGGTAAAAAAAAAATCAAGTGACTCTCAAATTTTTATTGCTTTATAAAACCTTCTGCTATAACTTTCCCTTCTTTGTCATTTTCTCCTAACTGACCTAGAAAATTCCACATTAGTTCAATCTCAATTTTCCGTACTAAACTTTTGTATCAAGCAGTTGGCTAAAATATTTATATTTGAATCTGATAGTAAAACAGTACTATAATTTTTTTTAAATGTTTAGGGTGGGGGGAGTCAAAAATTTTTGCGCGATCAGATTTTAGGACTATGCTCTACATCACAGTACACGGAAGATACAGGCCGCGCAATTTCCATCAACTTCGGCTGTCACGTGATCAACACAGGCTGGTTTCACCCCATAGAGTTCCTTTTTAGCCGAATTTGAATGCGTAACATTAAAGATATTAGAGCCTGTATCTCTCGTTAGCTACGCATCTAGACAAATTGGGGGAGGCGAGATTAAACACTAATTCATTAAATTGATATTTAAAATTTTTTTAATTACGTTTCCATGACTTAGTTTAGTTTTATTGATTAAAGTTAATTATTAGCACTTAAACGTCAAAAATTACTTAAATTATATGTAATATTACTTAATGTTTGATTACTTTAATATTACTTAATGTTTGATTTAAACACAAATGCTTTACTTTAAAATTTATAGTTTCATCTATTAGTTTTATCTATGTTAGTTTCCTTTAATCTGTTTAATGATGTATACTATAAGAAATATTTGAAGAAAAAAATTAGTCAACTTTTTCATCATTTACCGTTTTGCGCTGGAAATTAATTTAAAGACCTTTAACAAACTCGAGTGTATGCATTTAAAAAATATATATAAACACAATATTCTACATACTTAGTAATTTCGGATATAATACTGCACTACTTTTCATTGAAGTACTAAATTCATTCAACATATCAAATTATGATGGATGTGTTTGCCACATCATGTACAATGTATAGTATATGGATTAATAATTCACTATAGTAAGAAAACGTTTCATAGTAAATTGTACTAAATTTGTTTTTAAATAAATGGAAAATATTAATGAAACCACTGTGAAAAACTCATATAAACTGTTTTTGAATTTTAAAAAATTCCTTTATTTTGAGGGATTAATTGGAATTTTTCGTCACAGTTTTTGAAATTGTCGTCCGGTTCAAAAATGTCATGATTTAACAACGCATCGTTCAGGAAGTTTTCTTTAAAAACCAAACTCCTTTCAAAATTGTTCTTGTGATTTGAATTATACTTCAAATGAAAATTCCCAGAATATCACCTGCCAAAAATTTCAGGATTCACACTAAAAAGAAAAAGAACGAAAAATAATGCTTGAGGTATAGATTCTGAAACTCATTCCAACGCTAACATAATTTTTTAAAAAGATGTCTTGTTATTTAATAAAATGAAACAAGATATCTGAATAAGCAATTTAAAAAACGCATAACTCACTAAAACTCCATTTTCAGTCATTGCTGTCCATATCCAGTAATGTGTGCGGGTTTTTTTTTTGTGCAGCCCTGTATATGACTATAAAATTTATACACACCACGTAATACACTAAAAATTTGATAAGTTTAAAAAATGCCTACCATTGCATTTCAAGTATCACAATAACATCCTTAAAATGCAACACAAAAGCTTTCCCCCCATAGATCATAATGTACTGGAATTTTTTGTGCTTCCCTGTACATGAAATATAAATGCTACTTATCTATACTACAAGAAAAGCATGTTGTAGTCCCCCTCAGTGATGTATATCAATCTCATCATTCATGAAATGTTATAAGATTAATAAAATTCACCGTAAACGATTTTTCTCCATTGACTATAATTTAAGTGATACCTCAGTGATGCATGTCAGTCTCATTTTGCTTGAAATATTGTAAGATAAAATTCACCGCAAACCGTTTTTCTCGATATACCATACTTGAATGGCAATCTTTTGTATGCCCCCGTAAAATATTTGTAAATTCTACACAATTCATTTTCAATACCGAACATTCCATAGTAAACCTAAATCATATATAAAAATTACATGGCAATCCGAGTATATTTACCAGAGTTAGAGTACGGGTAGACAGCCAGAATTACCGAATTAATAAACACGTTTTAACTATGTTGAGGTTTCATATTAAAACATATTTGCATTTCATTTGAAAAGAGAGACATATGTATGATGACACGAAACTTGACTCTTAACATATATTGAAAAACAAAAAGTGTTAAAATTTCATTTTTACCAAAGTTTATAATGTCAATTATTATTATACTTATTAGTTTTAAAACAAATGTGAATAAAAAACTATCATTTAATATATATATATATTTGAATAAAATTCTTGCAAATTACGTAAACTTTTCCAATCATGTGCTGCAACTGATTTTTGAATAATTATCCTCCTTTTTTTTATTCATAATATCATTATCCACAAAGTAAAAAAAATAATAAGAAGAATTTCATAAAATTAAGGTACTTTTTAAAGCTGGGCATACAAATATAACGATTATATTAACTATTTTAGTAATTTCCA
This sequence comes from Maratus speciosus, assembly GCA_963932465.1. Lineage (NCBI taxonomy): Eukaryota > Metazoa > Arthropoda > Arachnida > Araneae > Salticidae > Maratus > Maratus speciosus. Next base: position 400,229,922 of record OZ010796.1, on the reverse strand, counting down.
TTAATTATGATCTGTTGCAATATGATTTTTTGGTTTTTAAAAGTACATCAATAAACGTATTTGCAAAACGTACTTGCATTTTTTTTCTTTACTTATGGTATTTGAAATTCTTACTAATTACAGTTTCCCCCATATTAATCAATACATTCTAAACGGTATCAGATATAGTGATTAAAGCAATAACTTATTTAAAAACTTATGAAGTCACTTTATAGCAATTTCTTTAGGTTATTGTGTATAAAATGTAATATAAAACACTCTTGTAATGGACTAAATCGAAATGTATGACAATTAATGGAAAATAAAAATAACCGAAAGGCTTCAACACTGAAATAAGCGAACCATCACCAGTGCGATAACGCAATATTAGAAAAAATTAAAATTTTCGTGAAAGTCCAACAAAGCAAAAGTATTGTACAACATGTACATTGAACCAATATGAAAGCTGGAATGGCACAGAATTGGCAAATATTGGGGGGGGGGGGGAAGAACCAAATTAGCTAAAGGTTGGGAGTATAATTATGTACAATATTCCAAAAGAAAATAAAAAATTCCCCTTAATAACTCAGCCTCAAATTATCATCTAAAACTGCGACTGGTACCAAACGATTAGCAATAAGTTCTGCTACATAATATACATTTTTTTACATATATATACATTACAAATAGAAATAAAACGAAAACAAACATTAAAATTTCCTATATAAAACCCAATTTCTGACTACATACCGGGGTTTTAGCGTAAATTTTCCTTTGGATACCAAACGTGAAGAAATTCGGTCACATACTTTAATATTTACATAGGTTTATTGGAATTCATAATGCTAAATTACTTTTTGATCGCTATAAAACATACTGAAATATGGGCAGAAATTTCTTGACGCAATGAGCTGTGATTTTGGATATTTGAAGCTTCTAGAAATCAATTTATGGTAAAAGTTCATATGTTACAATTTTTGTACATTGTTTTGAAAATTTCTTATATATACATACATATATTTGAAATTATCTTCCAAGAAAAAAAAAAAGGAATTGTCACTTATAAATTATTTAGCTGACATCGGTTTCCAGAAGCTTCAAATACGCGAATCAAAAATTAAAGCTCATTCCGCCAACTAGTTTTTGAGTTATGCCTAGAAAAACTATCCACATTACAAACTGTTTTTCAACGACTAGAAATGAATTTAACATTATAATTTTCAAATTTTAAACCTTCATTCTTTCTAAACTACATCATCAAATGACTCCCCGTTTAGAATCTGAAGGTAAATGTTACCGACGAATCCAAATATGATGTCAAAATTAGGTGTTAGTATAGAAATTTTAAAGCTTCGTACAGTCCTGATAATATTAAAACTGATAATCCTCTACTAATTCTGCCGCAAATCATCTTATACAAATATGAATGGTACTAACTGATCAGTATTAACGTCTACTAACTAATATTTTACTTAAATTTCGTTTAGGGATGTTCCGTTAGTGGAGCTTCTACAAATACAAGGTGTCCCAAATTTATCTTTACAACTTTGATCCTCCATAAAACTTAAACGAAATAAGATAACAAAAATCTGTTTATTGAATAATGAACAGCGAGTTCCAAAGTTTTATGTGATGCTAGAAGAGCTCCACATCAGCATATTTGGTTGCACGAACAACGTTGAGGAGTTATTCAACCTCCTGTCATATTTTTGGCGGTCTCCTTAAACGTCTTGTGCCATGCGCGTATTGAGGGCCTGGACGGTGGATAACGTCCGTATTTTGTTCGGAAATTCCTTTGGACTTGTGTATCTGACTTCGTTTCTATGAACCAGGCCACACACTGGGCCTTTTCATGTGATGTAGCCATCATCAGTTATGGATCTTACTGGGTAGTACCTGAAAGCGAAAACATTCTTTTTAGAATATATAATAAGTGATTCATCACATTGCTAACGAAGCGTAGAACCAACAATGCGAAAAATGTCCAAGCCGGGAATCGAAACTGGAACCCTTGGAACAGCACTCCAAGTGCTCTACCACTTGGATGAACCAAGCGCTCTGTATGGTAGAGCCCTTGGAGCGCTATTCCAAAGGTTCCGGGCTCGATTCCTGGCTTGCAAATTTTTCGCATTGTTGGTTCTACGCTTCGTTAGCAATGTGACGAATCACTTATTATATATTCAATAACTTCGAGCGTAATTTCACTGCTGAAAATTAATTGAAAAAATCAATTAAAAATGATATATGTGTTCACCGATGATGGGCTTGTTAGTGCCTCATATTTCGCCACAGTATTGTGTGCTCATGAAGCTATTCCATCTTGTGCTGCAGTTTCAGCCTTACTAACATATGTGGGAAATACTAAGCTGGGCATCGTCCTCGTAGCTTAAAAGGTAGACAATTGGAGCGCTATTCCAAGGATTCCGGGTTCGATTCCCGGCTTGGACATTTTTCGCATTGTTGGTTCTGCGCTTCGTTAGCAATGTGATGAATCACTTATTATATTTTCAATAACTTCGAGCGTAATTTCACTGATGAAAATTAATCGAAAAATCAATTAAAAATTAAACATTCTGTTTAGTATAAATAAAACTTTATGAGTTGTTGTTATACCCATACAAAATCTAATTTCGCTGTGTTATTTCGTTTAGGTTTTATGGAGGATTAAAGTTGTAAAGATAAATTTAGGACACCCTGTAGATTTCTGTTTTATAAAAACATTGTTTTATTTTCATGTTTAATCGAAAAATAATTTTAAAATTTTGTTTTGAATTTTATTTTCGAAAATAATATGAATTGTTACCTATAATTGTTTTAACAGAAATAGATTTGTACGAGCTTCAAATATGCGAATGCAAAATGGCTTCCTGTTTATTATACGAACGTAAAATTTGCAGAAGAATCCAAATATGATTTTCAAATTAGGTGTTAGTATTGAAAAATTGAAAAAATTGTAGAATCCCCTCAGACTCTTTAAGAAAAATTTAACTGTAGCATCAGTTATTAGACATTATTACTAATCGACTGGTATGACACATTTTTTAAATATAATTTGCGACGGAGTAAGTAGGGTGATCAATTATTTTTTTAAAGACTGTACAATTTCTATAAACACACGACAATAAAAGCCAAATTTAAAAATATCGTTAATCAGTAGACGTTATTATTTCTAATAAATTGGTACCAGTCACGTGTTTATATGATGATTTGGGATAGAGTTATTGGAAGGTGTTCTCTTTCATTTTGTTTTTGAAGGGGTGGTGTCAAGTGAATACTCCTTTTATTTTTTTGTGATGGTACGCTTATGTTTATTACACTTTTGAAACCGTCCTGAAATCTTTTGTACTCTTTTTATGCCATAAACGTTGCATTTTATTTTATAATTGATGTCTTCTTTATAATTAATGTACCACGTTTGCTTTGCTATTTAATAGGGAACATATTACTTAAATATCTATCTCAAATTTCTAAAATAAAGTTAACAAATTTGAAAAAAATAACATGTTTCATTACACTTTTCTTCCATACTAACATAAATTGTTAAGGTATAATTAATAATCCCGGTATTATTTTACTTATCTTTATTTCTGCGTTGAATGAATTTCCGAGATGCAGTCGATGAGCAAATGATCCCAGCCACCTGTTAGTTTCTCTTCAAGTTCAGCTGACATTGTTCATGCTATGTACGAAACTTCATCTTTCCAATAATATATATATATATATATATATATATATATATATATATATATATATATATATACAGGGTGATTCAAAACTTATCGGTCACATTTCGTGGGGAGGTAGGGAATATGTCAGGAAATCGATATCACATAGGAAAGTATGTCCGCAAATGTCATCTAAATAAAGATTAAACGAACCGGAAAGATCAAAATTAAAGGAGAAGATTCCAGGCGTCAGATAATGAAGGCGTTGAATAAAGGTTATTAACGAGATTTTTTTAGTTTTTAAAGATGTAAAAGTCTTCATGGAAGTCTAAATGAGAAGTGGAAATAGGAGAAGAAATAATACTAGATTTAGGAAAGTCAAAACAATGATTGGGATGCAATGGAAGGATGGGTACACACACAGCCCTCTACATAAGCATGCGTACATTTGCGGACATACTTTCCCATGCAAAATCGTTTTCCTGACGTATTCTCTACCTCCCCACGAAAGTTGAACAATGAGTTTTGAATAACCCTGTATATGTATATATTGTATTAATCTTGTAAAAACTTGACTAGTGTTTGCGTACCGTACTAAATTTCCCATCCATATATTTATGGTGAAATATGTATCGAATATTTTTTTTAATATTTTACAGAATTTAATTTTTGACAATTCATTTTCTCAAATTATTTATATTATCGTACATTCAGTAAAATCCATTTAGGGTGATATCCTATCTATAAAACCCAGTTCGTAACCTCTTCGCTACCTGGGTCCACATATGTGGACCTCTATTCTTTTCCACATAAAAACTAAACTGTTTGACTTTTTATATTTTGACTTCATTTCTTAATAGTTAAATGTCTTTTACTTTAAAAGCAAACCAATAAATGGCAACATCTATGCTGATTTCCTCATAAAATAGGTGTTATTTTCATCTGAGTTTGCAAAATGCCTTCAAGAGGGTGTGGTCAAGAAATTGAGAAATTTTCATAATTATTTAACTTAAATCCTGTACAATGAAATGTCTTGAGGATTTGTATATCATTCACTTGTTTAAATGCCTTAAATTTGTGATCGTGTGAATTTGGGTTAGTGATAATTTAATTAATATTCTAAGCGGATTTGTAATTTTAGATCCCTATTTGTAAATCTAAACGACTAGTCCCCCAAAGTATCAATTTTCGAAAATTTCTTTTTTTCTGTCATCTATGATGTCATTTTGTTTGTTTAAAACCAATAAATGAATATTTGTAGCATTATTTTAGCTTTGGGAACGAAGAGGTTAAGATAGTTTATTTGAAAGATAACTTTTAGGAAATTTTAAAATGTTTATTAAATGAATTATAAACTTGAATAATGAACTTGAATTAAAATTATTTTTTATGACTATTTGAACAGTTTTTTAGATAACAGGTGATTGAAATTTAGGAAGCATGGGAGGAAGTAAACTCCGCTAAGTAACGGCTAATTTTAACTATACTGCATTTTTGGACAAATTCTTCAATACAGACTTTCCAATGAAAAACGACACGAATTCTCTCCATATGTAATATATGTGGTAGTATGTATAGTGGTAGTAGTAATATACCATCCACATATGTATATTGGATGGGTTAACATTACTGTAATATATGTATATATATGTGTGTGTGTGTGTGTGTGTGTAGCACACTAAAGTTAAGCATGTAAGGAATTCCAGGTGACAGTAGATTTAGAATCAATATGAACATTCATTTGGAGTTTGAGCAGATTTAAACTAAAGTTTTGGGTATAGGTCGATCAGATAAGAGTAGGTGCGAGGATCCCGACCAAAAAAAGATCACTCACAAGAAGAGAACACAAGGCTGGGGACACAGAATCCGGCGACCCTTTGTGCAATGATAGAGTATAGTTAGTAGATAAACATATGACAAGGATAAAGCGCAATATGCAGAGGGTCAGCTAGGTGGGGAGGCCTACCAAATGGCTTAAGCACTCACAATCCCCACCCAGCGGTTTCCATCTACTACCGCCGTCACCACACACACACACACAAAAAATAAATAATAATAATAATAATAATAAATAAAAGGCCCGAAGGGATCTACAGGAAAGCCAGTTGAGAATATTAAGATTAAATACAATATAAGTACAATATATACACGATGGAAAGCCCAATTTTTACTGGGCGTTTACGAGAGAAATTTAGATATTTGTAATTAATAAGATCATGAGATAATAGATAATAGGATTTTTAAACTTGTTGGAGCGGCAAAAGCTCAATTACTCTGCAAAGCTGGCCGTTCTGTAAAAATATAATAAAAGCTACGTATATGTATACTAAATTAGAAAGAGATTCATAATTTTAAAAATAATGTAGAATATAAAAAATAGGTAAAATAGTGAATAAGGGAATCTTAAAAAACAAACCCCAAAGTCACCCAATTTTGATGCTTCAATTCATAATTGGATAAATTGGTCACCTTGTTGAGCGGCCGAATAGTGCAGTTGGCACAGCGCCAGACTTATAAATTTTCACTTTCGGAACTTTGTGGGTTCGATACTCGGACAACACTTTTTTTTTCGCTATGAATTGAGCCTTCTAAAATACATTCTTCAATATTTGTAAATTCAGCAACTTCTTCACAAGACATAACTTTTCATTTTAATTACGACACTACACTATAGAACTACGTCTAATCTCCGTAAAACTTTAAAAACAAAGTGCCATACTCGCTTGGTCTGCAGTAGATGACTGTTAAAACTTTAACTAAAACGAGAGTAAAAATTCTAAACTCACCCTGTTTATTTTCAATAGCGTACATGTTTTGCTAAAAACCACCTGCAAATCTACTTAATTAATAAATATTAATGCCCATGAAAAGATTTTTTATTGTCGAAAGCAGTTGTTCTAATTTCAAACATAAGTATCCGAGATTTAAAAAAAAATATTTTTTCAAAAAAAAAAAAAAAAAGAAAAAAAAAATCTAAAATTTATAAAACTTTTAAATTGTTAAGTATTAGAAAATATGAAGTTAAAATTACATATTTTAATTTTATGAAACACATTTTAATTGATTTCGCTGGGAAGAATAGAGGTTTATTCGTATTAAAAATATGAATAAACGTGGATAAAATGAAAATTTTGCCGTTCGAGGAATTCAACTTATGTATATATTTTTTTCTTTTCATTAGATCCTTAAAACTACCATAAAATTGTAATTTCTCAGTAAATAAATAAGTATATATATGTGCGCCAGAAACATGTTTTTATTTATAATTAGCTTAAATTTAAATACTAAATATGTATTTATATATTACATGTATTTATATATAGAGAGATATTTTACTGTATTTCGAAAATAATTAATCATTATTTTGTCTTGTGGAAAGAAAAAAAAAGTCTTGTAGAGGTATCAAACCTTGAAAGTTCCGAAAGTGAAAATTTACAAGTTTGGTGCTCTGCCAACTATACCACCCGTAAGGTATGGTGACGTCACAGCGACGTCGTTGTGAAGTCACGCTGTGATTTTGTGATCGTCGATGTGACGTCACGTGACGTCGATGTGACGTCATAGTGACTAGAATGCGAGGTCGTTGTGGCCGTTTTAGAGGTCGTTTGTGACGTCACATTGTGACCACTCTGTGAAGTCACGGTGTGACAAATTTGTGAAAAGTGTGTCATTTGTGACTATTTCGGCATTAACTTTGTCACGAACCTGTGACGAAAGTGACAATGCTTTGAAATCACACTGTGACCAATTTGTGAAATATGTGTCATTTGTGACGAACTTGTCATAAACACTGTGATGATTTCAAATGAAAATCAAATTTCAAATTAATTGCTTAAAAGGCGCAAAGGCGAACATAGTGAAAAAGATTCCATACTGGGACTCGAACCCGGGCCATCGGTATAGCGCACTGACATTCTACCGACTAAACAACATGGAACGATACCCAGCCTGGAAAATTTCTCACTATTACATGTTGGCAAGGCTACAAACGCAGCACAAGATGGAATATTTATCGTGAGCCACCGACATGGGGCAAACACGAAACTTAATTAAATCCAGCATCGATTGAAACTATATTAATACTTGGAAATTTTCCAGAGAGAAACATTCGCCTTTCATACAATATTTCAAATGAAAATCGAATATCAAATTAATTGCTTAAGAGGCAATTTTAATTTGAAATTTGATTTTCATAATCCTCAACAACATATATCAATTTCATTACATATCAAATAGATTAACATAAATAATGTACGCCGCAAACAATTCCCTACACCCCTATATCATTATGTATTGGAATTCCTTTTTTAGCCTTGTAAATGAACAATAGCCATTCTTTGCATCGCATATTCTACGGAATGCACATTTTAGTGCGCTTCATAAATGTATATCAATTTTATTCTGTTTGAAAGCGTGTAAAATCATTAAAAATCATTTAAAACGATTTTTTTTCCCACAGGTCGTAATGTAATGGAATACTTTTGACTGTCCCTGTAAATGAACTAAACATGCTACAAACTTCATTACAAATAGGGACCTTGCTATGGTAAACGTCAATAACATCCAAAAATTCCAGGTCAATCCATATTTACGCGAGTTAGAGCGCGGACAGACGAACAGACAAACCGAAGTCATAAACACTTTTCAACTTTATCGGGCATGAAAAGCACTTTATTTCAATGCTTAAATATTATATTTTATTTTTTAATGCCAATAAAATAAATGTATCGAAAACGTAGAAAATGAGTTTACAATCAAAGAAATTTAATAATTGATTCTGAATGTCTACAATTAAATGTTTGATTAAAATCACAAACAGAAAAAAAAAAAATGCTTAAATACAATTAAAAAAATAAATATATCAATTTGAAAAACACTAAATAATTAGTATTTATAATTGTACTATTAAACAACAACAAACTACAACAGATGAATTAAATGCATTTAACAATTTCTCAAAAATCTTTCCATATGTTATAAGGAATTCCTATTATTTATAATTTTGGCAAATGTTAAATCTAAAAACATTCGTATGAAGATTTAGGATTTTAAATACTAATTTAAAATATTATTAGAGTTTCACTGCTATAATATGTAAAAAGACATTTTCCCAGTATAATGTTAATTTCAAAATTGAAACAGTTTCGTAATATCATTATAATCGAATATCATATTTAACTCCAAAATATTAATGACGATAAATACTGTGTTAGAATCAGTCTCTGCATCAGCTTTTTTTTTCTAACGATGGCAGTGTAAGATATTTTACAGCATGGCATCAGAAAATATCGCTTCTGAAAAGAATCCTAGATCAGTATCATTGCATATAACATACAACTATTTAACTCGTGATAGTAATCTATCAAACAGGAATAAAAAATTTAAATTAAATAAGACATACCTTTTAAGTTCCATAAATATTTTAATAATATCCGTGTTTTATCCTAAATAGTCAGACATATTTCTGTTAGCTTAAAAAGACTGACTTCCCGCGTCAAAGTTCTCTGATCCTTATTTTATTCTGCGGTTTAATCGAGCGCAGACGATATTGAGCAAGCAGGTACTTGTACTGTATTATTATAATTTTTTTATACAACAGATTTAGAGTTTAAATGCACAATTATTTTATCTTTATGAGAGTGTCTATGAAAATTTTCTATTTGAATGAAACACCTGCCTTTTTTCTTTCTTTTTTTTTAAAGTAAAGTTTGTTTTACACGTAATAAATAACAAAATACGTTTCTTCTTAATAAATGAAAAGAGAGTATACAGGATAAAAAAATTTTCGTTGTCAATCTGTCATTTTTTTCCATATTCATTTTCTGTAGAATAAAACAATTTGTAAAATAACTTTTTTTTACAGTCATATCTCTAAAACACGAATTTGAAATATGAATAATTATATTATGGGTTTTCTATAAAATTTGTATACATATTTTTTCGGAAAATGCTAATTTTATTTAAAAAGTCTGAAAGAAGTAGAATTTTTTTAAAAAATAGTTATTTAAAATAGTTAAACAATAACAGGAAAAAATATGACTTGAATGCAAATTCTAAAGCAAGAAATGCATATATGACTAAACTCTGAATCCTCTTTCTACGTGCTCATTAAAAGCTACAGACTTAACTGTAATAGAAAATTTTAGTTTGAAACCACAGAAATGTTTTAAATACCATTGGTCGACAAAAAGAAAAAAAAAAAATTCCTCCCTGCAAACTAAATATGTAAAGTGTACAGATTTAATATTCCTAATTCTAAATATGTTATCCAAATTGCTCCAGTACGAACCATTTTTCCGAGAAACACTTTTATAATAACAACAATCAGTGAAGGATTAAATTGCAATGGTAGATAAAATTGAAATCATAAAAAAAGTATACATTCACTATCTTAGATAACAAATTGATAAAATGAGGAGCAAACATTCAAACCGTGTTTTCTCACAAAAAAATAAAAAATGAGTTATTGTTAGTTTTATGAACTCTGTGTTAAATTGCACAGAAATAAAAGGTATTTTTAACCAAAAAATTTTTTTCTTGGATCATAAACCAATTTTAAAACTTGACGTTTCAATCAAAGAGTGTTTCCTCCAAAGCCTGCATTCAATCAAACAGTGATTTCTCCAGTCTGCCAATCAGAGTTGTCACTTAATGTGTACTTTCGAAACCTACCATACATACCACAATTGAAACGGATTGTTTTAGAGAAAAATAAGATAACTGTTAAGATTAAATGCTTCCAGAATTATAGATTTCAAGATCTAAGTGAAGAATATGATGCAAATCTTCTTAAAAAGAGAGTTACTGTTGCGCGTGTTCAAAGGGTTGTTTTAGAATCTCACTCTTAGCCACGCCATATCAGTTTAAAAGAAAAAAGGATGTTGTCAAACTTTTGAAGGTAATGTATGGGGAACAGTGGCAAAATCAACCTGATGATGTCTTCAAATGATACAACCACATTATTTATGATTTACCAGCCAGGAATGAAGAAGATGGGGAAGTGTGTGACTATTTAGATGAAGACATTGGTTTTAAAATTTGAAGTGGATTTTTGGCAAACGAGTATTTATTTAGTAAATATTTAATGAATATTACTAGGTACCATAATCTGCCATTTTATTTTATCAATAATCAACTGAAGTTCTGTATTTGCTCAAGTAATAATAAGCTAAATAAGCTTTTGTATTATTTGTGAGTTAGGACTTATTTCATTCAAAAAGCGTTTTACCCCCTTGTCAAACAATCAAAACATGTTTCCTCTTCTGAATTCGGTCAAAACGTGATTTCTTCAAATATTAAATGCATTTTATTAATTCGTTTTATGTTTAATATCTTATGCATGCTTGCAATTCTTTCTAATAACCCGTAATAAAAATACACAGTAAAAATTAGAATTAAATACAAGTTATTTTCCAATTTATCAGTTTTTTGTGTTTTTTGTATCTAATGGAGAAAGCATGGTTTGCATGTTTGCTCCACAAATATAGCATGAAAATCTAGTTTGTTGATACTTGTACCGTGCATTTTCCTTTTTATGCCTCCCCCCTTCTTTTCGTGTCCGAATTTACTATTTCCTATCCACTAATATATTTTCATTCCTTATGTAGCTGTAACTCGGGCATGTTTAAAATATTTCTGTTAATTGTCAAAGATTTTTGATGTTCATATTTTTGTCACACTGTGACTTAAAATATGGTGGGTTTTTCGTCACATATGTGACGTGACGCATGTTACATGCAGTGAAATAACAGTGACGTCACATTTTTTTTCTTTTTTTTATTGCCAGAAAATATAATTTTACATAAATAACATGTTTTGAATATTTTTTGTAATTTTTAAAAGTTTTCTAAGAAATTCCCATCTCAGTCACAATGTGACATCACTGAGTGGTGGTATTTTGGTCACAGATGTGACGTGACCACAGTGACTTACAGTGACGTCACAACGTCGTCACCGTGACCATGCATGCTATGAGGGCATTCAGCCACTCACGAATGTGTGTAATTTATCCGATTATGTACTAAAGCAGCAAAATTGGGTGACTTCGGGGCTTTTTTTTAAGACCTCCTTTCATACTGCACTTTATCCTTGTTATATTTTGATCTACTTGCTGTAATCTATCATTGCACAAAATGTCGCCGGATTCTGTGTTCCTAACCTTGTGTCCTCTCCTTGTCACCATTAACCCTCTCGCATATATTGGAAGATATCCATTTCGTTTCATCTAATAGAATGCGTTTCCAATCCTTCAACGACAATCCAAGAGGAGCAGATATCGACGTTGTTTTCTTTATTGCTGTCTAGCTGACTTGGATGGCGTTTCCCGGGCATGGGGTAAAAATCTTAAATATATATATTTTTTTAAATGTTGAATTCAGGCATTTTTCTCTGGGTGGGATTGAGGGGCCCACGGACTTCGACAGCGTACGTCCTCGAAGTGTCTGATATTATAGTATTTTAAACGAAAGTCTATCTAAACGAATCCAGAGTTGGGACCTTACTGCATTTGGTAACGTACTTCCGGAAATTCGCACGTCCCGGTCTGTTTTTGTAAACGACCATGGAATTTTCATGATATTATATATTTGAACGAAAACTTTTTGAAACAAACCTTATTTTGGAGGTTCGCCTTTGACAGAGTACACCCTCGAACTTGTATGATTTTATATTTTTAAACGAAAACTTCGCCAAACGAATTAAGGAACACACGTTATATTCATTGCCGATTTAATTTCTAACATTTAGACCCTATTAATAAGTTTGTCAGTTTTGTTGTTTTGTATTTCTATCCGGTAAAAGGAAACAGCAGAAATCTGCAGAATAAACTTTGAAGATGACACAAATGATTGTGTCGATTTGTGTTTTCTTCCGAGCACAAATCGACCTCCAATAAAGATATTTTATTTGAAATTGTAAGTATCAATATTTTTTTTTAACTGAAGATATATTAAACTTTCAGTTTTTACCAAAAGTTTCTGACAAAACCTAAATAATAAAAAACGTGCCTTCACCCTTCGCTCTTTTAAAACGGGAAATGATATATTCTATTATTGACAACTTGTCTCGAAAGCTCAATTTCCTTAAAATATGAAATGTAATCTAGGACGGCATCGAGAAAAAAGACTCTAAGGAATTCTTTAAACGTCTTCCAGAATTTCTTTTTTTCGATATTAATACTAATAAAAGAAAGTGTCGTTCTGTCTGCTGTGTGTGCACCCGCGATGGCTAGCGAAATCTACCGTACGTACGAGGCTGAAAATTTATGTGACGGTAGTCCAAGGCCTCTCCTAATACACCTGAGACTCAGAATTTTAATATTTTGTTAATTAATTGAGTTATTAATTAAAAACAACAATGAACTCTCATCAAAAATTCACCTTTTTCACCGGTCCCCGGAAAATCAATTGCACATGCGCATAATCCCATTAACGCATTGTGAGGAAGCGAACATCGCAGCGAAGAGCCGACTGTTCATTATTCTTTGTGTTTTTCATATTTTTTATTTGATATTTATCGACCAAACCCCTCGATACAGTCGAAATTGGAAGAGATATTCCGAAAGATCGCACGTACTCTTATCTTTCAAATGACGCAATCAATTCGAAAAAAATTGGCAATTAACCCTTTGAAAAAATTGTTCAAAAAGGGTCGTTTTTCCGAAAAACATTTTTCTCTCTTATGGCAACGCCCCTATAAGGGCACAATTTTACAGGTACTGACAAACCAAATATATGGTCTTAAAGCTGAAACCTTCTTCTAATCGATGGTGTAATCGGTTTATTAAAATGTGAATTTTTATTATTTCAAATGTACCGGAGAACACAGGTCACATCGCGCCTCATGGAGACGATATTTTTTGCACACTAAAAGTAACTAAATGTCTATATTTTAATGCAATATTTTTAGAACATCTCAACAGGCCATATTTACATCACCTATAAAAATTTCTAAACGTTGGGACGGGTAGAAATATTTTTTACAAAATATAATGTGTGAAAATTTCTACGAAATCAGTTTTTCGTCGCGGTTTCGATCGCTTTTGGGTCAAGGTTTCACTACGGAATACATTTTTTCATGAAATTTTAAAGAGCGCTCGGATACAGTTATATTTATAACCTAATAATACTTCAGCGAATCGTATCTTAAGAATTATTTATTCTGTTATGATAACGGAACCGATGCGAAAACAAGGGAAAAAAGAGAAGAAAACACATTTCTTTTTCAACTACATGTCAGTATTTTTTCACGAATTTCTATCATGAGGTGCACAACCGTCATATTTGTAACCGCTGAAAATATCAAAGAATTTGAACAAGAACTTTTTTTTAACTACTGAAATAGACCAAGTGAAAAAAGTATTCTTACCAGTCCTTTTACCACTAAATATCAATATTTTTTCACCATTTTTTCACCTAGGCTACGAAAACATGTTTTCAATTCCTAAAAAATTCAAAAGCGTTTTGACGATAACGACAGTATTTGTAAGCATTTAAAATACCGGAAGACCCTTGCCCCTTCCTCCCTTTTCCGGCATATTTAAAAATTACACATAGACTCCAAAAATCAAGTTACGCAGAAAAAAAAATACCAAATAGCGTATGCTTTCAATTGAATATTTTTTTGCGATTTTAATTCTGACGAAATGGAGATAAAGATATAAAATGATACAAATTTGAGTTTCATTTAAGGTAATTATCACGGGCCCGGGCAACGCCAGGCGGAACAGCTAGTAGTAAATATTTCATTATATATTTTTTAAACCAAAGAAGTCGCTACAACCGTAAAGATACCTCAAATAACTGGGCTATTTTTGTTGTTTAGTAGTACCACCCTGTAAAAGAGATAGCTTTTTAAATCTGCAGAATAAACGAAAAGATCAATACAAACATAAATCGACATCTAATATTTTTTTTTTTTTTTTGAAATAGTAAGTATTAATATTTTTTAACCAAAGGTACCGTTAGAAACGGAAAAGTACACTGAATAAATGAGCTTTTTCTTATTTTTTTAGTCTGATTTTCCGGAACAGCATTTTCAAAAGGCAGAAAAAACAGAATACGTCAAAAAGAATAGGAAAGCACGAAAACCAACATATAAAATCAAACTTCACTTTTCTTTAAGAAATTTTTTTTTTCTAAAAGAAAGATACCGTTAGAAACGAAGAGGTACCCCAGTAAGTGGATACATATCTTTTTCCATTTCTCTGCTCAAAGAACCGAGTAAAATACAATAGGAGCAGACACGATCTGCAACACAATGGAAGTTCTTCATTTTGTGATGTTCAATTATGGTTTTGAATTAATGACTCGGCTAATTTTCAAAAAATCTGACTCAGGTGCATTTGCACCTGTCTTCGTCTATTCTTTTCCAAGTTTTCCACGGAATTTTCTCTACGTTTTTTCTCTACGTAATTTCCAAATTTTTCTCTACGTTTTGAACAAGGCCCATACCCATCGCCAAAAACCACATACACAAACAAACATCTTTCTTTTATCTAACATCTTTCGGATGGAGTTGGCACTAATTTCTGTCGTTGCAAGCCAAGTTCGGGCTGCCTGACTCTGATTTTTTTTCTCTTTTTTTTTTTTTTTTTTTTTTTTTTTTTTTCTGTGAGTCTAGTTGTCTTTTATTGTTTTGTGTTCCGGTCCATCTTGTGATGGGTTTGACATTTGTGGGTCGAGTCCGGGTAGAACCGAGTCTCCCCCCCCCCCCCCAAAAAAAAAGTGCAGGGGGAATCCTCCTATTCACACTCTTTACCACCAGTAATTTCTAGTATTTTTTTTCTAACAGATTTTCACGGAACATATATGTATATACATATATATATATAAATTTAAAAAGGTGTAAAAGAAAAATATGCATTTATTTGCACCAGTAGCTACTCTTTTGCACACACGAACAATATACGAACTAAGCCAAGATGAAAATTGTAAAATTTAATGAAAAGTAGGTGCAATGACGAGAAAACAAAATAAAAAAATTATTGAATATGGAAACTAAGAACGATAAACAACAACTCAGACCCCCCCCCCGTACCTCCTATCTTTCCGGAAAGTGGAGGAGTAAAAAAGTATAAAAAGTGTGTAGCCTAACCAAGGTTTCGCAAGGCACAGCCAGCTTGCGTACTCCAAAAATGTAACAAAAAATTATAAAATTGTCTTAGAATTCATGCGTAATGCTTTGAGACAAGCTGCCAAAAAATGGCAGATTCAGTCCCAAGAGGTTTGATTTAAAATATATAGAAGTCAAAGTATGATGTAGTCAAGTACTCAAGTAGTGATGGGTACTAGAAGAAACCCTTTAACAAAGGCTGGATTCACGTCACATTTGAAGAGCTTAGTGGAAGAAAATTATGTTATGTTACATTTCCTCCAAAATTGAATTATTTTATAGATGAAAATGTTATGAGGTATTCTATCATATGATAAAGCTAAAATACTAAGATTCTAATTAGTATTGAAGTTCTGAGGCAATATTTATAAATATGGTATAATTTAAATAATACTGATAATTTTTATTATTAGAAAATTAAATGTTAATAAGCTTTTCTGAGAGAGTTCAGAACAACAGTCAACATATTAAGCATATGGTACCAAAACAGAAAATAAATCAATATAATTTACAACAGAAAAGACAATTTACAAAAAACCAATAAAATGTTAATTTTTTCGAAATTTGTGTTTTATTATATAATAGTCCGCGAGCCAGGTACAAATTTCGTCAATTATTTCATCTCGGCCGATAACTTGTAAAATGCTTCAGAGAGTTGTATCATGAAGCTCTGTGAACGTCCGTCAACTGCAGTTCCCTAGGTGGGTTGAGCAGCGGTTGCCTCCCACGAACATAAAAAATATGAATCATTTCCTCCCGATTGAAAATTAATCAAATTACAGCTAACCCAATATCTTGAAGAGAAAAAAAGACAGCTGATTATAAAGTGGTGGTATATATATATATACATATACATATATATATATATATATATATTCAGTGATTTCCTCTCAATTAAAAATTTATCAGATGACAGTATATATGCTATTTTAGATAAATAAACATGTCAGCTGGCTATATATCATTGGAAAAATTGGCAGCTGATGCCCTGAAAGGTATACGCAGGAGACAGACAGGAGCACTTATCACTTATTTACAGACGGGTGACAAAATAATACGAACACCCACGAAAAAGGCATGGTCAATTTCAAAGAAGCAGAATGCTCATGTCACTTTGCATTGAATTCTATCACCTAATGGTTATGAAAGATAACGTATCAGTTGCTCAACATCAGTCATAGGTGTTGCATGCACTTACTGTACGCTTTGGAAAACTCAATAATGACTGACCTGTCAGAGTTCGAAAAAGGAATGATTGTTGGAATGTAGTGCGCTGGTTGTTCTGTGACGGAAACAAGCAATTATTTGGGAAGGTGCAAGGAGTACTGGGCCAGACATTATAACAGCATACACAAAATGTGGTAAAGTCTCGTCTGCGAAGTACAACAGTGGACGGAAAAGAAAGCTTTCTGAGAAGGATAAAAGAGAGTTGACCCGCATAGCGCCCCAACAGCGCAAGCAATCTCTATCCCAGATAACATCAGAGATAAATAGTCATCTCCAAAATCCCATTTCAGCAAGAACTGTCCAAAGGGAATTTCATGCGTCGAACATTTATGGAAGAGTTGCAATTCGTAAGCCATTGGTGACATCACGTCATTCTTTTCAGCGACGCCAATGGTGTAAAACACACAAAAACTGGACTCCTCAACAGTGGCAACAAATCATTTGGTCTGATGAATCAATCTTCACTATATTTCAGACAGCTGGACGCGTTTATGGGTGGAAAAAGTTCGAAGAAGCATTTTCTCTTGACTTTCTCTTGCCGACTGTGAATCATGGACGTGGTTCCCTTATGGTATGGGGTGCGATATCTTGGCGTGGCCTTTGGTCGCTTGTTACTCTGCATGGGAAGGTTACAGCTGCTCACTATATAAACATTCTGGGTGGGTCAAGTGCATCCTTTTGTCCAGACTTTATTTCCAGGAGAATGCCCACTTTACCAAGACGACAGTGCTCCTATCCACACACACTGCTAAAATCGCCAAAAATGGTTTGAAGAGCATGAGGAGGAAGTAAGACATCTTGCTTGGTGCCTTCAGATGCTTGACTTGAACATAACTGAAAATTTTGGGGGATATTTGGAGTCAAAACACCGTGCTCGATTTCCTCCACCATCTACGCTTTTAGTGTTAGAGACTGCTCTCCAGGAAAAATTGCTTCATATTCCTTCAAATGTTTGTTCATAACCCCTATAAATTCATCTCACGTCGCATACAATCTGTAATTAAGTCAAAGGGCGGTCCAACCCCCTGTTAATAAAGCTTTTCTATTATTTCATAGGTGTTTGTATTATTTTTTCACCCATCTGTAAATGCACCAGCTGACGAGTATTTCCTCGGCATATTGCTAGCTGATTTTTTTTATTACGTACAGGATCATATTAACTATCAGCTTACAGATTTTCATCCGGGAGGAAATAACCTATCTTAAGTTATTCGATATTACGCTCCATGCTCTAACTATAACGGCTCTAGCTGACGGTGGAATGTTAGAACGGAGAG
Source organism: Maratus speciosus (assembly GCA_963932465.1). Lineage (NCBI taxonomy): Eukaryota > Metazoa > Arthropoda > Arachnida > Araneae > Salticidae > Maratus > Maratus speciosus. The sequence continues at coordinate 400,211,663 of OZ010796.1, read as the reverse complement.
ACTTTTCGCCGATCCCAATCGTTATATCTGAAATAAGTAACTGCGCATGCGTGTGGACTTAGAAATTAGAGAAATTCTCTTACCAGAAAAATTGTACAAGGTTATCGAGTTTGCTATATATCATCATGCTAAATTGGCGATTGCTTTTTGGCATTCGAAAATAAAGAGAGAAAGTTAAAATTAGAATTAAAACATAAGAAAAGTACTTAAAAAGTTAAAATAAATACATTTTATTAATAAAAAGGTAAATAAAATCAAAACTGAATAACTTACATCCATAAAGAGTTAAAAAAGAAAAGAAGATTTTACTGCGCTGCCACCTATGTCCAGTGGTTTAAATTAAATTGGTTATTAAAATAATTTTATAATTATCTGAATAGATAGCTTTTAATTGCTTATAACTGAGTTTAAAAAATAGCTCCAAGAAGCTGTATTTAAAAAGGAAGGCCATAGTAATAATATTCAATAAAAAATGTATTTAATATTTAGTAAAATTACACAAAAAAGTAAAATAAGATGTAAAAAAATAATGCATTATTGAATTTCTAAAAATCATAAACTATTTCATTTAAATTTATATGTACTGTTTAAAATAAATTAATAACGTTTCTTTAAATATGTACCATTTTGGCAGCAGAAGATACAAGATTTAAAAGAATATATTTTTAACTTTATGTCAAAAAAATAAATATATAAAGTAAAGATAAAAATAAGACAATCATTCTGATTATTATTATTATTATTAGGTGTGGAAAGGAATAGTATATATTTGCAGCTACATTTTTATTATTAATACGTTTAAATTACTCAGCTCATTTGCATAATTTAACTCTCTATCTGTTGAGTAATAAATAATTTCCTAATTTCGTTGGTATTAAATACTTTAAGAAAGTCACATCAAGCTATTTCTAAAGCAGTGTTGTTTGTCAATAAAAATAACAGAAAATTATAATTGACATAGGAAATTACAAAACAAATAAAATATTGAAAACAAAAAGAATACTGATGTAAATGAAACATCACAATAAATTTATATCTTTCAGTTAGAGCATGGAGCGTAATGTCAAATAACTTAAGATAGGTTATTTCCTCTCGGAGGAATATCCGTAAGCTGATAGTTGATATGATCCTGTACGAAATAAAAAAAAATCCCTGCCGGCCCGGCCTACAGGCAGAGGTAGATTTCGAAGTTAAGTATACTAATTTCGCCAACAAAAACTAAATCATTATTAGATATAAATCCACTTTAACAGTTTTATCTGTCTGCTTTTGACGAGTTTTTATTTCCTTTTTATAAAATAGCTGGTTTTATCAGAATCATGTTAAATCGATATTAAAAAATATATTTTTCCATGCTCAACAACTCTAAATTTTCTGACACATTTTCAGAGTCATTTAAATATACATATATATATATATATATATGAAACATCCTGACGTGATTTTTGAAAAGATTTATAAGCGACCTGTGTTTTTATTTTTCTTTTAATTAATTAAAACTTGATTAATAAACAATTATTTTCACAGTAGGGCAATATTTTTCGTTTCTAACACAATCGCTTCGGGAAATTCTGTTCAAAATTCCCACTTTGACATAATTTTTTCAAATATATTCTGCCTCTATCAAAAAAATCGATCATTACTGTACATTATATAGTTTCTGAATAGGAGAATCTAGCAATTGGAAGCCTTTGAGAGCAAAAATGAATTATAAAATGAGTCAGAAAATAAGCAGTTTGGATTTGAATGCACCCTTAATAAGATGATTTTTTTCTTCAACCGCTCTGTATTTTTAATTTGTTTTTGCTGTAAGAATTGGCCCTATCAAAAACTTGTCTATATAAATGTTAAAGACAATATTAAGAAGATATATGATAAATTCATGGAGATCTTATATCTTGTGAATTGACGGAGTTATGAAAATTTTTCTTCTTCAAACCCCTTTTTTTTCGTTTTTAATTTTTTTTTTTTTTTTCGGTACGAATTGATCCTATCAAAAACTTGTGAATATAAAAGTTGTAGATAATATTAAAGAGATATATAATCAAATTGATTGGATTTGATATCTTGAGAATTGACGAAGTAAGGATTTTTTTTTCCCAAAAACCCTATTTTTTGCGCCCCTTGAGCCTATTTTTAATTTTATCAAAAATCTGTGATGCATGAATTTTTGGCGTTTTTTTTTTTTTGAAGTAATAAAAACTTTAAACTGATTTGATACGTACAAAAATTAAGAAGTTATGGGGTTTTTTTTTCTGTTTTCACAAAACCCTTCCCTATTTCCATCCCATTGGTCCGATTTTGTCCATTAACGAACTTGACCGAGATTTTATGTTCCTTGATTTTATGTATCAGTTTGGAAGAGATTTATGCAGAATGGCGGAAGTTATCGTGTCCAGAAGAAAGTGATAGTACAATTGCTTCGGGAAATTCCGTTCAAAATGCCCACTTTGACATCATTTTTTGAAATATATTCTGCCTCTATCAAAAAATCGATCATTGCGGTACATTATATAGTTTCTGAATAAGCGAATCTACCAATTAAATGCGTTTGAGAGCAAAAATGAATTTAAAAATGAGTCAGAAAATAAGCAGTTTGAATTTGATGCATCCTGAATGCAAAGATTTTTCCAACACAATCAGCTTCGGAAAATTCGGTTCAAAATGCCCACTTTAACAGCATTTTTTTGCAATATATTCTGCCTCTATCAAAAAATCGATCATTGCGGAACACTATATAGTTTCTGAATAAGCGAATCTACCAATTAAATACGTTTGAGAGCAAAAATGAATTTAAAAATGAGTCAGAAAAAAAGCAGTTTGGATTTGAGTGCATCCTTAATGCAATGATTTTTCCAACACAATCCGCTTCGGGAAATTCAGTTCAAAATGCCCACTTTAACTGCAATTTTTAAAATATATTCTGCCTCTATCAAAAAATCGACCATTACGGTACTTTATATAGTTTCTGAGTAAGAAAACATACCAATTGGAAGCCTTTGAGTGCAAAAATGAATTATAAAATGAGTCAGAAAATAAGCAGTTTGGATTTGAATACACCCTTAATAAGATGATTTTTTTCTTCAACCGCTATGTATTTTTAATTTGTTTTTGCTGTAAGAATTGGTCCTATCCAAAACTTGTCGATATAGATGTTCTAGATAATATTAAGAAGATATAGGATAAATTCATGGAGATTTTATATCTTTTGAATTGACGGAGTTATGGATTTTTTACTTCTTCAAACCCCCTTTTTGTTTTCGTTTTTATTTTTTTTTTGCGGTACGAATTGGTCCTATCAAAAACTTGTGAATATAAAAGTTGTAGATAACATTAAGGAGATTTATAATAAAATTAATTATAATTGATATCTTGAGAACTGACGAAGTTATGAATTTTTTTTCTCCCAAAAAACCTATTTTTTGCGCCCCTTGAGCCCATTTTTAACTTTATCAAAAATCTGTGATACATAAAATTTTGGCCCTATTTTTAGAAGTAATAAAAAGTTTAAACTGATTTGATAAGTATAAAAATTAAGAAGTTATGGGGGGTTTTCGGTTTTCGCAAAACCCCTCCCAATTTCCATCCCCCTGGTCCGATTTTGCCCATTAACGAACTTGACCGAGATTTTATGCCCATTGATTTTATGTATCAGTTTGGAAGAGATTGGTGCAGAATTACGAAAGTTATCGTGTCCACAAGAAAGTGATATATATATATATGTATAATTATATCTTGCAAGATAACACTTTATATTTACAGCATGTCGGTATACCACAAGGCGGTTGTACATCCAGTTTACTCTCAGACTTATACTTATATCATTATGAACGTAATTTTACTAATAATAATCTACATTTATATCGTTATATTGATGACATAATTTTAATTAATACTGATCATTCTGAAATTACTCAATTTCCAGTAGATTATCCCACTAATTTGGAATTAACGGAAAACCTTTTATCTAACAATACAATTAACTTCTTAGATCTTAAAATTACAATAAAAGACAACAAAACAATCACAGATTTATATGACAAACGTAAAGAATTTAAATTCAAAGTTAATACATTTACAAATTTTAAATCTTGTCTACATCATTCTGTATTTCGAAATATAATACTTAATCATTTGTATAGAATAAAATGTTTATGTTCTTCTCCTCTATTAACAATAATATTAAAAAACTAATTTATGATGCATTAAATCATGGTTTTCCAAAAAAATTCATATATTCATTAATATACAATTAGTATTTTTCTTACATGATCTTTTAAAACAAATTAACACATGCGTAAACAAAATTACAAAAAAATTATAAAATAATAAAAAAAAAATCTCTATAAAAAAATAAAAATTGTAAAATAACATAAAAAAATTATTATAGGTTGGATGGGTGGGTAGATGTTAGAGTACGGAGGAGGGTGGTGTTGTCTGGATAATACGCAATTGTTAATTTATAAAAAACAAAAAAAAAAAAAAATTGGGGGCTTTTGTATTATTACTATATTTTTGATACGTATTTTATAAGGATGTTGATTTGATATTTTATATGTAATTGGTGAATTTCATTAATAATTAGCTTAATTATTGTTTAAACTTATTTACAATCATTTGTTATAAATTTTAATTTAATAAGGACAATATCATATTAATTACTAATAGTATGCCATTTTTATAGTGATTAATATACATATAAGTATATTTAATATAAATAAAGTTATACTGTATGTATTAAAATTGGGTAATTATATTTATTATTATTCCTCTATTCTTATTAATATTTTAATATTTATTTATTTTCACTTAGTGTTATAAAATTTATTATCGGTTTAATGTTTTTGAATGTCCCACATTCATACTTTTAGGATTTTTATGGATGTATAAAATAATCCACACACTATATTTGTGCTTTTTAGGTAATCGGAATTTAAGTATCTCTTCACCTTCTTTATACTACCTTATGTTTTTTATTTCCTGTTCATTTTATAATTATCTTTTATATAATAGTTTTTATTAAAGATTTTTATATTTTTAATAATTATTTATATTAATTATTAATGAATTTATTTTATTTTGTTTTATAGCATATAGCTATATGCTATATATTATCGATGTTCTAGAATTATTTAAATTCTTAGTGTAGTTTAAATAAGTTAGCTAATAGAATATTTTGTATGCTTTTTAAATTTTATTAACAATAGTTTTTTTTAAATACATTGTGTGGTTTATATTCAGTTTATAATTATCTATATATAAGGATATGTTTGGTTTTGCTGTTAATAAAACAATTGTTACATTCAATTGCTTACAACTGTTTGTCTTTTGACAATTAAATCATAAAAGTAATACTAGATGGCAGTACCACAATTTGTGTGGTTTTTTTTTCGATAAGTTCTAGATTTACTTTTTCCAGCTACATTTCAGTTATAATTTACTACACCAGGGGGAATTTTTAGCTAAATTTTGACGATATTGTTTAACGGTTTTTAATTAATTTAATAGTGCATTTTAATTATGTAATTACTTTCTATTTATATTATTTTATGTTATATTAAAAGTTATTTAAAATTTATTTCAATATGTATTAACTGCATCCTATGGTATCAATTACTATGATTTCTTAACTGTTTTATTCACCTTAATCTTTACGATATTATGGGTGCCATGTGCGCGTGGATTTATTCTAAAATATTAATCGGAATGGTGTTTATTATTTCATTTTATATCCTATAAATATTTAAATAGGTTTTATTGTTTTTTCCATTTCATATTATTTGTTTCTATTCTGTTTTCATTTTTAATCAATTCACTTGATTTTAATGGTTGTTTGGGCACAGGGGAAAATAACTTTTAGCTTTAGCTTATTTTTCCCACAGAAAACAACCATTTTGCTTATATCATTGAATTCTGTGCCCTTGAAAACGTAATTCAATATATAAGCATTTCCATTATTTGTTGGTGTCCACTTTCTTATTTTTCTTCCATAATAATTCTTATAATTAATTTAATCTTTTTTTTTAATATACTTACAGCTTCAATTCATAATATTACGGTTTTTGATGGTGGTAGGTTACGTTTAATTATTGGTTATATACATACATACATATATATATATATATAGATAGATAGATAGATAGATAGATAGATAGATAAAGTTTTTTACTGAGGGTGGTTTTGGATTCTAGGGGTCATGATTGGTGTAGATCTGCAAAATTTTTTCAGAAATTCCAACATAGGAACGATCCCAATAGGTAGTATTTCATACGAAATCTACCTAAAAATCAGCTAGCAATATGCCGAGGGATAACTCGTCAGCTAGTGCCTTTAAATAAGTGACAGGTGCTCCTGTCTGGCTCCTGCGTTACACCCTTCAGGGCATCAGCTGACAGTTTTTCCACTGAGATATAGCCAGCTGACATGTTTATTTATTTAAAATAGCATATATACTGTCATCTGATAAACTTTCAATTGAGAGGAAATCACTGTATATATATATACATTTTTTATGTTCGTTTGACCAGCTGACGTATTAACCACCTCTTTATAATCAGCTGACTTTTTTCGTCAAGGTTACCTATAATTTGATAAATTTTCAATCGGGAGGAAATGATCCATTTTTTTTTTTTTTTTTTTTTTTTTTTTTTTTTTTTTTTTTGTCCGTGGGAGGCTATTGCTGCTCAACCCACCCACAGAGCCGCAACTGACGTTCTCGGAGCTTCATAATACAACTCTCTGAAGCATTATTGGCCGAGAGAATCTTGGTCATGAAAATCTCTTGCTGGCTCGCGGACTATAACGTTTTCTTCCACTAAGCTTTTCGTACATAACATATTGTTTTGGAATAACTGTACAAACTTTTAAAGGGATATTTTTTCAATAATAGTCTTAATGATGCATATGATGAAAAATAAAATTTGGATACTTTACGAAGATTTTAATTAGCATTTGTAATATTATTTTCTTTTAATATTTTTAAATAAAATGTTTTCGATGCTTAGGATAATTCTCAAGTGGTTTTAATTTATTTCTGGTCAGAAAATTTTTATATTAGCGAAATAAGTAAAAGTTTTATTTCTGAAATATAATTTTTCTGTGTAAAAATAAGTATGTTAAAACTTTTCGTCTAAAACATAATCACTGAATTTATAATTTTGAAGTTGTAATTTCAGTTTTTAAGTATATTATTTAAACTGTAACATTACATTACTTCTTTTATCAAGATTTTGTTTTAAATATAAACTTAGTTAAATATTTGAAGTTCTTATTCATCATTTCGTTTGAAGTAGTCCTACTAAAATAATTTCTACTTTGTTTATTGGAATGTATCTTTCAACGGTAATGATAAGTTGAATGTTTAATTACAGGAACTTTAATACCTAAGAAAATAAAAAAAATAAGTAGAAGAGATCAGAAGAAATAAAATGTTTTGCTATACTTTAAAATACTTAAGTAAAATAATTAGTTTACAATGTATAAATAAAGTTCAACATTCTTGACATTTATTTCTCTAAAGGCTTCGGTGGATATGTTCCAAATCACTTTGTTGATAAAAATTGAATAAGTTAAACTTTGTAATGGATAATAATAATAATCTTGCTGAAAACTTATAGAACAAATTTACCCTGAACACTTTGACTGCCGCAGATTATGACAAAGTGGCTTTTGTGACCAACATTGACAAAGCGGTTGTCAGTGTTTATCGAGTCGGTTCACAATTCCCAATCGCGGGTATACATTGTATAAAATTGTTAATTTTATACATTTTTCATTGAAAAATATTGAATTTCAGTTTTTCTTGCACGTTGAATGCCGAACTAAAATCACTAAAGATGCCTGAATAGGGGAACAGATTATGACAAAGTGGCTTTTGTGTCCAACATTGACAAAGCGGTTTTCAGTGTTTATCGAGTCGGTTCACAATTCACAATCGCGGAAATTGTTAATTTTAGACAATGTTAATTTTATACATTTTTAACTGTGTAGGCATAAGGTAACAATTCTCGCAGAGCTAGTAATTCATAATGCATTATTTCCTACACATAATATGATGTATTACAACTACGTGAAAACTATGAGCAATTTAGCGAAACTACGAGCAGTTTAGTAAAAACTCTTTGACAATTTGTTGAAAGACATACACTCTATCAATCAACAGTCACATTTTATAGTAATAACCTGGCTTCATTGAAAATATTGAAGACACTCGTATTCGTGTGGTATGGTAGACAATGTGTTAATGAGTATACAATCTGCAAAGAATTTTCACCCCCTATAGGAAATGAATGTGCGGTACTTTAACTCTATATGATAGTTAATTGAGATGCAAATAAGGACTGATTTCTCCGCATACATTTCTTAAACTTATTATTATATAATACTTTAGAATATATATTTATATAGGGATGTCTTTCATATGCATTTCGTGACAAATCCCCGGACTTTCAGCAGACTCCGCGTTGTTCTAACTTGTTCTTATTTCATGCATTAGCGGAAACATGCTATAAAATACCCCAGTAACAAATTTAAATTTTATCGATTTAAGGAGCATTTTAAAAAGTTTATTCTGAAAATGTATTACAAAAAACATAAAAATAATATTTTTTTGAAATTTAGTTACTCCATTTCTCACCAGGAGACGCTATGAACGGAAAAGAAATTTTGTTGAATAAGTACTGCCTATTTTTATCTTGACTTCGAGAGTCTGGAGTCATACGGTAAAGGATTAAAAAAGCCACTTCAAATTAAATTTGGTTTATCTGTTTCTTGCTGGGAAGTGTTATCGACGAAAAGAAAGTTTAGTTTAAATCACCCAGTCTGCTTTTAACTGGGAGTGTGGTTGCGATATGAGAAAACATTAATTTTTTTATGCAATTTTACACCAGATGACGCTACCAGCTTAAATATTTTATGCATACATAAATTTGACTTTTATTGATGACATATTAATTACTTTTATTTATGAAATAAATTTAAGCTGAATATTTGAGCGAAATTCGTTCATGTGAAGGGAGTTTAAAATCCGTTCTAAAAGTTAGTTGATGAAAAAGTTAGGATATAAATACATGAAGCATCATAATTTAAATATAGGTCATAAAAAGTAGCACTTCCAACAGGAATTGGCGATAACGTGTAATGCATCTGAATTCCTTTGTGTTACCCGTGAAAGAACTATAAATGTTACACAGCATTTTTTCACCGGAGAACATCCGCAATAAGCCTTAGTAACACATGCAAATTTCCTAGAGTTTCAAATAACATAATGACACGAAAATGCATTTTAAGAAATTACTGCCCATAGACGGTAGAGTAATGTTATATACCTTCTTCAGGAAAACATGCGTTACGTGACGGTAAGAACATACTAAAATAAAATTACCGTTAACGTTCTACGAACACCGGATTTAAGCTTTTCAAAAAACTTTTATAAATCGTTACATTGGGTTATGTTATATGTAGGGTAGATATTAGAATATAATATTTTTACAATAGTTTGCAATAATAAGTAAATTCTATGAAATCGCCAACTTAGTTTTAACAGTTTCAATTACAAAAAATCCCTGCCGGCTCGGCCTACAGGCGAACGTAGATTTCGAAGTTAAGTACTAATTTCAACAACAAAAACTAAATCATAATAGGAAACAAAACCACTTTAACCCGGGAGAACTCGCTGCATGAGATTTTCTCTCACCGTCGTACTTTTTTTAAGACTCTTATTTAAACCATTTTTCATTTTAATTAAAATTTCAAATGTTCTTTCAGTTATTTTACCTCTTTTGTGAATAAAAATACTAAGCCAACTAAAAAAAGTTGATATTAAGTGAATGTAAAGTAAAAGAAAAGCGATTGGGACCGTGAGAAAAATTCTCACTAGCAAGTTCTCCAGGGTTAACAATTTTATCTGGCTGCATTTGACGAGTTTTTAATTTCATTTTTACATAAGAGCTGGTTTTATCAGAATCATGTTAGGCGGGATTAAAAGAAAACCTTTCCAGGCTCAACAACTCGAAATTTCCTGGCACATTTTCAGATTCATTTTTAAAAGAAAAAACAATAAACTTGCTGACGTCATTTTTGAAGAGATTTATGAGCGACCTGTTTTTCTTTTTTTTTTCTCGTTCAATTAATTAGAACTTGATTTATAAACAATTATTTTCTCAGTAGGACGAAATTTTTCGTTTCCAACACAATCGCTTCGGGATATTCGGCTCAAAATGCCCACTTTGACATCATTTTTAAGGTTCCGTACTTAAAAAGTAAAAACGGAACCATTATAAGATCACTCCTGTGTCTGTCCGTCCGTCTGTCTGTCACAGCCATTTTACTCGTAAACTATGGAACGTGGAAAGTTCAAATTCGGGGAAGTAGTAAAGAACATTGACCCACATATTTTCAGATTAATAAACATTCATAAATATATTTAGTAAAAAAGTAGAGGGGCTAATTATGCTACTTGAAAAAAAAAATCTTTTCTTTGTATATCATATGGGGTATCCTGTGAAAGTTTTTGCAACGCTGAACTCAGAAATACATTCCTTTTAATTTTAGGTATTATATTTTCAAAGATATTGTTGAAAATGTAGCGCAAAAATATGTCCCCCCCCCCCAAATCTAATTCTGAATCTCCTGAAACTAAAATTATGAAAAAATTAGAGGTAGTACACGTTAATATAAACTTTGCCGGAAAATTATAGCGATTACCCTAGGTCACATAGTTTTTGAGTAATTAGCATTTTTCAGTTATACACAAATTACGATTTACGGGCATTCAGAAAAATTGTTGAGCATCGCTGAATATACCTTTCGTTAGAGAAGAATAAAAGCATTGTTGATAATGATTTTCGAAAAAAATCATCGGTAATTAGCCGAGATATTAACCCTTAAAGGTACGGTCAGTTTGGACATACACAAGGACAGGGGCGTCGTACTCTATGCCTAGTTAACAACTATTAATGATATATATGTGTAATGTAATGTCCAGTAACAGTATAAAAGCAATAAACCTCAAATTGTTAAAAACATACTAATTTAAGGGGTCTCGGGTCTAAAGAGTGGAAAAAATGAAAAAAAGACCATTTTCAACATTTAATCTCTTAAAATGTATATGATTTTAAATGGGATGAAAGATATAAGTATGTTCTTTCGTTTCATGTATTTAAAAAATTACAAGATACAGAATTAGTATTTATAGGGGGCTCGAAACTGTTAGACATTTGTCAAACAAAAAATTGGCATAGCAGTTTACGCGCAGGATTACAAAATAAATATTGGAACTAGAATGAAAATTTTGGTGCTTACTTATACTTCAGATTGTAATAATTTCCCTGAACTTAAATAAATTTGTATTTAAAGCATTTTTATATTTTTAATGCAATGTTGCATTTAGGTAATACAAAATTTTAATTTCAACAGTAAAATCACCTAAATAAAATATTTTCTTGAACAATAAAAAGGAAATTTTAGGTTCAGTTTATACAGACTAACATGAAATATATGTTTTGAAAATTTCATGAAAAAATATTCAGAAGTTTTTGAGGTATCCTGCGCCTTATGCCCAACTAAACGCAATTTGGAAAATAATGACTTTAAAGTTTCGGAAACGCCGCTTCAGCTATTGAGAAGGTATAATTCTAAAAGCCAAAACTTCTGTTCTAACGGGAATTTCAAGGAAACAATTATATCAAAATATTCAGAAAAGTTAGGAGTTTAACATCTAAAAAAATTAAAATTTCTTAAATTTTGAAGCTTTAAGAGTCCTGCTACCACTTAATCCTTTCCGAAACGGAGTAATTCTATTTATAAACTCATGAAATAATGAACTGACACCAGAATTTATAAACGAATTTATTAGAAAATGCGAGCTTGCTTATTTTCACGTACATGATAACAGGAAAATTTTAATTAAATATTCTTAGTGCCGTTTGTCTGTTAAAAATTTAATTAGAATGAATCGCATAAATACTGTGGTATTCGCAATAGTTTGCGTTGATTGTATCTCTCAATACGCCTCGAGTGACTTTAAAAGTTAATTAAACACCTATCTGGAAAAACGCGGCACTGACCAAGGCGGCGTTGCAACTTTGAGACTTCAATTCGAAGCGCGCTTAGCACAATGCCATTTTTAAACTTTGAACAAAGGTTTTGTTTTAGCTACACTGTAGTAATGAAGGTTATTACTATGCTGAATTTAGTTTCATGAAATGCCAAATGAAGTTTAACTATGCACTGCTTTTATTGTCAGTATCGAATTAAATTCATCATAAACAGATTAGGATAATATTAAAAAAGAGTTATACGAATAGCTATATTTGATATTATTTAGGTTCCATATCTCTTAGAACTTTCATGGTATACCCGATTACACTTTTCTAATATATACAGTTATACCCAACCCTACGTTGTATAGTTTTTTACAAAGTCTTAGTATTGTTTTAGCAGCGTTTTTTTTTTTATATATATATATATAATGCAATAACAAATTCATATATTTATTCTACGGAACCCTCTGTGCTTCGAGTAAAGCTCGCACTTGACCGTTTATTTGAAATATATTCTGCCTCTATCAAAAAATAGACCATTATGGTACATTATATAGTTTCTGAATAAGAAAACCTACCAATTGGATGCGTTTGAGTGCAAAAAAAAATTAAAAATGAGTCAGAAAATAAGCAGTTTGGATTCGAGTAGAGCCTTAATACGATGGTCTTTTCTTCAACCGCTATGTATTTTTAATTTGTTTTTCTGTAATAATTGGTCCTATCAAAAACTTGTCAATATAAAAGTTGTAGATAATATAAAGAATGTATATGATAAATCCATGCGGATTTTATATCTTGTGAATTGACGAAGTTATGGATTTTTTTAATCTCTAACCCCACTTTTTGTTTTCGTTTTAATTTTTTTTTTTTCTGTATGAATTGGTCCTATCAAAATCTTGTCAATATAAAAGTTGTAGATAATATTAAGAATATTTATAATAAATTTGATTGGATTTGATATCTTGAGAATACACGAAGTTATGAAATTTTTTTCCCCAAAACCTTATTTTTTTCGCCCTTTGAGCCCATTTTTTATTTTATAAAATACTAGCAGACCCGCCCGGCGTTGCCCGGGGTTTGTAAATAATAACTTTAAACAAAACTTGAGTTTACATGATTTTATATCTTTGGAAATTCTTTTAAATGAACCTAATTTCGGAGGCCCATTTCCTTTCGCAGCATCTAGTGTGTTCCAATCAAACTTCTTTTCTAAGGAACCTGTAATCTAGTTCCCCGCTATCTACGGCAGCATTTACCGGAAGTGCCTGCACGTGCTGGAGACAATCGAAAACGAAGTTGAGTGAGACAAACCTCGTAGATGTCAAGTCCATAGAATAATAATAAAAAAAGAATGCACCATTAATGTTAGAAAATTTTGGTAACTGAAGTCCAAGATAAAATTTCATAATACAGAAAGTAGCTGAATTGTAATCTAAGTTGAAGGAAGCAAATCCCGTTGAAATTCGGTGCTTAAACCCGAGGAAATATTGCGCCCCCAAGCGGTGGAAGATGCCCCTCCACTTGTAAATTTCATGACTTACAGTTAGCATTAACACATATTTAATAAATGGATGAAATCTCTTATCTAAAGATACCTTTACCTTTAAAGTAACGTGATTTTTAATTTACGGCTGTAATGAATAGACGTAAGTTGATGCTGGAAAAGGAGATTAATGTTCGAAAAGGTGGTAGCTGAGGTATAAAGAAAGACCGGGCCCTGGGGGCCAGAGTGTTATCTAGAAAGTAGTTGGGTATACGAAAATTTAGTAGTGGTTTTAAAGTAGCTTAAAGACGCTAAAACTAAGTTAAAGAAAATTGCAATGGAATAGGATAGTTTTTAAAGAAGCTGCAACAAAGGCCCCAAGAAGACGAGTAATATTCAAAATTGGTGGTAGCTGAAGACTGCAAATTTTTTTTTGTTGTTGTTCATGTAGTATCTGGAGAACCTAAGAAGTTGTTAGAAAAAAAGTTCTTGAATCGAACCATTTTTAAAGGAGCTATAACAGGGGGGCCAAAAGGGTCCAACTGATAGTTGAGAGTAGGACCCTAAAATGAAAACATGTTTAAATGATGTAGTAATTAGCGTTTTAGATTTTCAATTAGTCAAAATTAATCATAGGGTATGAAATAATCGTTAGAATAATATTTTAAAGAAATGCGCAAAAATGGTGCAAATGCTTATAAAGGGGCCCTTGAGCCCCAATAAATATATGAGGGTGTTTGTCTAGGGAGAAGAGACCAAAACTCAATTTTAAAATTATGCAATCAGAAGGTGCGAAAATTAGGGGGTGAAAAATGCATGGCACACCTGTAGGGCCCCAGATCGGGTCCTACATGACCGTAAGGTGCCCCAGGATTATAACTGGAATATAGTAACAGGAGAATGACTAAATGCAAAAATGATAAAAATGAAGATCGGGTTAAGAGAGGCAATTTATTAATAATTTATGGTGCAAAAGCTTCAAGGAGCCTTGTACCGGGCACCAAGGGGGAAGGGACTTAAGTGGTATGTAGTTTGGTATAAAGACACTTTTTAGTAGTTTTTAAAGTAATTAGAGGACGCTAGAACGATGGTAAAGAAATTTGCAAGGAATTCGGATCATTTTTAAAGAATCAAGGGCCCCAAGAAATCGATTAATATTCAAAATTGATGGTAGTTGAAGTCTGAATTTTTTTTTTCGTTCATGTAGCAGCTGGAGCACTTAAGATGTTAGGAAAAAAAAGCAAGTGAATCTGACTATTTTTAAGGAATTATAATAGGGGGCTCCAAAGGGGCCAACTGATAGTTCAGAACAGTGCTCTAACTCGAAAACATGTTTAAATGTTTTAGTACTTAGCGTATTAGATCTTCAATTAGTCAAAATTAAGCATAGGGTATGAATTAATTATTAGATTAATATTTTAAAGAAATGCGCACAAAATGGGATAAATGCTTAAAAAGGGCCCTAGGGCCCCAATAAATATATGAAGGTGTTGGTCCAGGGAGAAGAGTCTAAAACTCAATTTTAAAATTATGCAATGAGAAGGTGAGAAAATTAGGGGGTGAAAAATACATGGCAAACAAAAAGTTCAAGGGGTCCCGGATCGAGCCCTAGGGTGCCCCAGGATTTGAACTGGAATATAACGGGAGAATAAATAAATTGAAAAATTGGTTCCAAAAATGAAGATCGGATTAAGAGGGGCAATCTATTAACAATTTATGGTGCAAAAGCTTCAAGGGCCCTGTACCGGATCCCAGAGGTCAGGAACTTAAGTGGCATGTAGTTTAGTATAAATATACTTTTTACTAGTTTTTAAAGTAATCAGATGATGCTAGAACGACGGTAAAGAAAATTGCAAGGCATTCGGATCATTTTTAAAGAACTTCACCAAGGGCCCAAGAAGGCGATTGATATTCAAAATATGTGGTAACTGAATTCTGCAATTTTTTTTTCGTTCGTGTAACAGCTGAAGAACCTTGTTAGAAAAAAAAAGCTAGTGAATCGGACTATTTTTAAGGGAGTTATAATAGGGAGCCCAAAAGGGGCCAACTGATAGTTGAGAACAGGGCCCTAACACGAAAAAATGTTAAACCGTTTTAGTACTTAGCGTTTTAGTACTTTATCAATTTGTCAAAATTAATCATAGGATATGGAATAATCATTAGAATAATATTTATTAAAAATGAGCAATAATGGTGTAAATGCTTAAAAAAGGACCCTAGATATAGGGGCCTAGCACTGCGATACTGGTGAAGTAATATTATAAAATTCCGTGATAGAGATTCAAAGTAAAAGCAATCGAAACTGCGACAAACAAAACATTATTTTAAACCCTTGTGATATATGTAAAATGTACTTAATTTCAAAATTAAAATTCAGGTAATTTATTCTTGTTTCTATTTTGCTATTGCTTTACATTTATGAAGCACTTGTTACCATAATAAGAAATTTTGCATATATTTTCCTTAATCTTAAAATTGAAGCATTCTCGATTATCCGAAAATTTCTATTTTCCGAAAGATGATCGGTCTCAATTACTTCGGATAATCGAGATTCTACTGTATGTGCAGATATTTTTAGTTAAAATATTATACATCTATTACATTTTATTTTTATAATATTTTCCATGTTGATTTTAACACCGTAAAATATGATTTGCTTCCCAGTCTTGACAAAAATTCACTCTTAAATTACTCAAAAAAAGAAAAAAAAAAGAAAAAAAAAAGAAAGAAATACATTAAGAAATTATCCTAAGCGCAAACGTATATTTTCACGCAATATTTATTTTTTCATTTGCTTAATATCACTTTGAATATTAAAAGGCGTTCAAATGTGAAACTTTCACTGCGAAATACCTCATTTTCTGGTATTTAAATAAGTATTTTATTATCATAATAGAAATACATATGCTTCTGTATTACAAATATAAAAATTTATCTATCAAAAATATCTTATTTATTATGAAAAATATAAAGCAACCAAAAAAAAAAAAAAACCTTATAAAACAATTTTGGGCGCGAAGGAATCGAACCCACAGCCCTCAGTCTCAAGTTCAAAGCGCTATCCATTCAGCCATCTAGCTCGCCTTTCTTCTGCAACAAATTATCTTTATAATTAGTACTGTAATTAATCAAACCGTGATTTGTTCGTGAACGCGCTGAATATTTATTCCATCAACGATAAAGACCAACTCCATGTTCCTGTCTCCTGATGAGCTCGCGCGCGCGGCGCGCGTGCATCTTGAACACATCCATTGCTATCCCGGTTTATCTAATTTCTTCTGAGAAAACTTATACAACCAACCAACCGAAAGCAAGCGGATGAAAAAAAGCCGAGAAAAAAGCGCATTTTTGATGAAAGTGAGTTGCGTTTGTAAATTAATTACTCAGCTATTAATTAGAATATTAAAATTCTGAAAGTCAGGTGCATTAGGAGAGGCCTTGGACTCTCTTCAGAAAAATTTTGAACCTGGTACGCGCCGCAGATTTTGCTAGCCATCGCCGGCACACATACATACACACAGAGCGATCTGTTCTTTTATTATTATAGATTTATCATACATAAATTTTTGGCCCTTTTTTTAGAAGTATTAATACTTTTAACTGATTCGATATGTATCATAATTAAGAAGTTATGGGTTTTTTTCGGTTTTCACAAAACCTCTCCCTATATCCACACCCTTGGCCCGATTTTTCCCGTTAACGAACTTGACCGAGATTTTATGCCCCTTGATTTTATGTATCAGTTTGGAAGAGATTGGTGCAGAATTACGAAAGTTATCGTGTCCAGAAGAAAGTGATATATATATATATATAAATAGATACATAGATAGATAGATAGATAGATAAAGTTTTATACTGAGGGTGGTTTTGGGTTCTAGGGGTCATGATCGGTGAAGATCTGGAAAAAAATTTCAGAAATTCCAACATAGGGGAGATTGCAATAGGTAGTATTTTATACGAAATCTACCTAATATTAGATTAGGCACTTTCGTACTTGACATGAAACTTCCAATTCGCATTATCAGAGAGGTACATTTTTTATGAAGACTTCTTAAAGGTTTTTATAGAAACATTTCACCAGCCAGTGTCAGTTTGAAACATTCAGACCTCAATAATATGATGACCTCCACAGATTGCGATGAGGGGGCTTTTTTGGTAAACATTTACAAAGCGGTTTTCAGTGTTTATCGGGTCGGTTCACATTTGTCAACAGTAGCAATGTTTATTAATTTGATACAAGTGTTAATTTTGTACATTTTTAATTCAAAAATATAAAATTTTAGTTATTTTTACACGTTGTATGCTAAACTGAAATCACTAAACATGTATGGAAAGGAGCGACGGGTACCATTTTTTAAATACACATTAATAAATTACATTGTACAACAATGATATTGCTTTTGACACCAAAGTGTGGAATTCTGTATGAAAGTAACCTACAGAACACGGATACGACCATGAAAACACCTCATTAGCTCTTGTTTAGGAAATACAGATGTGCAAAGTTAGGATTTTTTTCAAAATACGAATTATTTCATATTAATATTTTAAGAATATGAAGTGCAACATAAACATTTTATTAACATAAATCCATTTCTAGAAGCTTCAAATATGCGAATGCAAAATTAAAGCTTATTTCGTCAAATCATTTTTGAGCTATGCTTGAAAAACTACTCGTATTGCAGTTTATTTTGCATCATCGGTACTCAAATTCGAGAAATTCTGAACGACGAAAAATTTGATTCTGTTCTACAGGGCTTTGAAGAAGAAGCATAGGAGTCTTTTAGGGTAGTCGTTTATTAGTTTTGTGAAAAAAGAGACCTGAGAGCTATGATGATCTTGTAAACAATCTCCTGGAAAAGTATCAGCAGCTGGGTTGCAATATATCCCGAAAAATTCACTTTATTCACCCTCATCTCTATTTTCCCCTGCAAACTGCGGTGATATGAGTGACGAATATGGTGAACGATATCACCAAGACATATCGACAATGGAGAAAAGATACAGGGAAGGATGGCATGCGTCAATGTTAGCAGTCTTCTGCTGGAATTTGAGCAGAGATATCCTAAAACTGAACACAAAATACAAGCGAAAAAGAAGAGAACTTCTTGATTGATGATAAATAGTTAATGTTTTGATATTGTTCATAAATTATTAATTTCATGTAAAAAGTTGTAAAAGAAAACTAAATAGTTTCAAGTTTCCTTTTTAAATAATTAACCTACGTTCTTTGACATTTCACTTAAAATCATAATTTTTAATTAAAAAGAGGATAACAACGTTTGCAAAACACAGATGTAAGTAATTTTAAAAAGCATATAGATATTTCGAAGCCTCCAAGGCCTCATCATCAGTGCTCATAAATTAAAGATAAAAATAAAATAAAACTGTGGAACATTTTATTTTTATCTTTAATTTATAAGCACTGATGATGAGGCTTTAGAGGCTTCGAGAATAGCTATATGCTTTTTAAAATTACTTACATTTGTGTATTGCAAAAGTTGTTCCTCTCTTTTTAATATATTGACACAAAGTACAATCCTCTCTCCCTTTTATAATTTTTCATACAAACCATATTTTTACACCGAGAGCTAGCATTAAAATTGTAATAGTAAATTCATATTCCGTGACCCCAAATTAGAATAAAAATACGTCGTTTATTTTAAAGGCAAAAAAGAGTTTTATTTTGTAGACTACTCTTATTAATAGTCCCGTTTCATAGCAATAAATTGTCTCCAGTGAAAATATTGATGGCACAGATATTCGTTTGATATGGTGCCACGGGATATATTTCTGTCACACATAATGTTGCGCCATGACAGTCACTGTGTTAAAGGGTATATTTTACTCAATGTTTTTCTGCTGAATGATATAAATAAGATATTAACGCATATATATGAAACAACTATATATATGAAATGAATGCAACTGCATGAAATGAATACAACGATGTATATGAAACGACTAGGCAAATAAGCTTTATGGAACAGAAAACACTCGGACAATAACTGAACGAGAATGCATACATGCAAAAGTAATCAGATTATGAGACATTAAAGAAAGTTATAACGATATGTTAAAAGCAAAATAAACTCTACTATTTCAAATGCGATGAAATGAAGTGGACATGAAAGCAATTAGATATCTGGGAATGTATTAATGCAAAACACAAGTGTGTTAATAAAACTCACTAAAATTATATACATAAATTTATTCACCAATTCAATTCAGAGATTAACACATAACTCGATATATTTGAAACAAGGTGACAATTAAAATTTGTGGGCCAGAAAATATACAAAAAAAAAAAAAAACCGACAATAAAGCAACAAGAGTACACACAAGTAAAAATAATCAAATTACGAATGTTTAAAGAATATAAAGATATGTTAAAAGAAAACATAAACTCCACTATTTCAAATGCTATGAAATGCAGCGGGGATGAAAGCATGTAAATATCGAAAGGTGTATTATTGCAAGACAGCAGTGTATTAATAAAAGAAAAAAAAAGAGCATTAATGGTTAAAAGAAACATTGAATTTTAAATTAGGTAATATTTTTTTAGCCTGCTTTTAATTAAGTTTGAATATAAGAAAGAAGGAATGTAGTAAATATTATTAAAAACACAAAAGCTTATCTCGCATCTATTAAAACGCATATTACAGGAGCCATGTAATGCGATAATAATAAAGTAAAACAGCATTAAATATTATTAACACACACTAAGTAAAAGAGAACGTAATACAATAATATGCAATCTTCAATTTTATTGCTTCTTTAAGTAACAAAAAAAAGTAATAAGACCCATTTAACTCTAAAAACTATAGTTAGTAAAAAACGTGATGATGATATGTACAGGAAATCATTCTGTTAATCATTTCCTAACAGCTATATCCTGAGCAATACTCATTTTATTTTTTTAATGAACTGTTGCATATATTTTACAGCTATTAGTGTCAAATTATTTTATAGCTAAGACCATTTAACTCTTTCGCCAAATTCATAGATCATAAGAAGAAACCACCCGGTCAGTAAATTAAAGTAATGAATGGTGATTATAATTTTGCTGTTTAATAATCTACTTTGATGGTGATAAAATAAAAATAATTGGTTAATGCTATACTGGTATAATAAATTTTGTATATTTTTGACAATTCTAAATGAAAATTGAAAATTTAAGTAATGAAGTGTAATAATATTCGTTGCATTGTTTTCATCGTAACACGATAGACGATGTATTTACGTACATCATACGTAGGTTAAAAGTTAGATTTTGTTTACGATATTTTAGTAAAAAATGTAAGGCTTTTTGAAAAAAAATTATATACAGGGTGATCAGAAATAAATGCCTCAATTTGAAAATTCAATTATTCATTAACTATAAAAAATTTGAAGATGTAAAAAGTGACATTTATATCTGGTTGTTCTGAAATTTTATGTACTGTAATTTTTAAAGCAGTTCATATTTTTGCCAATAGATGTGTTGCACCGTCTCAAACTACAATAATGCACAAACTAGAATGTAACAATGGGTAAGTGTGATCGCAGATCGCACGGAGGATTTCGTTTAATATCTTTTTTAAAACACTTTATCCTTAAATTAATAAATCAAATTTTATAATGTATGATTATCAAATCCTTACATGAAAATCAGCACCATTACATTTAATTTTAAAATAATTAGAAAAATATTTTAAAATCAAATTAAAAATATTCAAGAAAAATTATTTAACACTAGAACACCCGGAAGGAGTCGATCCGACTCAGACCACATGATTAAATGCCAACTGGAACCAGAAACTCTTTCATAAAATAAGTTAAATTTAAACCACGCAGATTTACGTTAAATAAATCAGTCAAATAATTTTAAATAAAAATTCTGGTGTCAAATATTTTTATGAAACTTGAGTAAAATTTCCGGGCGTTCCAGTGTTAAACAAAATTTAAATCCGAATATTTTTAAAATGACCAAAAAAAGGAATTTCCTTTTAATTAAATCCATCTGAAAAAGAAAGTGTAATAATAATAAAAATCAAAATTTGAAAATTCCGCCTGAGAGATACGGACCCACAATCGCAAATGCGTGGGAGGCATTTGCGTTGCCATGAGACCATCGGTTCTCGGCAATATTTGCTGAATTTAAGATTATGTTTTGAAATCGAAAAAGAACGTATTCGATAAATTAAAATAATATAAGGATCTTTCAAAATTTTATGATTTGGGGAAGGTTAGGGGTATTCAGCTCTATGTAAAAAAAAAAAAAAAAAAAAAAAAAAAAAAGTGAAGTCTGTAACTTAAATATTTTCAGAGTACGATCCTGTGACGAAGGGACAGACAGAGAAACGAGACTGTAAAGGGTTTCGTGAGATGAACGAAACCCTAAAAATGCAAAAAAAAATATTTCAAGATGCATTATTTGTTCTATTTAGCGATTGAAACACGAAAAGACAATTGCATTTTTAAAATTTATTAGAGCATTCTTAATGTTTGAGACGGTGCAGCGACATCTACTGATGGAAATTTGAACTATTCTTAGAATTACAGTGCATAAAATTTAAGAGCCACCAGATATGAATGTCACTCATTTCATATTCATATTTATTATAGTTAATGAGTTACTGAACTTTCAAATTAGGGGCGTTTATTTCTGGTTGCCCTGTGCATTTTATTTTAATTTCCGTATTTGGTTTGTCATTCACAATTTTAGGAAGCTGTCGTCGTACTTTTTAGCGAGAAAATAACTTATTGATATTAAATAGTTGGTAATAAAACAGATTTTTTAAAACAGTAACGGAATACATCATTTCTTTAAGTATGTCAAAAATTCAACTTGTAAATATTATAACACTACGAAATTTTTTAATGGTTTAATTAATTATCTGGAAAGTTCTAGTTTAAAATTTGGAAAGAAAAATGTCTTATGTTTTAAATATTTTAATTTTTTTTAATTAGGTAGAAACTAACTAACAATTACGATTAAAAGTTAGAACTGGATACCAACAAGCCAAATCTTGAAAATAGTATATGTTTGTGACTTTTTAAAATAAAATATGTTTGACCTATTTTTCCTCTTTTTAAATTTATTTATTATAATGAAACTTAATCTCAAAAATCTTGATTCACGGCCAAAAGAATCCAAGCTTAAAAAGAATCTTGGGAAGACAAAATTGGGTTGTCAAAGTAAATTGGAATTTTGGATTATTTTAGAGACGCGAAGCAACATTATTGTTAATTATAACTGAGACATTTTGTATCCCACTGTTATGCAGCTACGTAATATATTCTTTCTAATTATGGAGAAAACTGTGACAATGTGATACTCTTTTAAAATGTGGGGGTGGGGGGGGGGGGATCTTAAAATGTTCGTTTCGTAAGACTGTTAAATGAATGCATATTTTATAAAAGTATTTATTGTTTATGCTAAATATCTATTATCTAGACGTTTTTAATTGCATGCATAAAAGGAAACATAAATAAAGTTACAAACGAACAAAGAAAAAAAAGACATTTTATTAAAGTTTAATTAGATACACAAATTTACAAACTGAAAAAAATTTGTACGTCTGCCAAATTGAGAGTAAGAAATTCATTTGTTATAGTAAATTACTAGACGCTTTTTAAAAAGATCGAAGTTTATGAATTTTAAATAATAGTGCATGTGGAAAAGCAATGAAAATCATAAAATTTGGTTACAGAATAGTTTAATGAAAAGATAACGTACATTTTTAAAAACTTAAGTAAGAAAACCATTGACTTCAGGGTGTCCCAAAAGTCCCTGACACATTTTAAAATTCAATATAAAATCAAGTAATTGTCGCACAAGTGTCCGGTTTAGATTAAAATGCTTCTCAAGATGTAAAGTTTTCTTCAAGCGAATGAAAAAAATTAGTTTCAAACTTCGATCATAGATGACGCCACTTGTCCGTATGCTTGGTTTCAATCACGCATTTTTTCTAATTTTGTGGTTAGTTTTGACGCTGTGACACACAAATGGCGACTCCCAGCGTAAAAGCTAATCGTGTAGGTTGGTACTTCGAAACCAAATCCATAATTATTGTTCAAAGGAACTTTCGTGCTCGGCCAATTCCGTAATCAATTCTAGCGAACAAGTGAATTGAACTGGAGTTCCGTTTGGATGTGTCTCGAGCTAAAAACGGTGCACACATTGAAATACGGTAATTGATTGCACAAATTATTGCTCTGTAACTGCTTTTGACAAAATAAAATGATCTGTACAGATTGTCTTGCGTTTTTGACGCTTCTTTCTGATGATATAAGGTCATCTATGGGCGAAGTTTGGAGCTAGTTTTTTTATTCGCTTGAATAAAACTTTACATCGTGAGAAGTATTTTAGTTCAAACCGCACTCCTGTACGACAATTACTTGATTTTATATTGGTTTTTTAAATGTGTCAGGGACTTTTGGAACACCCTGTATATCTTCAATATTTATACAAAACCGCATGGATATATCTTTCAGAGCAAAATGGGAAACTAGAATAACTACAGAGAAAACTTTGAAAAAGTGATACTTTTTTATCATATTTATTGAAACAAAATCTTAAAATGCTATACATGCATTTTCATAAAACTGTTAATTAATCTTTTATTAAGAGCGTTTATTAGGATATACTAAATAGATCTTTTCTAGAATTTATAATATTTATTGATGCATCTTTAAGGAAAATATAGAGGAAGTTGCAAATGGACTTGAAAAAGACTTTTTATTAAAGTTTAATTAGAAACATGAATTAACAAGTTGAAATTTTTCGTTACTGCTAATTTGAAAGTAATATTTGCATTTACGTAGTAAAGAATTAGCTGCCCTTAAACATAACAAAGTTTGTGTGTACGTAATTAATGTTGCATGTGTAAAAGCAATGGAAATCGTTTCTTTGGGGTTTTGTAAACCATAAGAAAAAGTTTTGAAATCTCAAAACAAAAGACTTATGGACTTATATGTAAACAACTTAATGTTTATTTGAAATTGAATTAATATACCTTCTCATTAAAAAACGTATTATTATATTAGGAGAGGAGTCGATCCACCAAAGAGATTTTACAAATATTTAATTAAATTCACAAATGTATATACTGTAATTTACATTTCCGCTAGTTTTAGAGTGAAAAATACATTTATAGACTAATAACCATAAAGGTACCAATAGTTATTCTTGCTTTTAATTATGTTATTTATAAAAGTATTCCTTTAGGGTTGCTTTAACTGCAAAGTATTATAATGAATAAAGAAATAATATGACTAAAGCTCATCTAGATCGAGTCATAAGAAGCCATTGTGACTAAATTGAATGAAAGTTACTTTAAAACAATCTATTAACCCTTTATTTACGGATTATTTATCAAGAAATTCCTTCACCTCAATAATTATCGTCCTTAATATCTGAAGATATACTGAAATTTTTAAATAATAATAATGTGAAATTTAGATTTGTTTTTCATTAAAACTGATTAAATAAACCGGTAGTTATAACTTTTTTTTGTAAAATGTTTACAAAAATAATCAGATTAATCAACCAAATATACTTATTATATTATAAATTATGGAAATATCACAATTCTTATAAAAGCAATATATTTAAATGTACTATAATCCTCTCTGTAAATGCAAAGGCTTTTGAAGTTGAAAATGTTTCATTTAAATTTTTTTTCTAAAGAAAAGCTATACCTATATAAATGATTAAGAAAATTACCCCTTTTTGAAAATATTTAGCTTCGACTATTTCACTACGCTTTCTAAATTTGATCGAGCAGAGTAGTTTGTGTGGGAAGAAAATTAAATTTTTATTAATAGACAGAGTAAATAAATTTTATATTAAATTTTCTTCAATGGTACTTAAAAGTATCGTTAGTACTTATAGGATTAAATGTACATTTCACGAAGAAAAAATATTAAAAAACATTAATTATGGGAACTCTAATATTAAAATTTCAACTAGAAATTATTCAAAAATAATTAGAATTTCTTTTACTCGTAAAATGTGTTTTTCGTAGTATTAATGTTAATATTCAGGGATGAGAATTCTCCGCCCCAAATGAATTCTTGCTACAACTAAATTGTAATAGTATTTCTCGACTTATTTAATGACAGACTTTCTCTGATTTAATAAAACAAGGAATACTATTAAAATTTAGTGGTGAAAATCAACCATTTGGGACGGAGAATTCTCACCCCTGAATATTTGAATAAACATGTATATTCGCTATTTCTCTTCTTTTAAAAAGCCTTTGGAATTAAACCAACAATATGAGGTTATGATAAGCCCATAGGGACAAAATGGGCCTTTTTCATGTGAAAGTTTATAAATGGCATTTATAAAGAAAGCGTATAATTTTACATTACACTATTACATTAATTTGGTAAACAAAAAGGCATAAGAAAATGCATTAGTGTGCATAAAATGCAGAAAAATACTCGCGTCAAGGGTAATAAATGTTGAAATTTATGTGTCTGTATTTTCATTAGAAACATTGCAAATAAAACCATTACAATTGTGATAGTGCCATCAATAAAAAATGTGTGAATTTAGTTACATATTCGTTAATGTATAGAGTGTGGTACGGTTTTAAATTTAACATGCTATATTTAACTTCTACAAATACAGAAATTATGGGACCAAATCTACAAATATGTGTTTCACAACATTCTATTTATTTAATTTTAACTATTTTCACATCATGACACTATATTTAAATTCTCAAAGTACCTATATTAAACACTTGGCGCCTAAATTTATCTTAATATGCAATAAATACATATTCATGATATCAAAATAACGTGCATAGTATAATTTTATATAGTGATTTATTAAGCTACTAAATCTCTTTACATTGTTTTTATGCCTCCTAGAAGTTTGATAAGTTAAGAATAGAATAAATATTCCAAGATCTTGTATCTTAAGTAGAGAATTTAGTTTATTATTCGGTATGTCTTTAAACAGTATTATAGCTAAATCTCTACCCAATAATATCTTACTAATATTACTACATACAATCATATGTCATTCTTAAAAGGTTCAAGTAGAAACCGCTTTAAAGCATCTTGAAAAATATTAGACCTACTTATACAAAACTTTAAAAGAATACTTGATCAACTCTAGTTTTTTGGATTTTGTTTATTAAGATATTTATTTTTATTTTATATTAATCAAAAGATGAATATTTTCCGTTGAATTGGTGTACTGTGCGCAGAGTGACACTTAAATAAATCAAACTTATGAACTTTTTTCAATACGTAATACTTTAAAACGCTTAACTTAACTTTGCTTAGAAACAGGGTATAATTAAAATGACTCGCTACCAAATTATATTTTCTTACCGAAAAGATACTTCACTAATAAAATATATGTATTTCGTGAGAGAAATCAGAAGCTTTTTAAAAAGAAAAAGAAAAATATATTAAGAACTAGTGGTGCTTCGCCCGTTTCATTGGTTGGTTTTACCCAAATGAACTCAAAACAAACGCACCTCTTTCGAAATGAATCTGTGGTTGGAATTCACTGTGGTCTCAGTGAATTTGTCAGCATATATCCAGGACCAGGAGGGCTATGGCCACTCCGGTATTGAATCAAATAAATCTTGAATTATTGTGTTTTTCTAGATAAAAACCGTACGTAGATTTGGGAGTCTCACTCCTCTTGCCTGCGTACACCCGGACCGGCTACGATCGGTTTTTCCAATCGAACTCGAATCGGTATAATTTTATATCAAAGGAATCTAGAAATGGGAGCCTCACCACCGTTTAATAGATGCATAGCCGACAAAAGAAAAAGACCACCGTTGTGGCGATTGCTGTATTGACGATTTAATTTCTGGCATGTAGATATGTTACACTTACATTCTTGACAAATAATTAATGAGGAAATCGAAAATAATCGAAAAAATAGTGCTGTCTACTGTAAGCTTTATTTAACCTGTATCATCCTTTTTCTTGCTTTAAATAAAAAATTTTGATAAAAACATTGAAATCGGTCATTTAGTTCTCGATTTATTAAATTTTGATATTTCTAACACGCAATTTAAATCATAAATATTTTTAATATTTAAAGTCATGCTTCTCTCGGCAGAAAAGTAGAATTTTCACGTCATGTGGGCTAACACAAAAGTAAAATAAAAAATTACAAACACTCCCCAGCTAATATCCGAAAAAAAGAGTTGACATAGCGACCTTGCTTTGTCAGTATAGAAAGCGATTTGGCATTTTTCCAATTCAGAGACAGTAGTAAAAATTCCCATTAAGATGGTCATTTCGAAACAATCCATCCACTTTATTTTCTTTAAAAATTTGAAAAAATATATTTCATATTATTATATTTTTTAAACAATTAATAAAGGTTTCCTCCAAACAGGGATATAAAAAATTAATTTCGTATGGATAAGATTTAAAACAGATACCTTTTAAGAAAAAACAAAGTCCTCATTTTGGGCCTAAGTGAAACCTAAAATAAATCGCGAAAAATTCAAAAAACGCTGTAGGATTTATGAATAAAATTTATTGAAAAGGGGATAAAATGTACAATATTGGGCTAAAAGATTGAAATCGAATATACCTCTCTCTAATGAGAAATCCTCCAGAAATATTTCGAAAACTGCATACAAAATTAAATAAAAAATCCAAAAACTGCTTTTCAGGTGCATAATTTTAGACATACAGGTCTAAGACATGTGCGCAGCGGTTCCTCAGAAACCAGGTCATAGACACGCCCACAAACATGTGTCTTTATTATTATAGATAGATGGTAAAATTTCATGAAAATCTGAATCCATTTCTGAGAAATCGTGCGCGCAAATAGAAAATAAGCTGTTTGAATAAAATGAGTTAAAAAAGTCCTTCCGGCCAGTGCCGGGAGGAAGAGGTAGCTTTCATATTCCTTATTTTAAAAAAGCCAACTTATATTATTCAAACACACGAAGCTCAATTTAGTGGAAACCGAATATAGGAGATTCAATAGTAATTTTTATCAATACTAAATCATTATGAATGAGAATTTTGCGAAATTAGTCAGCTTCATCCAAGCTGCTTTTATTTAAAATAACTTAAATTTGGCTGCCAAATTCGGCGATTTCTTAAAGTGCCTGCCATTTTAAGACAACATGGTGGATGAGGCTAACCAGTGAACTTGGTCGAGACCTAGTAATTGCTGTGCACATGCTCACTCACATCGGAATCGGTTGATATATAAGAGTGCTGTCGCAGGCAAAATATCAGATTTTTCAAAATGTCACCCACATTAGAAATTGAAACTGCTATATCTGAGCCATTTTTTAAGATAAAGACAAACAAAAAATGCTCCTGAATCCTTATATCAAAGTCAAATACTTAAGAAAGAAACCTTTTTCAATTTCTAATTTTTTTGCACCTCACTTTCAATATATTTTTTTTATTTGATGGCCGCCATTTTGAAACAAGATGACTGATGTAGCTGGCCAGCGAACTTGGTCGAGATATTGATGTATACTATCCACATGCCTTCTTACATCGAAACAAGCGAATACGTGTGTTATCGCGTGACAAATACAAGATCGTTTCAAAGTGTTAGCCATGCTAGAAATTCAAAGTGCTATAATTCAACTATTTTTTAAGATATAAATAAAAGAACAAATTTTCAGAAACAAAAACTGCTCCAGAATCTTTGTATCAAGGCCAAACACATAAAGAAAATCTTTTTCATTTTCCAATTTTTTAATACCTTAAATTATTTTTTTTTAAATGGCAACAATTTTGAAACAAGATGGCGAATGAAGCTGGCCAACGAACTCGGTCGTGACATTGGTATGTACTATGTACAGAGACAGACCAAGTTACATCCAAATCGATTCAAAAATACGCCTGTTACCGCGTGACAAAAATCAGGTCGTTTTAAAATGTCAGCCACAATAGAAATTCAAAATGCTATAACTCAGCCACCTGTTCCGGAATCTTTGTATTAAGGTAAAACACATACGAAGAAAATCCTTTTCATTTTCTAATTTTTTGGTATCTCATTTTAAATTTTAAATTTAAAATTTTTTTAAATGGCCGCCATCTTGAAACTAGATGGCGGGTGAAGCTGGCCAACGAACTCGGTCGAGATGTTTGTATGTACTATGTACACGCCAAGGTACATCCAGATCGGTTCATAAATACGCCTGTTATCACGTGACAAAAATCAGGACGTTTCAAAATGTCAGCCACGCTAGAAATTCAAAATGCTATAACTCAGCCATTTTTTAAGATATAGACGAAACAAAAACTGCTCCCGAATCTTTTTATCAAGGTCAAACACATAAGGAAA
This sequence comes from Maratus speciosus, assembly GCA_963932465.1. Taxonomy (NCBI): domain Eukaryota; kingdom Metazoa; phylum Arthropoda; class Arachnida; order Araneae; family Salticidae; genus Maratus; species Maratus speciosus. The sequence goes on along the minus strand of OZ010796.1, from coordinate 400,181,848 downwards.
AAATATTTTTTCAATTTTCAGTTTTTTGGTACCACATTTCAAATTTAAATTTTTTCTTAAAAATTTAAATGGCCGCCATTTTTAAACAAGATGGCGGATGAAGCTGGCCAACGAACTCGGTCGAGACATTGGTATGTACTATGTATAAACGAAGTTACATCCAAATCGGTTCATAAATACGTCTTTTATCGCGTGACAAATTTCAGGACGTTTCAAAATGTCAGCCATGCTAGAAATTCAAAATGCTATAACTCAGCCATTTTTTAAGATATAGACGAAACGAAAACTGCTCCGAAGTCTTTGTATAATGGTCAAATACATAAGAAAAAAATATTTTTCCATTTTCAATATTTTGGTACCACATATCAAATTTTAAATTTTTTTAAAAATTTTAAATGTCCGCCATTTTGAAACAAAATGGCGGATGAAGCTGGCCAACGAACTCGGTCGAGACATTGGTATGTACTATGTACACACCGAATTACATCCAAATCGGTTCATAAATGTGAGAGTTACAGTATGGCAAAGGTCAGATATATATATATATATATATAAATTTTGAACGGAGGGGGGTTTCGGGGTCTGGGGGTCATGATCGATGAAAATATACCAAAATTTTTTTAAATCGCTTTCCTCCGAACGGCTGCAATAGGTAGCTTTTTGTAATGAAAGCTACCTAAAATGAGCATTTGTTATGTCGTATATGGCAAAAACTGAAGTTCTTTTTACCATAACTTTTGTTGCAACATAAAAATTTTTAAAATGATTAAAATATTACAGCTTTACTAAACTTAAATATGAGTAACTAAAATTACTTGATCTTTTGGTCGTTGTAAATGTACTTGGCACCTTAGAATTATTGCACAGTCTTTTCACATATTTTATACGGCAGCAAAAAGTGTGAGATACATTGTCAGCAGTGATTTACTTTTACACTAACTTTGATCACTTCGATCGAATTGTCTTATTATAATTTATATAAAACTGAACATAATTAAAAAAATAACAATAAACTATAAATGTGGCATCAGATTTTTTTCCAAAAATAAATTAGAAATAGTGTTCTAATTTCAAAATATATAAAATAATTTAAGGAAAGAAATGAAAATATTTTCCCCTAATATTTTTTATAACCAATTTGTTTTCTAAAGCCAGGCACAAGACTGCCACTGGTGACTATTTTTGTATTCCCCTATTTAAAAAAATAAGTTTATAACATATTTCTCTTACACATGTTGTGAAAGTGTTTTGTTTTAAGAAAGTGGGGCTAGATTTAATTCTGAAACAGTCGCAAGTGGCAGCCCTAAAGGGAGAATGATTTAGTTTTGGGAACTAAATATTTAGGTTTGTTTAATTTTTAGAATATTTTAAGTTATAGTTTTGATGCATAGTTTAATTTTACAAATGAGTTTAACAATTGAATCTTAAAATTTATGAATACATTCGTATTTATGCACCAGCAAACCTCCATCGAATGATATTTTCAATCTCAAAAGTTTTAAATGTAAATTAATACCCTAAACAATAGTTCTCAGAAAAATAATTTTTATTCGTTAGAAAATAGTTATTGATCGATTCTTTGAAATTGCCTTGAACAGTCGCTTATGCGCAAGGCCATAACTTTCACTTCTTTACCTAATATATTTCAGTACTTATCATTTAAATACAGAAAGTACTTCATCATACAGAGGCCTTTAATTTCTATACACTAATACTTAAGTAGGTCACTTTCATTGATTTATAATCAGAAACCAATATCTAATACCACTTTTATAAGTCACGGTCGATCCAACATCATGTGATATAGAGACCCCGGTCTAGTGACTCAGACATAGTGATATATAGCTAGCGCCTCTGGATATTAATAATTAAATGTTAAATAATGGGTTATACTTCAAAAGCCTTTAGATAAAAAAAAAATATATATATCACATTTAATAGCAAACGATAAATTTTCTATATTATTTGATCAAACGAAGGTAAGGCTGATGATACTGTTGAATGATTTCATATACTATTTATAGTTAATAAAGTGAGACGTCCAGATAAAAAAGCTGCGTGTTGAAGTAAAATTAATGATTTTTCTACGAAGGATACATGATGTTAAAAAAGCGTTCATAATGTATTTTTATTCAGTCAATTTTTTCTGTAGGAAGTTCATGAAATCGACGTGTTGATGTGAATAAAATGCATTTCAAAGTTCTTCAAGATTTAATTTAATAGAACTTTCTCACATGTCTCTCAGTTTTTAAAATTATAAATATATCATTTTATGCAATGATGTTATATGATCGATCCAACGTCAGGAGATATACGCAGCCCGGTTTTCAAGAATTATTCAGACAGAAATGTCCCTGAATATAATTAATTATTGTTTAAATTATGGATTATACTTAAAAATACTTTTGATAAAAATGTAAAACTTTATAGTAGCCATAAGGCCAGTAAATCCAGACTGGCAGCACTGCTTGAACAAAGTAAATTAAATTCATTATATTATTGAGTGGTTTCATATGTTTTTTTTTATAATTAATAAAATGAAATTAGGCTCCCTCTTAAAAAATCAAATCAAAGTCTATAATCCTCCTATGGAACATCCGGTACAAAAAAGAAAAGTCATGCAGTTTAGAACCGTTTATGGAGTTAAATTTTTTTTAGAGATGCATCGTGAAATTAAAGTTTGAAATTCTGTCAAAAGTATACTTAAAAGCCAAAAAAAGCCTGATATCGTCTGACGCCCACACGAGCACGAAGAAGTTCCGCAACGGTATGGACTTAACTGATGTCTAAAAGTTACCCGGATGCAATTCAGACCATGATTCCTGCATGTCAGTCAGCAAATCCATTAAAGTGCGAGATGGTGGAGATCTCTTCTTAACAACATATTGCGAGGCATCCCAGATATGCTGAATAATGTTCATGTGTAGAAATTTAGGTGGCCAATGGAAGTTTCTAAAATCAGAAGAGTGCTCCTGGAGCCATGCGGGAGGAACTCTCGACGTGTGGGGTGTCGTATTGCCCTGCTGGAATTGTCCAAGTCCGTTAAAATGCACAATGAACATGAATGGGTGTAGGTGATCGGGCATTATGCTTACATACCGTCACCTGTCGGAATTGTCTCCATACGTATCAGGAGTCCCATGTCACGACACTAGCATATGCCCCATACCATCACAAAAGCTTCACCAGCTTGGACAGCCCCTGTGTTGTATCCATACAACACAATTCCAAGCTTCTCCAGACCAGGCAATGTGTCTCCAGCAAAGTTTCCAGTTTGGCCTCCATTTTATCCGGAAATTCCGAGTTCAGACTGGAAATTTTTGACGAAAAATTTTCAATTTAAGTAATCGCTAAAAGTCTGTGATTAAATAAATCTGAAAGTAATGTTTGTATTTTCTGGTATGAATCCTAAGTTTTTGATTAAAAAATGGAGGCCAAACTGGTAACCTTGGTTTCCAGCCGTCAACTGTCCAGTGCAGATGTAGACGGGCCCAGGCTTGGCGTAAAGCTTTATGCCGTGCATCAACAACGGTACACAAGTAGGCCTGCGGCTTAGGAAGCCCATATCAATGACGGTCCGTTGAGCAGTTTGCATGCCGACACTTCCTGATGTCCCAGCATTGAATTCCGCAGCAATTTGGGGAAGTGTTGCACGGCTGTCTCGTTTAAGGATTCTCGAAAATCGCCAGCGGTTCCGTTCTTTCAAGGTCTTTTTCGGGCCGCACCGCTGTTAAAAATTTGGTATTTTACCGAATACCTAATATCAACAGTACAATCTTGAAATGCTCGTGCGCGAAAATCCAAATTGTATCGCTACCTCGGAGATGCTATGTCCCATCTCTCGTGCACCGACTATAACGCCACGTTCAAAGTCACTTATATCTCCATAACCTGCTATTGTAGCAACATGAACCGATCTAACAGCCACCTGTTGTCTTATGTTGGCGCTGCTGACCGCATTGTGTTATCTGATTGGTTGCATACCTCCGCTATTTGCATATGCACACCTGTACCCGTTTTTCTGGCTCTTCAGTGTGTTTTTGAAATATATTTTGTATGTTCTTCACATTTTAAGGTACTGCAGCGCTTCAATGCTTTGGATTTTTTAATACCAGTATTTTCGTATAAAATATTTTACTTCATATAATTTCAGACTTTTCCGATTAAATAGAGCAAAACTTTTTATGCGGAAGTACACATTAATTGGTAATCTGATAAATCTTTACTACTTTAAGAAAACGAAAAAAAGTTTCTCATAAAAGTATAACACACATACTTGCCCTGGAAATCATAAACTGAAGACGGTGTTAATTGTTCGAAAAATATTTTATTAAGAAAACATTTGTTTAAATAGCATTGCATTACTTCACTAAACAAAAACAGCATTAATTACAGAAATCGATTATAGTTTCATTTAAAAATATTCAGCTTTAAAAATATGTAGCGGTGAAGTTAAAATATTAACTAAATCTTTTCACTTCCGTTTATTTATTTTAAAATTAGCAGCCATTATAACTTGTAAATTCTAAAATTCGATTATGGCACTGAGCGTAGTAATACAATTTAGAATGAGTTATAGATACTTTACTTTATCTTGCTCCAAAAGCATTATTGGTTGCACAAAACAAAAATATTTTTAAAAGAATGATTTTTTTTTTGCATTTGCATCTTTTCATCTTTCTTGATGTTGTAAGATTGAGTGGGGGAAATTTCAGTTCGGATACATTTCGATACGTCTATATTAAGAGCATTATATTTGTATATTTCCTAATTCTATAAAATAGTGAAAAACATATTATAAATAAAAGATTTGAGTGGAGTTATAAATATTGCACAAAATCCCTATAAATTCAAATTTAATTAAATAACTTTAATTGGCAAAATCCTTCTAAAATTTATAAAATGATTGTGTAATCTTCTAGTGTAGTTTTAAAAATTCACGATAAATGCTTTTGAAGATGAAATTTTCATGACTTCATAATTTTGAACATAAAGGGTTAATGAAGTTTTTTCTTTTAATTCTTTTTCATACTTCATACGTCTATCAATTTTTTGTCTACTAGAATCCTTAGAATTTCCAAGGAATCTGGCACCACATTCTCAGTCAGATCTTTGCCTTGTATTTTTTCTTCGGAATGAAAGTTTTTCTGCAATTATTATCAACATCTGTAACTTTTAATTAAATAAAGCAAAAAGTTGTATTCGAAAACTATAATAGAACTGTACGCTCTCTAAGTGGAGAAAAAGTTTCATATTTTAAGTTTAAAATAGGGAACGAAAATATATCTGAATCTTGATTCGTGTTATTGCACTAACCTAACAGCACTCTTAGTCCATAACTTAACATTGTATAAGAGAGATTGTTATTTATGCTGTATTTCATATTATTCCGTTTCTTTTTACATTGCTCAAACATATTTTTTTATTTATTATGTATAATTATAATAATTATAAAATGACTGTTCTTGAATTTTGATACATTTTTCCCCTGCCGATTAATTGTGAATTATTCAGATAAACAGAGGAAATATAAACGTATAGATTGCTACGTTAGAAGAGAAAAAGGTATTTCAATGTATCAGAAAAAATATATTGTATATTATGTACGACTCAGTATTAACTGATACTAACTAATTTGTTTTGGTTTTATTGGCTACCCAAAAGAAAGCTGTTATCGTTTTTGGAAGGACGCCTAAGTTCTGTTAAAATACTTCGTACAGAGTGTCAAACTTCTTTGCCACAGACCGGCTAAAATCCTTTGTACAGACCGGCTTTTTTCTTTCCTTTACAGTATGACTAAAATTTTTCTCCCAGGGTCTTTGACTTTTTTCTCCCATGGCCGTTATAAGCATAAGCATGGCACTGAGTTCTTGTATAATATGGTAACTTTTCTTAAATTCTTTTTCAGAGAATGATAGCTTCAGAATTGTTGTTTTAAACAAGCAAATTATATTTATGTTTTAGATTCTAAAATAGTACTTTTAACTGTGCAAGAAACTAAAAACACTTTTGTAAGAAAGTACATTCACTAAATCAGTGTCAAACAACTTCTTATGAATTTAAATATTCAAGATTTTTTTACCTTAAAATCTATTTGCAAAATAAAACTGGACTCTTTTATTTCTTACTTTTTTTCAGTGAATTGTAAATTTTTGTAGATAATTTAGATTCTATAATTTTTTTGTATGTCAGATAATAATCTAAAAATATTCAAAATATTTTGCGAATTCTAATTACAAATACTGTCTTATATTGGTACTTCGCATCTTGAAACTTATCCATTAAATTACTTCGCATCACTAAATTTTCTTTTTTTATTTTCAGATGTCATTATTCTATTATTAGATAAACACAAAATAAAATAAAAATGAAACTTAAGTTTAAAAATGATTTTAAGTTATGCAGTTGTACAGGGGTTCATGAAGGTACATTAAAGATCTGTTGCATAGCTGTCTACTTTTATGCTTTTCTCTTATTAGTAAAATTGAATATTAAATTTTACCTTATTTAAGCCTCAAAATCTGCGAGTAAATAAAGAAAAAGTTTCTATTAAATTTTACAGGGAAAAAAGTGTAAAAGTTGACACTGCTGTGCCGTTGCTCCCTATTGCTATCTCTCCGTTCTTATACAGGGTGTCTCAAAAGGTCATTTACAAATTTAACATGCTGGTCTGTCATATCATGAGGAACAATATTTACATAGGAACTTGTTTTCGAAAATGCAAACTGCGACCCCTAGAGGACGATGAACGCAGGTGAGGAGGGGAAGAAAGAAAGATATCGAAAAAGGTATTAATATGACTTTTATTAAAGAACGTGGTTTAATTTACAGAAGGTGTTCAAAATTCCTTCCATTCGCCGCAATACATGCTTCAAAACGTCGACGCATGGATTCACGGACCCGTTCAAAATAGGCAGGTATATCACGGACATGTGCCGCCGCTTCCACGATTTTTTTTCTTTTTTGCTAATACCAGCGTGCGAATACGACGCGTTGAGGATAATTGGCATCGCACAATGCCTGTACTCTTTGGACGTGCTAGGGGTGTAGCCTGTCTTCGTGCAATATGCGTATGATGCTGGAAAGATGTACATACAGGACGCGTTCCCTTTCTCGGAGACTTCTTTGTGGGTTCTTCTCAAATTCTCGTAGCACAGCTTCCTCTACGACAGGTGTGCGTATAGTGCGTTCTCGTCCGGTGTGGCTACTTGAAAAACTCCTTCCTCACGTAATTTTTGATGCAATTGTCCAAAAAAAGCACGATTTGGCTGATGTCTGTTTGGGAAGCGCTCAAGGTACATACGTACCGCGGCTGGTGCATTTTCATCCGCGGCGGGATACGTACTGCATATCGGCCAATTCTGCGTTAGTAAACCGATTCATCCTTCTCCTGAATGTCCTCGCCTGAAATGATTACGTTTCTCAGTCTCCAGTAAGCCTGAGCTCATCGCCCTCTAGTGGTCACAGTTTGCATTTTTGAACACAAGTTCCTATGTAAATGTTGTTTATCATGATATGACAGACCAGTGTGTTAAGTTTGTAAACAACCTTTTGAGACACCCTGTATTTTGCAGAAAAGGGGAACTTTCTGCATTCAGTAAATTTCACCGTTCATCAATCATTTGACGTTATTTGTTTGTTTTATTAAGCGTTCCTTTAAAGCTTTCTTCTTGATTTTATATATTTTCTGAATACGGATGTAATGTGGGGGTAGCAAATTGCTGCGGGATAGCACAAAAAGCAAAAAACAGTAGGAAATGTACATATATGTTTAATATTGAAGCTATAGAAAATTCGATAGCAAACTTTAAGATTATGAATTGGAAAAATATTAGGTATAATTTGCTGTTGTAGCGGAAAAAGACATTTTTCTGAAAACAAAGTCATAAAAATTAAAAGAAACCCTAACATACTAAAAAAAGAAAAACAAGTCGGAAATTGTACGTCAAACGTGGCAAAAGATGTGCATTCGTACTATAACTAGTTTTATAAATATTTAGATCTTGGTCCAATAGCTGTTCTACTCTTATGCAAAAATGCATGAATATAAAATCTATTACGATTATATATATTCAGTAATACGGAAATAATATGACTCTATCTTAAATATGACGTAATCACCATGGCGACCTAGAATCATTGCCTGTCATGGGATATCATTGAATTAATTACGTATGATAGGATTTAATAGAATGAAGAAAACTTTTATTAATATATTTTTAAGTTTTGATTTGCTTTTTATAAAATTTGAAATAACTCGACAAAATTCCGCAATGATTATATATCTTAAATTTGAAACCATTTGGTTGGGTACTTTTTGCGCTGTTACATGTGGACAGACGGACAGACAGATGTACGGACCAGACGATGACTGTGGTGACGGTCTGCACCACACACAGGGTACGTGACAATAAGAGTGATTAGTACATATAGAAAACAATTATCCCGATCCGCGTTGTGAAAAGATCATATGGGATATTGTTAATTAATAAATTAGGAGAGAGGAAATTTTTGAATAAATTAATTTTGACAATAACACAAGATCGACTTGTTTAACGTTGAAATGGAAATATCAAACTGGTAGGTTACATAAAAGAAAGTCTAATTTTAATTATGGCTAAATTATTAATTCTTAAAGTACCATAAATTATAACTATTATCTAAAAAAGAGAATAAGGAAAGAATTCAAAGAAAAAGACATATAAGTGTTACATATATATACAATTTTATTCCCAATCATATAAAATAAATTTTTCAAATATCATTTGTATTGGTACAATAATGATTTCAAATTAATATTCGATTTGTTCATTTTATAAAATATAGTTCAATTTTCATTTGAATAGTAAAAATTTTCATTAGCTTTCTTTCATATATTTATTTTACTTTATTTTAATTTATTTTATTTTATGCTTCCTTTTGTTCACAGCACCGATCCAAGATAAAGCTTTTGCCAAAACATTAATCAAAATTTATAAGAAATGTTATTATTCCTACTTATCATGGAAATATTTGAAGCAATTAATTAAAATATTTAATGAGATAATAATACTAATACCATTTTAAATAATAATAATAAAAAAACAAGTTGTGTAAAATTAATTATACACATCATAAAATTATAAAATATTCAATAGCCATAAAAATAATTGGAGATAAATCTATGTAAATATTTCTCACCCAAATATATCTTTGGCCAGTCCTGTACTAACAAGGAAGGTCTCCATACTGGGGATACTCAGAATATTTTGAAAAAATACTGATTAAAATACTTATGTATGTAATAAAGGATCAGTCAAATTTAGCGGCAGAATTGCAGTAGAAAGTCTGTAAAAAAATAGAATACTTTCGAGTATTTGGCGCGAAAAGGCGAAAGTGTCACGCTATTTGGCGAGCAATACTTTTCCTCGCCAAAAGAAAACGATTTTAGTGCACCTGAAAATTGATTGTTAATTGGTTTTTAGAATGCGTGTAAATAGTATTTAATTTAAACTTAAACAATGACAGAGTTTTATAAATGCATTTTTTCGTATTACATATTTATGTTGCTTGTTATTTAATTTTATAACTTTAAAAACAATTTCATGTATAAAAAGTACTTTCATATATTTAAGCGTATTCCAAAATAAAGGCAAGATTCATTTACCAGTTATTCATTTCAAAGAATTCGTCGTTTCCATAGCAACAGAAATGAATCTAAAGGGCTCAATTGGACTTAATTTTGAGACATTGAAACAACTTTAATTTATTTTAATTTTGTTTTAATTCCTAAATTTGATATTTAACTTTCATTATAAATATATATATATGACAAAACTATAGTTAAATCAATCTAAAGCTGACAAAACTAAAGTCATATACATTAAATTTATTTAAACAAGTTCAACATGAAACATTTTTATCTTAAAGAATATTCGGCACAAAAAAGTATTTTTTGAAATTTCATTTCATCGCCAACCGATGATAAATCGCCAAATAAACGAAATTTTCATTATTTTTTTACGAACGTTCTATCGCGGTTCCGCCCAAAATTTTTTTATAAACATATATATCCACATGAGAAGAACACTCTGTAATTTTTTCAGATTTTTCTGAATATGCCCGTATGGAGACCTTCCTTGTAAGTTGATGCACAAAAGTTTTTTTTTATAAAGTTCAGAGGTACGTATGAGTTCATTCACTGCACAAAGTTTTTTTTTTTTTTATACAGAGTTCGAAAATCACAATACATAATTTCATTGGGAAGCTGCTAGATCACACAAAGTTCTTGTAGGGTTAGATCTTCACGATTTATCTTTCATTGAGAGTTGCTAGATGACACAAAAATTTTAGGGAGTTCGCTCATCTCGATTTCACTCTCATTTGGTAGCTGCTAGAAGATACATAAATTGTATAGATTTCTATCATCAGTTGCGAGGTTAGCAGATAATTTCGATCTTCTTGTAATCTTGCTTCTCGTCGAAGTACAGTCTGCTATTATCGTCAAAACAGGAGGTTTCTTTGGGTAAATTCCAATTCAATTATTCTTTCATGACTAGGATGTCTCTGCTCTCTGACATCTCTATCAAATTCTCATCTTGTGTAATATCACATGTTGTAAAAGGACTTGTAGTAACTTCCGAAGTCTCATGTTTGGCTTTAGAGGAAGATGAGTCCTAAAAGTTTTAGAACCTCTTGAAGGCGTGTTGTAGGACTTAATGAACAGCTCTCGTTTTTTTAAGCCGCAATTTTGAGAGGGTTTACACAACACAAAAGCTATCACTCTTATTGGATACTTCTCTTGCTCCCTTTTGGTACTTTGTAATTCTCCGTACTTGGGCGTGCCTATTTTTTTTCCACTGCATAGCATTAAATTTTATTGCCCTTGATTCTGACTTCTCATGGGAAAAAGCCACCCACGTTGAGTGTCGTAAATTATCCTTCATGTGTTATATCTTTATTGCTCAACGTCGAAAATTTTCTGTTCATTTACTATACCTCTTCTGTCAGACTATGGCGTCAGTGCTGTTTGCAATATCTCTAAATGCCTGTTTACTGTCTGGCCTTATAGAGTGATTAGTATATATAGAAAACAATTATCCCGATCCGCGTTGTGAAAAGATCATATGGGATATTGTTAATTAATAAATTAGGACAGAGGAAATTGTTGAATAAATAAATTTTGACAATAACACAAGATCGACTTGTTTAACGTTGAAATGGAAATATCGAACTGGTAGGTTGCATAAAAGAAAGTCCAATTTTAATTATGTCTAAATTATTAATTCTTAAATACCATAAATTATAAATATTATCTAAAAAAGAGAATAAGGAAAGAATTCAAAGAAAAAGACATATAAGTGTTACATATATATACAATTTTATTCCCAATCATATAAAATAAATTTTTCAAATATCATTTGTATTGGTACAATAATGATTTCAAATTAATATTCGATTTGTTCATTTTATAAAATATAGTTCAATTTTCATTTGAATAGTAAAAATTTTCATTAGCTTTCTTTCATATATTTATTTTACTTTATTTTAATTTATTTTATTTTATGCTTCCTTTTGTTCACAGCACCGATCCAAGATAAAGCTTTTGCCAAAACATTAATCAAAATTTATAAGAAATGTTATTATTCCTACTTATCATGGAAATATTTGAAGCAATTAATTAAAATATTTAATGAGATAATAATACTAATACCATTTTAAATAATAATAATAAAAAAACAAGTTGTGTAAGATTAATTATACACATCATAAAATTATAAAATATTCAATAGCCATAAAAATAATTGGAGATAAATCTATGTAAATATTTCTCACCCAAATATATCTTTGGCCAGTCCTGTACTAACAAGGAAGGTCTCCATACTGGGGATACTCAGAATATTTTGAAAAAATACTGATTAAAATACTTATGTATGTAATAAAGGATCAGTCAAATTTAGCGCCAAAAATTTATGTATCACAGATTTTTGATAAAGTAAAAAATGGGCTCAAAGGGAGCAAAAAATAGGGTTTTTGGGAGAAAAAAATTCATAACTTCGTCAATTCTCAAGATATCAAATCCAATTAATTTTATCATGAATCTCCTTAACATTATCTACAACTCTTATTATCACAAGTTTTTGATAGGACCAATTCGTACCCCAAAAAAAATTAAAAACGAAAACAAAAAAGGCGTTTCAAGAAGAAAAAAATCCATAACTCCGTCAATTCAAAAGATATAAAATCCCCATGAATTTATCATATATATTCTTAATATTGTCTACAACATCTATATAGACAAGTTTTGGATAGGACCAATTCTTACAGCAAAAACAAATTAAAAATACATAGCGGTTGAAGAAAAAAATCATCTTAGTAAGGGTGTATTCAAATCCAAACTGCTTATTTTCTGACTCATTTTACAATTAATTTTTGCTCTCAAAGGCTTCCAATTGGTACCTTTTCTTACTCAGAAACTATATAATGTACCGTAATGGTCAATTTTTTGATAGAGGCAGAATATATTTCAAAAAATGATGTCAAAGTGGGCATTTTGAACGGAATTTCCCGAAGCGATTGTGTTAGAAACAAAAAATATTGTCTTACTGGAAAAATAATTGTTTATATATCAAGTTTTAATTAATTGAACGAAAATTAAAAACACAGGTCGCTTATAAATCTCTTCAAAAATCACGTCAACAAGTTTCATGTTTTTCCTATTAAAAATGAATCTGGAGTTATGCCAGAAAATTTCGAGTTGTTGAGCATGGAAGAGTATTTTTTTGAATACCGCCCTAACATGATTCTGATAAAATCAGTTATTATATAAAAATGAAATAAAATCTCGTCAAAAGCGGCCAGATAAAATTGTTAAAGTGGGTTTATCTCTAATCATGATTTGATATTTGTTTGTGAAATTAGTATACTTAACTTCGAAATCTACCTCCGCCTGTAGGCCGGGCCGGCAGGGATTTTTTTAAATTTAAACTGTTTTGCCGACTGTAAATTATTTGGCCTTTGAAATATGACGTAAATTTCCTCCATTTGCGGCTTGTAACGCATAATAATGCATTTATTACTTATAAATTTTCTTTCTCTTTTAAAATTCATGTCTAACTATAGTTTTTATGACATTATTTTCAATATTTTTCTGATTTTTAACACATAATCAATTCTCATTTGAAAGTTTTTTTTCTAATTATAATAGCCACGTGTAAATAAATTTTTTATTTGAAGGAAATATTATTCTTTGCGCTATTTTAAAAATTGGCCTCAGTTTAAAATAGTATCCTTTTCTAAAATATATAAAAAATATCTCTCGAAATGCTGAAAATTTGAATTTAAAATGGAGATAAATCCTCAAAAATAATCAAATTAAAAAAAAATAAATGAAGTCTGCACACCGGGAACTTCTAATGCATAAAATGATGCAAAAATGTTTAAATGCCTAAGTATAGTTTTTGCTCATATAATTTTTTTTAATGAAACTATTTTCACCAACTTTAACATTAAATATCTCTTAAAATAATTCTTCGATTTGTAAACTATCTGCATCAGCGTATTTATCAAACATTTCTCTATAATAGCACCAATTTTCACATTTTTGAATGAAACAGTTTTCTTAATATTAACGAAGAAAGACCTCCGGTCACAAGAAATATGGATGCCGATCTAGGAGTCTAGAATGAAGATCTACGCAGATTTTTATTGGTCCATTTCCAAATCGTTACTTTATATATATATATATATCTATATATAGAAGGTTTAAAAACATAGGCTCAAGTACACTTTTTAACACTTAACGGAAGGGCCATTTTTCGAAAAAGAGCACGAAATTTACGTTTACAAATGTCACTACAAATTAAAATCTGCTCACAACCAATCAGAAATGCATGCTTGGATTACACATTCCGTTTTTTTTTTCGTTACAAAATTTCCGGTACCAGTAATATTTTCTTCCTTCAATCCACAAAAACGTAAATTTTGTATGACCCGTCCTTTAACCCTCTCGCTGCGTAATTGTTTTATCAAAATACCTTCAAAAATTGCACATTTAATTCCTTCGCGACGAGCGTCTTTTAAGAAATTTTATTATTTTGTCACCGGTTTTCAAAACAAAAATTTCCATCTGATTTAATCGGGAAAATGCTACGATTAGATAAAGCAAAATGTGCAATAAAAAGTAACTGGTGGTAATGATCAAGGAGGGTTAATTACACGGAAAAAACGCATCCCCGATAAAATCTCGGGTTGCGCAAATTTTGCTAGTTTTACGTTGCCCGAGAAACTCTCGGGTTGCGCAGCAAGAAGGTTTAGGGGACTCTTCCCTCACTTGAAAACATCCACTCCGTAATGTTCAACCTATGGGCAGATTGTTTTCGAATTTCTCGTTTAAATTTGAATAATTTTTACCGATTTTTAGGGTACCGTACTTAAAAAGTTAAAACGGAACCATTATAAGATCACTCCTGTGTCTGTCTGTCTGTCGCAGCCCTTTTACTCGCAAACTATGCAACGTGGAAAGTTCAAATTGGGGGAAGTAATAAAGACTATTGACCCACATATTTACAGATTAATAAATATTCATAAATATATTTAGGAAAAATGTAGAGAGGCTAATTAAGTTACTTGAAAAAAAATCTTTTCTTTGTATATCGTATGGGGTATCGCGTGAAAGCTTTCGTAACGCTGAAATCAAAAATATATTTCATTTAATTATAGGTATTATATTTTCAAAGTTATGGGGGAAAATGTAGTGCAAAAATATGTCCTCCCCCCCGACCCCATCTAATTCCGAATCTATTGAAACTAAAATTCTGAAAAAAATTAGAGGTAGTAGACATTATTTTAAACGCAGGAAAATTATAGCGATTACCCTAGTTCACATAGTTTTTGAGAAAATCGCATTTTTCCGTTACACTCAAATTTCAATTTACGGGCTTCAGCAAAAGTGTTGAGCTGAGCTTGAGGTACCTATCGTAGCAGAAGTATAAAAGCATTGTTGATCATGAATTTCGGAAAAATTCGTCTTTATTTAGTCGAGATATTAAACTTTAAAGACACGAACGGTTTGGACAAACATAATGACAGGGACGGCGTACTCTATGCTTCATCGGCTTTTAAAGCCTAGATAACAAATTTTAAGGATATATTTATGTAATGTAATGCCCAGTAGCAGTATAAAAGCAATAAACGTCAAATTGTTAAAAACAGACTAATTTAATGAGAAATAATCACATAAATGCAATGGGATTCGCGACTAGTTTCCATTGAGTGGCTCTCTAAATACACCGAATATGTCTTTAAAGGTTATCTAAAAACCTATATGGAATAACAAATATACAGAATAGCTATATTTGCTATTATTTAGAACTTTCATGGTATACCCATTTATATTTTTCTAGTACACAGGGTGCAAAGGAAAGTCCCTTTGACCTGAAAATACCTGTTAACGGAAAGAGCTACAGCTATGCAAGTGAGGAAACGGTATAGTAAAGCTACTACGCCCGATTTTATGAAAACTACAGTAGCGCCCCTAGTGGCGAAATTTGGAAGATAGCCACTGTAATTCGAAAACGAAAAAAGATAGAGCAAAATTTCCAGTTAGAAAGTTTTAGAGCATCAATTAATTAATAGAATACGACATTTGGTTTACATGGATAAGATAAATCTTCGCCTGTTTATCCAAAAAAGTCCGAAATCTATGCATTCCATTTTGTGTAAAAGTTTGAATGGAATAGTGAGAAGTATAAAGAAATACTCACAATTTATGCTATAAATACGTACTTATCTCAGTACATTTTGATAACATCACACACAAAAAAAGACAGTGTCTCACAGTGATAAAAAGTTAATATTCAGTATGTTCGAAAAGTTCGCCATTGCTCACGATACACGTTTGTGTTCGTGAAAGTAATTCTGCATGCACATTTCTCAGCATAGAACGTCTATTGCAAGCCTCTTCAATAAGACGACATAAATGTAGCCCTTTCAAGGGCGGTAGCTAGACAGTCTAGCTACCTAATTTTAATTCTAAAACTGACAAATTGCACCAAGAATATTTTAATAAAATTTTGCTTTTGTAATGAAAGTGCAAATTAGCGGGGTTTTGTTTTCTGGGAAATTCGTTTGAATATTCTGGTGTCAGTCAATTATTTCATCAGTTTACGAACAGAATTCTTCTGGCCCTGAAAGGGTTATTCTAAAATTTTAAATGCATTGGAAATTAAATATTTACAGACATTACAGTGCAGTACAACGTCCCAATTTGCAACTGCGCACTGCTGCATTTCCGGAATGTGAATAGGTAAAGTAGAATCGTCGCTCATCGATTTCGAACATTTTTGGGTATGCAGGCGACGATTTATCTTATCTGTGTGAACCAAATGTTGTTTCGTACTAATTAATTGATGTTCTAAAACTTTCTAACTAGAAAATTTGCTCTACTTCTTTTCGTTTTCGATTTGCAGTGGCTATCTTCCAAATTCCGCCACGGGTGCTGCAGTCGTTTGCATTAGGTCGGGCGTAGTCGCGTTACTGTACCGTTACCTCACTTGTATAGCTGTAGCTCTCTCCGTTCGCAAGTCCGTTCGCAAGGGACTTTCCCTTGCGCCCTTTATACTATACAGCTATACCCAACCCTACGTTGTATAGTTTTTACAATGTCTTATTATTCTTTTAGCAACGGTATTTTTTTAATAATACACTTTTTAATTCATATATTATTGTACGGAATCCCCTGTGCGCGATTAATACTCGCACTTGACCGTTTATTTTGCATAGGATAGACGAGGTCGATCTTTCATATGACGCTTTTGTACTTTTTCGATTTCGGTTGCAGATTGATTTAATAAAGGTACTTTTAAGTGGAAGTACCTTTATTAAAAAAAATCTGCAACCGAAATGGAAAAAGTAAAAAATAGCCATATTAAAGATCGACCTCTGCTATCCTATGAAAAGAAAAAAAAAGTTTAAAAATATTTAAGTTTAAACGATAAATTCGAAAACAACCTGCCCATAGGTTTAACATTGCGGAGTGAGTGAATTCCAGTGAGTGAAAAGTCCCCTTAAATGTTAAGGACAAATTCCAAGTTACAATAACTAACAAGTAAGAAAAGCCAGAAACTGGGTCGTATAATTCGTGCATAATAGATTTTTTTTCTACCGCACTATAAAAAACATTCAAAAAACGCTTCCCGCGTACTAATGAATTATCAGAGGATAATGAATTAAGTATTCACCTACCTATTGGTAATTTAGTTAATCACTAGAGGACACCAGTGTTTAGAGAATCCCGTGACACCTAAATATGGGATGGGGAGATGGGGGATGAATGGGACATTTTCACAAAAATATTTTTATATATTTTTTTATTTAAGATATTATCAATATTATATATCACATTTCATACATTAGGTATTTCACAACATATATGAACAATATTTATTCTAGATTATGATTTATTCAGAAAAATATTATGGAATAAAAAAAACGTTCTTCCTTGTCCCAATCATACTCACAGCAGGGATGAATAGGACACTAATAGGGATGGATGGGACACAAAGATTTTCCTCCCTGTATTCAATTTTACCAAATTAAAATTTATAATTATAACCTTATATGTAATTATATTTGTAATATATGACTTTAAATCACGAATCGATATATATATTTTTTCAATAACTTCTTTTATTGCAGTTTTAACTTTTAATGCAGACTTCGGCTATCAATCTGTTCTTTTTTCCCACTTATGAGTCATTTTAGGTTTGAAATGAAAGTGCAAAATCTCTTTTAAATACGGCATAGCTAATAGATTTCAATCATAACGTATTAATTAATATTAATTAAATGTATCTTAGAAACATGCAGAACTGAAATTATTGGGTCGATCGGAAAATCGTGTCGTGTTGGTAAAATAAATTCGAACCGGAAAATTCTTCTCGGTAATTATTGGACATTAGATATCGGAATCAACGTCTAATAATTAAATGATAGAATTTTCCGGTGCGAATTGATTTCTCAACACGACATGCCTTTCCGATCTATCCAATATGTTAGGGGTGGGGATTTATTTGTGCAACATTTCAAAATTCAATATAATTTCCCCCATTTGAGCAATAATCACATGCTATTTCTAACACTTTTATCTATTTTGTTTAAGTTTTAGTACCAATTTTTTGATAACCCATTAATAATTATTACAATACAATAAATAATACTCAGAAATTTTAAACAATAACAACTCATATAATACTATTTAATACTATTAATTAACGTAAATTATTAATTCATCAATCTATATAATACTATTTAGTTAATAAATAAAATTTTCAACATCTCTAGGGATGAATGAGAATGTCCCATTCATCCCCATTTGAAATGTCCCAATCATCCCCATGATGCATATATTCACTTCTCAGCCATTTTGCCTCAAAAATTATTTTGTCACAATGGTTACTATTCATTCATTTTAATTATCGATATTGAACCTTAAAATAAATAACTACAACATAGCTTAATTTTTTATATTGTATAAGATATTTCACATCTTCGAATGTAAAAAAAAACTTACTTTTAAGCAGAGATTTCAGAAAATGTAACTTTGAAGGAAAATGAAAACAGCAATGTGGTCCTACTTTTAGTTCTGAAGCACACTGTGGTAGAGCCTTATATGGGGATAGGAAGCAATTTAAAATAAATGTTTATTGCCTGAAATATTGAGAATGTCCCATCCATCCCTTGTCCCATTCATCCCCTAGCTCCCCTATATGACGCGGATTGAATTTTTTCTACATGTCGCTGATATATAGATATTTAAAATTTCTAAAAGTGTGTATTACTTATTATAAACTAGTCATTCAGTAAGTTTATTTAATAATTACCAATTTTATATGCACGCATTCGAATTACTATCGGGACCACAGAGTCTTTTTGAGGCCTTCACAAGATAGCTTATCATTAACATTATAGACATTAACATTACATCCATCAAGAAATCTTCACAAACATTTCATTACACAAACCTACATAGTTAATATTTCTAATGAAGTTTTTATTTAAGGCTATGTCAGACGAACATCTTTTTGCACGCTTTTTTCGCCACACCATCCCCACACCTTCGCTAGCATGTGTAGGGATGGTGTAAAAGCGAAAAAAGCGCGCAAAAAGACGTCCGTCTGCATTAGCCTTAACCCATAACTGCTAGTATCGGCCACACAGACAGTTACTTTTTTCAATTTTCAGAGTTTACCTTGTAATATTCATTTTAACTATAGGTAACAGTGAAATTTTGTTTTGTTTGGAGCCCCAGTACTATCGCTAAAATCTTGTGAAAAAGGAAATTTTATTTATAATAGTCCTGTACATAAAGTTTAGTTCAGAAACGGTATCATTTGAGTTAACAGAGCCTCAAATCTAAAGCCAAATCAAAAAGCCATTCATCCTTGTATCAAGCTGTCTCAGAAACCACTCACAGTATCTATGTGACAATTTTTGTCACAGCAGTTAACGGTTAACACTAGAACCGCGGAAAATTCTACTAAAGTTTTATAAAAATGTTTCACATCAGAATTTTTATTTAAAACAATTTAACTTATTTATTTAAATTATTTTTGCGTAGCATATATTTAACTTTTTTTATAAAGCGTTTCTGGTCCGAATCGACAAGTAATCATTTGATACGAGAGAAAATGACCCGTCAAGGCGGTTCTAGAGTTAAAAGAACGTACTCCGTACGTAGGTGAGATGGGAATGGAGAATTTATTCCTTCGGAAAGACATAAACTTCTGTGTGTCGTAATGATATAATTAAAATTTAGTCTTCTTTGACAAAATACTGCGTGAAAAGTTTTGCAGTAATTAGTTGTGGCATTATATCTTCCATTTCAAGATTTATTTAAAATGAATCTTACGTGCAGACATTGCCAAGTAATACATCAGGGGAGGTAGTGGTAATTAGGATCAGGGGCACTTCAGGAGAAATCTGTAAAAATTGACCATACTAATTATGAAGTCTGACTAATATTCCACATGTGCAATTTTTTTCGAGTGAAAATGTATGTTCCTGTAGAAGTAATCACTGTTTTCCCAGAACACAAAGAGAAACGTCGTCCATAAACGTGAGAATATTTTAGTTAAAAAGGTCCTGGGTAAAAAATTGTAGGAATACTGAAATATAGCTGTGGATTTAAATTTAGAAAAATGTTGTTTTTAAAAGAAATGGTTACGTTTTGCAACAGACGACGCATAATGTTAATAATCTGAATGATTCTAATTACCCAATAAATAGAAATAGCATTTTAGGAGTAAATAGGATCAGAGAGTGTTTGGGTTAAGGGTTAATTGGGATCGCAGATTTTGTTTTCTATTTAAATCAGATTCTGGTTTAGAATGCATTTTTTAATCTTCCAGTTTTCGGACCCTCTGAAATACCGTTAGTTTGGTTTACATTACCGCACATTTTGTGTTAGCAAAACATTTATTTTACAATTTTATTTTGCATTTATTCCAAATTTTTGCCTTGACAGCATGTTTAGGCCTAATTAGGCCTCAACACTTTCAAAGTAAGTGAAATTTTCCTCCTTCACAACATATGAGATTTGGCTGACCCTTTCCACCCCGTTGCTTGCATTTCATGTTATTAAAAAAAATTGATTTTTTTAACTTTAAAAATGAGTTTTTTTGTAATGTAATAAGGATATTAATTTCCAATAGAAAATTTTGCATTTGATTTTGTTTTGTAGGCAGAGTGTAAAATATATGAATATTAAAAATTCCTAAAAAGCGTTTTTTTTTTCCAGCGTAGTTATCTTTCCAGTACTGTATCTCTGAGAAAAGCTGTAGTTGTAAAACCAGAAATATCTTGCTGTAAAGCCCATATCGAGATTTTTTAATCCTATTTACTCATGAGTGTGTATCTTGGAAGGCATGAGAGGAAATACTACGGATCCCAATTACCCCGTGAAATTCTTTATACATTTCAAGAGACAACTACCTACTGAGTAAATTATAGATAACATTAGTATGTAGTCCACTTCATTCTCTGTCGATTAATTGCCAAAGTTCAAATTCTAAAAAATGATCCTAATTACTCCTACGTCTCCTAATCTTTACATGTATAACCACAGTTGCAGAATAAGTAATGTCTAAGCTCAGAATATAAATGTTGAGGATTAGAAACTTTGAAGAACATTCCGAACATACTACACACATGCGCATTAAAACTTCGGTAACATAAGTTATCCTACTTCGACATAAAATGTGAAGAGTTGTTAAGTGTGTTGGAAACCTCCCCATATACCGCTGATGAACAAAAGTAAAGTGCTTGTCAAAGAAGATAGCTAATTTGTAAGTTTATTTCTGAAATAATTCCTATAACGTCATGTGGATCGTTATATGAGCCATTTTGTGAACAAATGACGCTATCTCACTGTTTTGTGGTTGAACCCCGTTAAGTGTATTATAAAACCAATAACCTTCTCTCGGAAGACACTTTGATTTTTTACCATCAGAAAGTGTAGTTCCCGACATGTTACCTTCTTTTCACCACACAAGAGAACGGATCTTGCCAAATGCTTAACGTGCAGGCGTGTTGCATAACAATGATTTTCAAAGTAAACTACGCCTACTCTCCAACTACGAATATAAATAAATATAAAAATATCAATACATATTCTTTAATAGATAATCATTGTGCCAAATATAAACAACGAAATTTTAGTTATTGAATATGTTATTTTGGAGAAGCGTATTGTGTGCGTTTATGTGCTGCAAATCCTTCCACTTATGCTCCTTACTCTTGTCAAAATTTCATTATATAAAAAAATATGCACGTTATTTATACATAAGCAGCAAATCTTCTACCCATATAAAGATATCGATGAGAAGAATTACCATTATTACACGCATCCATACATACTATTATCAATATGAAAAAATAAACATTTCTTAGTGTCTAATCTATTACAATATGCAAGAAAAATGCAAATAAGCAGCTAAATAAAGACATTTTGTATATGTCACTTTTATAATATGTTTAAATATATATTATTAATTTAGAACATTTTCCATAAAAAAGATTAGGTAGAGATTTTCTAAATATGTTAATCAAAAAGTATGAATGTTGAATCATGTTCTCAAGAAGCAATTTTTTTCTAATTTTTGCCTCAAATCACTAACGTATGATCCATTAAAATGAAAGGCACACATATTAAATTTCAGAATTTATCATTTCAAAGGAAAATTATTTTTAATAAAATGGAAAATTTTACATTTTTCCAATACTTATAAAAGCTCGATTCATCAACTTAATTATCCTGTTTTACTTCACTTCAAATTTTCGAATAAGATATTAGTTATTGCTGAAGCGAGTATTTTTGGCTATTGAAAGGAAGTTTTGACATGATTACAATATATATCCTTTCAATTGGAGAGGCAGGTATTGATTCTTCTCGCATTAAAACACATTGAATTTTAAGTGAATAGAGAGTTTTTGCAAGTAAGTATGATTGTTTGAAAATGCAAATAAGGCTTTTAATATTTACTAGCATAAAAGCTGCGGATGATGTATCTACTTCAACAGTTCCATGATTATTATTACCAAATAATAATTACATATGGATTACATTTTGTTTTGTTGTTAAAAGCATTTTGAAAATGCATAATTATCGTAATAAAACGGAAGATAATGTTAGCTATCAAAATGAAGTTAATACATATATTAATGTATAGGATATAAATGATTTCGTGAGTGCAAAAATAAGTGGTATATTTAGAAAAACAAAAGAAAAAAAAAGAATTGCTTTAATATTTTTTTCCCTTTGAATTTTTAATTTCCTGCAAAAATACTACTATATACGAGTAATTAAGAATATAGTACTTCAAAAATAAATTGAACTTCGATTATAACTTCACTTCTATTTCATGGAAGACCAAAAGACAGTTAATTTTAATTTGCACAAAGCTCTTTTTTTATGTAGTTTGTTTTGTCAGAAGAAATA
Organism: Maratus speciosus; assembly: GCA_963932465.1. Taxonomy (NCBI): domain Eukaryota; kingdom Metazoa; phylum Arthropoda; class Arachnida; order Araneae; family Salticidae; genus Maratus; species Maratus speciosus. The sequence continues at coordinate 400,158,873 of OZ010796.1, read as the reverse complement.
GTCTACATTAAAAATTGTACAAACATTCAATTTAATATGGTAACACCCACTTCTAACATTTTGCTTGAGTTCATTGTATCAAATAAGCTCTCAAAAATATATAAGGTTGGTGATTCAAAGGTGGTCCATAGTTAACCTTTGAGATTTTTTTTATTATTTTCTGGTTAGGTGTATGTGGCTGAATTTGTTTTTTTGTAAATTTTTACACTTATCTCTAATACATATCAAATATACTTTTCGTTGTAAAAAATATTTAATTATATTTATAATACAATTTCAAAATTGTAGCTTGTGGGTCACCTTTGGCGCATAGTGTTACAACGGAGGCCCATATACTGAAATCACTTTTAAAATGTGAAAAAATACTCGACAAACTATTTTTAATTCTAGAAGAGTATTACAATGTTCAATTAAAAGTAAGTACTTAAGTACAAGGAAATTACATGGAAAAATTACAATAAGCATTCTTCAAAATTGAAATTTTCGATTTAGTCTTGAAAAATTGGAATTTTGACCTCTTATAACGGATTTAGTAAAAACAATCAAATAAATAAATAAATAAAGAAGTAATAAAATGAAATTTAAAATTTAAATAATAATAATAATAATAATATTGATAAAAAATAGATTTATTTTAAATAATTGAAATATTTATTTATGTATAGAATAAATATATAAATTTGTAATCGTATTAAAAAAAAAAAAAAAAAAAAAAAAAAAAAAAAAAAAAAAAAAAAAAAAAAAAAAAAACGTTGCTAAAAGAATACTAAGACTTTGTAAAAAATTATACAACGTAGGGTTGGGTATAACTGTATATATTAAAAAAGGTGTAGATGGGTATACCATGAAAGTGCAAAGAGATAGGGAACCAAAATAATATAAAATATATATAATAATTCGTATAACTCTTTTTTTAATATTATCCTAATCTGTTTATGATGAACTTAATTCGGTACTGAAAATAAAAACAGTGCATAGTTAAACTTCATTTGGCATTTCATGAAACTAAATTCAGCGTAGTAATAACCTTTATTTCCACAGTGTAGCTAAAACAAAACCTTTGTTCAACGTTTAAATTTGGCATTGTGCTAAGCGCGCTTCGAATTGAGGTCTCAAAGTTGCAACGCCGCCTTGGTCAGTACCGCGTTTTTCCATAGGTGTTTAATTAACTTTTAAAGTCACTCGAGGCGTATTGAGAGATACAATCAATGCAAACTATCGCGAATCCCACAGTATTTATGTGATTCATTCTAATTAAATCTTTCGAGGGCGATGCCCTTAAAAAACGGACACCTAATTTTAATTCCAAAACAGACAAACGGCACTAAGAACATTTAATTAAAATTTTCCTTTTATCATGTACGTGAAAATAAGAAAGTTCGCATTTTCTAATAAATTCGTTTATAAATTCTGGTGTCAGTCCATTATTTCACAAGTTTATGAATAGAATTACTCTGTGCCGGAAAGGATAAAGTGGTCGCAAGATTCTTAAAGCTTCAAAATTTAAGAAATTTTAATTTTTTTAGATGTTAAAATTCCATCTTTTCTGAATATTTTGATATAATTGTTTCCTTGAAATTCCCATTAGAACAGAAGTTTTGGCTTTTTGAATTATACCTGCTCAATAGCTGAAGCGGCGTATCCGAAACTTTAAAGTCATTATTTTCTAAATGGCGTTTTTGGGGCATAACGCGCAGGATACCTCAAAAACTTCTGGATATTTTTTTTTATGAAATTTTCAAAACATATATTTGATGTTAGTCTGTATAAACTGAACGTAAAATTTCCTTTTTATTGTTCAAAAAAAAAAATATTTTTTTAGGTGATTTTACTGTTGAAATTATCAAAATTTTGTATTAGCTAAATGCAACATTGCATTAAAAATATAAAAATGCTTTAAATACAAATTTATTTAAGTTCAGGGAAATTATTACAATCTGAAGTATAAGTAAGCATCAAAATTTTCATTCTAGTTGCAATATTTATTTTGTAATCCTGCGCGTAAACTGTTATGCCAATTTTTTGTTCGACAAATGTCTAACAGTTTCGAGCCCCCTATAAATACTAAATCTGTATCTTGTAATTTTTTAAATACATGAAACGAAAGAACATACTTATATCTTTCATCCCATTTAAAATCATATATATTTTAAGAGATTAAATGTTGAAAATGGTCTTTTTTTTCATTTTTTCCACTTTTTAGAGTCCCGAGAGCCCTTAAATTAGTATGTTTTTAACAATTTGACGTTTATTGCTTTTATACTGTTACTGGACATTGCATTACATATATATAACATTAAAAGTTGTTAACTAGGCATAGAGTACGCCGCCCCTGTCCTTGTGTATGTCCAAACTGACCATACATTTAAGGGTTAATATCTCGGTTAATTACCGATGATTTTTCTCGAAAATCATTATCAACAATGCTTTTATTCTTCTGCAACGATAGGTATATTCAGCGATGCTCAACAATTTTTCTGAATGCCCGTAAATCGAAATTTGTGTACAACAGAAAAATGCTAATTACTCAAAAACTATGTGACCTAGGGTAATCGCTATAATTTTCCGGCAAGGTTTATATTAACGTCTACTACCTCTAATTTTTTCATAATTTTAGTTTCAGTAGATTCGGAATTGGATGGGGGGGAACATATTTTTGCGCTACATTTTCAACAATATCTTTGAAAATATAATACCTAAAATTAAAAGGAATGTACTTTTGAGTTCAGCGTTACAAAAGCATTCACAGGATACCCCACATGATATACAAGGAAAAGATTTTTTATTAAAGTAGCATAATTAGCCCCTCTACTTTTTTACTAAATATATTTATGAATGTTTATTAATCTGAAAATATGTGGGTCAATGGTCTTTAATTCTTCCCCGAATTTGAACTTTCCACATTCCATAGTTTACGAGTAAAATGGCTGTGACAGACAGACAGACAGACAGACGGACAGACACAGGAGTGATCTTATAATGGTTCCGTTTTTACTTTTTAAGTACGGAACCCTAAAAATAAATTAAAAATAGTACAATTAGAAATAATTTTATAACTCTATCTAAGTAACTCATTCAAATATTAATTTTCCGTTAATTTTGAACACCCGAACCGACCCGCAAATTCCATTTTAAATCAACTCGCAACCCGACCCGCACCCGACAAAAAATAATTCCTCGACCGCAACCCGACCCGAACCCGAAAAAAAAATTCGGCAACCCGAACACTAGGTATTTCCTCCCGAACCCGCGATGAAAGGAAAGTAAATCATGTTTTAATGCCATTATGAAAAATATTCTATAATTGTATCCCTAATACCATTTTCATGTTAGAAGAAGGAACAAATCTATATTCTTTAATATTCAAATATATACCTCTGAATAGCGGACGCTTTGGGATCATTGAATAGAGTCAAATATCAGGTCTGGTTATCCCGAATTTTGTTTTTTCGGCTCGGAATTAATAACGCCGCAGACAATTCCCTTCACCCCTATATCTTTATGTAACTTGTGTTATTTGTGTATGTTATTTGTGTGGCCCTGTAAATGAATAATAACTATTCTTTGGACGCATTTTCTACAGAATTCATATTTTAGTGTACTTCATAAATACATATCAGTTTTCTTATATTTGAAAGCGCGTAACATCATTAAAAATCATTTGAAACGATTTTTTCCCATTGGCCATAATGTAACGGAATACTTTTGACTGTCCCTGCAAATGAACTAAACATGCTACAAACTTCATTTGAAATAGGGAACGTGCTATGGTAAACGTCAATAACATCCAAAAATTTCAGGGCAATCCGAGTATATTTACGAGCGCGGGCAGACGGACAGACAACTGAAGTCAAACACTTTTCAACTTTGTTGGAAAGTGTTAAAAAGGAGAAAATTCGTTATCGTTCTCCTTTTGGTTTTCGGATTTTTCAGGTCTGTAGAACGCGAAACTAAGCCGAAATTGTAAAATTAATGGGGAAATTTCAAAATTTTCATTTTTTCTTTCGAATCCCCAGAACCCGAAATAATTCCGAAATAAAAACTTTTATCTTTTTCTTCCTTTCCATCGAAATTTTTAGGACCTGTAGGACACGAACTAACAACAAATTCCAACAATTTCGCCTTTCCTTTTCAGAGTCCGCGGAACCGAAATAGAAAAATTTACGCTTTCTTTTCATCTTTAGATTTTGATAGTTCAATTTTTCGGGTGCAGTGGCGTAGCCAAGGGGGGGGTCCAGGGGGTCCGGACCCCCCCCCCCCCCCCGAAAGTAGACCTGGTTTACTGAATCATGGATACCTGCTAAGACAGAATCACAAAGGATGTATAAAAATTCCGCTTTAGAGAGGTGTTCGTCTTAGAAGGTATAATTCAAAGGTATGTCTTTCTTCGGGACTATGAACTTTTCCGTTTTAGGCAGGTTTCCGTTATAAATACTTTCCGTTTTCACAGTATCCCTTAAAACTGCTAAAACGTACGCACTTCCCAAACTTTTTTCTTTCAAGTACCCCTTTCTTAAGTTTTTCATTTCGGAGTACCCCCATTTCTCACAAACACGCCCCTCTCCCCCCTCCACTCAAGGAGATAACGTAAACATGCTTATATTCATTAGTAATCTTCTTATCACAACCATATAATAAATTGATGCAAATTACATTGATATTCTTAACATTTTTGCGACTTCCGCCATTACCGATAATATTTTCACATACCCCCAGCAGACCCGTCACGTACCCCCAGGGGTACGCTACCCCAGGTTGGAAATCGCTGCTATAACACAACCTCTGAAGAGCATAAATCTATGTGAAGATCACTTATCTCAAAGGAAAACAATTCAAGGTTCGACGAAAACAACACTATGTATTTGTGCTTGCTAACGTTTGAAACCTATCTGAAATGAAACTTGTTCCAATTATGAATCCTTCTTGGCAGGGTTTCTGAAAACACGGAATCCTCTCATAAACAAAAATATTTTATTGTCCCGAGACGAAAGGATAACTATGCAAGTATACCTGCTATTCCGTTTACACAAATTTACTGTAACTAGATTAAACGTAAAACTTCTTTATCTTGGATTTCGATGGGGTTCTGTTGTCGACACTTTTTGGAAGAACGAGTTTATACGAACGCAATAACGGTACATTGATTGAGTTTCGTGACCCTTGCCATTGTTCACTTTATAGCGGACAATATTAACAATTACTTTAAATCTGCTGCCTGCAATTAATAAAAGTAACTTTATTTTTGGACTGGTTATTTGTTACCACTTTCAAAATATACTGGCGAGAAAAATTAATAGAATAACCATAAAAAGGTGCTTTATGTTAATTCTATTAAGGGAACTTCCAGAATGGTAACTCAATGTCAACGTTATCACGAAGTCCAGTGGGATTAACATTCGCTACAGAAATATATGCAAATTTTTCAGCCTCAGCCCGTTCTTTCGGTTCACGTGTGAAAAGGAGCGCACGTGGGTAATTTGAAGTCTATTTTTAAGGATTGTACGTGTAATTAGGTAAAACTTTAACTTCTAGTAGGTGGAATATATTGTCCAGAAAATATTTGACCGATTTTGAGAAACTGCGTGCGATAGGGAGAATGGAAGCAGGACAGACACTCTTAGGGTTCTGTAAAGACTTAAAAATAGCCAAAAGCGTCATGTCAAGAATCCGGAAACGGTTTAAAGACACTGGTATAATGTCCACAAACAACCAGGTCAAGGTAGAAAACGCACCACAATAGGCTCTCAGGACTATAATTTGCCAACGATTGCTAAAAGAAATAGGCAATTGACGTCAATTCAGATTGTAGGGAGTTTGCTGCAGCAACAACTCGACTATCCTGGTTTACTGTGAGTGACAGGCTGCATGCAAGGAAACCCATGATTTGTGTCTCACTAACTCCGGTAGCGAAACGCGCCCGGTTAAAGTGGTGCAGAGATCATCGTCATTGGAGTACCATGGACTGGAGCCGAGTTCTCTTTACCGATGAATCCCGATTTTGTTGAGAGAGTTACTGCAGACGTGTTACCACATGGAGGGAGAAAATCACACGCAATAAGGCTGGAAACATCCGTGAAAGGCATCGATACAAAGGTCGTGGAATCATGGTATGAAGGGACATCATTTTGAATGGCCGCAGTGACCGACATATTTTTACCAGTGCAACTGTGAATGCTGAAATATACAGAGATGAGGTTCTTGATCATCCTGTCAAGTTGTTTAAGGTGCAATCGGAATATTCGGAATTTTATGATTATTAATGGTTTAGAATGGAGCTACCACCTTCCACGGAACTCCTAAGTGTCCCTCCCAGAGCTGCATAAATCCGACTCGTCCGAAGCTTACTGCTGAACTTGGAGAGAGTTCTAAAACAGTTTCGAATCATCTAAAATAAAATGGCTGAGAAGTACAAAAACAGAAACCACCATGAACCATTTTTTACACATTCTAATACTTCCAAAAAAGTGCTAATCTATCACAAATAAACTTATTACAAAAATGTAACTTCCTTAAAGACGACCAAATATCGGAAGCAACTATTAGATCGAATATGGTGTCAAAAGTGGCGAGACATGAAACATGGAAACCCAAAAGATTATGGCTGTATAAGACAATTGTAACAAAACTGCTTTTTCCAGCCCGAACTATATTTGATGTGTTTGCTTCTTAAATTACTAGCTTCTGTAGCTGAAAATGCAAGATACTTTTCTTAAAGTTAAAACCTTCCCACATAGCATTTTTAGTTTGCAGAAAATTTGCAACAGTCTTGCTTTGAAAACCTGCGAAGTTGCAGTAAGCTCAGCATGTAAAGACTGAAAGTTCATAACAAGACTGCAGCAAGATAACACAAACGCCGAAGTCACCACACTTTGAACTTGCAGCTAACTTGTCGTGCAAGTTAAATTCATAACTGTATCAAATTTATTGCAAACTAACGACAAACAAGTAATCAAAAATACTGCAAACTTACTGCAAAGTAGTAATCTTTCCATGTCCACTATAAGTTTAACCCCTTCGAAGGGGACCATAGACCTGATCAAGTCAATTGATGCGAAAGCGCCGTCAGAAGGTGCATGCAACGGTTTTATCACCATAAACAAATTTAGGTAATATTTGTACTTTTCATTTCGAGCATTTTTTGGTATTTAATAAGTATAGCCTTTAGAAAAAGGGGTGCCTACGGAATAAAATTTCTGCGTATGTGATGATTGTCTATTATCTCAACAGATTAATTTTTTGCTTTTGTCACTTTCGTTCGTAAAGACAGTCTTGCATCAGTTTCAGAACAAACTACTCATGCAAGTGGGTGATGGCATACCTTGCGGGAGATTTGCTGCGAATTTCTCAATTCAAATTTGTCACGGCAAGATAATATCAGAAAAAATCAAACTATCTGCTAATGGATTAAGTAAAATAATGCTATAAAAAGTGATAAAATATCTTTATTAAGATTGACAATCGTTTCGTCGCACCAACGGCGACATTTTCAAAATCATTCACGATAGAAAATATTTTCACATAATTTAAAAACATTAAACATAGTAAATAATGTCACGAGACATGATGCATAATGAAAAACATTGCAAGCATAAAATTAAATTAGTTATTTGTGAGCGTGGATTAATTTTTATATAATTTAACAAAACAATAACATGGTAAACAATGTCACGAGACAACATGCATAATGAAAAACATTGTAAAACATAAAATAAAAATAAAATTATCTTGGCTATTTGCGAGAGTGGATTAATTTTTACTATTGTTATTAAAATTACATAGCATCTCTTTCCAAATTTTAGGTAAAATTTTTTGCTGCTAATGTTCATGCTATCTGGGTTATCTCAAAAACTCTTATAGACAGCGCGGCGTATCGCATGAACGGCTCATGCATATGACACTTATGTGAAATCATTATCGAATATCTATTACAGCAAAAGTTCTTAATTCAATGGCAAGAAATTAAACATGGAAATTGCTGTTTTAAACTTAACTACTTGATCCTAACTTTATTGTAGGCAAGTGTTATGTAACATAAAACTTGATTTAACCCATTCGCTGCCAAAACTATAAAGTAAGAATTTTCAAATTTTTTGTTAAAAGTCGTTTGCTGCCACAAATTCAGAAAGGTAAATTTCGCTTTACTAATACAGTGAAATTTCCGCCAATAAATGAGGCAATTTTTTTAATTCTAAAATAGTGGTGACAAAGTAATTATTAAATTAACTCCACGAGTATACTCGTGGATGACAGCTAATGGGTTAATTAAATTTAACTCTTCAGAATGAGCTCAGCTTTTTACATCATAGTGAATATTTTTCATTGGTAAATATTAATGTAACTTCAATGTATTATTAGTTGCAGTTATAGAGATTGGCCTTACAATTTTTATCCATGCTTTTTTTTTTAAATTAAGAAATTAAATAAGGATATACCTAAATTCTTAAAGTTACTCGAAATACTTCTATTATACATACACAGTCAAGACAAGATTGCAAGGGACTGGTAAAAAGCTCCATTTTAGACAGGCTTCCATAGAAAGAAGTGTGATTAATTATACTTCTAAGGTACACTACTCCAATAAGATCTATTGTTCGTTTCGCAGGGATTCTGAAACTCTTCCGTTCGAGACAGGATTCCGTTATAGAAAGATTCCGCTTTCACAGGCTTCACTATGTTTCCCTAAAGAACGATGAAAATCCCCTTTCAGACAGGTTTTAAGCAAATTTAATTATATCGCAATTCATATTAAGACCATGTAACGCTTCGGTTAAAGACAGGATTCTGTTATAGACAATTACTATTTTGACAAGGTTTATTCTATTCATATGACAGAAATATGTATATTTCTATAAGTACACAAAACTTGTAAAAGTGGAACCTGCCTATAACGGAATTCTGTCTTAAACCGAAATGTTCCATAGTGCTACGGAAAAGAATACTATACAAATACACCTGATAACACGAAAACCTGTGTAAAACGGAATCTTCCAGCAATATTTACGATTTCATCTTCACAGGTTTTATTATATATATAACCTGAAGGAAAAATTTTGGACCCCCCCCCGAAACGAAATCCTGGCTACGCCACTGGGTATGCGGGTACGCAAAATTTCGAAATTAATAAAGCGGAATTTTTTTTTTTTTTTTTTTTTAATCTTTTGAAGCCCTAAGAACATAATTGGCGCCAAAAAGGTGAAAATTTCGCTTTATTTTTCTTGCGTGCGCTCATAAAAGGCAACACTAGTATATTAGCCAGCCCGGAGTCGGAGTCGGAATCGTTAAAATTTCCGGAGTCGGAGTCGGCCGTTTTTTCTCACCGACACTGCAGCCCTGGTTTTAGGAGTCTTTCTGAAACACAGACGAGTGTTGTGGGAGTAGGGGTGAATGTTCCAGGTCAGGAGGAACAGATATCGGAGAAACAGACGGTAACATTGTACACAGGCTGGAAGCAAAATTTTGGGGACTAGGTGTTATGGAAATTTGTCGTGTTTATTTGCTAAGCGCAGGCGGTATTATGTCTGGCAGGCGAATTTTGTTTCAGGTGTGAGAGAAGCAGTGACGTAGCCTTTCTCCTTTTTGCAATAAATATTAGCTTTTCTGACATAACTTCTGCCATTGTAGGCAATAAAATGGAACAGATGGGATTAGAGGTTGACATTTTTTATCCTTGCCAGATCTCATACAAACAATAAATTTCACAATGGGCGGCCAGGTTAATCTGAGATTAGCGAAACTTTAAAATTAAAATTGTATGAGGGCGTCCACAAATTTAAGGAAAATTTTTGCCTAAGAATGTAATATGGGGGAGGGGGCTACCCTGGTAAATGTTCTCTGGTCGGAGAAAAGTCAAAAAAAGTTGTCCCTTGCTTGATTTTGGTAAGCAATTAAGGAAACAGGAGAGTCATTCTTTCGAGAGAAGTTGTTTTTAGAAGTTGTGTTGAGTTGTTTGTCTCTTCAGGAGTTGTTTTTTTTGCGAGGGGGAAGGGGGGCTGTTAGCTGACGTAGTGCCTCATTCTGGAGGTCTTCTTTTGCCAAGGCGGATTTGGAGCTATCTGCCACTGCCGGAGTATGTCCCCGTATAACATCAGTAAAGGCCAGGATTTTGAAACCGAGAGAATCCTGTTTTGTGCGCGTCGGCCAGAACGTGCGCCGGACGCAAGTCCTTTGAAACCAAAGTGACCTTATAAGAGAGTCCAGAAATGAGTTCAGAAGTCTGCTTTATTTGAGGTATAAACTTCGTAGTGCTGTATCTGAACGTAAGTATTTCGAAACAGAAGTGATCCTATAATAGAGTCCAGAAATGAGTTCAAAAATCTACTTAGTTGGAGGAGTGAACTACGTAGTTCTGTAGTCGGATGCAAGTTCTTTGAAACCGAAATGTCCCTACTTGGAGACTGCTCGTCGCACAAAAATCTTGATAGAGATCAGAAATATTCTTAATTTGAAGTGTGAACTAAGTAGTCTTGTAGTCGGATGTACTTTGAAACCGAAATGTCTCTAATATTTTATTCCTTCAATCCACAAAAACGTAAATTTTGTATGACCCGTCCTTTAACCCTCTCGCTGCGTAATTGTTTTATCAAAATACCTTCAAAAATTGCACATTTAATTCCTTCGCGGCGAGCGTCTTTTAAGAAATTTTATTCTTTTGTTACTGATTTTTCAAAACAAAAATTTTCGTCTGATTTAATCGGGAAAATGCTACGATTAGATAAGGCAAAATGTACAATAAAAAGTAACTGCTGGTAATGATCAAGGAAGGTTAATTAGACGGAAAAAACGCATTCCCGATGAAATATCGGGTTGCGCAAATTTTGCTACTTGTAAGTTGCCCGAGAAACTCTCGGGTTGCGCAGCGAGAGGGTTTAGGGGACTCTTCCCTCACTTGAAAACATCCACTCCGTAATGTTCAACCTATGGGCAGATTGTTTTCGAATTTCTCGTTTAAATTTGAATAATTTTTACCGATTTTTAGGGTACCGTACTTAAAAAGTAAAAACGGAACCATTATAAGATCACTCCTGTATAAATATGTCCCCATATAACATCAGTGAAGGCCAGGATTTTGAAACCGACAGAATCCTGTTTTGTGCGCGTCGGCCAGAACGTGCGCCGGACGCAAGTCCTTTGAAACCAAAGTGACCTTATAAGATAGTCCAGAAATGAGTTCAGAAGTCTGCTTTATTTGAGGTATGAACTTCGTAGTGCTGTATCTGAACGTAAGTATTTCGAAACAGAAGTGATCCTATAATAGAGTCCAGAAATGAGTTCAAAAATCTACTTAGTTGGAGGAGTGAACTACGTAGTTCTGTAGTCGGATGCAAGTTCTTTGAAACCGAAATGTCCCTACTTGGAGACTGCTCGTCGCACAAAAATCTTGATAGAGATCAGGAATATTCTTAATTTGAAGTGTGAACTAAGTAGTCTTGTAGTCGGATGTACTTTGAAACCGAAATGTCTCTAACTGGAGCGTGCTCGTCGCACAAGAAGTCTGATAGAGTCCGGAAATGAGTTCAGAAATCTTCTTAATTTCAGGTGTGAACTTTGTAGCTCAGGCTTGCAACAGTGACATACGTTATTATCAAATAGAACTTTTTTCGTTTAATGGGATTACCCCGCCTGTAGCTTGAAGATGTTGATGAGATTATTTTAATGTTAATTTTTATTTACGTTATCAAATATTAATTGAATTATAATTTTTAACAGTATTAACAGTAGTATATTTATATTAAATATGGATATTTGTGTTGCAATGAAATAGTGTCATCATATAACGTTACATATAAAAAAAGTGGTAAGAGGAAATTGTAGTAACTAAAAAAATACATTATTGTTAATATCTAAAGATGCAGTTAAGTATATATAAAATTTTGTAGGATTATTTAATTTGTGAGGATTATTTGAAAATGAAATATATATATGTATTTTAGTTTGTCCATTATTTTATTTCAATAAACTAAATATTTTTTATTCAACGGATTAATTTTCTTGACTTCAGTATACTTTTAAATTTTAAAAATAGTAGGATAAGTCAGGGTAAATTTGATACTCGGGTAATCTGGTGCCTCATTTTCAATTATTATTGCCCTAATTTTAATGTATGGTATGAATCTTTAAAAACAATTACAGTAGTAAGTTTAAAAAGTACTTACACATGTGTATTGTGCATTAAATATATCCCTGTTATGTAAGTAGCACATATTCAGGAAGAAAAAAATACTACATGGAATGTGCCAAAAACTGTGCAAAATGGTCCACTTCAGAAGTTTGAATATCTCTTTACTTACATGAAGCCACGGGAAAAGCGAGGTGATGTACATATGAATAAAAAAATTGTACTGCCATGTTGAAAGTACACTCTAATAAGTATTGCAACTCTTCCTTCTGCATCTTTGAAAGTGAACCAGAAAAAAAAATATTGATGCAAAGCAAAAATATTGATGCCCAGCGTAAAAAAATGCGGCGTAATTTGGTGCCGCTGTATTTTGCTTTGATTTAATTTTACTGTGCTTTTACTATCTTTTCTGGTTTTCACTAACATTTTTGTGGGGATAAATTTTTGTGGGAACGTATGGATAATCACATAGCAATTAACATTGACATTTTGTCAAACGTAAAAGCACCAGCATCTGTGTCTTCACGTTTTCGTAGTTTCGACGCAGATGACTTAAAAACTACTGACACTAGAATGAAGAAGTATAAACTTAGGAATTAGGCAACTGAAATGTTTATAACCTGAAACTTAGCTTGTGTTTAAAAATGTTTACTTTATGGCATAGCCTTTTATTAAGAAACTGTTGGAAAGTTATTTTTTAATAATGGCCAGATTATTTTTTTATATTATTCATAAGACTGTGTAATGACTAAAATATCATTATTTATATTCTAAAATGTTTCACTCTAGCCTGCAACATTGAGTTGGTTGCATTTGGTCGCCTTTGTAATTTTTAACCTGAGTAGGTGCAACAGTGTTGATAGCTATTTCTTAAGAAATTGTTTGAAAAAGTTTATTATATTATTATTATTCAGAAGGTATGTTATATAGAATGTCATAATATCCATTCTAAAATGCTTTTCCCTATATTATTGAGCTGAGTTATTGTATTAAAACCTTCTAATTAACATTTATGCTTTCACTGACGTATAAAAAAAATTTAGTAAAACTTTTGTTTCAATTAACCATGTTGTATTAATTTTTTATGGTTAATATAATTTGAATGGGCATTTTTTAAAGAGCATAAAATATTATGAATTTCAACAGTCTTCAAAATTCTTTATGTAATTGGTATTTAAAACTGCACCTTTAAAAACATATGCTTTCAAAGAAAAATTTACAGTGCTCTCAAATATTATCAGGCTAGAAATATTATCAGTGTTCTGAATAGCACATTGTTAAAGTTAAAAAATGGCAATAATCTTATTACACCAAAATATACGATTGCGGTGTGCCCCTGTTTACAAACGTGACACCGAACTACCCCTTGAGGGGTTATTTGGTGTTTCCTAGTTTATATTAGTAAGTTTGACCTTTTTTTTTTTTGAATTCCTCTTCTTTTATTAGTTCATCCCTAAAAAAGGTATGTTTTGCCTTGTACATTTCGCTCTGTTTAAAGACGAGTAGTTTTTTTTTTTTTTTTTTTTTTTTTTTTTTTTTTTTTTTTTTTTTTTAGTTTAAGAAATTAAGCATCCTAAGAAATTAAATGAAATGGAGATTACACAAGTTTGAGAATATATTTAATAATTTAGAGCAAAATATTTTATAATACTTTGGGTTTGTTAGTTTTGAAAATTACTATATAATCTTAAATAATTAATCTAATGATATCTTATTACGGTATCCGGCAGCTAAAGATGTTAAATAATACACAACGTAATTTTTTTATGGAATTTTATTTACATTTAACTATACGAACTACAATTTTTGTTCTTCTATGAGTCTTTCACCGTCATAACTATTATTTAAGTTTTTTTCCTCCCCCAGTTTCTTTTCCTTTCAATTACGAAGGTGCAAGCTGAAGTTAAGAAGTGTATGAATTAATTCTTTGTATTTTAAATAGTATGCTGCTTTGAATACGGATGGGTTGATTAATTAACTTAATTGTCTTAATTGTGAAATTTGCCTTGAAATTTCTTATTAAAAATGTTAGATTGTTGGCTTAAATAGTTTCTTATAGGTGAGAACCTTTTTGTTTTGATTATTTTTCATTAAAACTATTAATTAGATATTTTTGACTTTTGTCAGGGACAACAAAATGTAATCGGGGTGATTAATAATTAATTAAGTTAATAAGCATTTTATAATTCAAAATCATATAAAAAAATCCAACAGACCTTACATTTTGTCCAGGTTTTTATGTTTAGAAACTTACCTTAGGACTTTATGGACTTTAGGACTTTATGGACTGCATTGCATATGATATTAATACATACCGTGAGTCAAAAGTCCTTAGACAAAATTTACGGGATGTTCGAGCAGACTAAACAGACAATTTTTGAATAGAAAACCAGAGTCTTAATTTATTTATTTAGTCAAAAATGCAGGGTGCCTCATTCTAATTGGTACGCAGCCATTGTTCATAATTTTCTTCAAAATAAAGATATTTTAACGAACTTATAATCCGAAATACTCTGTTTTCTGTGAAATTAAATTACATCACGAAAAGCGTTGAACGTATATAGTATTTATAGCAGTGAGAACGTATGTAATGTTAATTACATTCAGAAATATGAAGTCATGCAGTCCATTTCTGCACTTTTTGCATGTGGATTTCTACTACTTCTCGTAATATCGTTAAATTTCACACAAACATAGGTAAGTCTGTTGCAAATTTTATTTAAATATCTGCATTATTGTTAAAGTTATGAACGAAATTTCGGGTCGGACAGAAATAAGACACCCTATATTTTTTATTGAATAAATGGATTACGACACCAGTTTCCTACACAAAAATTATTTGTTGTAGTATGGTGCACCACAAATTAAGCACTTTTGACTCACCTTGTATTTATGTTTCACAAGATATCTATGGTGTTTTTAACATGATAGTAAAAAAATTGAAAATAAATATCTAAAAATGATTAAAGATGAAGTATTTGAATTTGGACCTAATACTTTCTTCAAAGTTTCTTCGTTTAGAAACTTACCTTTAGGGATTGCCAAACGTGTCATATTTGCAAATTAACTTACGTTTGCTTTTAATTACATGTGACATATTACATATATAATTTTATTTAAAATAGTTACAACATTATACGAAATCTTTATGCTCCTTTTTAATGTTGATTTAATGGAAATAGCTCACACTTTAATTTCTAAAAATTATTTTTGAAAAAAGGATTACTCAATTACAAGATAATGAAATAACATTCTTCTTTCATAGAATGAGTAAATTTATATATCAAGAAGCTCTTTATTTGTATCAAATAAGTATTCCATAACTGCAGAACGTTACGAAGAACTGCAGTGCTGTTATCTAACAGGTAATCCGCTACCTAAAGACTTACAACTGCTCAGATCGATGATGATGCTCCAAGGTTTATCCAGTTTGCTTGGAGTACATCAATTTACAATTCAACAAAATTTTTCACTGATATTTTTACTAATTTATCTAACGTAAATATCAGCTAAGAAGAAAAAACATAAAGTAAGTAGATGAGCTCTAAATTTACATGTACTCTTATAGAGTAATACATTTATATAACGCATGATTATGAAAATAAGTACAAGGTTCACATTAAAATAAGCAAGCAAAGAAATATGTATTTTGAAGCCTAAGTACTGTGTCAGCATTGATTAGTTTTGGAAATCCGTCGTCGTCTAAATGTTTTTTCTGTACTTATCATAAAGTCATGCGTATACATATATCAGTAGCACATGTAATTTTTGTCATGGATTTTGTTTTATTGTGAGATTATAAATGACAGATCTATCTAACAGAATAAATGAACATTTCTTTAAGGATATCTTTCTTATATTCAAATTACGTTCAAAGAAGTTCTCCCTTTCCCTATATAAAGAAAACATTTATACGAATAACCCAAAACAAAAATATACACTTTCCTTAAAGAAACCCTGCATGTTGAAGCTTATCTTAAAAGGATAGATGCCCAGACAGAGTTTTTAAGAAAGTTCTCCATCCGCATTCATAATACACATGACGTGAACTATCCAAAAGAATCAAATGTATTTCATGCTGATTTCCGAACTCACAGATTATAAAATTTTTGTATGTGAGATTTCACCTGGAAAGGATGATACGGGAAAAACGGAAAGGAGCATAAAACAATAAGTTAGATTTCTGTACCAGCGTTTACTCTTGTATGCATCAGATCTCAGTGCTAAAATCGTAGAATTAACTGATATTTTTTTATTGTATATCATTAATAAACTTCACAAAATTGTTGTGAAGTTGCCGATACTCTCTAGCGGAAGCCAGGAAAAAATTGAAAAAAAAATTTAAAAATTGAAACAGGACAAATTTAAAAGGGAAATTGATTAAATTAAAGACATCGAAAAGCTGAAAGGGTTGTGCACGGGGCACTGAAGCTACCGGACGACCGAAACGGCTTCGAGCTCAATATTAGTCTTGGGAGGCTGTCGGGCGTGGGTGGGCTGGGAGACCACCGCAGAATTTGCGGAGCGCAGCGCTCCGCGTGACCATCCAGCCGTCGCTGCCCACGTCCCTTTTGCCGAGACTCTCTAACGGAAGCCAGGAAAGAAAAGAGAAAAATGAAAAATTTAAACCGTACAAATTTAAAAGGGAAATTGTTTAAATTAAAGACATCGAACTCGGGATGGTTTGGGTTCGGGGCACTGAAGCTACCGGACTACCGCAGCGGCGGATTGCAGCACCGAGAAGGAAAAGCTTCAAATCTTCGAAATTTGGAGGATATATAATTGAAGTTTATGTATGCAAATAATTGAATTTCTAAGCCTTTTAAGATTTTAGGCGGAAATGAAAGCGCTTTCACTTTTTCGTTTTTTCGCTTTCTTCAGTGGTTTCTGGACAACACTAGATTCAGATGGCAGTAAGATGTTGACATAGATTACCTCGTAGAATAGTTTAATTTGGAGTATAGACCAGGAAATTTTACTCAAATACGAATGAACTTCAACATCACATACCAAACGCGGGAGGTTCAGGAACATAAAAAAAATTATCAAAGTGCATTTGCACGTAATTTGGACACGAACCAGGCACCTAAGTAATACATTTCCCATTGTTCCTCCAAAATAATTTTTAATTATTATCACGATGTACAATTACGTGTTAGTGGATAATTAAATCGCAGTTTATCCTCTTCAGAGACAAGAATAAATTTCAATTCTTTCTACAATTGAACCACCAATTGGAAGAAGGGAATAAATCCATAAAATAAGAATAGAGATAATTAAAAAAAACTTTATAACTTTTTACTTTCAACTTATAGGCTCATGTGATATCAATGATAATGAAGAAAATATAAATTCTGATTTATTTACTAATGGAGTTGGATGAAATATATAATATTCATTTATATATGTATATGTAAATGTGTTGGATTTATTCCCTTCTTCCAATTTAAAATATACTATATACAAAATAATTTGAAATAATAAACAATATAATGACAAAAACTATTTATTTATTAGAAAAAACGTAAGAACACTCTATTATTCGTCTATTTCTTCACTTTCGGATCTTGCAGTTGACCAGGTCAGAATAAAATCGTAAAACTCTTTGAATTCGTCAGAAATATATTGGATTATTTTTTGTATGTCGTTCATTTTTTTCTCATTTATGGGTATTTTAGTAACATATGCTGGAGTTTCTGGTATTTGCGGGTTTGTAAAAGGTTTTTGGAGCAAAAATGTAGCTTTAATGAAACCATCGATAAACTCGGAACATGTCAAGTAACCTTTATGACTTGAACTATACTCAAAGCTTCTATATTGCGAAATCTTGAATGTTGTTGCCTTGTCTAATGACTAACAGCTTTTCTTGAAGCATCGTTGCCATGAGTTTTTAAAATCAAGTATGTCGTTAGAAGTAATGGGTTTAACTGAAAAACCCCTCATTTTTGCTGCCAAAATAAGATTATTATATTCATTTGGAACGTAAATTCTGTCCTTTCTCCTAATGAGTCTTTTAGAAGTCCCGAAATTTCTGTCACACTGTAAAAACGAATGGCCACGCTCAGGAAAGTATTGTTATATTTTCTCAAAACGATTCATTGCAACAAGAGTGAGAAAGAATCTTATAAGGGTGTTATTTCTATTTTGTCCCCAGAGAGCATCGCTAAAAACGTGTAGTTCTTTGCCAGAGGGATCCATGTTCTGTATAGTTTTCCACAATAAACTGCATACTTCATCCGGGCCCCATTTAGCTTCACCCTCATGGTAAGTGTAGAAATGAGCTGAGTTCGTCTATAAATCATGAACACAAAACACATACAGCTATAGTTTTCTTAAATAAAACATCTCTTGAACTGGGACCTTGGGAATGGGCAGATTTTGCATGTAATCAAATACAATGGCTCCTACATCTTCCCTTCCCGACACAAGGCCAAAATTTCTTTCTGTTTATTATAAAATTTTTTAGCGCGTTGAAGATGTATCTTTTTTTCCGCAACCGCCACTCTCTTTGCATTCTCATTGAGAGATGGACTTTTTATTTTTGCATCGAGTTCTTCGCAAGTCGAGCAAACGTCTACTTGTGGACGACCGAATCTGTAGCCATGATTATCATTAAAATATTTGCTGTAATAGTTGTATTTTACGCATTTAGTATTGGGGGTATTTTTTAAAGTTCATGCATTATTTTGACGTTTAGGTTCTCTTCTAAATATAGTACATTTTTGCTGCTGTAATGAGATTGTTCAAGGGGAAATGGCCGGATATGTTCATCAATAGCCGTAATTGCTTCGTTTGTTAAGACATTACCTCGATTACGATGCTGCCTTCGTTTATTTTCAGGTAGTTTTCCCACCGATTTAAGGGAGATTAGGCGAAAAATCGCCTTATTTTTTATAGCGTATAAAACGGAGAAAGCTTGACGGCATACTGGTTTTTTTTCATTTCCTTTCATAGCAAAATACGTGAACGTATTGTCACGTTTTTTCGGATTGTCGCGTTTTGAACGGCGACGATTAACTTTCGTGTACTCAATGAGACTCATCACATATATGCCATGTTCATTTTTTGGTGGTCGTCCATTGTAAACGAATTCAAGCAACTGCTGTTTTACTTCACTACTAAACTGCTGAGTGCAGTTTTTTTTACAGACATGTCACTATTACTGTTACATTTAGCTGACACTAACCTCCCAGTGCTTGTACTCACATAAGATTGACAAAGTAGAAGCTGTGTCTTCTGTTTTTCTTTTTTTACAAATGGACATTTTTAACACATCTTCTCTTCTTTTCCGGAGTCTCAGCTTCTTACTCATTATCAGGTGAATCGTTACAGCTACTTTCACTGGTCATATTCAAACTTTAATAATGAAATAATCAAATTTATAGGTTAATAATCTCCACGGCGCGAAGCAAAACGAATGCAGTCTCAAACACAACAAAGAGCGCGTTCAGCAGACTTTACGAAAGCTACCAAAGTTACCGACCAATTGTAACGCGGTATGAAATAAATATCAAGGCGAATTGTGACGTCAGCTGCAGTTCAACAGGATAGCTTTCGTTGGTGCCATTGTTGAATTGTAGCTTATGTCACAATTTGACTTGATTTTTATTTCATACTGCCCTACAATTGGGCGGTAACTTTGGTAGCTTTGGTAAGGTCTGCTGAACGCACACTAAAATGGCGGCTATCAGATCGCTAGTATCGCGTGCCCCACCAATAACGATGCGTTTTTGTTGATCGAAAAAAAACAGGCAAAAAGGAACACTATTTCTATACTCGTACAGTTGATAGTTGGGAGAAGGGAATAAAGGAAGAATTTGTTTCCTTCTTCCAACTAACGATTTTTATCGCCGCATGAATCTATACGAAGCGAATGGATTTTGTTCTTTTCTCCGAACTCATAATTAAGCGCTACGTCTAAAGAATGTAAAAGAGTAGAAAAATTAATATGTCAAAAAGTGGCGTTTATTCCCTTCTTCCAATTGGTGTTCAATTGTCATCTCATTCAAAAATTGTATAGGAGGCTAAAGGTAGACAAGTTAATGAAGGCATAGTTCTTTATTTAATATTGCTCGACTGCTTTCGCATAATTTTGTGTTGATATTGATGGATCTCTTGAATTTGGTATGTGAAGTCTAAAATTACTTACAGTATAGTAAGGATGGGCATGTGTCACTTTTTCAGTCTATTGATCCACCAGGCTAGAATTTAACCTCTGTCCAACTCTTTGTGTTTTACGCATTTTATACCGTTCCCGCAATCATTGGGCTTCTCAATATTAAACAATGCTGGCATTTCAGTTTTAGCGAGTAGTGATTTGTTGAAGAGCTAGCAAAACATCACTTTGAGTTAACGATTTGGTTCTCCGTTCGGAAGAGTTGATAATTACCTGTATATCGAGTTACTGTATTTACCACATTAAAGACATATGCTCATAATGTATATTTTTGTTCAGACTATGGAAACTGACATCAGAGAACTTCATGATTCTCGATTAAATGTATTCGATTAGACAAATCAGACGAGTAAGACGAGTAAACGAATATCAGATTGGCGTGCTGTCCAAGTATGTTTAGGAGATAACCACAATTATCTTTAATTTTGAATCTCCGTGTGTATATATATATATATATATATATATTGAAAAATCCAAATTCACATAATTTATTACACGAAAAAATATCTAACAAACAGTAACTAAAACAATAATTAACAAAACTAAGAGTAACTAAGAAAAAACTAAACATGAAGACAAGTGGTCAAGGCTTATGTCTTGTACTGTGGGGGTTAAACATGTTTTACGTGCACAACATTCCCCCTCACTTGCCGAGACCAAACAAATAGAAATTGAAAAAAATGAAAACCACAAACTAACCCGAAAGCCGTCAAATGAAGTCTGTGAATATCCTCACCGCTAAGCTATTTTCGATAGGAATCACGTATCGATAAATCACCATCATCGAACAATTCCAATATTTTATTTCGATAGCTTTTTTTCTTGATAAAATTGAAAGTTAAATCATTCAGAAAATGTATTGGGTAATTTTGTTTACTGGCGTTTATGTAAAGGTTATAAATTTCGCCAACCAATTTATCAACATTTGAACACAAATTTGCAATACGATTTAAACCATTTAAATATATATTTCTAAAAATTGAAACATGCACGTTACTATTAAAGTTTAATATTTTTATTGTATCAAAATCAAAATAATTTCTTTTATCATAAATACTATATACTAAAATTCCTTTTATAATCTCCAAATTAACGTCCAAGTAGTTGACACTGCCCTGATCATCCGAAGCACTCTTTAAATTCAAAGTGTCTGGATAACATTTAAATTGATAAATTTCTTTATTGTTATTCAGCTCAACCACCAAAACATCATCTATATATCTGTATATCTTTAAGTCTTTTTCCAACAATAAACTGGCTTCATATGTAAACAGATAAATATCTGCAAGGATGGAGCTACAACTCCCCCCCATTGGAATACCTCTCACTTGTTTATATATTTGTTTCCCTTCAAACAGATAATTTTCGTAAACAACAAATTGAAATAAATCGGTGAATATTTCAATACTGTTATCTTTCTCTTTAGATTTCTTGAAAAAATCCATAACTCTGTACTTCAAATCTTCTAAATTTATGCTATTATACAAATCCTCGAAATCGTATGTATATAATCCTGTATTTTTTTTCAGCTTTTTTAAACTTTTTATAAGTTCATAGCTATTTTTTATTACTATCGAAGAATATTCATTTATAACCTCATCGAAAATCTTTTGTAATATATTCAGCAATTTTTTATTTACACATTCCAGGTAAGAACCAAACCCACAAGTTACAGTTCTAAAAGTAATTGGGTTTTTATGGAATTTTGGAATCATTACAAGATAAGGAAATTCCACACTATTTTGCTTTGATTTTATTTTTTTATAAAACGCCTGTACTCTGTTTACAATAACTTGTTTAGTAGTTTTTAGTAGTTGATAATTTCCCTCATTATTGTAGGTTTCCCTTAGAATATCTCCGTATAATTTTTTACATATTATAGCATAGTTGGTGTTAGCTTTATCCACATACGTAATGATAAAATCATCCTGTAGATTTTTTACTGATTTAATCAAATCTTTGTAAGATTCTCCCGAGACACCCTCAAAATCTTTTTGGTAAAAGCCTTGAAATTCTTTTAAAATATAGTGCCTCCATTCCTCAAAAACGCTTTTTGGTAAACCATATTTATATATTACTTTTTGAATGAAGATATCTATATTATTTGACAAACGTTTTATAGCTAACCCTCTACTCACAACTCACCCCAATCTGTATTTTGTACCATACCTCATGTAATTTCTGAGATTTGTGTCTGCCACTATAGTAAGATCCCCGGTAAGAATATGTCCGTAATTTGAATTAACGTATTTATTATATTCAACTTTATTACAATGACAAATACTGCTCTCAATACAACTCTGTAAATTCCTAGAGTAACTGTTGTAGTTAAAAATAACTCTGCCTAATGGTTCATCGTATTTGTAAGCTTTAATAATATGTATGTTTTTATCCGGCAGGTATTCATTATACTTATTTAAAATTCCCTTAAAATTAGCACCCCTAAAATGGTGCCCCATGTAATCCAATACACAATAAATCTTATTCTCTATATTAACTTTGTTTTTCAACTCAATGTAACCATTAAGTTTCTGCTTACCTATTCTGAATCTCAACAGATCTAACCCTATATCTATATTTCCGTTACCTTTATGTTCATATAATTCTCTCAATAAATCGGGTATTAACTTCTTTTTCACATTGAAAATTATATATTTTAATGTTTTAACAATATTGCTGGAATTAATATTGACAATAGCATTTTTAATATCCTTACTACAAATTAGATCATTAACCTTGACATCCTGTTTATTATGTAACTCACACTCACAACTCAAATCGTGATTAATTTTTTCATAGACTGACTCTTTCAATATTGTATTTCTAAAATTCTTCAAAACATTAATTTGATCAAACATAACATCAAACCATAAGGGTACACTGTACCGTATTTAGCCATCATATTCCTTTCACATATTAGTCTTTCAGCCTTGTTTGCAACTATATGCAAAATCGATATTTCAATATTATCAATTCCATGTTTTGCAAAATGTACTATTTCCATTTCCTGTTCTTCCCTCGCACTCGTTATCTTTCTTATATCTTTTTTGTGGTTGTTAAATCTTATATTAAAAGGACTAGACGTTTGTCCTATGTAAGACATGTTACAAATTTTACATTTTAATCTATACACACAGTTAAATACCTTACAAAAGTTTACACAATTTTCATCCACGGCATTACAGTTATCAGCATGGATGCAGACTTTACATCTTTTATCTTTGCATTTCTTAAATTTTAAATAATTTTCCCCCCTCTCATTTCTCATACTATTATTGTAAAAATATCTAGTTTTATATTTCTTCTCTACCATACTAGTCTTCTCTACCTTCTCCTTTATATCTGAAATTTTGCTGTTGTAAACATATCTAGTTTTATATCTAGTACTACCACTCACTGTTGAATCCATAACATTTTTATAACAATTAAAATTACTGTTTTTACTGTAGTTTCCATACATTTTATAATTTTTATTCAACTTTTTACTTTTTTCATAAATTACATGATCCCGGCTCTCCCCCTCAGATCTGAAAGTATCTCTACTCTCTCCAGTCTGTTCATCCACTTTATTATCCGAACCATGGTAACTTTTTGTCGATCCACTTCCTACCATGTAATCAGAAGCCGACCGGGCACTATGGTCATTTTTCAATTCCCATATCTTGCCGGTATCGTAATCATAACCAGTTTTACAATTCATAACTCAAAAAAATGTTTTGTGTAGACAAATGGTACACAAAGTTAACAACTTCAAAATATTACCATATCAAAACTAGTACGCCAACTACTACTCCAAGTTCAATAACCACATAATTTCCAACAAAATCAAGCACTTATCGGACATATAAAAGCCATTAATCACTGAAGATTAGGGAGATCCAGAATCATGCAAACATTAAATAATTAACACAATAAATAAATTAATTAACAAACATTAAAACCATAAGAACCAAAAAACCACTCGCCACTCCAACAAGTAACAGTATAAACAAACTGTAATATATATATATATATATATACTGTATATATATATATATATATATATATATATATATATATACAGTCGAACCTAGATATCTCGAACTTGAAGGAAAAAACAAAAAAATTCAAAATACCGAAAATTCGAATTATCGAAAATCACATGCTATCAATAGTAGAATAAAGATAGAAGCTTTTCTAAAAATCTTTTTTTAAAGTAATTCATTTTTATTCTTATAAACCCTTTTTAACAATTTTATTTGAAAAAGATTGGAATCTCAAACTCCTTTGCAATTTACTTTTTCTTTAACTTCGTCGATGATTTGTTTCTTCACTTCAATAGAAAATGTATTCATTTTCGTTTGTTAGCCATTTTGAACAGATGACTCGCAGAAGATCTTTCTTACAAATGCTCTAATTTTTTTCAAAAATAACCAAGAAAGGAAACTTTTCAGGACGTCACTAGGGCATTCACGCGTATCTTTCGTCCCTTGTTGCAATCATAACAAATTCTAAATTCTTCTTACAAGCCACCTAACCTCTTGATTCTTGTTCATTACTATCATTTCCGATTTCTTAAAACCACCCCAACCCCTCAAGAAAA
The DNA here is from genome assembly GCA_963932465.1 of Maratus speciosus. Lineage (NCBI taxonomy): Eukaryota > Metazoa > Arthropoda > Arachnida > Araneae > Salticidae > Maratus > Maratus speciosus. The sequence goes on along the minus strand of OZ010796.1, from coordinate 400,134,000 downwards.
TAACCTTGGAGAATAAAAGAAAAAGAACAAAGAAAGGATAGATGGTCACTGCGTATGCAATGGTAACTGACTGAAATGAGATAAGGAAACAATAAAACAAGAATTTCAACTTCCATCTTAGGGGGTCAAGAGATTTCATTGTGTTACTGGTGTCTTTATATTCCTTCATTTTAAAGTTTATGCAAAGTTTACCACTGTAATTTGTGAATATAGTTTTTTTATTCTTTAAAAATTTCTATTTTGGAATATTTTTTTGTTTCAAAAAAAAAAAATTCTACTGGAAAAAAATTCAAGTTATCGAGAGATGAGGTAAAAAATTCGTCAAACCAAGGTTTTTTTTAAACATTGCGTGTATAGGAAATTTGAAAGGCTTTTTTTTTCTTCGAGATATCGAAAAATTCGCGAAATCGAGATTCAAGTTAGCGAGGTTCGATTGTATATGTAACGCCATTTATAGTGCAAAACATCTACCCATAAACCTACGTATTTGAAGAAAAGACTGATGTGGCTATCTGAGACCTTTCTCCTGACCTAATAGAATTTAATCGCTTTTCCAAATTTTCTCGAATAAAATTTGCGTACTTTCAGCTAACAAGATGACCTTAAGATTGAGGGTGACTTTGTGATTTAATTAAGGTGGCTTTGTAATTTTAAGATTTATTTTTTATTTTTATTTTTATTTATTTATTTATTATTATTATTATTATTATTTTTTTTTTTTCAAATAAACTCGCGGGGGAATATTGAATAACATTTTAATGAAAAGTTTTAACAAAAACGTGATGACTGAAATCTACTTTTACAGCAAAATGTAATGTATATAATTTTTAAAATGGGGTTAGAGGTTATTTATACTGGATGACTGTAACCCTAGTTTTAAATTATCAACATACTATTATTAACTTATAAATTTTGCAATGTTCAGTAACTATGTACCTATCTAACATTTTTGTTATATTCTTAAGAACTGAATATGAAGCGTAAATTTCACTTTATCTTGAGTGTAACTGCAGTGTACAAGGAGATGGAAATGGAAGTTAGCAGGTCACAAAATTTCGCATTTTTGTTACAAAGTAACATACCCTCAACTAGAAGAATGAGGGAAGAGTTGAAAATGTAAGCGTAAACTGTAAAACAAAAAAGTCTCTTAAACTAGCTCTTATCTTTCTTAAGGTTTACGAAAATATACTATAATTTCTCCAGAGTTTTCCAGGATGTTTGTCCCAAATAAAAAGAATATAAGAATAGAGAATAGCTATGTTTTTCTTGCAAACCTTCAGCTGCCAATATTCCGGTTTTTATCGTAATATAATTTGAACCACAAAAATTATTTAATGCAATGTTTCTTGTTCCTACGTGGTTATTAATTATCTTTTATTGTTTAATAAAATTTGTAGTACTATTTGAATAGAAAAATCATAAAGATCAGCAAGTATTCCCAATATTTGTTGTCACAAATGGTACTCAAATAGAAGTTCAATTTTTACTACGGATATGCATAATTGCTCTTCTAACACGCGTCTTATTTCTGTTATGAAATAACCTGCATTTGTTGTGGTGTAAATACCGTTCGAAAAAAATACAGCACACGTTTGCTCGTGTAAAAAAATTAATTGCGCACGCAGAAAGGTTAATATGGTCAAAATTGCCCATGAATAGTTTTCTTTATACTAATAAAGTTTCAGCTCCTCTGTCAGTTCTAATACTTGCAGGCCATTCTTATTACCCAAATCAATTTAGGTAATTTAATATCATGTTTGTTTTAACTTTTCTCCCTATCTTTGTTTGTTGAAAAACAATTGTCAGTTCATAAAGAGCTCTTATTTACATTAAAGACATATTTTAACGTCTTCCCCCAATTCCATACATTACAGTCGTTTCCAGTTAAAAGTTTCATCGACCTCGATTACCGAAGTTCATGCTCATTTTTTTTTCTTCCCATTTGTTTTGTTAGTTAAAGAAGAATAATGAAATTCTACTTTTATGTTGTAAACTAGTAATAATTTAGTCAAAGCTGCTCATGAATGGTTTTTTTTTTTTTTTTTTTTCACCAGAAAATTATAGCGTAAGCCATGCAGTCCAAGTAATTGAGTTATTTCTATTTAATAGCTTAGTTCTTTTAGAATGCCATATAACATATTTGTTATTACTTTCCGTCCATATATCCCTCTTTCTCCAAAGCGAAATTATCAGAATATAAATGTTCAAAATGTAAATTATTAAAGGCAGTAACATAGAATCATCTTACTGGAATAGTTAATGTGGAAAAGAAACTAGACTATTAGAAAGACTACAGCATATTTAACAAAAAAAAAAAAAAAAAAAAATCTTTAATCTCGCGTAGACTATGAAACCCTTTCCAACATTATCAGACTATTGCAACAAAACAATTTTTTCCATACAATGAAAATAGATAACTAAACAGATAATTTAGAAAACACAAAACACAATCAAAAACTCTTCTTTAGCAATTAGTCTCCATAGGCAGTAATTTATGCAAATTCTTTTGTGCAGCCCTTTATGTGGTGCATATATTTTTATGCATACCGCATATTAAAACCAAACTTTAAGGGGGTCCGGGACACAAAAATCTTCAAATTTTCAATTTTTTTTTATTGGATTAAAACTTTCCCTGCCGTTTTCTGCTTAAAATGGTGTTTAAATCACGTTTCTATCTTAATTAGAACAGGAAATATTAATTTTTTCGTTTTGGTTTGTTTTCAAAATCTGCCTTTCAAGCTATGGTTGTCAAGGAAACGAGTTCTTGTGTAATTGCGTTTTCCTTCATGATAGGTTTTTTCACCATTTCTCATATTTAAATTCTTATAACTCAAGAACCGTTAAAGATACAGGGTTGAAACTCGGAACATATCTTTTTCAATTATTTTACTTTACTTTTGAGCCAGCATATTTGAAAAAAATATTTACTTTTGAAAATAAGATTTTTTTTTTAAAGTTGCACCACTGTTTTTGCCATTTTTTCGTTAAATATTTTTAATTTTTTTTAAATTAATATTTTTTAAAATGCTGGATCTAAATTAAAATATATATATTTCTGTTCATTTAAATGAAAAACAATTTAAATTCTGCAAATAATATATCGAGTTATAATGATTTTAAGTTATACCACTTTTTTCATAAATTTTAAAATAAAAGTTTTTTTAAAAAGCTATGAGAAGTTTTATCATTTGATTTTGCTTACAAATGATATGGTTAACCATCACAAAAAATTCAAAATTTTAACTCAATAAATAAAAAATTTTTGAAAATGTGTCCCGGACCCCCTTAAGTCAGGTGACAGTCGCATAAATCAACTAAGAACGTTTCTCTGGCAATTATTACTAATAGACCGGAATCTATCCATATACTTTTTGGGCAGTCCTGTACATAAATTTTCATTACACTTGCATCACATAATAAAATAAAGCTCAGTTCTTTTAAAAAACGATTGAATGAAAATATTTCTTGGATACCTGTATATTTGCTATAGAATTTAATTTATACACAGCATACAGCATATTAAGATTTAGTGAAGCGTGAGAACGGATAACACAGCCCAAAATGTACTTTTTGCAATTATTACTCATAGAAGGTCACATAATTCAATTTTTTGTGTGGCCTTGTAAAATAACATCGAAAGTTACATGTCTTATTTTCCTTGTAAAATATGTTATCGTGCACTTCAATAAAGTGTATAAATTTCAATACGCACTTCAAATAAAAACTCTACACTGAGAGTAGTGCAATCGAATTATTTTGTGTGTCCATGTAAACGAGATACAAATTCTATATACTTCGTTTTCAATAGATAACATGCTACGATGCCATGATTCTTCAATAATATACATCAGTTATGTTTAAATCGAAGTATATGTACGAGAGTTAGAGTGCGGGCAAACAGGTGAACAGACGGACAGACAGGCAAACGGAAGTTATAAGCACTTTTTAATTATGTTGGAAAGTGTTTAAAAAAAACCTAAATTGATTTTTTTCGAATTTTGACTTTCTCTTTCTTAACATTTTCAAGTTATCATACATATTTAAATGTTTACACTACAATAATATATTCAAAGAATTGTGTGCATTATCTAATATCAGCTTCAAGTTGCTATGGTGAATAATTTGCATAACAATTGTAAATACCAACCTTTAAAATAATGAAAAAAATATCATTGGCTTCTCTTTATTATTTAAAATAGTTCCTTTCAAAATTTAAATTGATCTTGCTTAACAGAAATATCATTTCTCAAATAAAATAATTATTTCAAAAGGTAATGCAAATGAAGTAGCTCATCCAGAACAACATCAGTGATTTGAAAGCATTCTTGATTATTTGTTCCACAAAAGCTAAAACCGATTTAGAAAAATAATTTTCAGAGAAAGTATTTTGTGGATTTTCTAAAGTATAAAATTCAAAGATCATGTTTCTAAAACATAAATTAGAAATAGAAATCATTTATTCAATTTCATAAAATCATTTTTATTTATAATGTGAATATAATTTCACAGCTAAAATTTTTTATTTGAAAACAAATCTTAGTTAATGAAAAATTGTTATACGTTATGCTGTTTTGACGTTATGCTGTCTGCGCTCAATTGTGAAGAAAAATTTTGGAAATCGTAAGAGAATTGCCAAGAAGATTTTGGAAGGTCAAATGACTAAAGTGAATTTATAGGTTAGTGTTAATGTTGCATATGAGTTGCAATGTTTGGTACAGCATATTTTTTAAGAGGACGCACCACCAAGCAACCTAAATGCAGTTATAAATGGTAAGAAGACTAATGGAAAACGTCAGATTAGGGAAACCAAAAGAGATTGTATGTAAACACTGTATCTAAAATTTATGTTAAAAGATACATTTTGAGGACATAAAACTTAATGACCCTTATTCTTTTGTATATATTAAATACAATACCATTCTAACAAATTGACTTTCAACAAAATCATAACATGGTAATAAAGATTTCAGTCAATTTTGCTTTAGAAGGTTTTACAAAATAAAAAAAAAATAATTTTATTTTTAAAGTAAGATATTGTTCACTGAATTTAAAATAGTGCTGATATAACTCTTGAATTAGCGTATTTAAGTAAAACTTACGTTCAATTAATATTTCCCCTTAGACCCATGGCAAGTACTATTGGACGTATGACAGAGTCCTATTAGATCCCGACAACGTTGGTGTAATTGGGCAAAATTTCATTCGACAAATTATGGCTATTTTTCTTTTAATAATTAAGCTATGACTAATATTTTTTGTTATCGATTATTAAAAAATTGCTTGAAACCATTCTCTGGCGTTTTTGTTTAACAAAAGAAATAAAAAAAATCTGCCAATTTTATAAATTACACTTTCTACACTATGAAAGTAAACATGTTTTATTGTCCTACAGTCTCCCCTAACCCAAATTTTAATAATTTCATAGTATGACCTTTAGATTATAAAAGCTTTTTTTAAGATTTGTACTGGATGTTGTATTCAAAGATAGCATTAAAAAATCAAATTACTTTGGAAATTTTTACAGCTTTTCATTTTAAGCATTCAAAATATTAAAAAATATATTATTATACTTGCATTTATTTTCAAAACTTTTAAACCTCAATATTCTTCTAGTAGTATTAAATGTTCAAATAACAATTTTTTTATTTCTTTCCATCAACATATATTAAGATAAAGATCTACGCTAAATCAATTTAACAGAATATCATCTAATACGACTTTTTGCTCATTCTGTACATTTAATTTTTATCAGCTGCATACAATTTATTAGTTATATATTACACTTTTCAGTAGCAATTTAAAATGTCCTCAAGTGTGGTAAATGGGAAATTTTTAAGGCATATGTAGTTTTATACAATAAAATTTTCAAGAGCAACGAAAGAGACACGTCATTATTACATGGTATAATAGAAATGATTTGATAAAATAGAAATTCGCTTTCCTCTTTTAATAAATTTTAGATCTGTAAATTAAAAAAAAAATTCTTATTGACTCACTATGTTATTTAAAATATATTATTATTGAAATCATTGTAAGGCAAAGTTGCAACCTTAAAATAACGTCTACTTAAAGATATCGTGGTAAAATTTGCCATTATTGTTTTTAATTTTACATTATATATGTCTCGCGTGGATTTAATTTGCTCTTTTGTCAATCAACATTTTAATGGGCAATTTCTTGATAAACCCTCTTAATAAAGTAGACATAATTATTTTCCCATAGGTCCTTTTTTAACATCATTTTTTATGTGCTGGATAAGATGCCGCATGGGGTGTGGGACAGATGCCGCATGGAGAAAAATGCTAGGCTGTTTATTTTTTTTCAAGCAAATCACATTTTTATTTTCTCAAACTACTTAAAACGAAAATAAATAACAATAAACTTACAAAAATTATATATATCACTAAATTGTGAAAAGTGTAACGAAAATGTAAAAGTGTAATCTCTATAAATAAAACTTAAGACAAAAAGGGAAAATGAACAGAAAATCATTTGAATTTACATGAATGGATAGCATAATTACTGAAAACAATAGACAGCACAATTCCAAAAAAGATATAAATCATTGGTTTACATCCAGGCGAACATTGCAGTTTGCTCTTAATGTAAGTATTAGTTCTATTCTATTTAGGCCCTAGTCTGTTTATTTTTGGCTTTTCTTCTCATTCTTTGATTTTGAATTTCCATTCACCACAATTACACCCCAATACCCGTTGCAAAAGTAAAGTAAGCGTTTTTCATGCAACTATCGATTGAATTTGATGCACTGAATCCTGCCACTTTAGACTTTGCCCCTTGATAAGACTCCAGCCACCCAACATATGCAGAGTAATCAAATTCCTATCCAATTCTGCCATCAGAATCCATAAGAGTAACAATTTACCCATTGTCGGAAGATGACTCATATTTTACTTTTTTCCTCAAGTAATGCGTTTTCAAGTTGATCTTTCCCTTCCTTTTCTTATACATTTTACTTCCGCCAAGTTGTTGTTCTTTGACGCTTTCTAGTTCCTTTTGTTTTTTATTTCCTTCTTTTTTATTGTTTATAAACTCTGTGCTTGTAATATTTTCATACTTTTACTTTCTCTTACTTGGCTATACAGGTCTTTTGACCACTGGGGTAGAATATATTTTGTTTAACAGTTTAGATGATGAGAATTGTAAACGGCCTACGTTTTCCTTATTCACACATGGTGAACCAACATTGTTGCTGAGAATATTTTGATAAGTAGCAGAATGCGCTAATATACATTCATTTAAATGTAAGTTCTACTTAAATCGCAGTGATGAATTTATTGAAGAGAAAAACAAAAATATATTTTGCGGCATCTGTCCCATAGTGGCAGGTAAGATGCCGCGCCGCCATTTTGTGTCATGTGAGCGACGCGAGAGAAAGGCAAGAACATGTCTGTATTCTACCAGGATCTAGTCTATAGTTGCAATCAATTTTGGGATGAAATCTCTGTTTATTTTTCTTAAAATATGTAATACAACTTCATTAGAATAATTTTATAAACTTACCACGCAGGTTCGAGCCATAAAAACTGGTATAAATATGTAAATACTGACACTTAAGCGGTGGAAACTCATACAACACATCACACAGCACAGAGGAACACTACAAACTTCTAAAATTGGTCTAGGGAATGCTAGTGTCGCCTACGCAATCTCTGCGGCATCTGTCCCCATTTTACTATACATGAGTCCAACTGGTCTTAGGTGACTAAGAAGAGGTAGATTCATGGACAAAAATTTAAAAGGGCTTTTGTGACTTAAAAACATACGGCAGGTGAAGGCCAGATTTAAATTAGTCTTTATATATGGAATCACATTTAAGTTGTATAAATCTCAGAAGAAATGAACAATCTTTATTTGAAATTTTAAATAAGCTAAATTTTGTTATGAGATGTTTATGAAAAATTCCTCTACCTTAATAGGATTTCCAATTATTTATGCGTAATTTCTCTTGTAACACAATTTATGGATCTAATTTAATCCTTGAAATGATTCAGAATAATCTCGCTTTAATGCTATTTGCTACAGAGGAATTTCGGAGAATTTGAAGCATTATTCTACCACTTTGTGAATATCGCGTTTATGACATTTAACTACAGCCGTAATGAGTAGCATCATATGTTATATTTTATGTTAACAAGAAATTTTCAGCTGTATGGTTGGCATCTCGAAAAATTTATTAATCATTTTGGCCTAAAGTAATTTAATATATTGATGCATGTTATACTGTTGGAATACACCGTCTACATTGTCATTAGTGCTATAGTAATTGTCCAGAAAACTTGCTCCATTCAAAACTTATGTTTATTAAAGCCTTTGTTATGTACAGTTGTGGGGGAAAAAATGTACCCCTTATTAACTCTTCCGTAAACCATTGTATACAAAATATGATTAATCAGTAATAATGTTCGATTGATCAGTAATAATGTTTACTAATTAATACTACACTTACATTTTGCTTAGGTGGGCATCTACATATAGAAATTGACATCTAATTCTGACACGATATTTGGATTTGCTGATAAGTTTTATCTTTGGGTACACAAAGGGAAGTCATTCGGTCAAATAGTTTAAGAATCATCCACTAATTTTAAATTTATCTTTAGTCATTGCAAAACTGAAACGCTACTTGACTGAGTGAGCTGTAATTTTTGATTAGCACATTTGAAGCTTCTTGAAATCGATTTCTGTTAAAAAAATTAATTCAATGCAAATCATACATTTCTTTCAAAACGTAATTAAATAATATAAATATTTGAGAAACTGAAGTAAAGCATTAATTAATAGACGTTATTTCTAATCCATTGATACATGTCACATTCTTATACAGCGATTTCTGTCAGAGTTAGTAGGAGGAAATTCTTTTTTTTTTTTATTTGTACGTTCGGGGAATAAATAAAAACGTTACATATTCTTAAGTTTCACATTACAAAAGTTTCAATTGTACAATATTTAACTTCAAACAAAATCTTTGGCAAATTGATGTTTGACCCTTTCAGGGGCAAAGTGACATCACAATACCCGAACAAATTTGTTTGAAAATATGTAGAAGTTTTTCTTCACGTATATTATAAATGAAAAGTTATATTACAATATACTTGTGTCATTGTGCTATTTGGGGATTAAAATTAAGTGGCGTAAAAACGTACCACCACCCTTCACGTCTGTGTATTACGAATTGAGCAAACAAGCAACATTTCCATGAGACTACGCTGTTTTCACATTGTAAAAAATTGCGATTTCCTCAATGTAAGAAACATTTCCGTGCAATTTCAGTAATTACTTTCAGAAGAATTAATTTGACAACAGAACATTTATTTTCCAGACGAGTTCCAAATTGAAATGAAGAATAACAAGAAAGAAAAATCAATGCGTTAAGCATAGATTATGAAACCCTTTCCAACACTTTCTGAATGTTTTACTAATACTTAATAAACATTTTATAAAACGCATAAAACATTTGAAAAACTGATTTCAGTAGTTACCGTCCATAGCCAAATATGTATTCCAATTCTTTTGAACAGCCCTGTATTTCATCTGTAGGTTGATATGTATACTATATAATGGGAAAATTAGTTTAGCAAGAAAATGCATAACAGGTTGAAATTCATCTTTCAGCAATTTATACTAATAGATAGAAACATACTTGAATACTTTTGTACAGCCCTGTAGTTTACCGAGTACCTTTGTTACATGCCACTATTTAGCTAAAATTTAATTCAAACTAAAACACTCTTAAAACTACTGAAATTACATTTCCAGAAATTATCACCCATAGACGTCATGTATCCAACTCTTTGCGTGGACCTGTATATCACTTTATCTATATTCTACAAATATTTCTTTGAAAACTAAATTCAGTTCAGCGTAAAAATGCATAACTCCTTTAAAACCTACCTTTAAGCAATTTATGCTAATACTCAATAACCTTTACGAATTCATTTCTGTATCCCTGTATATGAACTACAGCATTTATACATATTATTAACATTTATGCATATTAGCATATTTAGCATTTATAGTATGCATAAATATAGTGAAAAAAGCGCATATCATAATTAAAAATGCATTTCGAGCAATCATTACTAATATACAGTAATTCGGATACAATATAGTACCTGAAATCTTTTCAAATACACCGCAAACAATTCCTTCTATACAATTATGAACGGAATTCTTTTGTATGACCCTGTAAATGAACAATAACTATTATTTGCGCCGCATATTCAGCAGAATGCATATTTTAGTGGACTTCATAAATGAATATCAATTTTACTATGTTTGAAAGAGTGTAACACCATTAAAAATCATTTGAAATGGTTTTTTTCCATTGGCCGTAATGTAATGGAAAAATTTGACTGTTCCTGTAAATGAACTAAAAATGCTACAAACTTCATTTGAAATAGGAAACGTGTTATGGTAGAGGTTACTAACATCCAAAAATTTCAGAACGATCCGAGCATATTTAAGAGAGTTAGAGCATGGACAGACGAACAGACAAACCGAAGTCATAAACACTTTTAAACTTTGTTCGGAAGTGTTAAAAAGGTTAGGAATATTCTAAATACTTTAGACTAGGAATCTTGAATCTTTTTTCCTGAAAGTCATCCCCCTCCCCCAACACACACACAGAAATTCAGAATGGAAATCTTCATCTGATTTAATGCCAAAGTTTCTGTCATAAACCGTAGAAATTATTTCGATTACAAAAAATAGCGGCAGGTGAGACACCTAAGACCCCTATTTTAGACTTTTTAATAGAATCTCAGTTTTTAATCATTATTAAATGTGTTGCTCTTTTAACACATTTCACTTTGTGCTTCGAACGATTAAGTCATTTTGATGTACATTTTATATAAATTTAAATTCGTAATAAAGGCCTTTCTGACACTGGGAAATTTGTGTTTAAAACTGTTAGGTAGATTTCGTATGAAATACTACCTATTGGGATCGTTCCTATGTTGGAATTTCTGAAAAATTTTTGTAGATCTACACCGATCATGAACCCTAGAACCCAAAGCCACCCTCAGTAAAAAACTTTATCTATCTATCAATCTATCTATCTATATATATATATATCACTTTCTTCTGGACACGATAACTTTCGTAATTCTGCACCAATCTCTTAAAAACTGATACATAAAATCAATGGGCATAAAATCTCGGACAAGTTCGTTAATGGGCAAAATCGGACCAGGAGGATGGAAATAGGGAGGGGTTTTGCGAAAACCGAAAACCCCCCATAACTTCTTAGTTTTTATACATATCAAATCAGTTTAAAGTTTTTATTACTTCTAAAAATAGGGCCAAAATTTTATGTATCACAGATATTTTATAAAGTTAAAAATGGGCTAAAGGGGCGCAAAAAATAGGGTTTTTGGGAGAAAAAAATTCATAACTTCGTCAATTCTCAAGATATCAATTCCAATTAATTTTATTATAAATCTCCTTAATGTTATCTACAACTTTTATATTCGCAAGGTTTTTATAGGACCAATTCGTACCGCAAAAAAAATTAAAAACGAAAACAAAAAGGGGGTTTGAAGAAGTAAAAATTCCATAACTCCGTCAATTCAAAAGATATAAAATCTCCATGAATTTATCATATATCTTCTTAATATTGTCTACAGCATCTATACAGACAAGTTTTGGATAGGACCAATTCTTACAGCAAAAACAAATTAAAAACACATAGCGGTTGAAGAAAAAAAATCATCTTATTAAGGGTGTATTCAAATCCAAACTGCTTATTTTCTGACTCATTTTATAATTCATTTTTGCTCTCAAAGGCTTCCAATTGGTACGTTTTCTTACTCAGAAACTGTATAATGTACCGTAATGGTCGATTTTTTGATAGAGGCAGAATATATTTTAAAAACTGTAGTTAAAGTGGGCATTTTGAACCGAATTTCCCGAAGCTGATTGTGTTGGAAAAATCATTGCATTAACGATGCACTCAAATCCAAACTGCTTATTTTCTGACTCATTTTTAAATTCATTTTTGCTCTCAAACGTATTTAATTGGTAGATTCGCTTATTCAGAAACTATATAATGTACCGCAATGGTCGATTTTTTGATAGAGGCAGAATATATTTTTAAAAATGCTGTTAAAGTGGGTATTTTGAACCGAATTTTCCGAAGCTGATTGTGTTGGAAAAATCATTGCATTAAGGATGCACTCAAATCCAAACTGCTTATTTTCTGACTCATTTTTAAATTCATTTTTGCTCTCAAACGCATTTAATTGGTAGATTCGCTTATTCAGAAACTATATAATGTACCGCAATGATCGATTTTTTGATAGAGGCAGAATATATTTCAAAAAATGATGTCAAAGTGGGCATTTTGAACGGAATTTCCCGAAGCAATTGTGTTATCACTTTCTTCTGGACACGATAACTTCCGCAATTCTGCATAAATCTCTTCCAAACTGATACATAAAATCAAGGGACATAAAATCTCGGTCAAGTTCGTTAATGGACAAAATCGGACCAAGGGGATGGAAATAGGGAGGGGTTTTGTGAAAACAGAAAAAAATCCATAACTTCTTAATTGTTGTACATATCAAATCAGTTTAAAGTTTTTATTACTTCAAAAAATAGCGCCAAAAATTCATGCATCACAGATTTTTGATAAAATTAAAAATAGGCTCAAGGGACGCAAAAAATAGGGTTTTTGGGAAAAAAAATTCCTTACTTCGTCAGTTCTCAAGATATCAAATCCAATTAATTTTATTATATATCTCTTTAATATTATCTACAACTTTTATATTCACAAGTTTTTGACAGAACCAATTCGTACCGCAAAAAGAAAAAAAAAATTAAAAACGAAAACAAAAACAAAAAAGGGGTTTGAAGAAGAAAAATTTTCATAACTCCGTCAATTCACAAGATATAAGATCTCCATGAATTTATCATATATCTTCTTAATATTGTCTTCATCATTTATATTGACAAGTTTTTGATAGGCCAATTCTTACAGCAAAAACAAATTAAAAATACATAGCGGTTGAAGAAAAAAATCATCTTATTAAGGGTGCATTCAAATCCCAACTGCTTATTTACTTACACATTTTATAATTCATTTTTGCTCTCAAAGGTTTCCAATTGGTAGATTCTCTTATTCAGAAACTATATAATGTACAGTAATGATCGATTTTTTTGATAGAGGCAGAATATATTTCAAAAAAATATGTCAAAGTGGGAATTTTGAACAGAATTTCCCGAAGCGATTGTGTTAGAAACGAAAAATATTGCCCTACTGTGAAAATAATTGTTTATTAATAAAGTTTTAATTAATTAAAGGAAAAATAAAAACACAGGTCGCTTATAAATCTTTTCAAAAATCACGTCAGGATGTTTCATATATATATATATATATATATATATATATATTTTAATGAATCTGAAAATGTGCCAGAAAATTTGGAGTTGTTGAGCATGGAAAAATATTTTTTTTTTAATATCGACTTAACATGATTCTGATAAAACCAGCTATTTTATAAAAAGGAAATAAAAACTCGCCAAAAGCAGACAGATAAAACTGTTAAAGTGGATTTATATCTAATAATGATTTAGTTTTTGTTAGTGAAATTAGTATACTTAACTTCGAAATGTACCTCTGCCTGTAGGCCGGGCCGGCAGGGATTTTTTTTTAAATATGTCATTTTCGTTTATATCGTTAAAAAGTTATTTTGATCTTTTTGATTATTTTTGTTTATTTCATCAAGAACAGCAAGTTAAATATGTTCACCATGCTAAGTGTGCACCAATCTGAAGCAATGTATGTGTATGTATTAATGCAATAGAATGTTTATTGCAGACGATGTGGTGGACATATAGAGCATATTTAACTTGAACTTCTTGTTAAAATTGTTCTTTGCCTACATGTGTAAATTTTTTAGTAAATATAATTCCAGAATTCGACAAGCAATTAATGACGTATTGAAACTGACGATTAATCATTAAGGCTTTTAATTAATATTAAACTTAAGAAAACCATTTATAACTAATCAATAATTAATTATTTTTAAATACAAACATACGATTGGTAAATAATACAAATGAGCATAATTAATTTGCAATTGAATGGGGGACGCTCAAAACTTTTGTAAAGGTTTTTGTCTCTGTATATCTCAGTCTTTAGGATGGAGGCAATAACTTGCAAATATCGCCACTAAGGGCGCTGTAGTTTCCCTATGATAGCGCATAATTATTTTACTTATACTAAACTTATTCTTCAATTCTACCTTAAACCATTAAATAGATAGCTATTTGAGTGTATCTGCGAATTAATTTACCCCCGTATATATATTGTGTCCCAGAATGGTTGTGACGCGCTTTAACCCTTCACATATTGGAGATAAGTAGTTAATGAAAATTGCAAAAACGCTCAAAATAAGATCATATTAAACAAATTGTCCTCTCATTACTTTTCAAAACGTTACTCTGTTTAAATTTGTATACGACCCCTCTAGACGAAATCGATCAATTGGAAAACCCTTTCTTTTACTGCAATATGATCATTATAAAAAACTACATAGCTATATCTTTACACTCGGAGAAGTTATGCCTAGTCTAAAATTAACAAATGTGAATGGTGACCATGCATAAAATTAGAAATGCAAAATCTGTACGATAATGCAAGGAAAATGAAACACGTACAATATTACACATACAGTGAACTTTAAACAAAATATAATCGATGCTTGTAATAATATCAGTCGCAAAGAATATCTCAGAAAGATCTCAAAAATGTATTGGAGGTGGGAGAAAGCACTTTGAAAATGGTTTTTGATTTTCCCTTTTTAATGATGTTTCTGGGTTTTAAAGCTGCATTCGTGTTTTACATTATTTTTATTTGTGTAATGCTTAATTTATATGTATTTCTGAGGATTTTCTCCCACTTGTTGACATATTTTTGATCTAAAGAATACCATCATCAAATTGTGAGCTTCCGTTTTCTTTACTGAGGAAATAGGCGTTTAAATGATACGAAAAAGTGGTATAAATCAGCTTTTTTCTTTTTTATTATTCAGTTAATTTTTAAAATACATGTAATGCAATTTTTTTAGTAATGATCTTATTGCGGTTGTAAAATCTAATTGACCCAATTTTGTCTATGCCGAAGGGTGGGTGGGTGGGTGGGTGAAGGGCGTCGTGTAAAAATTGTAACTTTCTGAAAAGTAATGGTAGGTGCATTAACATAATCCTACTTCCTAACTTAGTTTGAACACTTTCTGCAATTTACGATGCTCACTTACCTCCAACAGATAAAAAATTAAAGCGGGTTTCAACATGTTAGGGATACACTGTGTACGATTAGTTGCGAATCTCAGGTAAAATAGGTTTTTTAAAAAATCTTATATGGAAGAAGGCCAAAATTAAACACAAGTTTTCTTGTAAATTAAAATGTGCTATTTTCAATGGGACTGAAAACCCTTTGTGAATCAACAGCTCCTATTTGAAAAATATTTACTCAGATGTTATAAATACATTCATTATATTAAGAATGTAAAAAATAATTTAGAAAATTTAGAACATAAAATTTTAAAAATATTGACTAAGAGATACTTTTTTCACATTCGCAATAAACAGAAAATTTCTACTTCTCGTAAATATTGTCAGTTTTCTAATACAAAATTGTAAAGTATACGCACTTACCTTTCTAAAAAATTATTTTTGGACGTCTCCAGCTTTTTTAATTTTACACAATTTACGAGTTCATTATAACAATAACAATGCGAAACTGCTCAAATGATAAATAAAACTTTGGGCATGAAAAATTAACTCTGTATCGCCGTCTGCTAAGAACTTTATGAACAATTTATATTAACTGCTGTGTTGGGAGATAGCACCAGTACATATAATTTCCTTTTAAAGCCCAATGTATAAGTCGCATTGACTTTTGGGTATGTTGCAGATATGCAACGCGGTGGTACAAAGGGTTAACTTAATTTTTGAAGGTATTCCAAAATTGAATAAATTAATAAATATTTGAGCATGCAAAGCATGTTTTCAGTAGCTCTATGCCCATAGGTAACTAATTGATGAAGTAGTCTTTTTTTCAGACTTTTGTAGTTACAGATTTTTAAAGAAAGATAAAATTTGACCGACTCTAGTGCCTAGTCTGAGGCCAAATGATAATGAAAGTATTAATTTTTATCTTTAATACGGCTATTTTGAACTTCAGCAGAAGAAAATGAACTTGGAAACGAGTTTTCAATATGTAAAGTTTCTTTTATCTTGAGCAGTAAGATGTCAAACCTCATTTTATATAAAAAGTAAATATAATATAGCCCATATTCAAATTTAGTCATGTTACTAAAATGTGAAATTTATACAGACACCCCTGGTGACCGAACTATAGTACTTATCACTCGGACATATCTTAGACCTATATGTCAGCACTGTAGGGATTACATTAAAATTAAGGTGACTCAGGCCGGTTGACATGGAATGATCCAATAATTAAGTAATATCCAAATGAAATTAGCATAATCAAAATTCTTTAAATCCAATTCAAATGTATAAAATTGAAACACATGGTAAATACATTGGTATGAATTTAAATGCATTGAATTACATTCATACTAATTTAAATGCAATAAAATTTAAACACATGGAAAAGGCATTTTCTCAAACTAGATAATCTGTGTTTAAGATTACTTTAGATATACATATATAATTTTCGGGGATATCATTAAATGGTTTTTTTGCAATATATTACTACAGATTTAAATCATTAAATGTTCTTCAAAAGTAAATGCCTGCAATAATAATATTTTATTATTTTGACACAGGGGTTTCCCAGAATACAACATTTATTTGAATGAAATTCATTAGAACAGTAAGGATATACAACGTTTATTATGCATTTTTCTTCAGATAAGAAAAAATTCTTGAACAATTATAATATTATTTTTTTATTTATTGGTGATATTCTAGCATAAATATAGCTAAGCACATAAGATAGGTTTGACTTACAAAAAATTAATAAAAGTCACATATTTATCCAAATAGAATCTATGCTGGTGAGAACTGCAATATGTAGGAGACATTTTCCGAATTCTCACGCGTCACCTATTTTGACACTTATTGTTTCATATACATAATTAAACTTTTCATCGGGAAACAGCAGAAACTCGCAAAAAGTCAGAAATCCGTTGTCAAATAGCCAATACCAAAAGCTTTATATCAATTTGTTAATCTGTGTGGAAACTATTTATTCTACCATATAACAATACAGATACAAAATAAGATAACTTTACAATGATTTTTCCCCAGTAAAAGTATACTTACGTTCCTTCCTAAGAACTATCACGCAATTTTGCTTAAACCTACGTAAATTTGCATACATATATGTTCGATTAAATATAAGATTTGGCATTACCCGCTTTAGAATGGTTTTATAAAAGGAATCCTTTCTTATCTTTGACCATTAGCTAAATCCTAAACCGTTAGCTTCAGAGGTAAACTTCCAATTGAAAAAAACGTTCAAATGTTGTTCTTCTTCATACGAAAATCCATTTACAACAAAAAATATATTTTTAAAAAGTTACGAAATTTAAATTTTCATGCGGTCCCTGGGTCCCTATTTATATTAATAAAAACTCTAAAAATAGAAAAATCGCTTTTTTAGTGTCAGGAAACGCTGAAAACACATAAAACTCAAATTATCATAACTGGGTACGTGCGGTCATTGTATAAAATAATTTTTTATTGCTTTACTTTTTAGAGCTTGGAGAAGAGAATTAGAGAATATTTGAAGTCTTTGTTAAATATAACATATTTTTTTTAAAAAACGTATAAAATTTTAATTTGGTAATAAATTTAATTTTCTTAATTGCAAGGGCGGCATAAAATTTTAATTTTGTAACTTCAAATCCATTTATGTCAAAATAGTTTTTTTTTATTGTAATAAAGAAAAATATTCTTTCTTTCTTTTTGCTTCCAATTGAAACTATACCTCTAAAACTAACGGTTTAAAAATTGCTATTCGTCAACAATAAGAAATGACTTGTATCTCTATTAACAAAAGTAAGATGTTTGTCTTTGTGTGTGTCTGTTGGCCATGGTTATGGATATGTGTCGGAAATGTAGGTCTGTAGAATTGGTTCCGGATATACAAAGACAGGTCTCAGTGTTCCTGAGACTGAAAATTTAAATTTTTTTATGAGTAACGGAGATATTAAAATCCTCAGCGAATGCTAATGGACGAGCTTCAATTGTCCTGAGTTCGCCGGCGTTATGATAGTTTCCACCGATGTCTGGGGAAGACAGAATTTTTAAAGTCTTTAGTCTCTCTCAGTCGAAAGAAAAACATCCCATTTCATCTAGAATTAAATTCGCGATGCCGAAGTATATAAAACAACATCAAGACACATGATAATATCCGGTACCTTCTCGGTAGCGACGGTTCTTTTCATAAAAAAAAAAAAAAACTGCGATTATTGATTATATCAATATAATGTTCTGGAAGTCTTTTTTTTTACATTTTCTATTTTTTGTGCATTTTTAAATCGCAATTGCGGGAGTCATAAAAAACTAAAATTATCTACTTTAGACAGTACTTTCGTAAGACATACAACAAACTGTCCAGTCATTCGATCATTTTTATAGAATGAAATAGATCGGTTATAGAACGGTTACATAACCGTAATTTATCTGTATTATGACCGTTATTTGGTCATTTATATGGTTAGGAAAGCTTCATAATATGGTCATGTAATCGTTATCTATTAAAAAAAGTCGAATGGCTGGACAGTTTGATGCATATTTTTAACAGTGTAGAGTATCTTTCATTAAAATATATGAATATTTACAATTTAAGAGACATTATTTTCTGCAAGTCGTTTTTATATTTTCCATATTTTGTGCATTTCAAAATATCGATCTCCCAGGCTCAGATGGAGTTGTAAAAAAAACTGGGCATTGTGGAGTTCCGTGGGGAAAATTACATTTATCTCATAAATTATTAAATTTTAATAATTACACACATCTTTCCGTATTAATAAATTATCAACATTCCCACGCTATACTCCCTGTAGGAAAAATTGACTTTTCAAGGACAAACGTTTTCTTTTCATTATCCCTCCGTTGGTCACTTTGGTCACTCCTCGGTCCTTACCTTATGTTAGTAACTATGGTAACAAAGGGAAAATGAAAAGAGAACGTTCGACCTTGAAAAGCCGATTTTTTCTACAGGGAGTATAATAGAAAACATACCCTGTCATAACTCTCTTAAAACGCCAAATGATAAATTCGAAGTCACTGAAAAAAACAGTCATCGGTGTCAAAAATATCATTGAAAGCAGAAAAGTATACGTGGATTTCTCATTTATTTATTTATTCTATTTCATTCCGATCCACCTAGATGTCAATTTGCTACTGAAAAGAAAAACCGGAAAATATGTAAACCACATTTAGGAAATATGTTTTTTGAAATATAAATATTGATATTTTTCTAAACGAATGATACCGTTACGACCGAGAAGGTACCATAAAAACACACGTATTTTTCTTCATAAGGGACCACACGATTGCAAGTTCAAAATGCAGAAAAACGGAATGTTTACTACGCCTGTTCTTGGAAAACTTCGGATTCCCGAACATGCGCAGAGATGATCCCCAGGACAATCGAAATTACTTCATTAGTGTTTGATAAAGGTTTTTAATTAATATTTCGGCTAATCGTTAAAAAATCTGAAAAACCTGCGTTTCAGGGCTTACGTACATGTATTCGTATATATTTATCCAAATTTGCAGATCTCTACGTGCGATAGATTTCCAGCCATCACGAACAAACAGACGCACAGGCATACAGACAAAAATTTTTTATTAATATAGATTGAAAAATACTGTCTTTTGGATTACCGTTTGGTGATGCTGAATTCATTTAAAAAACATTCTCATTTTAAGATTTTGAAATATTTTCCAATTTAAAATCTATTTTGTTCTTTAACTGAATGAAATTGATTACTTTTTAGGGTTCCGTACTTAAAAAGTAAAAATGGAACCTTTATAAGATCACTCCTGTGTCTGTCTGTCACAACCATTTTACTTGTAAACTATCGAACGTGGAAAGTCAAATTGGGGAAAGTAATAAAGACTATTGACCCACTGTTTACAGATTATTAAACATTCACAAATATATTTAGGAAAAATGTAGAGGGGCTAATTAAGTAACTTGAAAAAAAAAAATCTTTTCTTTGTATATCGTGTGAAAGCTTTCGTAACGCCGCACTCAAAAAAACATTTCTTCTTTTTTTTAGGTATTATATTTGCAGAGATATCGTCGAAAATGTAACGCAAAAATATGTCCCCTCCCCCTTTATTTCCGAATCTACTGAAACTAAAATTGTGAAAAAATTGAGAAAATAGACAAGAATTTAAACCTTGCAGGAAAACTATAGCGATTACCCTAGGCCACAAAGTTTTCGAGAAAAGCGCATTACACACAAATTTCGATTTGCGGGCATTCAGCATAGGTGTTGAGAAGCGCTGGAGGTACCTATTGTAGCAGAAGTATAAAAGTATTCTTGATAATGATTTTCGAAAATAATCGAAAATTAGCCGAGATATTAACCTTTAAAGACACCGACGGTTTGGACATACATAATGAAAGGGACGACGTACTCTATGTACAGTCGTGGGGAAAAAAAAAGTAAACACCCCCTACTAACTCCTAGTTACTGGTACCGAACGATTTTAAATAAAGTCTACTTTTAAATGATGTATATAAAATTTGCTTAGGGGGCCATCTACATATTAAAACGAACCATAACTTCATTTTTTTCAATAGCAATACCCAATTCCGGCAGCATAAATGAACTTTACACCCTTCAAATAGCCTAAAAACAAATTTTTATGCAATTCGTACCATAAGTTTCCGAGAAATTAATTATTTTAAAACGAGCGTATTTTAAGGGCTGTATCCAAATTGAAGTTGGGTTCTCGATTGCTAACCGAGAGAGCCGCCTTCTTGATCAAGTCACCTTAAGCAGTCAATGAAGTCTGTTAGATAACAAGGCAGAAGAAGAAATTTCAAAATATCTACTCACTTCAATCATAGACGGCCCCTTAAACCATCATTTTGCCGTTTTTTAACCATAATTTGAAAACTACTTGGAAGAAAAATGTGAAATTTGTGATTTTCATAAAGCAGGACTTAATAATCTAAATCCATCAAAAAAAATTGTAGGTTGCAATTCATAATTTTTTCGAATATTAATTTCATAATTCATATCATAAAATTATAAAAATTGCAAAATCAGCGTATTTATGTTTGGGCACATTAGTTTTATATCTAAACAAAAAATTAGCACATTAGGAGCATAATTTCACAAGATATAAATAAAAATATGAAAATGTAATTTAACATTAGAAGCACTCAATTTTGAATGTTTTAATTCAAAAACTTATCATTCAAATGACTTGAAATTTGGTGTCTAGGCATATTTTGAACCGAAGATTTGAAATATCTCGTTGCCGAAACGTCAGTGAAGGCTTACTGTGGAGACACGAAAAGTTTTGATTTCCGTTTGTCTGTCTGTCTGTCTGTCTGTCTGTCTGTTCCGCGATAACTGCCGCAAAAAGCATCCGATCGGCTTGAAATTAATTGGGCATGTTGATGAGGTACTCGGACTTAGCTGTATAGTTTTTGGTTAAATTTGGTTCATTCGTTCGGAAAATATAGAACATTTTATTTTGCTCTGTAATGCTTGTCTATGGCAAGTCAGACGATTTTCAAATTTTCATTTGTTGAAAGAAATGGCTCATATAAAAAATGGATTTAAATGGTAAATTTTGGATGCTGAAATTTTTAAATAAGATTATTAAATTATTCCAATTAGTTTGAAATTATGTCAATACATTTGTGACATTTTTTAAATTAGGTTTATAATTTTTGGGGGAACTTTATGCATGTTTTCCAATAATATAAAGCATTTTGTTTTATCAATTTGACATAATACATATTTCATTTTTTACCTTTTCTTTCATCAGTTGCCTAGCAACGAATTTGGTCTTAATAATATTAGTATAAATGCGTCTATAATGTTTCAGTAAAGCCAACGTCAAAACGGATGAATTAATGCATTTGTATTTTTTGCATATAGATGAATTTTAGCCCCAGAAATAAAAATAGGCAATATTTTATTTATTTTATTCAAATATTTTGCTTAAAAATACAAAAGTTCATTATTTTCATAGAGAATAATGTGACATTTTTTCATAAAATTTATCAATGCTTCTTTAATCGTTGCCAAGAAAATCAAAACCCTGAATAATATTTTCTCTTAAACAATTTTCAATTGAAAGATTTTGACGTGAAACAGGAAAATGAAAAAAAAATTAAGAATAAAAAAATTAATATGGCGACATATTGGGAATAAAAAGAAAACTCTCAAGTATTTCTTAATATAACAAGATGAAAGGTTTTGAGTAAGTACGAATAGCAGATGAATTAGACGTCATTTATCAAAAAAAAAAGATGGAATAAAAATACCTTGGCTAAAATAAAATGAACTATTATTTACGGAGGAAAGAGATAGATGGAGATGCAGTATGCCGTAAAAACAGTTTGCAAAATGATGTGCGTTATCGCCCAGATTTAAATGCCATTATTTGGCCCAAACAAAACAAGCACGTGGAACAGGAATCGAATTCTTTGACTTCATCCGTGCCTTTTTTCTGTAAAATGAAAATGATCTGCTTATATTTAAGCATTCTAAAGTAGCATTTCATCGTATTATGAATTAAAAACTGTATCACTAAAAATATTTTTCTTTTCTTTCTTTCTTTTTTTAAGCACGCCGTTGTGTTTCGGTCGAATGTAGCGGATTTTAAGGTTACATTTTTTGGCGTCACTTCAAGATTTATTGTTTGCGTACGGTTAACATGAGGATTTTATTTTAAATTTTAATGTTATTAATTTATATTAAAAAAAAAACTTATCCTTATAAATCACAGCGTAAAAAAAAATCTATGATATACTATAACCATCCGCACAATCAGGGGGGCACAGCCCCCCTGAAGAAATGCAATTTTTGATTTAAAAAGTTACCAGAATTAGCAGCTCATCAGAACTTCAGAACATGAGTGTATAACCACTTGTTTAACACATTTAATTTCTGAAACTTTACGAAGTATTTTGTATTCTTATAAATATTTATGTAATTTGAAAACTTTAAAAAGCGATTTGTAGGAAGATGAATATTACGCAATGAGTGTTAAAAAACAATGACTTGCAAAGATGACGTTGAGGCTCCTGATCTGCAGATTTACTAGTTAAAATTGGGTATTGCCATTGAAACAAATGAGGTTTGGGTTCGTTTTAATATGTAGATGACCCCCTAAGCAAATTTTATATACGTCATTTAAAAGTAGACTTTATTTCAAATCGTTCGGTACCAGTAACTTCCGCCTACGATAATTTGTTGAAGAGTTAGTAGGGGTGTTTACTTTTTTTTCCACGGCTGTGCCATCGGCTTTTAAAGCCTAGATAATAACTAGGCAGTATAAAAGCAATAAATGTCAAATTGTGAAAAACAGACTAATTAGAATTAATCACATAAATACTATGGGATTCGCGACTATTTTGCATTGAGTGTATCTCTCAATACGCCTACAAAGTCTTTAAAAGTTAATTGAAAACCTATCTGGAAAAATGCGGCACGGACTAAGGCGTTCTTGCAACTTTTCGACCTCCTTTCAAAGCGCACGTAACACAATGCCAAGTTTAAACTTTGAACAAGTGTTTCGTTTTAGCTACACTGTAAAAAGAAAAGATTATTACTACGCTGAATTTAGTTTTATGAAATGCCAAATAAAGTTTAAATATGTTCTACTTGTATTGTCAGTACCGCATTAAGTTCATCATAAACAGATTAGCATAAGATTAAAAAAAGAGTTATACAGAATAGCAATATTTTATATTATTTAGGCTTCATATCTCTTTGAACTTTTATGGTATACCTTTTCATACTTTTCTAGTATATACAGCTATACCCAACCCTACGTTGTATAGTTTTGTACAAAGTCTTTTTATTCTTTTAGCAACGATTTTATTTAAATAATTAAGTTAATAATTTATATATTTATTGTACGGAACTCTCTGTTCGCGAGTAATACTCGCACTTGACCGTTTATTTTATTATCATTTATTACTAGTCGTATTTTTTAACTCGTATTTTTAGGATGGGTTCTTATTTTTAAAATATATTTTTAGAGCTCGTTGATTTTTTTTACTTATATCTGTAGCACATATTTTTTATTTTACATTTTTCCGCTATAGTTCAGAAAAAAAAATTCAATTCCCCTATTTTCATTTTAATAATTGACACTAAGGTGTGAATAAATTTAATTTGTCAAATGTTTCATATTTTTCATTATTTGGTGCATGACTCGCATTTCAATGTTAGGAGTCAACAAAAACACAAGTAACTCTAAAACTCGTTTTCTTGAAAAATCAACTTGAGGAAATTTTGATTTCCTTAAATGTTACGAAACTAAATATTTACCCCCACTCCCACCCTCACTCCCAACCTTGTCCTCACCTTGGAGTACAAGACATGCAATACTCGCCAAAAAGTATTTGATTTAGAAACATATTCCTTTTTTGTAACTCTTTAGTCAGACAAGAACATTACTTAAAAATGAAAACATATACTATAAAAATATATAACTTACATATCAGATTTCATCTTCTCAGCAATAAAATGTAAAAAAGAAAAAGCTTGATAATAGCAACAGGAACTGCGCCTGTCGATCTATAACACTGTCTAACGTATTTTCAAAGACTCTCTCCAGCTAAAGTACCATATGTACAGTAGAAAATCTTTAATCCGGCACGTTCGGGATCACAGCAATGCCGAATTAGCGATTTTTTTCCGGATTATCGAACTTCAATGCATTTTTTGTGTTCACATACATTATGAACCGGTGCAAATTATATAAATATCTGACAAATACTGTTCTGTATTTCGGCATTCTACCAACTATGAGAATTAAAGAAAAACAGAATACAAAATTAAATTCCAATTATTTAATATATACTTTTTATGTACATTGTACATATAGTAAAAAATTAATAAGAACATTACCTTTCAAAACAGTCTCTGATATCACGTTGCTTCCGCGATTCGGATTTCTTTTTCAAAAAATTGTTACAGATTGTACACAGATTTATGAGTTCTACAGAATTGTAGCTTTTGTTGGATTTAGCAAATTTTAGGAATGCATCTAATGCATCAGAAGCCTTTTTCCATTTCCACGAGACTTCAGATTCATCTGCCACGTTTCCTTCCTCATCCGATTCCACTCTTTGAATATTGGCTTCTTGTGGGTTCAAAACACTTTGTATACACTATATGGCCAAAGGTGACCGGTCACTTGCGACTTTTAGACGTTTTGTTAAATATCTAGAAAAATACATGAGGAATTACCCTGAAAGTGCAGGTGTGTGAACAATATAGTATAGGTCATATATTTCCGCGAAGATTTTTTCTCGAAACCCCATAGGGGACCGTCAACAAATTGAAGAAGAACGAATATCTTTTGGATAACCCTGTAAAAACTAATGCAGCAAAAGCGTTCAAAATCGAGATTATTAATAAGTGGCTTATTGTAATATACTGTGTTCATTTTTTATGAGGATAGCATGTATACTCGTAGAGAAATTAAGGTTTTTATAAAAACAGTCCCAAATTTAGCCGAGTTTTTTGCTTATAATTTGCAGAGTTCTTAATATAAATAAAAGTTCTTTTCAGAAAATATGACAAATAACATTGTACATAATACTCTGCAATCAGAATTAAAAAATAATAAAAATTAAATGAAAAATGAGCAGGTTTACTAAAAAATGTTTCACTGCGCATGCGTAAATGCAATCAAAATATAATATACATAATGTATACAGAGCAACTTTTGTGAAAGTCTCAAAATCATAGCTTGAAAATTCTGAAAATTGTCGTCGATAGAATAAGCTCGAAATCCATTGTTCCCAAAAAGAAGCAAAAATATGAGGGGCTGTATGAAATATCTGTCGATTAGCGCCAAGATAGCGTGCACAATATTGAACGTACAACTACATTTGGATACAACCCCTCATTTTCTTGCTTCCTTTTGGGAACAACGGATTTCGATTTTATTCTATCGACGATAATTTTCAGAATTTTCAAGCTATGATTTTGAGACTTTCACAAAAGTTACACAATATACTTAGCTAATACATTATGAACATTATATTTTGATTACATTCGCGCATGCGCAGTGAATCATTGTTTTGTATACCTGCTCATTTTCCCTCCAGTTTTCATTATTTTTTAATTCTGGATATAGAGTATTGTGTACAATGTTGTTTGTCATATTTTCTGAAAAGAACTTTTTTTGTATTAAGAACTCTGCAAATTATAAGCAAAAAACTCGGCGAAATTTGGGACTGTTTTTATAAACACTTTAATTTCGCTACGAGTATGCATGATATCCTCATAAAAAGGAGCACAGTATATTACAATAAACCACTTATTAATAATTTCGAGTTTGAACGCTTTTGCTACATTAGTTTTTACAGGGTTATCCGAAAGATATTAGTTCTTTTTCAATTTGTTGACGGTCCCTTATGGGGTTTCGGAAAAAAATCTTCGCGGAAATATATGACCTATACTATACTGTTTACACACCTGCAGTTTCAGGTTAATTCCTCATATATTCTTCTAGATATTTAACAAAACGTCTAAAAAACGTCTAAAAGTGACCGGTCACTTTTGGTCATATAGTGTAGTGAGTGCGTCACTGATTTCTTCGACCACTGGCATGCTGTCGTCGATATCAATTCAGTCTATAGCTTCGTAACGTCACAGGGTATATCTCAGAAAGGGCTGTTTGGCACAGCTTCTACCAAATCTAGCACTATATTTTGGTCATCACTTCAAACATTTGAATCTTGATCATTATCTTTTCTTCACCATTAGGCCGCAACTTGAATCACGATAAACATTGAGCGAACTAAACTAGGCACACAGTAGCGCGACCTAGTGGTCAAGGTCAAGAGACGTCTGAATCCTGAGTGAACTGTTCGCAACCTAGCGATCCCAATCAAGAGAGATCGTAAAAAAAAAAAAAAAAAAAAAAAACCACAGCCTTGCGTGCCGGATTATAGAATGTGTCGAACCATAGAATACCGGATGAAAGAGCTTCTACTATATTTAATAAATGGCCATAAATGCGATGCTCTAACTCTGATTAGTTATAGTTGGGTAGGTTTTATCATATAAAAATGAATTTTTTGTTGTACCTGTTAGAACATGGGGATTACTTTTTATAGATATTATTTATATTATAGGAGCCGGAGGCCGTATAAAAATTTGAATTTTGTAATTTTACAGATTTATTGACGTAAAGGCTTCTATAAAAAGGCAGCGTAACATTTCAAATATTTTTTCAATTAGAAATATGCCTCTGAAAACAATGTTTTAGGAATTAGCTGTTGGAGAACGATAAGGGATACCCGGTATTATTAATGTCTATTAAAATGTGTTGTTACTCCATACTGAATATGAATGTGTATTTTGACTACAATTTCTACTACGATTTTCACTTTAAACTTTACCAGTTAAATAATTTATGTAATAAATAGTGATACTTTGATTTCGTTGTTATGCATTTATACAGGGTGTTCCGTTAAAGGGGTCCAATATTAATAGGAGTAATGGAGGAGATCACACGGAGCATAAATCAGTATATAATGCCTGGCCGGATCTCAATAATTTTCAAGTTACAGCAAATAGAATGAAAAATCGGAAATTTGTAAAAAAAACCCTCATTGCTAAACTATCGATAATGCTACATAAAAACGAAGCACATATTTAGAAAGAGCAGAAAAAATCCTACGAAATGACATAAGTTGTTTTAGAATATTGAGAATTAATGGCGAGTTACAAGCTCTGAAACAGTGAAAAAATACAAAATCAAATATTTAGAAAAATAGTTAATCGTTAATTCCAAAAATGCAACTCTACCTACATCAAGGAAAATGTTATAAAATTTGGTCCATTTCGAAAGCTTTCGAAGAAGCTGACAATAAACCATATCAGTTTAATTGTATGGGAGAAATCAAGCAGTTCCCTAGTTACAACTCAGTACTGTTGCACGCTTGGAAAGGGCGAAACTCCGCCCATGACGATTGTAAACACCCCGTTTTAATATCTTTCAATTATACATTTCTGATCAACCTCTATCAATACCCTTTCATTATTCAGTCTGGTCAAGTGAATGACATATTGTGCAGCTCTCGCCTTGTCTTAAAGCAAACTCCGTGACTGCTGCGTTTCCTCCATGAACTTTCAGGATGATGAAGAAGAAGTACTTTTTATGCAAATTTTCTATGTGTATAGGAAGAAAAGTGTAATAAAACAGCAGTCATCAGTGGGCGTTATGTTAAAGGGAGGCTGTTGTAAGTGGGATTGTAGTAAGTTGATGTATAATAATTATGCCGGAATACTCTAACGAAGAATATGCGGACATGCATCTGATGTACGGGCAAGCTCATGGAAATGCATGTCTAGCACAGCGCATGTACCGTGAGCAATTTCCAAGGAGACGTTGCCCAAGTTCGAAACTCTTCATAAAAATCGATAGACGATTACGGGAGACTGGAACGTTTAATACAGCAAGCATTGATGCAGGGAAACCTCGACATGTACGAACACCTGCAATGGAAGAAGATGTACTCAATATTTTTAAAGATAACCCCTCCACGAGTACACCAGCTGCTGCGTCTGAAGTCGGTGTTTCTCACCAAAGTGTGTGGCGTGTTCTGCGTGCAGAAAACATGCACCCCTTTCATGTGCAGCGGGTACAACTGTTATCAGTAACAGATTGTGCTCAGCGGACAGAATTCGTACGCTGGTTGCTTAATGTAACAGAAAATAATCCACAATTTCTGGAAAATATTTTATTTACTGATGAAGCAACATTTACGAGAGAGGGCGTGGTAAACACGCACAATATGCACACATGGTCATATACAAATCCGCACACTGTTTTCCCGTCGAACGCACAACAAAAGTTCAGTGTGAACATATGGGCAGGTGTCCTCGGCGATTATCTCATAGGACCATATTTACTCCCAGATGTACTCAATGGCAGTACGTACTTGGTTTTCCTACGGGATATCTTACCGCAGTTACTGCAAAATGTGCCAGCAACATTGCGCCACAATATGTGGTTTATGCACGATGGCGCACCGGCACATTTTTTCATGGGTGTTCGCAATCACCTCAATTCAACATATCCTGGGAAATGGATTGGACGCAGTGTTCCCGTTGCTTGGCCTGCACGCTCTCCAGACCTCAATCCGTTAGACTTTTTTGTTTGGGGACACCTTAAATCGCTGGTGTATGAAACGCCTGTGGATACACCGGAGGATTTACTAGCGCGAATCGTTGTCGCTGCAGGAGACATTCCCAACTCCGTCGGAGTTTTTCGGCGTGTTCGCCAATCTTTACGATGTCGCTGTCGGCTGTGCGATTCTGTTAATGGGCGCAACTTCGAACACCTATTATAATAATGTCCGTTCGTCTGCCTTCCGACATTGAACTGTGCAGCGCAGGCCAGAAGACTATGCTTCACATATGTCATAAAGTACGTGGAATGTAATTCTTTATTTGTCATTTTTCTTTTATTTTCAACACTTTTTGGCACAGTATTTTGTAAGTCACAGACTGTGGTGTACTCAAATTGTAAATTACAAAGTTTGTATGAATTAATTTAAAATTTAGTGTCTTTTTTAAATTTATAATTAATAAAATTATTATGCTATTTGTTATTATTATTTCCTATCATAAATTATGATGCACATATACATACAATAATTGTCCATGTAAAACATGTACTGAAACTTCTTGCATAGTTACAAATCGCAATATTTTTAATTATTTCCGAATTTTCACCACCAGTTTAATTTTAAAGAATTTAACTTAAGCTTTATATCAATAAAAGACCACTTTAAAATGTAGACTATTATTGTAAAGTTATTTTGGTTCATTCAACTCTTGAATAATTAAAAATGTTGCATCTCAGAAGAAGCATGATCGAAAATGTATAGTTGAGAGTAATTAAAAAGGCGGTGTTTCCAATCGTGATGGGCGGAGTTTAACCTTTGCTAGTGTCAAAGAAAGCGGAGTTGTAACTAAGAAACTGATTAATTTCTCTCACACAATTAAACCGATATGGTTCATTGTAAGCTTTTTCGAAAGTTTTCGGAATGGACCAAATTTTACTACATTTTCCTTGTTGTAGCTAGAGTTGTCTTTTTGGAATTAACGATTAACTATTTTGATGTATATTGGATTTCGTACTTTTTTCACTGTTTCAGAGCTTGTAACTCGTCAATAAATATTGCTATTTTAATACATATGATGCCATTTTGTAGGTTTTTTTCTGCTCTTTCTAAATATGTGCTTCGTTTTTATGTAGCATTATCGATAGTTTAGCAATGAGGGTTCTTTTACAATTTTCCGAATTTTCATTCTATTTGTTGTAACTTGAAAACTATTGAGATCCGACCAGGCTTTATATACTGATTTATGCTCCATGTGATCTCCTCTATTACCCCTATTAATATTGGACCCCTTTAACGGAACACCCTGTATATTAAATTTCTCTTTCTGTTCTGTATCTTTATTTCTCTGCATTTATTAAGAAAGGGTTGTCCAACATGCGGCCCACGAAATTCAGAGTCTCCCCTTATCAGAATAGTATAATTTACATTATTTAATGACATAATCTCTGCAATTAAATAAAAGGAGTTTTATAAATGGAAACAGTGGCCATAAGCTGTCGGAAAAAAATGGACACCCCCGGTATAAGCATTAAACAAAATATTCCCATGTTAACTAACTCTATTACTTTTGTTTCAATTTCTAAAATTATGACACGACATGAACTGTTTCTATACATTTGTATCGCCCTGTAAAGAGTAGAGTAAAAAAAATAATAAGAGTATAGAAACATCCGTCGAAGGAAAAAAGTAACTTTTTACTTATTTTAACTCTTAAACAGCTTGTGCGTGTAAAAATGTATATTATATATTAGCATAATTTTGTTTACATTTGTACATCATATGAACTTATTGAATAAATATTACTAAAAAATGTTTAAACAGTTATTAATCTTAACTTCGATATAGTGATGTGGATAAATCGGGTAATTTCAAATATGTGGCGTAATGTACGCGTATGTTATGCGTGAACGGTATCAAAACTTATAACTGTATCTGGAATGTTTTACGTTTTCTCTCAGTAAATTATTCTCATGAATAAAATTTTTTTTCGGAGATTTTCATAATTCTTAATTAAAACAAATTCCGCCTTTTATCAAGAATATGGATGTGTATTGGGTACTTCTTGGCATTTTTTTAATGCTGCATCATGTTATATATGAAAATCATTTTCTTATCTTTAAGAAAGTTTCTTTAAAAATACGTGTTTTGAATCAATTTATCAATGAACAGACTCCCCAAAATTCAGTTGGAAGTCTTATTGTTAATGCATGCTAAGAAACTGTCTTAAAATCCGTTGAACGTGGGTCGATGAACACGTACGTCGCTGAAGGGTTTCATCGATGCTAGAATACATGCCTATATTAGTATTACATTTGACAAATCTGCTGTATTCCTGCTATGCCGTTAAATCCCGTTGTAATATTATTATGCCTTGAATCATCCGCTTTAATTTATACCCAAGGTAATCTGTTGTGGTGTTCGTGTAGTAATTTATAGCATGTGAAGGAATATCTTTAACAAGGAAGGAAAAAGGGGGCTGAAACTTACGGACAAATTCCGCAATGTAACTTTTGTTACCTTTGCGGTTTTGTTACCTTTGTAAACTTTTGTTTAAGTCTCGCTTGTCTGTTTGGGATGAGATCTTTAAATTTTTTGCTCCGACCTTACAGTCTTTAATAACCGTGTCATATATAAAGCTAAACATTAAATGAAAATTAAAAGCTACCCTTATTTCTGATCACTCATATTTTTAGCGATTTTCATTTTATTTTTTCGTTTTTTTCCAATACTTATTACTTTATTCACTTTTCTATTCTTGATATTTCGGTTTTTCGTTTTCTATTGCTATGAATTTGGTTCTGTTTTATTATTTTTGTATTTCAATTATTTATATCGATTTTATTTTAAAATGATCCTTTTTTATGATATTTCAAACTTCATAAGAACTTTTAATTTTAAACATTCTGTAATGCTTTCATTTACATTCAATGAATTGGTCTCCAAATATATCTTATACATATTTTAGTCCCTCTGATTACGTTAGTACATATATATTGACAACACAATTTCACTCTAATTGCAGCTAAATGTAGGGAACCATTGCAATATTTTCTATAATTATAGTATGTCATAAAATGTTTCCAAATCAATATTTAACTACTCTTGTCTTCCCTGATCTAGGGGGTAACACCTGTCTATGAAAACATGTCCATTCAGCTTATTCCTTTTTATTTTATTTCTATAATTAATATTAATTAATTTTACAGTACTAATCAAGCTCTTAAATCAGATATAGAAAGAAACTGACTAACCGGAAGTATCCCATAATGTAACATAACAGAGAAAATCATCTAAAATACATACATATTATAGCGTTTGATTCATTATTATTATTTTGTTTTTTCATACTTTTAAGCAATGATATGAATAAATACGGATCACAATTTTGTAGGTACCGGGAATGATCAATAAGACAGACTAACATAAAACATCCACTTGTTTATAGAGTAAAACCTATAAGAATGAAACCTATGTAATATGGAATCCCAATTTGAACTGAAAATTTCATAGTCCCAGGTAAATGTTACAATACCATGATAAAGTGTTTTTCTTTTAAGACAGAAAACTAATTTACTGCCCTTAGATATTTCGTCTTAGCAGGTTCTAGTCTATAATAATAATATTTCTGTTAAAAACCGACTGCTATATAATAGATTGATATTTCCTGTCCTAACTGCTATCTATGATCTTAGCTTACTTCCTATCCCGCTTTGTGCTGTTCGTTCCTTATTTCCTTTTTGTGTGTAGTATAATTTTTCCACTAAATACTCTTTTCCTTCGTTACATGCGAACTAATGCAAGATTTCAGGAATGCAGCGAAATGTGCAAAACTTAAAGACTAAATGTCACACAACAGGGAAACTTTAAGCCAAAAGCACTGCAAGTTGTTTTATAAACTGCTAGCATGCTAAAAGTTGAATATTTTCCTGTTTTGGTACATTCAGTAAGCTGTGCCAAATAACAATAATATATCAGAAATGAATGTTTTTTCTATCTACTATCAAGCTTATTGTGACAAAATCTCTAATAATAAAATTTACTTCTCAAACTCAATTGAATGTATCTTAAAATATATTAAAAATAATTATCAGAATTTTTATATTTTATGATGGTATTAATATGTGTAAACTTTTGAAAACTTGTTAAATTAAATTATTATTCATTAAAAATAATCTTTATTTAAACACGTCAAAGAGATTTTTATATTTCTAAGTCAGAAAATATTTATGCATATCAAAACAGAAGAAATTTCAATATGCGATATGAAATATGTGACATAAAGTTGATATGCATAAAATTTGATTAATGTATTTTTTTTAGAATTATGTACCGAAAAATTTTTATGTTTTAGAGATTTTGATGACAATTCTTATTAGTTAGTGAGACTTCAGGTAAATATATTATTGTCTTTCATAAAGAAATAGTTTAATTTTAGAAATAGTTTTTTAATTTGTTTATGTTTGTGCATGTATTTTAGTTAATTTTGGAAAAGTTAGTTTTACGCAAATGCATTAAATTACATCAAGATTTTTAAGAGGCCATTTATAATATGATAACACTTTTGATGAAGGAAAATTTTAGTCATAATTTGTCGTTTCAGTTAAAACAAATGGCAATGCTTGCATATAAGATAGTTTTTATTAAAAAGAAGAATTTTAGAGTGGTATCAATTCTTCACCGATGAATTGCATTATTTCTGACTTAATTCTAAATTATTTAGAATTAAGCGTTAACCGTATTAAATTTGGGCGTTCAGCATTACTTAAATTAAAATGACTGGCGTTGCGTAAACACAACGTTCATTAAAGTTCCTTTAAAGATATTTTAGCAAATTTATCTACTTATTTGCACATTTATAAATCCTTAGTCTGTCAACATTCATAATATTATTATAATTTTATGTAATTATGTTATTAAAAGTGTTGCAGTTTATCTTGTTTAAGTGTATCCCTTTTTTAGGATTGAATAACATTTTCAAACAAAAAACATTTTTTAGTAAGCTGTGGACACCTTTAATTTGCAAAC
This sequence comes from Maratus speciosus, assembly GCA_963932465.1. NCBI lineage: Eukaryota > Metazoa > Arthropoda > Arachnida > Araneae > Salticidae > Maratus > Maratus speciosus. The sequence continues at coordinate 400,099,616 of OZ010796.1, read as the reverse complement.
TATTTCGAAAATAAATTTATGACTAAGCAAGTAAAATTCTTATCGATTTTCTCGTTTATTTATTGTTATTATTCTAATGTTGTGAAAATGCAGCGTCAGTCCAATATATAATGGTTACAAATGAATATGCATGAGACTAATTTTTAAATAATAAATTTATTTTGTTAGATAACTGTATATCACAAAGAAAATGCGGCCTATTCGATGCGGTTGATTACGGAAAAAGTATGGATACGTTAGATGGTGATCATAAATCAAATGAAGTACATTTTCAAAGTGGTGATGTCAAGAACGATTTTGGTTTAATTTCTCCAGATCCTGACGAACAAATGAAAGAAGATTGTATAGATGAAGATATGTCAGATATGTCTAACAGTACTGAAGGTGAGATCGAATCACATTCTTCTAAAAAACTACAAAAGAAACTCGGGTTGCAAGAAAGGAAAAGAATTTTCGGGGGTATTGGGCTCCAAATTAAAGATGATTCCCTAAGACATAGAGGATCTTGAACAAAGAAAAGAAGCCTTGCTTTTAAAATATACTAGAAAATTCACTGCTTCTACATTCTTTTTTAGTTCACAGCAAAACATTTAAAACCGCTTAACTGTAAAAGCTACTGATTTTTTTTTTCATTTTATCTTTCTATTTTGCTACTCAAATTCTCGTAGATTTTATGCTTCATAAATGCTTTACATCTAAAGAAAATTATACTATGCCTAAAAGAAAGAAAAACATTAATATTTGGGAAATCTGATAAATAAATGAACGTAAAATAAATCTTTCAATTAGTTTCCTAAGCAAAATTTCCGGAAGAATGTGAATATATTTAACATGTTAAAAAAGCTGAAATGCTGTTCTAATCCATATAGAGAATATGTGCATTATAAAATTCTTGAGAAATTGCCACCTCATGGAGGTTGTCAAAATTTATATGTGATTTAATTAGGTGAGATATATTTCATCATAAAAGTAATAGAAAAAACGGGACAATAAAATGTATTTTTTATCATAATAAAACATGTTATTAAAATACACTTATACATGTATATCAATAAGAATATGAATAGGTCTTGGAAAATTTCTTTTCATCAAATAGGAAAGGAACAAAGGATTTAAAATATTCTACAGCCGTAAGTAAAAATTCAGGAGGTTGCTGTCATCAGATGCAGTAGTGATACATAGATTATGTAGTTAGATATATAGTGTGCAGCTAGAATATGTAGAAAATTTGTAGTTCCAGAATTATATCAGCTTGATACAGATTAGCTGTTAGTTAAATACTGTCTAACATCCAGGAAGTAAGTATTATTCTGTTGAATTTGATGTTTTTTTTTTTTTTTTTTTTTTAGAGTAACTATCTGCTATGCAAAAACTTTATGTTATATTTTTTATACATAAATTAAAAAATATAATCTGTAAAAGAAAAGGAAATTGCAAAAATGCTTTTGAATTCTCACTGTAACATCTGGTTCTCCGAAGTTTTTACAGACAAAATATTTTGAAGAATTCTATAAAATTATACTCTGAATTTTTTCTACATTTTCTTCAGCTAGCCTTCTGCTTAAGCAATGAAATCGTATATCTCTTACGAAAGTTTCTAATCGCGTAACTAAGTAACTCTCAGTGTATTGTAACATATAGCTTTGCTTAAGTGGCATTTGACACAGTTTTTTAATGTAAGTTTATTTCTATGCAAAATAAATACATTAAAGTGTCGCTATTTTAGCACAATACTTTTTTGAAGTGGATAAAAAAGGTGTTGTTTTATCATCGAATTAAAATCTGAATTGTCTAGTTCGCCAAACTTATCATGATGGCTTATCATAGATTGGCTGATTCTTATAATGATTATACAGATGTATCTATTGCGTTTACGAAGAATTTCGTATTTATTGAAGCTTACAAATAAATATACTTTATAGTAAACCAGAATAATTTGTCATAAACGCAGACTATTTTTTCTGTATTTTCTTTAATTCTTCAAAATGATTCGGACTTTCTTTACAGATATATTTTTATTGGATTGGTGAAAACTTTGAAAAATACTCTCAGTTTTAGAGAATGGAGCATAAAAAAATCATATTTTAATTAATAACATAATACTATGTTACGTATATTATGTTATGGGAAGTATTTTTCTAAGATGTGTGGAAGTTTTGTCAAGATTAGATAAAACAAGCTTTTGTCAAAGATCCCAAGGAGTCGATGATGTGGCGGCCTAGCTGTAGTACCGGAACTGTTCCGGCCCCCCTCATGGTGTTGAGTTGTGTTTTATCACAGCGTCCAGAGTCGGTGTAACGTACTGTGTGATGTCCATTATTAGACGCATACACTTGCAAAAGCTTGCTTATCAGTTTACTTACCAAATATCGACTGTTCGTTCCTTACCGTGGTCCACATAATCTGGTGAATCATATTTAAAGATTATTAGTGTCTGGAAAGTTAGAATTCTTCTTTTGTTAAATCTAAATGATCAACTTTATAACAGTTTGTCAACAAAACAGAGAAAATAAAGATGTGTATGAGATAGAAGAATGGGAAACTCGTACTTAATATGATATATAGATAGATAGATAACTATTTTAAACTATTTTAATTATGCTTATTTAAAATTTATCTATATGTTACGTTACTGCAGCTGAAGGATCTTTAAGACAGTTTTAAAAAATCATGAGTATATACTACTGAGTAAAAAGTACTTTTCCTTCTTGTGAAGCTGTGATAAAAATATCAACTGCTCAAAAAAATCATGATTGAAAAATAATGTCAATAAATGAAATTGTAAATATATCACTTAATATTGTTCGCCGGCTTCTTATTGTTCATAGCATAACTGTCATAACAATGCAAAAAGACATTATGTGTGTTTATCAAAACGTATATATTAGCCAAAAGAGCAAAACATAAATACTTTTCTTTTGCAAATACATACGTAAATTAGCTCAAATTTGAAAGATTGACTTCATTCAGGAATGAATAAAACTCTTATGTATTATAAAACGGCCCAAAGGCAATATGAAAAATATGCCATATCTTGCTACATATGAGATGGATGGAAATATGCTGTTGTTGCAAGAACTTTAAGCAATTTTCTCGTTAATGGAAAACATCTCATGGTGTTATACTAACTTCTTTGTCGTTTTAAATATATTGTAAAATATTAACATAAAACAGTTTCCTACTCATTATCTAGCCATTTTTCCGACCGATCCGTTTGATGTCTTTCCTATTTCCTTGCCCAACATCTGATCTTTGAAAATATCCTTCATTTCTCTTAGATCTTCCCTTCCTTTCACTATAAAGAAACTTAAATAAATCCTTTTTTGGTCCTCTTTTCTGATGACTTGCAAATATCAATCTTATTGAAAATATAAGAAGAAAAGAACAATAATCGAATATATTGCTAAAATCGCACTTTTAGATTCAAATACGTTATTCAGTAGCAAATAAAATAATTATTAAATTAAATTAATAGCATACCGGCGAAAATTTATTGACAAGCAGTATTATGTATTCTTTTATTAATATAAGAACGGCCTGGAATTAATATAAAAATTATTTTGAAGCTCTATACAAAACAAACATAAGTTAAAATAGAAACTCTAAAAAATGTTAATTAAAAAATAAGTAAATAAGAGCATAACTAGCAGAGATTTTTTTTTTTACTTTATTTAAACGTATTGTATAACAATTCTCTCTTAAGATTTCTAAAGACAAGTTCCATTCAATAGCAGTCTGTATTTTCACTTATCAAATAATATATAAATTCTCCACAATTTTAAAACCTTCAGGGAAAAGACAGATGATTAACCTGAAAAAGAAACTCTTAGTCTTTTACAAACATATTAATATATTTGCAACACTACCAAAAACTCTGAATTTAAAAAATAGTAATTTTTTTTTCGCGTTTGTTTATCCATAAATGCAAACATAGAACAATCTTTTTGCATTTAATATCATACTAAAAGTGCAGACATTATACACAGAATTAATTTGATACATGTTTTTTTATATAAGTGAAAATAAAAAAACAACATAAAAAAATCTTTATCTAAGATTACTATTTCCATTATTTGCAACATTTTAACTATTTATTATTCTTACAGTGTTCTTTCAGTGTTATTTTGTTTATCAGTGTTGTTGTTTTTGTTGTTGTTGTTTTTTCTTTTTTTGCCCTTTTATTCTTTTAAAACATATTATTTTCTTCTAAGAAATGAAACGTAACGTCTTCTAACAATAAATACGAGGATGAAACAAATAAAAATCTTAGAAAGTAATAACATTTCAAAAAATCTTAAGAGTGGTTTATAACTTGTCGATCGACGTGTTTATAAACACGCCGATTGACAAGTAAAAAGTGACCAACTGGTAACAGGGCAACACTGAAAAAGGAAATTAGAAATGCACAATGTGTTTCTAAAGAACGTAGTTTTCCTTCATCAGGCGCAAAGAAAATGCGGTGTAATTTGGAAAGCAGGAACCAAGTCGTCTTATTTCAGCTATCTGCCCTGCATTTTTGTGTAGTAAAAAAGTTAGACTCGTTGAAATTCATAGCAGCATGAAAGCGCCGTGCAGGGATTAGGTTCAAAGAAGCGATGAACAGCACGTATTTCTGTAGTAATGAAGGGGTAAAAACCATTGAGCGCGCGTGGCATATAGTCACAATCAAAAGCATTCCTGTAATGAGGCAATCAATTGAAAATAATATTATTGCTGTTCTAACGATGTGCAGGGCGGCATTGAATGACCAATCTTTGCATTGATGTTTCTACCTTCTTTAGCGTTGCTGCATTATGTTGTCACTAGTAGTTAGTGGACCACAACAACTGTTCATACAACTTACAAATATATTGTATAATGTTTTGGTATTTTACTGTTCTTTTAAGGTTTCTTTTGAATTACACTAAAAAATTATCACTATGCGGTATAAACCCCTAAAACTGTTTAAATAACCTGCCCCAAAATGAAATTAAAAAAGTAGAAAATGGTTTAAGATATTTATCCATTTAAATTCTAAATCTATGCTTATTTTAAGCCCTCAATCAACATAAAAGGTATAGGTATTTCTTTCTTTAAAAATATCCATTTGTGTTGTTATAAATAAAATTCTAGTTCGGAATAAAATCAATATGCACTATTCGTATCACGCAAATTCACTTACAATGAAAATATAGTATCACTAAGCTTAAAAGAGAGCTCCGGAATAATTTATGACTTCTTTTTCTTATAAACAACTTCATTAACATCGATTTTAGACATTTAGTAAGGAAATAAATTATTACATACAATGCAAAATATATGAAGCGCCTCCAGTAGGTAATTTTTTTATTGTAAATATTTTAATGTATTAAACTTTTTCACAGAAAAATGGTAATACTTATAAAAGTACAATATAAGGAATATTGGCATGGAAATTTTTTTTGCTGTGGCAAAGACGGATTTATTTTAAATAAGTTTTCATAGAAATTGGTATCTTATATATGTTTAAATTTATCACGACAGTGATTGTTATTCACATATTTTTAATTATGAGGCCCTTATCTTCCACATACATATTATATCTTTCAAAATAAGCAAAAAAGTCTGAATATTACAGGGAATTGTTCAAGCTTCAACTTTCAAAATGCTGGAATGATTTTATACTTTTATAGCACCATATAATATTTGAACATGCAACATAGCTGTTCAAATTCAAATGTGAGGACATAAATAAAATAAAATAAATGAAATGTAACTAAATGTAGTTAAAACTTATATCAAACACTGATGTTATTGTATTATTTGGTCTAATTGCAATTAATTTTTTTAAATGTAAATTTAAATATCATAGAACTAAACTAATTAAAATAATAATTTGAAATAGTTATATGTTGCTTTGTAATTTTTAACTGAAAAATTAATTGACTTCTTTTAGTTATTTTAGTTTTTTTTTAAGGAAATGTTTATAATTATTATAGTAATAAAAAATACATCACCATACAAATTTTTATCTGTCAATTAAATATAGTTAATGACACTTTAAATTAAAATAACTGAAGTCTTTCCAAATGAAAAGCAATTTTAATATCTAATACTTATAAAATAATTTTGAATTGGAACGATATTTTGAATCTTTCACTTCAAAATTCGTTTTAAATGATTAAAATCTTAACATGATGCTAACAATAGTTTTTAATGCAGATATATTTCGTTTATAAAAGATAATTTCAGGTTTTTTCCCTATTAATAGTACAATAAATTGTAAATAACAATGAATAAAAGTGAACTCGTCTACCATTTAAAATGTTTTTTTTCTATGAACATATATTTGACAAATTTAATGCAAACATGCAGTAGACGAAATACAAAAGTCGATAAGAATTTAGACTGGTATGGAAAGACCCCCACCCCCGCAACCCAAAGCTCAAATGATTAAATTGACATTTTGATGCAAATGTTTTAAAGATTGTGTTTTTCATTCAAATCTATTCAATACAATACGAGTATTTAAATAAATTGCGATAATATATAATATCACATCGATTAAATCACCCTCGGTCATGATTATATAGAAAGGATAAAACACGCATTAAAACTCTTTTCTTAAATGCTAGTAATTACTTCACAAATTATAATCTAACTCATTCAAAGAAATCTAATGGATATTAATTTACAGTATATTCAGCAATACCAAAATAAACAATTATGGGACCAGTTGAAAAATATGGGACATTCTTGTACTAATATATATATTTATATATAAATTTTTAGAAAAAACGTTTAAAAGAACAAATTTGAACAATTTTATTCAAATTAATTTTACTAGTATTTATAAGCTAAGGAGATTACTTTTTGAATAAATCTATAACAGTAGAATAAAGTTTCTTTGACATTATTACACTCTCTTAGGACGCTTATTCTACGCATTTTTAAGATCAGTGTTTGAGATTTTATCAATTGATTCTTGTTAAAAAATATATGTTTGCATTTTTTTTTTTTTTTTTTTGGGGGGGGGGGGGGGTCGGCATTCGCAGTTTCTTTTCTGCAAAAATTTAAATATCAATAGATATATTTGTATATACAGATATTATGTATATATAGTTATTATGTATTAAATTATACGTTTCTTGTTTCTATAGGATCACCGTTATGGCTATTATTGCACGTAGCATCGATAAAGAACGAGAAGGACATGGTTGTTCTCTTCCTTCTAACCTTCCGGGACATAACTGCCCTAAAGCAACCGTTGGAAGACGAAGTATCCAAAGGTTTGGAATATTGACTTATTATTTCTTCCATTTTATTTGAAGTTACAATTTTAATGCTATGTAAAACTAAACTGAAATTCAGAACACCTTGTTGAGCGGTCACAAGCTAACTGGTGTTTACATGCCAATACATTGCACAGTGGCGATTTTTTCCGAAATTTTGATTAAAACGCTAATCGCTTTATACTTTATCGAGTTTTCTCAGAAACAGGCAAACAGACAGAATAGAAAATTCTGTTGCTAAAATGCTATGGATCAATAATTTATAAAACAGAAATCTCAAGATGTACATATGGGTGAAATTGTCTATCCCTCAGTATAAAATTCATGTAGTTTCGTGCATTTATTGAATGAAAAAAAATAAAAATGATTTATTTTTAATGAAATCATTTAAAATCTGCTTTACATTTTTAATGTTCTAAAATTAATATAACGATTTCTGCGCATTCATTAATTCTACTGAATACGGTGGAATTAAAAAAAATTTTGAGCGATATATTTACTTAAATGTGAACATACCCATTTTTTATGGCTTTTCTTAAAATTTGTATACACTTACAATAAAAAAGTTTCTTTCACCGACTGAAACACAATCCATCCTGAAACAGTAAACAAAATCTCTAAAAATGTAATTTTTTAGTGTATGACTTTATAACAGTAAATATAGTTATTTTTTTATATTTTTAATCTAAAATAAACTGTTGTGCATTTTTTCAATGACATACGGATTAGCTAAATATATTCCAAAAATATTAATTTACAATTATGCAAGTTATAAAGTGAAATATTGCAACTTTTTAAATTTTTAAAACTCATGTATTATCGATAGTTCGAAATATTTCTTCATCGTATTCAGTCTTGGTCACTAAAAATGTATTTCTAAAAATGTATTTTTAAAAATACATTTTTCCTTAACACAATTTTACTGTTACATAAGATTCACCTTAGGTGTATCGGGACTCAGTTATGGAGCAAAAACCTATAACACGAGATACCCTCTGCATAAAACTGTTGGTCAACTGTGTGTTCGAAAAGCACACTTTATTTTTCATTTACAAAAAGGGGTTTTATTTCTAATAAATAGAATAATAACTCTTTGAGCATCATCTTTTTTAATGTTATTGCGGTAGAAATTGTGAGAAATTTATTTAAATGAATGTATTCAAATATAATTTAATAAAAATATTTTTAAGACCTCACTTCATTTGATAAAATAGTGAAAATTAATGAAATTAGTCTGTTCCAGCTAACATCGAATTAAAACGAGTTTAAAATTCGGGAAAAACTGAAAAATTGCCTCGTATATATGAAATAAGAAAACTTACTACAAACTTGTGTTTCACAATCACTTTTCTTTTAATTTTTCTATATACTGGCTGGTGAAATCATGGTTGCTAAAATACTTTTTCACTTGAGGGTCATCTTTTAGATGGATGATCCTTCTATTTGGCTCTCGGATTAAGCATTCGTTTAAGACATGGCTAAAAGAAAAAAAAAAGAACTAACTGATATCATTAGCGAAAATGATTCTTAAAACCATTTGAATGAATCTTTACTAAAGGTCACATATTAAAATTTCTTTTAATATATATTTTAACATATTAAGGCTGACCAGAAATATAAAGAGTCAGTTAAAAAACAGTTTAGTTAATGATCTGTCTACGACTCCACAATTTCTTCGTTAGCGTGTTATATTGCGATTAGAATCATTCGATTTTTAAATCCCCGAGTTTTTCATTTCATCATTTAATTCTAATACACAAATCTGAATTATTTAATAGATGTATATTATTTTTTTGCAACTTATGAGAATATCCTCTTAAATAAGGTTTCAAACCATGTACACAATCACACACATTATAAGTGTGTCCCAAAAAGTTAAAACGCACTTTAATTTTTTGCTTTCTAGAGATACGTAGGTAACGTAAATTGCAAGTGCGTTCAAAATAAGATAAGAATTAAAATTACGTTGATGAAACAGTCCTGTCATTATTTTTTTTAAAAAATACGCTTTTAAAATTTTTATACAGCTCCTGAGTTTTAAATTATATTTAGAAATATTTGTCTATGCTCTGACAAATAAAACATTAAAAATTCCATTTTTCTACGACCCTCACAGAGTTACCTTTAAGATCAAGGAGTTAAAATTTGTTAAATTGTTTCACTTGCTGGCATGTCATTCAGGGCAAAAGCGATGTGTACTTAGAAATATAAAAAAAAAAGTTTTTCTTCTATTCCAAAATTTTCTCCCACCGGTCTTAAAGAGGTAACAGTAACATACATTGAATTTTATAAAATTTCGGAGTTTTTCAGCACTAGAAATGGATAGGCGATTTTTTATACCAGAAATTCCAAAATTTCACAAAATTCGAAAATTTATAACTCGGTAAGTTTTGGTCTTAGAAGAATAAAATGTTTACTGTTTTACTTCGCAAAGCATGGATTTTTTAAATGTAACTTATAGAACACAAAGGCCTTATAAAGAACTTTATAAACTTTAAAATGACTTAAAACTTTTTAAAATGTAAAATTTTCTCTTTAAAATGGCAGCTTTATTTTCTCAAAATAATCTTAAATCCTAGCTTATTTTGAATATTTCGTAATTTAAATTACATACGTGTCTGCAAAACTTCAAAATGTTTTGTTACCCTGTATTGAGAATGATTAAAAATGATGGATCGAATGTCATACGATTTCATATCCTGAACTTAAGCATAACACTGATCCATTGCATAAGAATGATTTAAATATATTTAATATTTAATTATATTTATTTAAGTGGACGTGGTACCCGTTCAGCTGTTAGGTAGATTTCGTATGAAATACTACCTATTACATTCTCCCCTATGTTGGAATTTCGGAAAAATTTTTGCAGATCTACACCAATCATGACCCCTAGAAAGCAAAACCACCCCCAGTAAAATTTTTTATCTATCTACCTACCTATATCACTTTTTATGGAATCGATAACTTCCATAATTCTGCACAAATCCTTTCCAAACTGATACATAAAATAAAGGGGCATAAAATCTCGGTCAAGTTCGTTAATGGGCAAAATTGGACCAAGGGGGTGGAAATAGGGAGGGGTTTTGGGAAAAACGAAAACCCCCATAACTTCCTAATTATAATACATATCCACTCAGTTTAAAGTTTTTATTACTTCTAAAAAAAAGGCCAAAAATTTATGATAACAGATTTTTGATGAAATTAAAATTGGACTCAAGGGCCGAAAAAAATTGTGTTTTGGGGAGAAAAAAATTCATAACTTCGTCAATTCTCAAGATATCAAATCCAATTAAATTCGTTATAAATAGTCTTAATATTATCTGCAACTTTTATAGACAAGTTTTTGATAGGACCAATTCTTACCGCAAAAAAAATTAAAAACGAAAACAAAAAAAAAGGGGGGGGGGGGGTTCAAGAAGAAAAAATCCATAACTTCGTCAATTCACAAGATATCCAATCCACTTAAATTTATTATACACCTTCTGAATATTATCTACAGCTTTTATATTGACACGTTTTTGATAGGACCAAAATACATAGAAGTTGAATGAAAAAAATATCGTAATACGCACATGCAAACTGCTTGTTTTCTGACTAATTTTTTCATTCATTTTTCCTGTCAAACGCATCCAATTGGTATGTTCTGTTATTCAGAAACTATATAATGTGCCGTAAATGTCAATTTTTTGATAGAAGCAGAATATATTTTAAAAAATTATATCAAGGTGGGCATTTTGAACTGAATTTCTCGAAGCGATAGGGTTGGAAACTAAAAATATTGTCCAACTGAGAAAATAATTTATAAATCAAGTGCTAATTAACTGAACGAAAAATAAAAACATAGGTCGTTTATAAGTCTCTTAAAAAATCACGTCAACAAGTTTCATGTTTTTCCTTTTAAAAATGAATCTGAAAAAGTGTCAGAGAATTTAGAGTTGTTGAACATGGAAAAATATTTTTTTGTATACTGCCTTAATGTGGTTCTAATACGAGCTCTTATATAAAAATGAAATTAAAACTCGTCAAAAGCGGCCTGATAAAATTGTTAAAGTGGGTTTATCTCTAATCATGATTTAATTTTTGTTGGTGAAATAATTACCTAGCTTCGAAATCTACCTGCGCTTGTAGGCCGAGCCGGAAGGGAATTTTTCTTATTTGAGCATTTTAAATTAAGACAGATTATTAAACAATTTTATGAAGAGAAACATTTTAATCAAGAAATAATTTAATTCTTATGGTAATTTTTTAAAAGAAGGGTAAAAAAAAATAACCACACTTACCCTACACTTCAAAACTTTTTCGCAACAGTGTTTCTTTCATACTTTTATGACAAATGTGCTTTATAACTGTAAGAACGAGATTTCCAAAAGTTAATTAGTTTAAGAGAAAATAAATAAATATTCTGATATATGTAAAAATGCAATAAAAATGAATTGAACATTCATTTTTTTTTGTTTTATTTAATCTATTGATACTGTTGAAAAATTTATACTTAAATTTATGAAATACTGCATACAAATCGTCCATAATATTCAAGTTAATAGAAAAATACATGCATGTATTACATGTATTATAAATGTAATACATGTATTAGCATTGGAGCATACTCATATACCGAAAAATACAAGCTGAGGAAATGAAATAAAAGATTCGTGCTACGAATCATTTACAGCGAAATGGATGCTGTGGCACGTTTAGCCTTTTATTACTTTTAGCACTTTTAGCACATTATAACCTTCTTCTCGTGCTTTAAAATAATCAAATAATTACGATACGTCGCCAGCATATACTACATATGTCTAAATTAATTTTAAGCAAAAACTTGGAAAATTGATATTTTTCTCATTTCTAGTAAAATGAAGGGTTCCTAATTCTCTTAAGATTTAAAGATATTCAATCCACCCCCTTCCCCCCTTCCCCCCTTCCCCCCCTTCCAGTGCGGTTATAATATTTAGATGGAGTTGGATTCGTTCCACATCAGATGAAAAATGACTTGCATCAATGAGCTTAGCTGTCTTACGTGTTTCTAGGTCATCCAAAGTTGTTACTACAGGTGGTATATAATCTGCTTCTTTTATGAACCCCCAGAAAAAAATCACACTTTTACTGAACTGAGGAATGCAAAAAATTCTGTGCTGCAGAGAAGCCATCTTGTTTAAATTAAAGTTCTGTCCACTAAACAAGTTTTTGGAGTGTTCTAACTATAGTATTTGAAACTTTAGAGAATCCTTTGCCACATGACGTGTAGGTTATTCACATACAATGTACTATCTTTTCGGGTGTGATGCGTGTGAAATTGTATACATATTTTTGAATCGCCTTATACATGTGATGTGTACGTATGTGTTGACAGATATAATTAAACAAATTACGTAACTTACTAAAATTAAAATTTCATGGTGTATGAATTGTTGAAATTCTTTATATAAATGATGATTGGTACTTTACAAAGCGTTCTTTAAACCTTTGCTCTCCGATAGAATAACTCTATTCACTAGTTGATATACAGGGACTGAAAGGGATAACTGCGCAATGACAAAAAAAAACACATATTATGGTGTAATATAAAATTATTTGATAGACAGAAGCTCACAATAGTTTAGAGTATGAAAATATAACCATAAGCCAAAAAAGCTTTGACCTGCATTAAAATAGAAATAACATTACTTTGTTGTTTCAGTTACAGATATTTAGCAAAATTCGTCTATATGGCAAGAATATTCGTGTTTTGTCAAGACAGATTTTCATTTTATGATTTCTTGAAAACGTTTTCATAAATATAAAAACAGGTATAAACTGTATAAGCTTGTATACAGACAAAATTTCAATAACACTTGTACAGATTTAATGTAAAAAAAAAAGCTCCCAAATACTTTATGCATTAAATGAATTTATTTCTTCATTAATAAACACTTATGAATAGTTTTTATTCAAAGGTTCTTTTGTATATTCCATTGAAAAGCTAAGCGTTCATTCCCATCATGACATTAATATTTAACTTTAATATTTTAATTGACATCTATAAATAAAATATTAAATCAATATTAAAATTTTTCATTTTAATGACACTTTTATATTATTTAAGAAAAAAAAATATTTCACTGTGAATAATTTCAGTATTCTAGACATTTAAAAGTGTAGTTAGTTGTTATAATCATATATGGTTCCATGTAATTTAACCCAATATTAATTTTTTGGATATGAGGCTATATATGTGGGTCGCCCAAATGAAAGTGTCATGGCTGTAATAACTACGCCATTTGAAGAGAGAGATGATTGCGCAGAGTGCTGGGAATTCATGCGATATCGCCAGATCCCGCGAGATGCGTGTGTGATAGCGTTGAAGCACGTTAAAAGGTATTAATCTCATCATGGATGTCTCCAAACGGTGTCAACGCGTGGTCGTGCAATTTTCAACAGCGGGAAATGTGAGTTCTAGGGAAACCTATCGTCGAATGCAAAATGTGAATGACACAGAGTGTATGTCACGCAGATCGGTATTCCGATAGTGTAGGGATTTTTGTAGTGGAAGAAGCAGTACTGACGACAGTTCACGACCTGGTCAAGCGCATGTGGTCTTCTACCACTACGAAAATTCATACACCATTGTAATACCGATCTGAGTGACATACACACCGTCCCATTCACATTTGTATTCGAAGATAGATTTCACTAGCACTCACATTTTCTGCTGTTAAAAATTGCATGACCACATGTTGACACCGTTTGGAGACATCCATGATGCGAACAATGCCTTTTAACATGCTCCCACGCTATCACACACGCATCTGGCGGGATCTGACGATACCGCATGCATTTCCAGCCATCTGTACTCTGTATAGGAGCATGCGCAGTCATCTTTCTCTGCAAATGGCGGAGTTATTACAGAAATGCCACCTTCATTTGGGCGACCCATATATATATAACCTCATAGCCAGAAAATTATTATTAGATTAAATTACATGGAACCATATATAATTATAACTTCTAACTACACTTTTAAATGTCTAGAATATTGAAATTATTAACAGTGAATTTTTTTTCTCTTAAATAATATAAAAGTGTCATTAAAATGAAAAATGTTAATATTGATATTTAATATTTTATTCAAAGATGTCAATTAAAATATTAAAGTTAAATGTTAATGTTATGATGGGAATGAACGCTTAGATTTTCAATGAAATATACAAAAGAACTTTTGAATAAAAACTATTCATAAGTGTTTATTAATGATGAAATAAATTCACTTTATGAAAAATATTTTTACAGGAATGTAAAAATATAAAATACCTCAAAAAATAAAATAAAATTGAATGGTTTTCATACAAACCCGCCACCGTTCATTTTGTTTAAATTTTCCTTCTCCACAGAATTTTTTAAATACATTGAGAAATTATAAATTCCTTAAATTATTTGTTATTTCTTTTCTGTAATAATAATTCCCGTACTTTTTGAATTTATGTGTGCATTTCCAGTAGTTTGCTAATCTTGAACCACTTTTAATCGAAGAATATCCAATGCAAGTTATACATAGTGCAATATGTCACATCAAACATTAATAATAACAAGCACATTCCTTATAACAAATTTCAAGTGAAGTTAATAAAGACATTTGAACTGAGCGAATTATCATTACAGAAAATGAAATTATATTAAAGAAGTAACAAATAAAATCATGCGCTTTGCTTTAACAAGGGGCCACAGTTTAATATGAATTTTTAAAAAATTAAATTAATACATTGGCATTTTTATGTTCCGGATTTGTATAGCCAGGATCTAAATCTTGAAAAAAATATGATAACAGTGACATTATTCTATAGAAATATTTCGACAGTTACTCAATTGCTACACTAAAATTTTGTTATTTTACAAATTCATTTGCATTAAATTGAATTAAATCCTTAAATTTCCATTAAAATGCTATTTACACTTTAGATAAATAACGGTAGATGATCTAAAATCCCATAAAAACTTTATAGCAGTAAAATTTATAAAAATGAGGAAAATTATCCCTCAGAAAGCATTAATTTACCTTAATTTTGCTGTTAACGTGGTAAGTATTGTCACTGCAGGAACTTTCTATTCATTATAAAAATATTAAGTCTAAAAATAACTTATAGACCGTGCTAATCACTACCGAGGACGCTGAGAAATGCTAAATTACTAGTATAAGATCACTGGCATTCGCGGTTTTGCCAATTGAAAATATGTTCAGTTGATGTGAGTGTTTTCATTCTACTAACATTTGTGAGTAAATACATTTAGAAATACACTTTATTTGCGTGAAAATCTATGGTAGTTATTTTCTAAAAAAAATGAATCTGTGATTTTTAGAAAAAATCTGTTCTCTTCTGTGCACTTTGCTGTGTGAAAATCCCTATCGCAGGCAATATGAAAGGTGTAAAAGTGTGCAATTCTGTTACACTGTTAAAAATCTGCAGCTTTAGCTGCATAGTCACTCCACCGCTTTTATAGAATATCTCCATTCTGACCAATGAGAATGCTGAATATTATAGTCAAGTAATTGTTTTCTATAAAAGTGATGGAGTGACTATGCAGCAAAAGCTACAGATTTTTAACAGTTTAACGCTAATGGAAGTGAAACCTTGGTAATTGGAGGTGCGCCTCTAAAGGGTTATCTTTAACCCTCCATTTACAGCTGGATGCTAATACTTTCCCGAATATAGGATGATATTTTATAGTTTCTCTGTCTTTATATATAGACTTTATAGAAATAAATTTCGGATACTATTGCTTGGAAATAGCGGTTGCAAAATCATAAAAAAATGGCAAACCTTCGCGCATATCCAAGTGTACCGTATTCGAGAAAAAGCTTATAATAACCTGCGGCAATCACGGGAGCAGTACGCGGAAGAATGTATGCATGCAACTTCTGTTATATCTTTAGAGAAGTAATTGGAATTTCAAACAAATGCTGAGAATAACAGTAAAATTTAGCTTGAAACGTTTGCTTTTTAATTGTATTAAATGTATTTATGTAATTTTACTTGTATGTCTGATGATTTGTAATATATTTATTATTTTTAACTCGTATATCAGACGTTAAAAAATGATTATTTATTTTAGTATTCGTAATACTTCACGATGGCTTGGGATTGCTTACACGCGTGCATGAAGCATATTTCATGTTATCCTGATTAGTATCCTTACAAAACACAACGTGACAGAGATAGTACCGGCAGATATCACAGTGAGGGATACGTTTGTCTCGTGTGCTTTTATACGTTACAGCTTACATTATGGTTCTTCAATACTTTGTACGCAAAAGAAGCGTATTTTGCGTTACTGTAAAGAGACGTTAATATACCCTCGGCTGTTACAAATTTCTAATCTCGCTCAGTCCATACAACAACCATTGCACTCTGGAATAAATGCATCTTCTTTAATTTAAAAACTCTTTCCTTTCAAATGGTCTGGATAAAAATATAATATCAAAAAGCTTGTGCTGCTAACTGTGCTAATGACTTCTGTGTGAACAGGTAGTTCTATCTCCTCAAAATATTATACCCGCTTTTAATGTTAAAGGTAATACAAAATGGGCAACATTTTACATTTCTAACGCAGTAAAGTCATTTCTGATAAAGAACTGCGATAAAAATTAAATAATTAGCAGGCACTTCAAGTTCAAGGGATTCTTGCTGTTTCCCAGATTCAACATCTACAGATTGTTTTTATTATGAAAACATTTAAAGTCTTGAGTTTTTCTGTCATGTCCTTCATCACTGATAAAATTTACCATTTGCCTTCGGATAATATCCCTGTGTGCTTCTTTTTGCAATGGTAGAAGTTCAAAGTTGGTTACAAAATTGTATTATACGCTAAGATGTTAAACATTTGTCTATCTGATAAAAATATTTGCATGTCAACTGCATACGTATTCGATATACTTTGTATGACAAAGCCATTTATGCCCAGTTTTGAAACTATTTTTTACCAATCAACAAAAGCCAATTTGAAACCACATTTAAATCAATTTTTTATTTTTATTGAAGTTTCTCTTGCTTGGTCCATAGTGGGCACAAGATCGATAAAAAATAAAAAAGCGATAAAGAAAAAGTGAAACGGGAGTAAAAGGAAATGCGACAAAACTTAAAGTAAGGAAGGTAGGGTAAGGAGTTAGAGTCAAGTCTTTGAAATCTTAAAAACTGTATAAATTAGTAATTAAAGTTTAATGAAAAACAAATATAAGAATTCTAGCAATATATTAATTTGCTCCATTAAATGAATTCCAAACTTCTGAATAGTTCCTAAAATTGACTTTAATCTGAATTATTTGTGTTTTTATTCTTGTTAAGAGCTGATTTTTTCTCAAAATGCTTCTATAGATTTAACTTTTTTTTTAAATATTTCGTAGCAGTTTACTTCATTATCTTTTGTGAGTTATTTATTTATTTATTTATTTATTTATTTATTTTTTTTTTTTTTTGCTTTTTTCACGTAACATATCTTTAGATGCCTGATCTCTAAAATTTTATGTACCATAAGTAAAACTCCATATTTTTATCTACAGAGAGTACATTATTTGAACATAGAAACAAAAATATTGTTTTGAAATACTCTTTTTGTCCTTGCATTTCAGGGCTGAGCAAGTTCGCCCGACTAGCGAGGTCCGTGACGAGAAGTCGATCGGTTCTTGTTCAACAATTTTCGATGCACCTTCCGACCATCAAATCAGAAAACACCAAGCAGTCTCAGATTGCTCATGTAAGTTAATGTAGACTATACTATGTAACTCAATATTTCTGTGATATTCGATAATGCGGGGTATCCGCCGAAAACGACAATGAAATTTCGAAAACAATTTCAAAGGAATTGAAAAAAATGTATTTGCTTTCTCTAAACTAGATTAGATGTTCATGCACATGTTCCAACTTCTAAACTTGCATGTGCATGTTTAATCATCTTCAAAAAGACTCGTTTCAGTATGTCAAATTATTGTATGATCTTTACGAAATAACTACATTATTCGATTAATTGTTGTTGGATAGAGAATAGTATTTACCAAATTTCTCAAAAAACAGTCTTTTCATTTCCTGTTGGAAAAAT
Organism: Maratus speciosus; assembly: GCA_963932465.1. NCBI lineage: Eukaryota > Metazoa > Arthropoda > Arachnida > Araneae > Salticidae > Maratus > Maratus speciosus. The sequence continues at coordinate 400,081,296 of OZ010796.1, read as the reverse complement.
AAAATATAATACAACAATACTGTTAAGGGGAAAATACTATGTTAAAGTACACACAAATGCCCCTTTATCGACTTCGTTCTATACCCCGTTCACTACGTCGCGTCGATTTAGCCTCTAAAGTATCAGAATCCAGTGTTGCCTTTGGTGGTTTCCTAAAGTCTCTTGCGTCTGTTTAACTAGGGTACGGATTATTTAAATTCTCACCATAGAAATAGGAAGGAGAATAGTACGATAGCAGTATGATAAGTACCTGGCCTCGGTCAGAAAGGGTGCTACTACAATTTAAAAAATTATTTATTTCGCAAAGGTAATCTTTCGCAACAACAACAGGCAAATTGCCCAGTCGCTACGTGGTTTAGTTTGTGAGTGGAAGCCATTTGAATAGAACAACTTTGGTGATATTTCAGCAATTCAACAATGGGAAAAATTGAATATCGAGCAGTGATAAGATACCTGTTTTTGAAAAAGAAAACAAATGATGCGATTAAAGCGGGACTCAGAAAAGTTTATGGGTACTCTGCACCTTCGTTATCAACCATAAAATATTGGACAGCTAAATTCAAACGCGGCCGTACAAGCATTTTTGATGAAGAACGTCTAAGTCGTCCAACTGAGGTTATGACATGAGAAATGATTAAAAAAATCCGCCATATTGTGATAAACGTTCGGAGAGTGAAAGTGTCCGAGATTGCTAAGACTTGTAGGCATCTCAATTGAATGGGTGCAAAATATTTTAACAACTCATTTGGATATGAAAAAGCTTTCCGCAAGATGGGTGCCGCGATTGCTCACTATTGACATTAAACACACTCGTGTATCAATTTCAAAAGAATGTTCGGTGAAGTTAAAACGGAATTCAACGGATCTTTGGCATCGATTTATAACTGTTGAGGAAACATGGATTCATAAATGTTGAAGAAACATGGATTCATTACAGTACACCAGAAACTAAAGGACAGTCCAAACAGTGGGTTTCCGTGGCCAACTTCTGTCAAAAAAGGTTAAGACGACTTTATCTGCGAACAAAGTCTTGAAACAGTGTTTTGGGATGTCTATTTTGAAGGGTTTGTGAAATTATATTTTTATAGGGGATGCAAAAAATAGAAAATCGTTAGGCTAAGTGTGTCGAACTAAAAGGAGATTATGTTGAAAAATAAAGTACGTTTTAGACATAAAAATGTGTTTATTTTATTTATTTATTTTTTTTTTTTTTTTGTCAAGGCCAGGTACTTATCATACAGCCCTCGTATACTCCGATTTCTATGATTCTCCCTGGTGCTTTTTTGGGCCATCCTATGCTAAAAATTACAAAAAACAGCAGTTAGTTTGTTAGTCGTTAGTTGGTTGTAATCTTAAAAGATCATACTGGCACTAAACATTAGTTTTTTCATAATGTCATATAATGTCTCATAATGTCATACCTTTTACAGCCGTTAAACCAAAAATTATTATTTAATATGTGTTTGAATTAAGTGGTGTGAATGTGGAAAAGTAAGTAAACAATAAAGATTTTGTAAAAAATATTTCTGACACAAAATATAAGAGAGTACAAAATATATGTGAGTTCTTTCATAAAGGGACAAATGTTTCTTAATCTACGAAAATAAAATTATACCCACGAACGAAAATATATAATAATCTCTTCCGAGTTATCCCTGATTCAGAAAAGCGTTCTTTATCTTTAGAAACCCCAGAAAACAAAATATTTTTGCGATTTATAGAAACATTTACAAAAGCAAAGTCCGTTTTGCTGCCACTGATTTTCTGTAACTCCCCGAGCAGTTTTTATAGTATATTATCATGGCTGCTAACGTTTATGTTTTTTTTACTATCGCTAAAATTTAACAGATATTTTCGCCTTGTTTAATCGTGAGTTTTCGACGATTAAATAAGACAATATGTTCTATAACATTTTAGTGGTAAGAAGAAAGCGTAAAAGTTGGCATCTATGGCCTATTATTCAGTTTTCTCAAACCAAAATATCGGTGTTTAGGATGCTATCAATTCTCAATTAAACATTTTCAGCTGTGTAATTGAATTCATACATGAAAGAGTAATAAAATAATATTTATTTTAATGTTCATTTTGTTAATTTATCATGTTCATTTGTAAAACATGTTTGTTGAACATAAAAATGTTTATTTGAGAATTTATATCATTCAAAAATCCTTTATTCCGGATTGAGAAAACTGATTAATACGCTACAAAAATTCTCGGAAACGTTTCCTAAAATCAGTGGCAACAAAGGAAATTTTAGTTTTGTAAATGCTTTTTCATATCTCGAAAATATATTGGGTTCTTGGATTTCTAAAGATACAGAATGCTTTTTGGAATCATTTGTAACTCGAAAGAGGTTATTGTATATTTTCCTTGATTAAGAAACATTTATATTTTTTATAGTTTAACATAGCTGCTAACATCTTACGCTTTTTTGTACCACAAAAATTTTATAGTAAATTTTATCTTTTTAAATCGCCATAATCTGCCGATTAAATAAAGCAAAAATTTCAATTAAGTGTTTGTGGTACAAAAAAGCAGAAGAGTTGGCAGCTATGGTTTACGCAAGAATTGTTGCATATTTATTTCTATTTATGATGTTAATTCACTTTGGCAATTTTGCCGAATTTACTTTTTTAACACAAAAACATGTTAGTTAGTATTAATATTTTGAAATAAATATTTTCTGGTGTACACTTATAGTAATGTATGACTACGAAAGCAAGAAAATCCTTCAAACTTTACAAATCGATGTAAATATTTTTGGGCTGGATTTCTAGTATTTTTAAGTGACCTGTTTTTATTTTTATTTATTTATTTAATTTATTTAATTTTTTATTTACTTTTTTATTTTATTTTTATCTTATTTTTTGGCATTGTGAATGTACTTTGTTTATGTTATTAAAACTACAAAAGTTAAAATTATGGGATAAATATCTCTATTTTTGAAATAGAGATATTTATCCCATAATTTTTCGATAATACAAAATATCGTTAATTAGTTATAACTGGAATCTACATAAACTGTATTGAAAATTTTCTTCAAATTGTTACAAGTTATATGGTATTTATCATTATCATTGGATACCCTGTGTACATAGCATTTCATTTCTATTCTTTTATATTAAAAAAAAAAAAAATTCTATTGGTTTAAATTACATTAAGAAATTAGTGGATTATTTTTAACCCTCAAATGTGCGATTTTTTATTTTGTTTCGAAAGAATTATATGTGATTCTCTGAAAGGTATATTACACAGGAAAAATAATGAAAAAAAATCATAGATATATTTTTCATATAATACGACAATCTTTTCTTCTGTTGTACATCTGTAATACAATAATTATACCTCCAAATACATTATTTTATATAATTATTTATTTTATAAAACTTAACTTTTAACCCTTTATTTCCCATAATAGAATACGTTCTAGAAATTACGTAGTTCAGAGATTCTGACTTTACACTAGAAAGTTTCAATGGTTAATTTCGCTTTATTTAAATATGGAATGTCTGATTTTTAATTAAAGCAAATATTGCTATTTTCATTTTCTGGTGTGAATTAGGTATATGCGAATAAAATAAATCTATTAAATTCAAAACAGTGTTGCTTGCATATATGCAGAACTGCGCACTAAAGGGTTAATTAAGGTCATTCTGTCTAAATGTGACGACTCATAAATGCAACAATGGTCTTGCACTTAAAACGTTAACGTACAAATCGTATATAAATTATATAAAATGAAACATTTGAAATTCTGAAACAAAACACAAATCATTTCACAGCATTTTAAATCATTTTATTAAAAGAACATTCCGAATACAATACACATCGTTCAGTATCAATACATCTCAATCTCTCTAAAGGCGGTGTATAATCCCAAAAAATGATAAGAATTTCACGTTTTTAAACTTTGAAGATCAAATAACTTTACGAACGCCTGTTTCATTTACCTGAAGTGGAAGCTCTTTAAAAGACTAAAAGTTTTGAAATTAGAGTTCTTAAATATTAAATGCCTTTTGGTGACTTATTTTTTTAAAGAGATCTATTAGAGACGAACTAAATACCTCAAATGCGGAGAGACGTTTAGGAGATTTACTAAGGTATGTTTATGTGGTATTTTCATATATTGCATTAAAATGATGTTTAAAGCACAAATTGTGTTTACGTTTCGTTGAATTAATAAATTAGGGATTTCTACATGGTCGTGCAATACTCTTTCTTTAACCGGTCCCTTAAATATGCGTTTCATATGATCAAAATAGAAAAATAAATGTCTTTAAAAATTTTAATCAAATATATGACGCATTAATTGTATGTTTGGTGTATGTTTAAGCAAATAATAAAGATTGGATTATTGAATATCACTGGGTCACTGGATTATTTAATACTCTTGCAGGAATGAAGGTCTTAAAAAATCTTGTATATATGGAAATTACTTACATTTAAAATGGATTTGGAAAAATCTGGTATTTTCCCGTTCAATCGGTGTGTATCGTGATGGAAAATAAAAATTGTTAATTAAAATCGATAACGATGATAGTTCAGAAATCCTTCTTTTATATTGTGCTACTCATGGATATATCTTGGTGTCCAAAAAGTTGTTCTTAACAAGTTGTTAGTTTGTCCACTTGTTCTTAATGAAGTACTATAATTGATTATAAAATGTATCAAATATGCAAACCTCTTTTTAATAAGGAGAATTATACGCCATATAAACTGGATGAGGGGTGGATTATTATTTTAGAGCTTTCTGATGGGACGTGGTTTAAAAAAGTTTGCAAAAAAGACACAAATATTGAGGGCTATACGAAAGACAAAAAGCAAAAATGAGTTAAAGGTAAACTGAAAATCAAAATACAGTGGAACCCGGTTAAGACGCGTTTCAAGGGAGTGGACAAAATTCGCGTATTAAGCGGGATCGCGTATTAAACGTGATTTGTATAATGTTGCAGGAACTGAACTTATTTACATATCTAATAGTCTAAATAAACTTTAGAGGTTTCATATAAATGTTAATGGTCAATCATTGTGTCTTTTACGTACATTTAAATTAAAATTTAATTGTATTCCACTTTAACTCATTGTTTGTTTTTATAGGACCGACTGAAATCATAATGGAAAATAAAGATGGATCCCGACGGGGCTTTATTTTCGATTAATACGTTGCAACCAAAAATTAAACAACAACAATAATTTTTCTACTAGAGTAATTTTTTAAAAACAAAGATAGGAATGTTCAATTTTTTTTCACTTTTTAAAATTATCAGTTTATAAAATCATATTTAGTACTTCTAATAATGAGTACCATTATAATCTATCCATCTTTTTAATATAGGAAAGACAATCCTTATTAATTTTTGTGTAATAAAATATAGTTAGCATAGCAAACAGTAAAGAAAACATAAAAAAATTATCCAACCGCAGTCGTATGAGTTTAATCTTTAGGAGATTCATTTTTGTTGCCCATAATATGTATTATAAAACATAGTACTAATATAACGTACGTTTAAAACCTCACTAACAACAGGCATTGTCATCTCTAACTATAATAATTTTTATGACGTAACTGCGTAGACTGAATTCATCTCCTGAATCTCTCTACTACCGTAAAAACATACACGAAGCTAGAGACAAAAAATGTGAGGAGGCGGAATCAAAGAATTATTGCAGTTTTTCTAATTTAGCAGGTTTTTGTTTTTTTGAAATATCTTCCACTATTTCCGATTAGTAATTTTTTACTTAATTAATTTGTTGTAAATAAAGTAAATAATATTATTCGGAAAGAGTGCTTTTTTCTGAATAAAAAAAAAAAATCCACTAAATTTGCAAAACTCGAGAAGAGAGATGGAATTTGTATCTTGACCAATGAATTCGCGTCTTAAGCGTGATTTTTTTCTCTTAAAGGACCGAAAATTTATCGCATATTAAGCGGGATCGCGTAATAACCGTTCGCGTATTAAACGTGATATTTTTGCATTAGCCTTATAGGGGATGTTCAAGGGATCGGAAAAAATCCGCGTATTAAGCGGGATCGCGTATTAACCGTGAGCGTCTTAACCGGGTTCGACTGTATTTGCTTAAAATATACAGTAATAAGCATTGGTTTTTGGTGCAAATCATTTTGTATTGGTCATTGCTAGTTAATTCTTGTTTTATACATGGTAAAAGTTAAATTGTTTGAAATATGAATGTTGAAGCATTCATTATTTAATTATAATATTTCTATTATGTATCTTAAAGTTATTTTCTTTTTAGATATTAATTTATTATTAAAATAAATTATTAATATATTAAGCAATAATCGGTGTCTCAGCATTCAATTTTATGTATTTCAACTTTTTATTAAATATTTAAAAAACTAAAAATTAATAGAAATTATGTTAATATTTTAAGATGAACTGGCATGCATAAAATGATTTATAACATTTAGGAACTTTCGCCGTCTCATTTAGTTTTTAACTACTATAAATGAGACATGAGCTAAGAGCTACAATCGTATATTGTTTGATTATATCAAATATAATGATTCAATTTCTACAAAACATGTTAGTTTTGAACTAAAGGCACAGTATTAAATTATTTTCTGTTTAATAAGAAAAATATTTTTTTAATAAAATGCCAAACATACTCTAAATGCGACAAAACTATTGGAAATCACGACTCGTTTAGGCATTATGACAAGTAATTACGATTCCTTTACTAATCTCTATGATATATTTAATTAAAAATATGAATTAGAGTAATTACCATTAAATTATTAAATTCTGCCAAATATCGATAAAGATTAGCTAAATGCTGAAAAAAATTTCATAATGGATGAGTACTTTCCCTTCTAATGAGTACCCAAAATACGATAAAAACCGTTTATTAGATTTAAGACAAATGTACCGTCGTAAGATTGTTTATTTTTCTAATTAGGTCAAAAGGGGCATGATCTTAAAAAATGTGGAAGCTTGTGAGAAAAGAAATCACGTCCAGAAATTAAAAGTCCAAACATCGTTCGGGTTTCATTTATTTAAGAACGACATCTTGGGTAATATTTATGTTGCGTAATAGTCTAAACGACACGGTTTTGTTTCATCTTTTAATTCTTTTATTCGTATAATCTATAAAAATTTTCTTGAAAAAAATTTACACAGTTTATGAAAGAAAGGAATATATGAATTTCTAGTTATCGAAGACTTAATCTGCTATATGCAATGATGCCATATTAAAAATTAGAAATAGTCGCAGTTAGCAAAAGTGCTATGATGTCATTGCTATTGAAAATTAATTTGCATTATATATGTATATCTCTTTCAATTATGATCAATATTGATTTATTGTCACATGAGTCAGTAATAGCGCACACTCACGAAACAAATAACAAAATATTTTTAGATACCGAAATAAAAAAATATTATTACTATATTCGGATTTCTTATCTGAGTTCCGGAAAACTGAATAAAAGGGTGAATAATTTATTTCATTTCTGAAAATAAGACTTTTATATTTTACAAATAGATGTTATATCCACCGGTATTTACCTTTGTTTGATAACTTTCAAGAACACTGAGTGAAAATCTCTAAATACCCAAGCTCGTGTAATTATTTTCTGTTTTCTGATTACAAATTTTTGATTAGCTGCTTCTTTCCCTCAAAGGTAAGTATTTCGGTAATTTGTTACCCCCAACCCCCAATTTCTTTCAGCTTGTGGTAGGCAGAATAAAGCAGGATATTTTGGTACTAAAACCAAACTAAAATGCTGATAAAATTATATTTTTATGTATAAATCATATGTTAACTTTGTAGATTTTATGAATAATTTCAGGTAAATTTCTTAATAGTTCAAGATTTGTGTATTAACTCGTGTAATAACTCGTGTTTCAAGTGCAAAACATAAGTGGTTTCACTGAAAATTAACTATAGAACTCTCAGAATTATACGGTGTATGTTGGCGTGGTTCTTGTTCTCAACATGAACGTTGTTTTACAAACACAGCTGATCGTACGGATGATGTCGAGATGGTCTTATCAATTTTGCCTTTCATTATCCTAGACCACTGGTCTAATAAAGTTACGTGTAGTTCGGAAACATGGTGATATTTGACTATTGGTAATATAACGATTTATGTTATACGGCTCAGTATTATTCTAAAAGGTCTATGAACCGTACACTTGCTGTGGATAACGTACGTTATCGAAAAAACGCGGCAATAGAAACATTGTCATTAAAAGCGATAACTTCGAGGGACCGCAGAGAGTGCAATAACACTCAATAGTGCTGATCGCGCTGAATAAATTAACTCTGGAAAGAAACAACCACAATAGATGAGATCGCTGCGCAATTAACATTTTATGCCAACAATTGTCACTGCAGATTGTACGGGAAAATTTGTATGAAGAAAAAGAAAAGCACGTGCTACGTTACCATAAATGTTTCCAGAATTTGGAGATTATCCGAGACACCTAATGACTTAATTGAAAGTTTTTGAAACGGCACTAGCCGCTTCTGGCACTTTCAGTGGATTTTCCTGGCGCTTGCAGCCATTTTTCTGAACCTGGGAGCGCCACACTTTCATCTGCTTCTAGTTCCGTGATCACGCCTCGCCATTGGCGATTACATCCAGCGGTTGAATTTTCTATGGGGCACCTGTAGGTTGCATATAAAATCCTAACCCGTTTATCTCAGGTTTATTTTCTTTTTCATGCGAGATGAACTAGCTTTTATATTCTCTTGCATATAATGAAGCAAAAGAGATTTATACTCCTTCAGTAAGACACATATTTTTAATAGCTATAACTATATAATTATTTTTTAATAAGATTCTGGTTTAAGAATTTAACGCGTAAGACATGAAGATAGCTTAAGTTTATGATACCAGCTGCTAAAGGTTTCGTTCTTATTTTGTGCGTATTTCATAAGTAAGTAGTTTTTTCAAGTAAGTGTTATAAAAGTATCTACTGAAATTATTAAAACTTCGAAACTTAAGCTGCGTTTAAACTTGAGGCTTTTGTGCGTTTTTTATTTGTAGCATAAATTCAAAATCCGGAATTATAGCTTAGCATTCATATTTCCCTAATAACTGCTAGTCAATCCGAGACCTGACAAGAAAGCCTCAATGTAAACGTAGCTTGAGAGACATGTAATAAATTCTAACAGATTATTGTTTATTGCAGATGATCAGCTTGAATTCCGAGGTCCTTCCACAGTATCGACAAGAAGCACCGAAAACCCCTCCACATATTTTACTTCATTACTGTGCTTTCAAAGCTATTTGGGACTGGGTGATATTGTGCTTGACATTTTATACTGCAATTATGGTACCTTATAATGTGGCCTTTAAGAATAAGACTTCAGAGGATGTTTCTCTTTTAGTCTTAGACAGTATCGTTGACGTCATTTTTTTTATTGACATCGTGCTCAACTTTCACACAACATTTGTAGGACCAGGGGGCGAAGTAGTATCCGACCCCAAAATCATTCGAATGAACTATCTTAAAAGTTGGTTTATTATAGACTTGTTATCATGTTTACCATATGATGTTTTCAATGCATTTGACCATGAGGAAGATGTAAGTATTTCTTAAATATTTTACTTTTAAATATTTAAGAATGATTCTATTAAAAATATCATTACAATAACTGTGCATTTTGCTTTTTCATCCTCTTTTCTTTTAATTTTATGTAAAGTGCATTTTTGTAATTTAAACTTTTTATGTTGTCTGTGATGCATCTGTAATTGTTTAAACCAATAATGAGGCTATTATTTCATGTTTTCAATTATTCGTGAAATGAAAAGAAAAATCAGTATAAATGTAAACTTGCTAATTAAAGATATATATATATATTGAAAGGTATCTGGTGTGTACTAAAAGTTGTTTGGGAAAAAAGCTCATGTTGCCAACTTACTTACGTATGTTTTTGAGCTCCCTATTTTAAAGTACTTTAGATGGGATATACTGTATTCCACGAAATTCGTTATTATATTATCTGAATTTAAAGGGTCTAGCCGGATAAGCATAGCGAAATGGGCCCCACGGCCGATGTTTGAAATAACATGTGTAGTAATAAGGCTCACCATGAGAATACAATATAGAGTGTTTTTAGCCTCTTACTTTGAACTGTCCTTGAGATAATCGGGAAGTATGCGCCGGCACTACTATTTTTCAAATACGCTTTTCTCAAAAAGTACAAAAGTTAAAAAAATTAAACCAACGCCAATTATTGAAGAATATATTAGTTCACATTATAATTTTTTTCATATTTTTACGCAAATTTTAACATAGAAAAATAAACAAAAATATTTTTTAAAAATATGTATTAATGTAGTAATTTTATATTTACACCAACCAAAAAATTACAGAATAATGCTCAAAGTATGTACTTTTAAGAAAAAAAAATTCGTTAAAAATCAAAGATGCGCTTTTTGAGTTATAAAAAAATAATTCTAGAAACTTGCTAAAATATTTGTAACTTTCCCTATTTGTATTTGCAGAAATGCGTTGCTATCAATGCATTGGTCGATTCGTAACATTTCCCTCGCGCAGAATGCGCAGTGCGCCAAAGTAAGAGAGTGTTTCCATACATACCACTTCCCTATAGGTTTGTTCGTGTTTCTAAATATTCTGTTATTTTGGCGTTCCTTCCTTCTCGCATAATAATATCAAGAACTGACAAACAAAATGATAACATTTGCCTGCGATGATTTTTACATAGAAGAAGGCCATGGGGCTGTACAGTAGGGTGGAACTTAAGTATAGGGTAAAAAAAAAACTTTTTTGTTTTAATGTGTAATAGTGAAAACTTTTTTCCTTTTTGGATGACTAAACTTTTGGCTGAAAAGGTTTTTTTAAATTAAGCTGTTTTCCGGTTCCTCAAGGAGGTCAAAGTTTTGAAATTTCAGAATAAAGTAACTTAAAGTAAACAACGTAGCTGTTAGCTCATATCTACTTTTATTTAGCAAATACTATCCAGAGGTCACCACGAGGAGGTGGTTAAATCTCGACTTCCACCCTCCTTACCTCCCTTTGTTATGGATTAATTAAATTGGATATTCAACCTACTGTCTTTTTAGGCAAACTTTGTCATTACATTGTGGGAATTCAACTTTCCCAAGGTTAAGCCATCTTTTGCTTAATATTTAAAGACGGTTGACGCAGCTTGCTGGACAACTTTGACACAAGTTTCCACTGTTTGAGTATGACAAGGAAAATCTAAAATTCAGGTGTATCCCCTGTTTGTACTTTTTTTAAGTTCTTCATCCGATCAGTCCGTCAAGATAGGATCAATGTTTTCATAGAATTTCAATATGTTCGCATTTTTTCAAGTCGCTTTCCTACTGGTCCAGAAAATCCTTTTGTACCCGTAGTTTTTCCAGCAAGATGTTGAAATAAGTATCTAAGAAAAAAGTTTATTTGCATGCCATTATAATGTTTTTAGGGTATGACTTCCGATATTTTAATAACTCCAGATTTGCATCCTGCATTAAAGGCGTTTCTGTTTCACCCAATAACTTTCAAACTTGAAATGTCTCTATTATTATTTTGAAAATACACCAAAATTGCAGAGGCTATATTAATATAAGAAGAAGATGTCAATGAAATATGACCAATATATTTTTTTTTCTGGTTTTTGAACTAAGACCAGGTATTCGTCTTTAATAATTCTCAGTTATACTTTTTCCCCTCTGCTTCAGTTATCATAGTGTTATCCTTTCTGCTATCAAAATACTAACCTTCTAAAATTAACTCATTTCGTCTATCCTGTTCTTTCAAATTCTTCCTTTTCTTTTCTCTTTGTCGTCTTCAAGTCCTTCTTTCAGTTACCTTTTCCATATTATCATCAGAAATACCCGTATCTTCTAAGGTGCCATTTAGAATAATATTTGCAGTTCTGTCTAATACTCCGGTTCTTTCACCTTGTTGATTATCAAATTCAGGTTTAGAAAAACAACCGATTGAACTATTTCCTTCCGAACTATTTTTTACACTTAACGATCATTCAATCAAAACATCATTTTTTTGTTTAAAAATAATTTTTTCCTTGATATTTCCTTTTCCATTCTCGCTACACATTTTTTGTAGTTTTTATATCTATTGATCCTATTGCCATCACCCCATCTCTTTTAGGTCTTTGAGAAAATGCGTTCTTGTTCTGATACACGATAATATTTAGTGCTTTTACACAAAGAAATGTTTTTTGCAGGATTACCTAACATTTTGCAATTTTATATTGGATGTGGGATTATTCTTTCTAATCTTAATATTTTTCTTCAAATTTTGACATTTCTCGCGCTAGTCTCTAATCATTTTTTATGATTTGTGTATCAGAAACCGTTGGAATTGAAGGTCTCAGCAATACACTTTTAATTGTACACTATGACGCAAAAGTTTAGACAATGAAGAAATTCTTACATATTTTGAAAAATATTTATTCAATTTTCAAATCACTGTTTGAAATGAATGTGCTGTACATATAAACAATATTTATAACAAAGAAAAGTGGAATTGTGCATATTGCAATAAATTAAATGGTAACAAAAATAAACTGCTGTCTCAAAAGTTTAGACACAAATTAAATAAAATCGAAATAAACAATTTTTAAAACCTGGTTGCGCATCCATGCTTATGTATTACGTCATATACACGAGATTGCATAGAAGAAACTAAATCTTGCATAGTTTGTGAATCGATATCGTACCATGCATTCTCAATAGATGTCTTAAGTTCCTTTTCAGAAGAGTATTGTCTAGCGTTGCTATAAACTTTGCGACACATGATGCTCCAAAGGTTTTCTATAGGGTTAAGATGTGGGCTACATGCTGGCCAGTCAAGAACTCTTATATTATGGGAATTAAACCAAGATTTTGAATGTTTTGCAGTGTGAATTGAAGCATTGTCTTGCTGAAATTCCCACTGAGAACCCCCTAGAAGCTCAGCAAATGGCAGTAGGTTTTCTTCTAATGTCTGTGTATAATGCTGTGAAGTTTGACGACCACTGGTGAAGGTCAGAGATACTTGTCCATTATAGCAAAAGGCTGCCCAAACCATCACCGAGCCCTCTCCTTGTCTGCGACTAAAAAAACGTCGAGGTTCCTTCCGTAAGTCATGCCAATACGATAAACAGCCATCTGGACCATCCAGATTCCACTTTATTTCATCGCTAAATATGACTGACTGCCATTTCTCTCCATATGACATATGCTTTCGACCCCACATAAGTCTTTGTAACTTATGATGTGGTTTCAGAGCTGGTTTCTTCTCCATTTTGCTATAAACGATTGTTCCTTTTTCCAAAATTCGTCTACGAATCGTATCCTTTGATACAGAGAGTCCCGATGAGCTTTGAACTCCACGTACGCTCATTTGTTGAGTACTCGCTAGTCTTTGTATCAGGCGATCCTCTCGTACATTTGTCACACGTGGCCTCCCAGACCGACATTTTGCTTTATATTCGGAACCACTCGATAAAACTCGATAAATAGATTTTTTTGACCTATTAATAATAGCAGAAATTTCAGAAACGCTCTTCCCTTCACCTTTCAACTGCCAAATCCTTGAAACCTCATTCACTTGAATTTCTTTAGCTCTCGGCATGTCGACTATGAAGCGCAATCGTTTGCAGAACTTAAGTACTCCAAATTTGTGACATCATCGATTCTAAATTTGCATATGCCAGCGAATATTTAAAGAAATTTAGAATAGTGTCTAAACTTTTGCGACAAGCACATTTGAATTTTTATGAAAAAAATTAGTATTATAGCAAAATAAACGACTGTCTTTTGTACATAGCATTTTTAATCAGTTTTTGAATATATTTACAGGTTTTTGTAATTCTGACGTCATAATTCTACATTTTAAAGCTGAATGACGTCATTGTCTAAACTTTTGCGTCATAGTGTATCATCAACAGCTTTAGATATTTTAGAAATAGTGTGTACCAGATTCCAGCTGTCAGATTTTAAGTTAAATTGAACCCAAAAATAATGTTTCATAACATCTTCATATGTTCGTCAAAGATGACAGTCTAATGTTAATTGTTTTGGTTCACGAAATACAGGACACTTCAACAATTATCTAGATTTCGGTACGTTAACAGACTTTGTCACTTTTGACACCTAATGTTTATTGAAAAATAATTAAAGAAACTGTTAACACACGTTAACTCGCATTAACTTGTTATGTGTCGCAGCCAAATAAATCAGAGACAATGAAAGCTGACACCCACGACGCTGGCTTCTGCAAAAGTCAAATAAAGTGGGGCTAACTTTCCTAAGGCACTCAAACTAAATTATTCTCTTTATTACAGGACATTAACACTTAATTAATTTAATTTTGCAAAATATAAATTTAACAATAAGCTTAAAAAACTTTTCATGCAATTATTGGCTTTTTTTCGTTTTTTTAGGGAAAATCAGGCGCTTTGAGGAACCGGAAAATATCATTTTAAAATTAAAAGAAAAATATTTTCTTTTTATGGAGTTAAAAGAAAAAAAATAATCACTATTAGAATATAAAATTCGAAACTTCGTTTTTTAGTTCCACCCTACTGTACAGTGAGCGTACATATAACATATAACTTTATGGGGAGAGTGTGTGTTGGGGGGGGGGGGTCTGGGGGGGGGGGGGGGTAATCATTTGATATCTTTATCATTTTTTATGAAACCAAAATTTACATTTTTGGTATCTATTCCTTTACATCTGTTATCTTAATTTTTTAAGTCTGTTTTCTTCTTTTTATGAAAATACAAAATTATTATTAAAACAATTGAATGATTATAAAACATTTCATTTTAAAATATGGAATAGCCCAGCGTTTGCCATTAATATCCTCCTGCCATATGCGCATACAATTCGTTGTTAGAAAAATAAGATTCAAAATGATACTTGTTATTTTTGCTAATAAAAGATGGAAAAGTATGTTGTCCACCTGTTTTGTTTACATTAAGTTCTGTTAAACCCCGTGCAAGGGCGAAATGCAAGAAGACAATTTTACTGTTCAATGCATTATGTAACAAAGAGCTATTATTCAAAAACTTTTAAACAATAAATATTTCTTCAAAAATTTATTTCATGTAAAGCTATTTCTTATATAATAGTGATATTTTATTAATTTCTTCTCTTCATTTAAATCAGTAAAATATGCGAATAAAAAATTTACATCCTTATCTGTATATCATTGTAAACGTATATAAAAAAGGAAAAAATTGTAAAAATAAAAAGAATTTTTAGACACTGATAACAATATAACAATATTATTAGGGGAAGGGGGATTCGAGAAATGATAACATATGATATCGGAAGGTTTGTTTTTTTTTTCGGGGGGGGAGGGGGGGGGGGGGTTCGAAATTGCCGAAAAGCTGATAACCTTATATATTTACAGTCCTTATTCAGCTTCACCTGAACAATCAACTAGACCATCGACTTGGTATTATTACGCGAGAAGGATGCGCAGTACGTCAAAATAACATAATGTTTACAAACACGAAACGAACCTATAGGGAAGTAGTATGTATGGAAACATTCTCTTATTTTGGCGCAATGCGCATCCTGCTCAAGAGGAAACGTCATGAATCGACCAATTCATTGATAGTAGCGTATTTCTGCAAATGCTAAAGGGGAAAGTTACGAATATTTTAGCAAGTTGCTAGCATTATTTTTTTTTTATATAACTCAAAAAGCGCATCATCGATTTTAACGATATTTTTTTTCTTAAAAATACATGCTTTGAGCATTATTCTGTAATTTTTTTAGTTGGTGTAAATATAAAATTACTACATTAATAATGTTTTTAAAAAATATTTATTTTTTATTTTTCTATGTTAAAATTTGTGTAAAAATGTGAAAAAAAATATATAACGTGAACTAATATATTTTCAATAATTGGCGTTGGTTTAATTTTTTTAACTTTTGTACTTTTTGAGAAAAGCGTATTTGAAAAATAGTAGCGCTGGCGCATACCTCCTCGATTATCTCAAGGACAGTTCAAGGTCAGAGGCTAAAAACACTCTATATTGTATTCTCATGGTGAGCCTTATTACCACACATGTTATTTCAAACATCGGCCGTGGGGGCCATTTCGCTATGCTTATCCGGCTAGACCCTTTAGTGCATTATAACTGCCCTGCATAATTTTTTTTTTATACGTAGATTTTCATAAAGCTTAAACATTAAAGCTTTAAGGTAAGCTTGGGGATATTTTCGCTGCAGAAGGCAGTTAAATTTGAATTAAAATAAGTTTATTTTTAACATTTGATTTATCACATAACGATATTTGTTTGACGGAATTTAGTTGATAATAAAATTTTCATAACAGCTTTTAGCCCTTTCATTCCCAAGGTAGAACACGTTCTAGAAATTAAGTAGTTCAGAGAATCTGAATTTACACCAGAAAATTTCAATTTTAAATTTCGCTTTATTTAAATACGGAATGGTCTGTTATTAAATAAACCAAATATTGCTATTTTAATTTTCTGGTATGAACTTGGAATATCCGAATTAAAAAATCCACTAACTTCATGATGCCATTTGGACTCACTGGGAATGAAAGGGTTAATATAATAGTTTTTGGAAAATAGCATCTTTTAATTCTCGTGGGAGAAAATATGGAATCCGTATCTACTTATCCCGACGAGCAAAGAAACGTGAGCAATTGTAATTAAAGTTGGGAATTTAGTGAAACTTTGCTTTTTAGTACAGATTCATGTACATTTCTAGAATACACAGACCAGTGTTTCCAGGGGTCCCATATAAATCAGGGTTCCAAATGCTCTGGACACCACTAATTTCTTACAGTTTATTTCGTCATCTTTAATCGCAGGTAATTCTGCAAATAGATAAGGTGAGGAAAATTACTTTAAAATACTGGTGTCCAGAGCATTTAGAGTCACGATTTACGCGGGACACCTAGCAATACTCACTAGCACAGATTGAAAATAAATGACGAAACAACCACGCAATTATTTAACGTACTCTTTCCTCAAATGCTGTTGTAGAAAATGGATTCACATCTTATCTGAGAAAAAAGTTTGGAATATTCGATCAAAATACATGTTTAGTATTTTGTGTTCTATATTTTGCCTTCATGATACTCTTCATGCTGTTGGGCATAGGCCTAAAAAGCATTTGGAAATTGTTTTGATCGATGGCTGCCCATGATTTACGCACTGAATCTTTTATTAATCTGTTGACATTTACTGCAGCCTAAATGCGATTTTTCAAAATATAACATATATTTTCGATAGGTTTGGTACTTGGATAGCATGCTAGCCACTCTATTTGAGGAATAATATTTTCAGAAAGCAAAAATTTCACTTTCTGGGGTGTATGGCATGACGTTTTGTCAACTATAAATATAACATCACAGTCTCCAAATTGATCTTCTAAACTAGAAATCAACACATTTTCTAAAATTTAAGCAGATTTTTCTAAATTCACATTCACGTTCAATAAATACAATCTTTCAAGCCACTTATTATACGTAAAGCCCCAAATCGTGATTGAATCATTTTTACTTAAGACGTAAATGGGAACAGTTTTCGCCCTGCCTTTCGCTTTGCTTACCCTAAATGAATTTTTCTCCATCCTCACCCGAAACAATAAATATTGAACATCTTCTCTGAACATCACTTTACTCCAGTCATTAACAGGCAAGTCACAGTGTTATTTGGCTCATGATAATCTGGCTTGTTCGTGTCATACTGTCAGCTTGAGTTTATGATAATGACATCCAGCTTAATTTAACCTGTAGCGCAATGTTCTGTTTGATACCTTTGCCTTTGATTCTTTCATCCATTAAGTATTCATATCGTTACTTATTTTCTAATTCATATTTGTGCATATATTTAGCCAGATCGGGGGAAGTTTTTCACGCTTTTAAGATCTATGAACTTTATCAAAATTTTCGAAGCAGTATATTGTGAACATGAAAATATATTTGCTATATCTCTCAGATTTTTTTTTCTTGCTTTACCATCTTAACGATCGTCTCTCTAGCTTAGAATTCCAGCTCTCTTATTGGTGCCATATCATCTACTAGAAAAAAAGATGTAAAGGAAAAAGTCTATTACAGTTAAACCCTTCTTAATTTGAACTACGCAAGACCAGTACGCAACAATAAGATAATCACAAGAAATGAAAGTTTGCATAAACAAGCGAGTGATTCCATTTTTTCCACGCATATAAGAATTATAACATTATAAACAATTATCGAAGGCTTATTCTGTAATTTGCTATGTGTCTGCGTATCATAATAATGTCCATGATCGTTCATTAACAAGGAGAACAACTTAAAACTTTTCATCACGATTAAAATGCGTATATTTTATTGTTACTTGTCGTAGAATGGATGCTTACGCAATACTTTTGCCACTGGTAGTGGGTTTTTCATTATAGCTTCTAGTTTAAATGTTAAGTAAGAAGTAGAGCAATGTAATAGTAAACACCAAAACATTTTATTGCTTTTTCTATGAGTTGAATTCACTTAGTAACAGTTTAATAATTCATAACGACTATTTAGAGTTTATTGTTATATATTTAGTAAAACAATTAATTTTTTTTTCTAATAACCCATTCGCGACCAACGTCTATTACACTTCTTTTCATTCTTCGACACCACTTGACATTAATTTCTCTTATTGTAATCTTGACTTATTTAATCTCTCGAAATTTGTGATTAGATAATGATAAAATACTGTTACTAAAATACCGTTACTAAAATACTGTTACTAAAATACTGTTACTAAAATACTGGTACTAAAATACTGGTACTCAAATTCAAAGCTTTCGTGCGCTTTAAACAGCACGTAAACTTACCGCTCGTCGTGAATAGCTTAAAACAATTCAAATATTGTTACTTTTTTGTAATATTTTTAAATCATGGTGTCTTTCAAAGGTCAAAACATACAGTTATCTAAAAACCATAAATTTTAAAGATTTTTAGAATAGTTATAGAATCAATTGAAATTCATAATGATTATTACTTTGCAGCTATTATTCTATTACTAGTGTATAACGCCCGTCAAAAATGACGGAATGTCAATGATAAATCTCCAAAACAATATTAAAAAAAATATTTTTCTGACTAATAAAAAAAAATATGCCTCATGCATTCTGTTAATCAAAAAGTATGATCCTTTGATTTTTGATAATTAGAACGAAAATATTATGTAAACTACAGTTTAAAATCATATTTTAAATATTTCAGAATGGAACAGGAAAAGATCAAAGATGTATTGCATTTGTAACATATGTATATGTATACACACACACACATATATATATATAAATTATTAAAGGAAAAATTACGATTAATACTATATAACTTTTTTTAAAAATATTTTTACCTATTCATATTGCATGTGTAATTAAGCTTTTTTTTTTTTTTTTGCTCAGATTTGTGTATTATAGTTTTAAAATATCAAAACACATATTTTTTTTAAATTTTACATTTTATAACATCATAAGTACTTTATCCCCCCCCCCCCCAACCTCTCTAACTATTATAATATAAAAGAAATTTACTAATGACATAATTTTTAATTAAAAAATAGTTAATTTATCCCAAATAACATTCATCAAAGAAAAATTTATAAGCAAACAACATTAAAAAATATATAAAATAATCTCTGAATTTTAACATTTTCATATTTCAAATCTGGCTGCCATAATTGTAAATATGTATAAAAAAAACAATATAATACTAACAATTTTTAGTTTCTAAGGTTATTATTAAATAAAAAAATCAATCATTAAACAAGGTAAATAAATTGTATTTTTTAATCAGATTATTAAAATATCAATTTTCTTCTGTTCTATAAAAAAATTTAAATGATTGAAAAACATAAATATTCAGTAAAAAATATATCGGTAAATAAGATATTTTAAAATTACTTCGCATAAATATTTATTAATAGATACGTATAATCTGTAAAAATGTGAATTTACAGATAATAGATGGCGCCACGCCTAGAACTAAATTGCTGGGATTTTCTGTATGAACATTTGCATTTTCTAAATTTTAAAACTAAAAAACATAAATCTGAGTTACAAATAACTTAATTACATTTATGCAAATAAAACCTCTTTTATCAATGTATCCAAATCAAGGCATGAAAATTTCAGAAAAAAAAAATACTTATTTTATAATGATTTTTTAATATAACTTCGTAACATTAGCGGCTCGGCCTTATGTAACCATCATGTAGCTCATCAGGCAATGCTAAAACGATCCTTAAACTTAAACTATAGAAAACAACAATAAAAACTGATTTGATTGAATAAATTCAAATCCACCGCGTTTTCAAAACAGCCTTTAGAAAGATCAACAAAAATGTTAAAACAGTAAAACACACGTTGCCAGTTGGCAATCAGTACAGTACAAATAATTTTGAGGAATGATTCTCAAACGTGAATAACTCACCACTTTTTTTTTTTTTTTTTTTTTTTTTTTTTTTTTTGCAACAATAATAAAAATGATTAGCAAAGTGAAATGTACTTTCTGAAAATTTCACATTAAATTTTAATATGCTAATTATATGGATATATTAACTTGTATTTTTAACAAACTTCGATTCTTTATATTAATTGACGATAGATGGCTGCAAAAATAGTTTTTGAAGGTTTTAAACAACATTAAAATATTTAAAGACTTTAATAGGCTTCTACAAATATTTTAAGAACAAAATCAGATAATTAACCACTATTTTTTTTAAATGAAGCGTTCAAAGATTCATTCATTTGTTTCAATATTCGGAAATTGTGAAGGGCAACAGTGTTCTTTTGTTTATATCCAGTAATCTGATGTTTATATTAGCTTATTTTTAATTTTGAACTTAATACATTATAATTGGATATGATATACATGTTTTAGTGAAAAAATGCTGAACAGACATGATTTCAAGTAGAAAAAATTATCATTTGGCTGTCACATGTTAAGATATGTTTTTCATTAAGTCTAACATGGCGTTTAGCTACTGTCGATTCGCACACTGGAGTGGTCCGCACCGGCATAGTTACCGACAATTTTCTGAACTCAGACTTTATTATAAGTAGATGACAGATTATTAGATGGTAGATATTAGTAAATTTATGACATGCATATACGTTACATTATACTTTGTTTATTATACATTTAATTTTTCATTATACTTTGTTTTTAAGGGGTCTCAGGACTCTTAAAGCTTTAAAATTTTCGAAATTTTAATTTTTTTAAATATTAAACTACTATTTTTTCTGAACATTTCGGTACAAATGTTTCCTTGAAATTCCTATTAGAACAGAAGTTATGGCTTTTAGAATTATACACGCTCAATAGCTGAAGCGGCGTTTCAGAAACTTTGAAGTCAATTTTCTCCAAATGACGTTTTTGGGCATAACGCGCATGATATCTCAAAAACTTCTGAAATGTTTTTCATGAAATTTTCAAAACATATGTTTCATGTTAGTTTGTATAAACTAAACCTAAAATTTCCTTCTTATTGTTCAGAAATATATTCTTTATAGGTGATTATACTGTTAAAAATTTCTAAATTTTGCATTAACTAAATACAGCTTTGTATTAAAAATAGAAAAATGCTTTAAATACAAATTTATTTAAGTTCAGAGTAATTATTACAATATGAAGCATAAGTAGGACCCGAAATTTTCCTTCTACTTGCAAAATTTATTTTGTAATCGTGCGCATAATCTGTAATGCCGATTTTCCGCTCGTCAAATGTCTGACATTTTGGAGCCCACTGTAAATTCTAATTCTGCATCTTGTAATTTTTCAAATACATGAATGAAAGAACATACTTATATTTTCCATCCCAATATAAAATTTTGTCTTAAAATCAATTACATTTTAAGATATTATATGTTGTAAATGGTCTTTTTTTTTTTTCGATTTTTCCAATTTTAAGAGTCCTGAGACCCCTTAAAGAATTATTATCTTTATATTTTAAATTCTGCTTTTCAGATTAGTGATATTTTATAGAATCTGTCATAATTAGTGAAAGTTTGTAAATTCAGTTTATTCTATTGTCATATTTATTTCATCTCTTTTCCACTAATTTACTAATTTACTAATTGATGAAATAAATATGACAGTTTATTCTACTGTCATATTTATTTCATCTCTTTTCCAATAATTTACTATTGCTAAAGTTAGAAATTTCCTTTCCGTATGCTAAAGTATTCGAAATTGATATTGAATTTTAGTGAAGACATTAGCTATATGCTCAAGCAAAACATTGAAAATAGCTCAAAATTTTAAAAGCATAGCAAACACTGCGCCACATTGAGTCGATTGTCACCACTATATTTTAATAGTATTCTTCGCCTTATTAAATCTTAGATATTCTGTTATTAAATAAGGCGAATAATTCCATTAAAGTTTAGTGATGGCAATCGGCCCGTTGTGGCGCAGCGCTTTCATGCCTGGATGGAGTCATTTGCGACTATATTTAACACAAATGGAACACTTTTTATCATTGCACTAGATTAGACGAGAACAAAAGTGAGAACATTTTATGTTCATTAAACATTATAAATGTTTAATGAACATAAACAATGTTCATTAAACATTGTAAATATCTTTAATTTACTAACAAGGATAGGGCCAAGCTTGGCAATCACAGATTTTTATTATTTTCATATATGTTGTAGGGTACCGTTAGTCTCAGGTTCAACAGATTTTGTGCAACGCCGCATAGTTCTCGAGAAATAGGTGTCTAATATTATAACTAAACTTAAATACTTACTTTGTAACGAAATTACTGGGTTGTCGCAGCTCAGTTGTTATGGTATCTTCTTGTTGATCCGACGCCCCGCCCCTCCGGGATTGCACTTATACTCTAAAGCGAAAGCTGGGTTCCCGGGGCGGTCATCCCTGTCATCTCCTGTTGATCCGCGGGCTCAGGTTCAAGACCGGAACCTGCTGTATTCAATCTTCTCATTTTTTGTTTTATAAATATATTAGTAACTATAATTTAATAATCGCAACTAAAAATTTTAATATCGTACATTAATTATAATGTTAACAAATTTAAATTTAAATTTACCATTTTTTTATTTTGAACTATCATTTCTCATCCTTTAAAGATATTTAAAAAGAAATTGGATCTATTATTGA
This sequence comes from Maratus speciosus, assembly GCA_963932465.1. Classification (NCBI taxonomy): domain Eukaryota; kingdom Metazoa; phylum Arthropoda; class Arachnida; order Araneae; family Salticidae; genus Maratus; species Maratus speciosus. The sequence continues at coordinate 400,058,205 of OZ010796.1, read as the reverse complement.
ATAATAAAAATTCCCAAATTGTTACAAAATTTGTGTTGGCGCCATCCAGTTATGATAAAATAAAACATATTCAAATAAAATAAAAATAAAAGCAGAAAGAAGATAAAGGGGAAAGCAAAATAATTGAAAGCGCAAGCATACGTATTACAAATTTTAAAATCTTTAATATGCAAAAAATATATGCTGTAATTTAATTCTTATTGCTAACTTTTAATATAATTATGCTTCTTACTTAAAAAACAGAGTAGTATTATCATAGTATTGACTTCCCTTGTTATAAGACGATACATAAAAGATGTTTCTTTAATATCACGAATTGACACGATTGTTCATTGTCATTGCGTCGATAAAGAATAGAAGATATACCGGGTGTCCCAAAAAGGACTGACTGATTTTGAAATTCAATAACTTGCAAACGGTGACAGATATTTAAAAAATTCTTGCAGGAGGGTTATGCATAAGGTCAAAAGTTTTATTACAGTGATTTTCAATTTTAGTTCGATTTACAAACAATAGATGGCGCTGTAAGCAATAGTCGCTAAATACAGGCTCGATTTTTGGTCCTTTATCTTGTTCCATGCAGAAAAAGGAGATGGAAATGTATTATCCGGGCCACGAAGTACCAAAAATCAAGCCTGAATTTAGCGACTATTGCTTACAGCGCCATCTATTGTTTGTAAATCGAACTAAAATTGAAAATCACTGTAATAAAACTTTTGACCTTATGCATAACCCTCCTGCAAGAATTTTTTTAATATCTGTCACCGTTTGCAAGTTATTGAATTTTAAAATCAGTCAGTCCTTTTTGGGACACCCGGTACATTTTAAAAGTGATTAAAAAATTTAACCATTTAATAATTTTTTATACAACGATTTAGTTACAAATAAAAAAAAAAAAGAAATAAGTTAATATTATAATTAATACACAATATTATAATTTGTAATTAAAAATGAGATTATTAAATTATAATTACAAGTATAAAATTACAAGCAAATTACAAGCATAATTACAAGCATAAAACAAAAAAAATGAGAAAACAAATGTAGCGTGCTCCGGTCTCGAACCCGAGGACCAATGAACAGACGCCATAACAACTGAGCTACAACCAACACGGTAGTAATTTTGTTACAAAGTAAGTATGTAAGATTTGTTAAAATATTAGAGCCCCCTATTTCTCGTGAACTAAGGAGCGTTGTATAAAATCCGTTGAATCTGAGACTAAGGGGCTTCTACCCTACAACATATATAAAAATAATCAAAATCTGTTATTACCATGCTTGGTTCTCTCCTTGTAAGTGCCGAATATATCTATACAAATAAAAGATGTGTATAATAATAAATAATAAAATAAAAGTGTTTGTCCGTCAGTCTGTGTGTATGCGATAACTAGTAAAATCTGCCACGCGTAGAGGCATGAAAGTTTGGATGAGGATAGTCCAAGACAGGTCCTAATGCACCTGAGGCTCAGATTTTTCATTTTTTTAATTAGCAGAGATATTAATTAACAAGAAAGAAAAATCATGCGTCAAGCATAGATTATGAAACACTTCCCAGCACGTTCAGAATAATGTGATAAAATTTCATAAATTAATAAATTAAAATATTATGCCTAATTCAACCATATGGAAACTCATAACACATTTGAAAACCCAACTTCAGTTGTTACCACCTACAATCGGAAAATTATCCGAATACTTTGAGCAGCACTGTATATGATCAAAACAGTTAAATTTAAAAGTGCAAGCCGAAATTGAAAACGCACTTCAGCAATTATTACTCAAAGACAGTATTGTAACCGATTCTTTTTGTGTGTCCCTGTAAATGAACGACAAATACTATGAATACCCTATTCTGTCGTAATCATCTTGTAGTGAAATTCAGTGATTTATATCAGTTTCAATACATCTGAAATAGCGTAATGTCATTAAAATACTCTGCAAACGAACCCCCCCCCCCATATATCATAATGTAATGGAATTCTTTTGGGTAGCCCTGTAAATGAAATAATAATACCACGTACTTCATATGCAATACCAAACATGGTTAGGTGATACTAAATACGGATTCTTAATTGCATGAAAATTCGAGTATATTTACGGGAGTTAGAGTGCGGACAGACGGGCAGGCGAACAGACAAACCAAATGCATAAATACTTTTCAACTTTGTTGGAAAGTGTTAAAAACCACAACGGATACTCATAAAAAATACTTAATTTTTTTCAAAAGGTTGCACGGCGATTGTTTCGGAGATCTCAAAACGAAAAAGATACAATGGGTGAAAAACAGTTCATTTTTTCGCGGTTTTCAAAGCCCGCATCGGTTTCACTATTCAAAATATGGGAAAACTAAAAATATACACTTTATACATTGTAATCAGTTTAAAAGAATATTGATATTAACACCTTCAAAAAAGTTATTTTCGAAAAGTCTGTTTCATATTTTTTCAGTGTTCTTAGAAGCGCTCGTTGATCGATATAGGAATGTACATTTTCCTTGAAAGCGACGTAATCTGTCAATAAAATATTAATATTAATCCTATAAATAACTCGTTTTACGACTTTCATTTTTTCTGCATAATTTAACGTTCTGCATCGGTTCTGGAAATCAAATTACGAAAAAACAAAACATACTCACTTCACTAGCGGGCATTGTCCTTTCTAACGGCATTTTTGGTTTAAAAATAAATTAAAATTAACCCTTTTAAAGGAAATCTTTTCTCGAAGCCACTCAAGGCTTCAACGTGCATTTTGCGTGCCGATATTTTCTTTCTATTTGAATCAGCCTTTTTTACCACTAAATAACAGAATTTTACCATGAATTCGTTATACAGTCATTGGATACATATTTTATATAACATATAAAAATCTTAAAATATTTGGACAGTTAATTATAAATTCTTTAAAATAAATAACATATATTCTATGTTTACCTTTCGTGTGTTGTATTCAAGAACTTTAAAAAAATACATTCTGTGTTTTAATTTTTAAAAAAAAATGTTTTATTTCATTGGGAATAAAGTTCAATCTTTCTTCCATCTTACGTTTAATAATTTTGGGAACACTCTAAGTACTCCAAATTGTAATATGAAAATTTGAAAACTTCTTCTCGTCAAGCTCTAATTTTTCGTGTGTTGATTGGTTCGATGTGAGGGAGCAGCTTTTACAGCCATTTGTCAGATGATAAAGTTCCTCTATAAGGGCAGTTTAGAGGACGCTGTTTTTTTTCTATTATTTATGATTTTTAAATGAAATATTTGTCATAATTGATTGCGTAATACAGGGTGATTTTTTTAAAGTCGCGAAAGTAAAACCCTATAACAAAAGAACCATTGATCCAAATGACCTGAAATTTCACCAGTATGCTCCCAAAGCAATGGGAATTTTTTGGCGTGGTTAAAAAAAAACTTAAAATCGCACCGACAGATGGCGCTGTAAGTTAACAGAAACAAAGAATATCGTCAGTGGGAGGAAAACAATGGACGGTACTTCAAGAAAAAGAATACTTTATTACGCATATCAAAAACATACAGAATGCAATAATTGGGTAAAGACACTGCGAACACCTTCGCAGAAACAGAACGAAATAAAAATATGGAGCAAAGCATTCATACGGAACTGCACGACTAACGCAAGAGATTTTCAATGTGCTGTCCACCGTTTTCAGCTACGAGTTGGAAACGTGAAACCGCATGTTCCACAACAAAGCAAGGAATATCCGGCTGGATGCTGTGGATCTGGTGCACAATGCGTGCTTTCAGGTCAGCTAAGTTCGTAACACCATCACAATACACAGCATTCTTGGGTACCCCCAGAGCCAGAAATCGCAGGGATTGAGATGAGAACAATGAACACGAGGTGTGCTTGCTTCAGGTTTTTATTGCCACTGTGCGTGTGTCGTGCGCAAGTTCGTCTCCCGACTTTACTGCATATACAGCGCCATCTGTCGGTGCGATTTTAAGTTTTTCTTTAACCACAGCTAAAAAATTCCCATTGCTTTGGGAGCATACTGGTGAAATTTCAGGTCATTTGGATCAGTGGTTCTTTTGTTATAGGATTTTACTTTCACGACTTTAAAAAAAAAAATCACCCTGTATATGTATATTTTAGAAATTATTCCAGCAAACAGTCTAGTGAGCGCAATCCGCAAACTCTACTCTGCCAAAGGCAGTGGAGCCATTAACTCTAGGCCCGTTTGCAAATATTTTTACGATTAAAGATATAAAATCATTCAACGCTAATTTTAGGTATATTTAAGGTTATTATGAGTGGAGCGGTCAACGCCGATAGGGTCAGCTAGTGGTAAACGAATTATAAACCTTCAATTTGGCGATAGCTTTCATATCTATGTTTAGGGTTATGAAAAAAACTCGAAGTTTTGAGTGAGTTACCTTTCCTACCAATCAGTGAGTAAATTATCGTAAAAGAAACAGGTTGGAAGCATTGGGCCTTTCTTCTAAATGTCACTGATGGTCCAAATGTTTTCTATTTTTTATATGGTGCGCTTCGTACCATCAATTATTTTCGTATTAAATTTTAAAGAATTTTGAGTAAAGAAATTACGCCATATGGCCTTATTTCCCTAATTGGTAAAAAACATTTGTAGGCATTACTGAATTTGTAGACAGTTTAAAAAATCTTTCTTAAAAGTCTCATTTATGGTTTTATTGTGTTATATTACATAGCTATGTATCTATAATTATGTTTCTGTAATTCTGCATGTTGTAATATTATGTATCTTATTTTTGACTGCTTTTTATTATATATATATATACATAGCAGCTCTTCAAATATCCTCCATACGTTCTTCCTTTTTTAAGAATGAATGTTATTGCATTTAAAATATATAATTATGAAAAATTTTGTTAGCCATGCATGCTAATATTTAATAAATTTATCTAAAACGGACTTTCGAACTAAAGAGTTAAAATGTTACGCATGCCTTTAAATTTTCGATAGAATTCTAGTTCTGTTTTATTCTGAATTTTTCAAATTCATTTGATTTTCGGTCGTTTTCTAACATTTGTTTTGCAATACTATTTCCGAACTATTTGAAATAAAATATTAATTAATTTTAAAGAATGAAAAAAATTTTAGTCTTTTATTTTCCCCAGAATAACTTCTGCTTAAACATTTTTAAACTGACACAGGCACGGATCCAGATGTAACGCCTTTCGCCTTTTTACTTCCGTTAGACTTTCTATGTTTAAGAGAAATCTAATTTAAATAAGTCTTTTTCTTTATAACATATAAAGTCTCCGTGTTTGTAAATGTGCGGAGAGCGTTCCAACTGAATCCCTGCTATAGTCAAAAGGCATATTAAGAAATAACGTTTTCTCAGAAAAGGTGAGGAAAACGAAGGGCCTTATTCATTGTTGGTACCAAGGCTCTCTAAAATGCACGTTGTGTCCCGGTAGCAAGGCATCGGAAGTCTCTTCAGCGCCCTGAAGGTGGTCCGGTTGCTGCGACTGGGGCGTGTGGTCCGCAAGCTCGATCGGTACCTGGAGTATGGTGCAGCTATGCTTATCCTCCTCCTTTGCTTCTACATGCTGGTGGCGCATTGGTTGGCTTGTATATTCTACAGCATTGGACGCAGTGACGCTGAGAATGGCGTCGCCTACAGCTGGCTTTGGAAGCTTGGTAACGTGACTCAACAACAATTCAACTTCAGCCGCGTCACCACCAAAGACACCATCAAGTATGAGCTAATTGGCGGGCCGCCAAGAGGTACAATGTACATCACCGCCTTGTACTTCACCATGACCTGCATGACGTCAGTCGGCTTCGGTAACGTCGCTGCAGAGACAGACAACGAAAAGGTGTTCACCATTTGCATGATGATTATCGGAGGTAAGCAAAGCTTTAAATGGTAAAGGCTTTCCTTTATATTATTTAATTTTCTTATGAAATCTTTTACGCATCGGAGTAATTTGAAACGTCATAAATACCGTAAAATCGGGTTACTTGAATCGAAAAAGAAACAATTTTTATACATTTCTTACCAAGTTACGCCTAAATAACATTAATTGTGCTTATAGTCGAATTTGTTAGAGTTTTGTGAATTCATATATATGTATATATATGTATATGTACATACATATATATGTATATGTTACGGTTAATTTGATTAATCGGTTATTATTAATAATAGCCGGTTATTATTAATAATTACCAAAAAATATTCAAACAAACCGGTTAATATGATTAATTTATGAAAATTTATCAAATTAACCGGTTATTATTAATAATTACCAATCAAGGTTGGTCAATATAATAAATTTCACTTTTTAGCTTGAGATGTTCATTGCATATGCGTATATTTACTCATTGTCAGTGCCTCACTATTGTGCAATCGTATAATAGCTTTTGTGAGCGCGCAAGTTAGTTTTCATCTGTTGGCAACAACTTCACGATATCAATTGATAGTTTATTTTAGTTGCAGGTGGCCGAATCTTTCGGGACATTCACTAATATTTGTTTTTTGTCAGTTTCGATTGTTTTACATGCTAAGTAGTGTCAATTTAGTGTTTAGTTCGTAATTTATTCAATGAAGAGGGTTAAAAGAGAGACCAGTCGAGGACATTGCTTATTTGCCAATAGATGTATTCACAATATTTGGTACACCGTGCATCTTCGAAATTGACAATGAGCGAGAATTTGCAATTGAAGTTATTGAAGAATTTTTTTTAGAATTTACTCAAACATTTTCTTGGAAGACCAAGACACAGTCAATCGCAAGGCTCAGTTGAAAGTGTAAACCAAGACATTGAAAAAACGTTATACACTTGGCTTGAAACTGACAATACAACAAAGGGAAGAAAAAGAATAAAATCCATTCAAATTATGAAAAATAGGGAACATTACTCGGGAATAAATCGCAGCTATGTGCAACTTTATTTGGCTATGAAGCGAATATAGGCTTAATAATTGTTTACCCGTCTGTACTTTATCAAGATTACTAGTAACGAAGATGTTGTTGTATAAGAAAGCAGTCTAGTAACGATATCCAACTTCAGACAGCAATCTCAACTGAAGATAAAAATATAGACGCAATAATTGATGATAAAATTGACGTCGAACTGGATAATTCGAACGAAAATCTGATGTAAATGTTCTAGGTTCAGTTGAAAATGGCAATAAGAATGTTTGCCAAAGTGAAGGGGTAAAACAAAATTTTCACATAGCAAAGATAAAAAAATATCAGTTTTACTGAAAGCGATGATTTTCAAGAAAAAAAGGAAGACTCTTCTTTTCCACTTCATGAAGTCTCGAAAAATATTCCATAGCTCGACGCTCTACTAAACAGTCATTAAATAAGCAAGCAAAAAAAGTTCTGCTTTCGAAGTACAAATGTAGGAGAAACAATTCGAATAAGAATATCAGAGGTAGATATGGGTGAGGCTGATAGCCAAAATATTATAGCTGTTGATTTTAAGGAAAAGGAAAATTTGCATAAACTCAGTACAAAACATGGCATTTTAAATCAACTGTACACAGTGAAAGATATTACTGTCTTCAATAAAGCTTTAATTTAGTTAATGAAGTTCTAGTGAATGAAATAAATCTATGCTCATAAAAAATTCCAATCTAGGTTGTAAAGGATTTCAATATTAGAATTGTAAAGGCAGTTGTAACTCAAGTTACTGAAAATGTAAAAAATCAAAAACACTTTATATTTCTAAATGCCACAATAGCTATTCCCGTCAAGATAATAATTTGTTAAAAATATAATAAAATTAAAAATGTAATAAAAAAAAACCCTTTGTAACCCCAAATGTCCTGATAGCTTTTCCTGCCAAAATCAATAATTTGTTAAAAATGTAACGAAAAATCAAAAACCTTTTGTGATTCCAAATATTCCTTCCTGCCAAAAAAAAAACATAATTTGTTATAAATGTACTAATATTGAATTTCTAATTTAAATTGCAATTTATTATTTGTTATAAAAATAATAATATTGTTTTTGGAAAACTCAATCCATCTTTCGTATTGACAAGACATATTTTCCTCGACTCTTCGAGGTCTTTTTCTTCTATTTTATTAGTGTAAGAATTGTTTCATTTTGACAGTAACTTCTCTTAATATATCTGCTATGTGTTACAATTAATTTAAGTCTAAATTTAAAACTTTCTACTTGTGCTGCATTTTTAAAAGTATGCCCTTTAGAACTGAATTATTTATTCTTTCATTATTTTAGTGTTTAAGATTTTTACCTAATTTATACATTAATTACAAACATAATTATCTTTACCACCTTAGGACTTGGCGTCCAATTAATAGGGCCCAATTTTTGGATGAGTATTATTATCTCTTAACAATTCTTTTTGCTATTAGATTCACAGTTATAATATCAGATGTTTCAGTAAAAGCCATATTCATCACTAAGCTAAATTAATAATATTGACCGAACGTCATTGGTAATTATTAATAATAACCGGTAAATATGATTAATATGCAATATTTATCATATTTACCGTTAGACGCGGTTATTATTAATATTAACCGGTTACTATTAATAATTACCGAATTTATCAAATTGACCGTAACATATATAATAAATTACGTATTGAAATTTAAGTGCAAATAACTTTCGGGTTTGGGTTGCTTGGAAAAAATCTAATAATTTATTTCACAAAAAAAATCATTTAAATAGTCCAATAGTTGAAACAGGACCTGGGATCTAGAAAAACAAATATAGAGTCGTTTTAATTTTGAGAATGTTTATTTAAACTTGAAATTAAATTGGAAAATGCATCAAAAATACATCATCAGCTCTTTATGTCTTGCTAATTTGAACACAATTGAGTACTAATTTGAGAAAATAATACATGATAAAATTCTTTACATCAGTGTTGGTTACGTATTTTTCTTTATATATATCACACCACTTAAAGTGCGAAATATCTGAAAAAACCTTGCTTATTTAAAAAAAAATGCCGATATGTTTCTCCAAGTCATTTTCTCTGACCTTGTAGCATTTAAACATTTTTTTACATTTTAAGCATTAAAATCTGCTTACTTTCTGCTCTTAGAAGACATTTCTTTAAGGTTTTGGGTGGATTTTTGGTTTCAGATCTGCAAATACATTTGCATGAATAGTGACTAAAATATATAATGAAATAAAATTAACAAAAAAGTAATTATTAAACATTACTTTTACCACGAAATTGTAATATTTTAATAAAAATAACATAGTTAAGGATTATTTGGACTCAGACCAGGAATGGGTCCAATTAACCTAATTTTTATGTTATTAGTACACTATTCCTTTCATATAAACTTTACAGTGCTCAGTAATTTTTATTTGGCTAACTTGGTTGTTATTTTCTTAAAGACTGAATATGAAATGTAAATTTATGTTTGCCTTGTGTGAAATGGCAGTGTGAAAAAATATGGAGGTGAATCAGGTCATAAAATTTCGTGTTTTTATCACAAAGTAACATACCTTGAACTATAAGAAGATGAAAAGATCTGGAACATAGTTGAGCTCGTCAGATGCTAGGTAGGGCTATTAACTGTTAGAATATTGGTTAAACATATCAATACTCATAATACTGTAGACCCAGGACTGATTTAAATAAACTTCGTGTGCAACAACCTAGGATACAAATAACCCGATTTTACAGTACTTAGAGTCACAAAAGATTCAAACTTTTTTTACGATTCATCAATTAATTTTAGGCTTGCAGGGGTCGGAGCATATAGGACAAATTTTATTGTTCTTACCAGTATCTTTTATCAATAATCTTCAAGAGACATTTTTATAAGATATGCAATAGGAATATATGATGAAGATTATTGATAAAAGATACTGGTAAAATCAATAATATTTGTCCTATATGCTCCGACACCTGGGCTTGAAAAAAATAATATTTAAAAAAAAAATTAATAATTTTACAAAATTTATCGTTAAAAGACTCAATGATACATTTAAAAAGATAAAAACAAGCTTTAAAAGGGTAATTTTGAAGTAAACTCTAAATAAAGTGTAATTTATTTTAGATGCAACTTGGCAAATATTTGCTACATCTGAAACCGTGATATCGCTATTATTTTGAGCAATAACGTATTACGATATGTTGTTCATTTTTTAGTGTTTTCGTTTCTGCTTACATCATCACTTGCATCATTATATGTTGATAAGTTAAGATTAAGTTTGTGCTTACAAAAATGCCGTTTAATTATTGTATAATATATTTTTCTGGAAGAAAATTTATAAGGCAGAATTTCTTTTTGGTAATATAACTGTTCCGATTTCATCACCTTCATTTCAACAATTTTACGAAACTTTATCTATAGAAACATGCTTATTATGGTACCTTACTACGTTTGAATTGCCAATTTCAGGCAAATGTTACTTTTCATTGTTTTTCTTGAAAGACTGTAGAATTAGCTGTCTAAAACATTTTTATTTTCTTATTATTATAATTGGAAGTTTAGTTATAACTTTGTTTTAGCTCTAGTACTGGAAGTAACTTAAAGGTCCTTAATAAAGAAAATAACTTCTAATATTGAAATTAAAAAACATACAATATAGATCCATGGATATTTTAAAGAACTTGGGATGAATATTTCTAGTTTACTGTTATCAACAATACAAATTTCAAATGCGTTTTCGGAAGAACACGTTTTCATGAACAATCAGTTACGAAATACGCTCCATTTAAAAAAAAATGGTTATATTTATTTTGAATATAGTGAACTATCGCTTACGTCTGAGAGTTTTTTTTAATTTTTACAGCTGTTTTTATAAATTAACGTACAGAGAATGTATGAAAAATCCCCAAAGAGATAATTTAAATGGGTATGTCTATGGAAGTTTTTATGATATGCTTAGGTTGTAATTTGTTACATTCTTCTTTACTACAAAGATGAGTAAACTATCACTATTTTTATCGTGAGGCTATTTTTAGGTATCAAATGATGCATTATTTTTCCATAAGATTCTAAAACTTGAAAAGAAATTACATCAAAATAACCTAATTAACAATTGATAATTGTCTCTTTATTTAATAACATATTTAAAACAATCGGCATTGTCAGTCATTTTGCATTTACAAATACGGATGTCAAACGTAGTAGGATACCGTAAATATTAAATGACATTCATTTTGGCTGTTTCACACAAGGCACATTTAGAATAAAAAAAGTAAAATTATAAAACTGCAGCTATTCCTTAAATTTCACTATCTTAAAGTTCAATTTCAAGAAGGGTTTCTCTAAATAGTAGAAGAAAAATAATATTACAAGTATAATTGTGCTCTTAAAAGATATTTAATAAATCTGTAATTTTTTTCAATAATGGATTTTTTCCCATGAAAAAAGCTGAAAATTTTCATCCTGTGAAAATATAATTTCAGAGTTAAAGCAGTTAATTGTATATTAATGTTTACAAAAAATGTTTTCACAGAGTTCATAATTTCAGCTTAAATAGGAAAATAAAATCTTGAAATTTTTAAACTGTTATTTTAGAAAAGAATAAACGTGTTTGAATATTTAAAGAACTTAATGCGTAAATAAAAAATATTATAGAAAAAAATACTTTAAAAGAAGAATCAGGTTCATTTTATTACTGCCTATCTTCTTTTTATTTCGTCGAAATTCTATATGTTTAAAACAAATAAAAAATACGCCTTTTCTTATTTCGTTCATACGTTAGAGCAAATATGCAAAATATGTGTAATTTGTCGAATGGATACAGAAGTGTAATTACTTTAATTACTGCATTTAGAAAAGAAAAGAAGAAGATAAAAAAATTTTTTTTTTTTTAGTGAGAAATAACTATTTGCAATTCATCTTGTTGAATTTTTTAGCAGCTTCTTACTTAGAAACCTTCAAATGTTTTTGAGAAAAAATATAATTTAATTTCAGTCTACTAGTTCAGTGAAAGTCAAATTTAAATAATTTATTTTTAGGTGGAAAGATTTTTTAAAAATGTAATATCTTTTAGTGAAATAAAATTTTCAACTAATGTTATGTAGGTGTAAACAGGACTTTTTTTGCGTGTAATTTTACATTTACGCGAAGGTTAAGAAAATGTAAGTAATGTTCTTAACCTTCGCGTAAATGTAGGTAGTGTCAAATTCTGTCACAATTAACAATAATAAGTACATCCGTTTCAATTTTCCTCTTTGATACATCTTGCAACACGCATCCTTCGTAAGATTATTGGACTTTCCGCCATGTATAAAACAAAAAAAATCCGTGCTGCACAGACAGAAGATATAAACATTGCCAAAGGCTTAATTATTGGATTGCTGAGGTTTAAAACATCACCGGCCATGAGACTGACACCAGATATGACAATTGTTGTTTATGTGTGCTTCCGGAGCAAAGGTGTAAATTTATGGTGAGATGGAACATGAATTCAGACATTTGAGGACTTTGTGTATAATTTTATGTTCTATAAATTTATGTTGTACTTATCGCAAGCAGAAAATAGCTTTCTATTTATCAGAGCATTCACTTTTATTTACAAAACTTTTAAAACATGCACTTAGAGGAGTTTATGCCAAGATTTAATTTGTGTGTAAATATAACGGGAACCAATTACAAACTAATCATAAATTTATGTAAATAACGAACAAATGCTGCAACTAAACACGCAAATTAAATATGATTTAGCAAAAGAGTATTTGGTCTGCACTAGCACTCCCCCACGAAACAATGAAACAAGAAATATAAAACTATACCAATAAAAAAAGCACTAAAACAACCAAAAAAGCTGTGGCCTCATCAGCAGTGGGTAAATGTCAAAACAGCCATAATTCAAAAGAGTGATTAAAATTAAAACTTTATATATTGTATGTGGCCTTCAAATATGTTTTCGAATGGTTTTATTTTGCTACACAGCGTTCTGGCCGAAAGCTACCACCACAAATTTACAGGGCGGTGAGAAACAAAATGGCAGTCAACTTGGTAAGGTAACTAATTACGCAATAGGAAACATGATTTCGAGGAAAAAATAGTTTAAAACACTGCCGATAGAGTAAATGTGCCGCTATTGTAATCTACGCAGTCGAGAATTACCATAAACACCAGTAACAAAAGAAAATGCAAATTTATGCCTACGTATACGACAACAGTTCCAATAATTTGTCCTATAAACGCATGCAAAAAGTTCCGAGAAACATTTTCAGCTCAGGATGATTATGTGTCTCACCTTACCGGAGCGCGCATTACTTGTGAAGCTGCACTTTTGTAACCAGTGCAAATAATCCACCGCTCTTCGTAAGTCTAGAACACGCCACAAACTACGCAAATGACCTTCATCAGTTAATGCCTTGAAAGCAATGATTCTGAAGTTCGAGGAAACAAGCTCGGTATCAGTTCGGTTAGTCAGAGGACGTAAACCGATGTCAGAAGAGGTAATAACAGATGTTTCAACTGCGATCGTCAACAGGTCACAGAGAACCATTGCTGGTAGTAGTAGCAGCGCCCAGGGTATTGCGAGAAAACGGGATTTGAATGTTTCGACGATATGGAAAGCCATGTGGCGAATTCTCCATTACTGTCCATACAAGACCAGCTGCTTGAAAAAACCCCAACCCAACTTCTTTGATAAACAGCTGTCATTTGCTCTGATGTTTGTATCCAGAATGGAGATCAATGATCGTTTCCCGTGGAGAATTCTATGGTAAAATGAGGCCCATTTTATCTTAATGTGTCTGTTAACACTCATAATTGTCGAAATTTGGGCCTCTGAATTACCCCATACGGTTCTAGAAACTTCTTTCCATTCACCAAAAGTCACTGTTTGCTGTGGCTTCAAAGCCGAATTCCTCCTTGGACCATTCTTTTTTGAGAACATTACTGCGACAGCACTAGTAACGTTTACTGTTAATGCACAGAGGTATCGTAACTTTATGCAGGATGGTGCACCATCGCATATTAGTTTAAATGTACAGCAGCTATTGCTCCATCACTTCACTGACGAAAGGTTCATCAGTCGTAGTTTTCAAGATGCTTGGTAACTCCGGTCACCGTATCTGACTCCATGTGACTTTGGCTCTGGGGTTATTTGAAGTCGAAGGTCTATCTTGGCGGCGTCACAAACCGGAGCAATCTTAAAGGAAAACATAATACGATGAGGACAGTGAGAAATATTCCTTGTAGCATGTTACGTTCGGCCGTAGATAATGTTGTGCAAAAAATGCAAGGTGCAATCCAAGAGAACGGCGGTCACATTGAATGTGGTCAAATTCCTTGAGGGGAATAAATGTGGTGAATAAAACGTGATGTTTCATATATGTTATTAATTTTGCTGGGTTTCAAGAACTTTTTTCATTGTTTCATTTCCTTTATCGGTGATGTTTTGACCTAATATTTTTTCTCGCAATTTTTTCCCATGGTGTCATTAGTCCCCTTACCAAGTTCACTGCCATTCCAAATTTTAGAAGGAGCTACAGATGGCTCTGAATAGTTTCAGTTTTAAAAAAACACCCTGTACATACTTTTAATTACAATTTCTGTTCTGAATACATGACTGCTTTGACATTAACCCACTGCTAATGATGTCCCAGCCTTTTTGGTTAGTCCAGTGTTTTTTTTTTTTTTTTTTTTTTTTTTTTTTTTTTTTTTTTTTTTTTTTTTTTTAGTTTTATATTTAATTTTTTTTTGTTTGGTGGCGGAATGCTAGTGCAAAAAAACAATATTTTGCTAGATTATATACATAAAATGTGTACACACACATATATCTATGTACAAATTTATATATATATATATATGTATGTTGAGGTAATCGAATTTTATTTTTGCTAAAAGTCCATGTATTACCATTTAATTACGTCATGTAAAGGTCTTTTTGAGCAATTTTCAATTTAAAAAATAATATAGCATATTTTTAAAAATTAATTTAGAACAAAGCAGTTTTTACATGAAAATTCTATGTTACTTAATTATAGAGGCTGTAATTTTTTATTTTATTAATTTTTTTTTTTAGAGAAAATTATGAAATTTAAAACTGTAAGAATGTTTTTAAATTAAGCTGTTTAATAATATCTTCAACTAAACGGAAAGGGCATTTTGGGAAATATATTATTTTTTGTATAGAGTTTGCTGGATTCAGTTTCGCCCTTTGAAAACAGATTTTGTGATATCCAAGGTTGGAGTAGCACAGCTGAGGTTTATTCCAACAGAGCGACTAATGTCCAGACCTTGGACTCAAAACTGGATACCTTTACTTGCCGGGCCAATGCTCTTCCTATTGAGCTACGCAGCCGGTACCTGGCCGACATAATTTACTCCTATTTGTTGGACATGGCTGCGAACTGCTGTGCTACTTTCATTAATCCGAGCTATAACTATAGCAATTACATGATAATATTGTGTGATAACACGGAAACCCCTGTATACCACGTAAATAATCAGTTCGCAGCCATGTCCAATAAATAAGAGTGAATTATGTCGGACAGGTATCGTCCAGATAGATCAATAGGTAGATCATCGGCACGGCAATCCAAAGTATCCATGTTCGAGTCCTTGTCTGGATATTTTTCGCTCTCTTCGAATAAACCTTAACTCTACTACTCCAACCTTGAATATCATATATCCAGTTGAAAACATTTTCTTCTTTACATTATGACATTTTGTGATTTTTGAAACGTCCTTATTTAACACCTTTGCTACGAACGTCACGTAAACGTGATGGTAAGGTACTCAGAATCCTTGATTATTCCTAACAGTTATTTTGAATTGTAAACTTTTACTTATTTAATTCAGTGATTCAATTAGGCAAAAATATCTGTTTTGAAAACGGGTGATAAAAGATTAAAACTTCTGTAAAGGACGCTCGTTGCGAAGATGTTATTTTTGCTGTGTCAAATGACACCTTTAAAAATTTCTTTTATGTTTATTTTATTTAAAAATTTTAAAGCCAATAAATGTAAAAATATGTTTTCAATCTATTAAAATGATTTGTGTTTATTTTAATCTAAAAATTACAAATTAAATAACCATAGACCAAAAATTTTTTTAAGTTTTCATTTTACACCGGTACAAGTTGTGATAAAATGTATATATATTAATGTAATATTTTTATACATTAACTTCTGACATTCCATTGCTCGGAATGCAATTTATAATGAATTTATTTTAGCTCTTCTCTACGCTACAATATTTGGTCATGTAACTACGATAATTCAACAAATGACTTCGGCAACAGCAAGGTATCATGAAATGCTAAACAATGTACGTGAATTTATGAAACTTCATGAAGTGCCAAAAGCTCTCAGCGAGCGTGTCATGGATTATGTGGTATCTACGTGGGCGATGACAAAAGGCATAGATACAAGTAAGGTACGCAAAATTGGAAGTTTTTAATTTGTATTTTTTATGTACTACATATTTTTCAAGATAAAATTAATATATATGTATACATTTTACGTAATATATTTCTGCTAGGTATGTCTGCAAACAAATGTGAAAATAAAATATTTTATAGTGCTTTCAATAGTATAATTTTTTTTTTATAGTGAAAAGCTGTTGTTTCTCCGTTGTTGTTTTTAGAATGTGTGTATATCTATACGTATGCATGAATATTTTACACCTCTTTTTGTGTTTGCATGCATATATGTATATTTATCCATATAATTGTATAGTCTTTGAGAAGAAATCCCTTAAATTTTTACAGTTGTCAGTTATAGAATGTATTTTTAAATAGCATATATTTATTCAATCTATGTTTTAAAAAATGCACGTTTATAATCTTTATATAATATATTTTTATGAGGCTCCATATTTTACGATTTTCCAGGGAGTGAGTATGTATATTTAAGATTTATAACATCTCAAAATGTTAAAATGATATCTCCACAACTTTTCGATATCGTTCATATAGGTTGTTATCATTTATAACCAAATATATAAACACTAAATCTCTACTTTCCTTGCACTATTCTAATATATGGAAAAGATTTTGAAAGCAAAGAATAACGGAAGTAACGAATTTCCTTCGGAGAATATTTTATTAGCAAAATCATTTCACATTCCTAAAATTAAACAGTACAGATTTTTTTACTGCTTATATTTAAATGTAGCAGAATATTATTTACGACAAATTAATTCGTTTTGTATCTGGATGAAAATGTAATAAAAAAAGTCATGAGAACGCATCACAAAAAAGCATTGGAGAGATAAGAATCTAAAATTAAGGAAATAAAAGAATATTTTTTAGAACAATTATTACACTTATTATTATAACTTTATTTTTTATTTAGATTTTATTTCCTACTTTTCGGTGTTTAAAATATTTCATTATTGCAGTTTAACAGCCAGTTTACGTATTTTAGCTAACCGGATTAGCGAACACATAATTAATTTCATTGTTGATGTAACTCGTACACAGTTGTAATCATAAAGAATATTTGGCGAATATCGGCTAAAAAAAGGTGTCTTAAAATTAATTTATTAATTTAGAATTAAGTCATAAAAATATTAAAATGTTGTACTGACATCGGAAACACACGTGTTTATATACACTGGCCTCCAAAAGTTAAGGTACAGGGACTGGATCCTTTCGATTGCACACGTTTTGTCGAATATCTATCAACATTATTGGCGAATTGTTCTTGAACTTCTAGGATGTAAAGAACATGTTTGATTTTACATTTCTTGGCGAAGATTTATCGGGGGGTACAATTAGGGGGCTAATAATAAATTTAATAATAACATAATATTTGCGGTCACCTATGTAACAGAAAAGGCTGGAAATTGTTTGTCACTGTGGTAAATGACTATTTGGGTCCTGTTCAAAGTTTGTATGCATTTGTGTAAGCATAGCACTCATATTCGTGAAAATGTTAAAGTTTTTGTGAAAAATTCAAAAGTTTTTTTGTTTATAGCATACAGAGTTTTCAACCAAATTTAACACAACTTTCCAAAAACCTGACAAAAAACAGTAGCAACAGTATACTGCAATTAAAACATGATTATATTGAATATTTGATGAGATATGGGCATTTGTATGAAATAATTTTTAACTGCGCATGCGTGGAAGATCCTAAAATTTTTATTATATAATTTGGTAGTCAGCTATTTAGGGCAACTTATATAAAAAGTCCAGTCAAATATCGCGAAAATTCACAAAGATAGGGTCGATATAGTGAGTTACTTCCTAAAAATAGCTTTATTATAAGGGATTTTCCACAACTTTTCAATCAGCTCACTATATCTTTCTAAGTTTTCACAACATTTGACTGGACTTTTTTATAGAAGTTGCCCCAAACTACTGACAAGAACAATTCGCCAATAATGTTGGTAGATATTCGACAAAACGTGTGCAATCGAAAGCATACAGTCCCTGTTCCTTAACTTTTGGAGCCCAGTGTATTTTTTTATAGTTCTAGCATATCAGGAAGTGAATGAAAAATCTTTAAGAAAATTCCATCTATGCATACATTAACCACGTTAAGTTAAGCAAAAGAATGTAAAAAACAACCCACATAAATTTTCTCTTAAGTCATGTCTATTGCTTTAGAATGTAAAATGAATTGTATATAACAGAACTGAATTTGTTAACGTACAAAATGATTAAAAGGTTGTCTGAAGATTTTTCCGTTATTTTAAGGAGAGCAACAAAATTTTGAAGAGTTAGCTTCTGATGATAGCAATGGGTGCCACAAGCAAGCTTTTATGTTTCGTTTTTTTATGTGGTGGTCAGTTTAGCAAGTACTTTGCTTTTATTGTAGCATTTAAAAATCGCTGATCCATGCAGCACAATTTCCGAAACGTAACTGTATAATTATAATCGTTCGAAAAACAGCATCTTTATTTTATTATGCAGTCTCTGCTGATTGACCTTAATGGGGGGTGTCTAAGATGACAGGCGTTTATGCCAAGTGTGCGATGCTTAAAAGTATGTTATTTGGAGAACGTCTCACATGCGTTTATTGATGATAATTAAGAAATTTTAAATGATGTTGAAACACAATACTAATTGAAAAATTATTTCATCTAATTATTGTAATTATAGAAAATAATCTCACTAAAAATTCTAATTTATAAGTAAGATTTATAATTGAAATATCTTTAAGAAATTCTATTTTATAAGTAAAAGCACTAGAATATTTCGAGTTTTAAAAGTATAGATTAATTTACATCTATGAATATTTAATTATTTATAAACATTTTTTACATCAAATGATAAATATTTATATAATTCGTTTCAAAGATACCAAATTACAACATAAAAAATTTATATTTTTAAATTTTCATGAGCTATTTTATTTTTTATGAAAGGTACAGGTTTATTCTGCTTAAGGTTAGTTGGGGTAACTGAGCCATGATTTTACAATGTGACTCTAGAGCTTCTGACAATTCAGCTTCAAAAAGCTAATGTTAATTTGAACTAAAGTCTGAACTTCTCTGAATGTGTTCAGTTAGGTTTCCTCTATCAGACAGAAATGTTCAAAATTACATTTTAATATTAAAAAATATAAAAATATGCATATTTTATCTTTCTTTCTTCATGGGTCCAGTTTCCCCATAAAAATAGGATAAGTGGACCGGGAGGGTCTATGTTCCACACGCGCTTATTTTATTTTTCATATGGGATATCAAGTCCTGTTTGAAAAAGTGTAAACTTGAAAAAATTTAAACCAGGCAGATAATGTAAGTTATATATCAACTAAAGAGCAATGTAAGGGAAGCCTTTGCTGTCAATGTGTCTAAAAAAAGCACTAAAAGTGAAAATATTAGATTTATTTATACTATAAACAAAACAATTAAGTAAGTACTTATGTACTTTAGTATAGGTAATAAGTATAAAAGTCACATGGGTATTTTAAGGGAAAAAATAGCAAGGTAAATCTATGAACAAACGGCTACGTAAGTACTTAAGTACTTTATCTGTATCCAGGGGTCGCATTATATAGGGGAAATTTTATTGTTCCTTAAAGAAAGGTGCGATGAAGATATTATTTTCAAAATAGTGGTAAGAACAATAAAAGTTTCCCTATAGAATGCGACCCCTGTGTATCGTACAATTTCAAGGTTTGGCTATCTCGCTTTCAGGGGCAAGGTACTTGCATTCGTAAAATGTTGAAATTATTTAATGACACCAGTATTTACAAGAGAATCTATTTGTAAACAAGTAAAAGTATATTTTCGCGCACTTAATAAAGGTGAAATTTTCATTATAAAATTCTGGTGCCAATGTGGCAATTAGGGATTAAAATTATGTGATGCCACAACGGCATCACCGTCTCTCAAGGAGTCAAGAAGTTTGGTTTGATACCACCCAATATGCTTTTTTTAAATTTTATTACGTAATTTTAATAAGTTATTCTATAATTTTCTTTATTGTGAAACAATGGAAAATTATTGTGAAACAAACAAAAAACAATGGAGAAATTTATTTCCCGTAGTAAGAGAAACTCAAAAAAATTATTTATAAATATTGGGGTAACTGGATCCAGCATGGTCAAGTAACCCCGGATACATTTCCCAGTTACCCCATTCTTGAAAAAATTATGGGGTAACTGGGACATCGGGCTTACATTTGAAGCATGAAGTAAATATGTGTAGATACCTAATAATATTAATGTAGTTATATGCCTAATCTTTAAAAAAAACCTTGTTTAATAAAAGTACTTACAGCATTTTAATAATAAGGCGAGGAAGTTCAACCCTATTGGCGTTGTTTAAAAAAAAAAGAAACGTAAATTTTTGACAAACTATCACAGCAAAATGAGAATTATGATTGAGTTTGACACACGTTGTTTTAGGAAGTATAGATTAAGGTGCATTGTTCACAAAAGCTAAAACTTAAAAAACATCAACAGTTTTTAATAAAATAGATTATGGCCCAGTTGCCCCAACTGACCTTATATCTGTAACTGTAAATAACATATAAGAAACATTAATGCAGAAACACTAACCATGAAGTCACTTTCTTGGACTTAAAGCGTTAGCTAAAGATATATTATACGAAGAGATTGGTAATTATGAATGCAAAATTTGAACATAGAAATAATTTTTCAGTCTTTAAAAGTATACAGGAGATTTAAATAAAAGCCGTAAATTCTGAACTGTTATTTGACAGTAAGTTCAGTTTTCACTGATATATTTTGTTTCGTTCAGCAAAATGTATATTAAATTTTAAATTTTCATGCAGGTTTTGAGCTATTGTCCAAAAGATATGACGGCAGATATATGTGTACATTTGAATCGCAAAGTGTTCAATGAGCATCCAGCATTTCGTTTAGCTAGTGATGGATGCTTACGAGCCTTGGCAATGTATTTTACAATGGAACACAGTGCCCCTGGGGACCTCCTTTATCACACAGGTGAAAGCATCGATACGTTATGTTTCGTCGTCACTGGGTCACTTGAAGTCATCCAGGATGATGAAGTTGTAGCAATTCTGGGTAAGACATTTGTTAAATGTTATCCTTCTTATTAGGATTTAAAAAATGATTCAGGAAAATGACTTTTTAAAAGTTATTCTATAATTTTTAAATTCACATTTTACTTATTATTATTATCAAGATAAAACCATCAATGTTAGATAAATTTATGGCGAATAAATCACCAATATCAAAGTTTTTGTTTAAAAAATATGATGTTTGCGACGAAAAATATAAGAATACATTCATTTTGCATGGAGATAACCTTTTCCTTTCTATGATAAGGTTGTAGGAGAATGTTCGGATAAATATTATAAATTATAAAATAAAAATATTATAAAAATTATAAACTTTGAAAGCTTTATTTCTTCAAAACCTTATTTGCCTTGTGTGCTATTGCGTAGTACAGTATATCAATAAAAGTTTGTTTTCGAGTTGATGCACTCTGAAATTTCTGAACTTCTTTAACACAAGCACTATCGCTGGCAATTTTACATGATTGTTTTAATTTTAAATATAATATGCTTTCATAAGTTATATCAAGCTTTAAAATATGTCCTACCAAAATTTAAAAAAATAATTTTGTACCTTAAAAGTTTTCCTTAGGAGCGTAAAATAATTTTTTTTGAAATTGAAATGTTTTCAAAAAAGGTTTTTCAAATAGTTCTTTTCAAAAACTATAATAGGTAAGAACAATTTTTTTTAATTGTACATAGACACTATCATATCTATCCTAATAAAGAATTTGGGTAGTTATAAAAAGCATAAAGCGGGTACTAAAACATAAACAGCGAAGCACAGTGTGCCTGTTTTTCTAATGTAAATTATGTTTCTTTTTGCTATTTTTTCATATTTGTGTTTTAATATTACACATGCTGTAAAGTAAGGTTCGGGAAATTTGGAGTATATTTTAATTTGAAGCAACTTAAATAGAAATCATAACATTTAGCAGTTTTTTTCATTCATTGTTATATTTTAGTTCATTTTAAGGCTCTGCATGAGCGATTCAGTCCATTATGTGTAAATAGATCACAAAACGGGAAGTTACACTAAAGTGATAATTTGATACTTGACACAAAAAAAAAAACCTCGTGAAAAAAAATACAAGAATGTTTTCGATAGACGCCAACTACCAAGATAAATATATCTAATTTAGAGCTATTTGTAGCACGTAATAAAAATATTAAAATAAAAGTTGGTGTGCATATTATTCAAGCGAAAAAAGGCTGAAGAAGAAAAAAGTGAGTCTCAAATATCACTTATAAAGAGCAAGATTCGCTGCTGTAGTTATTACAGCAAAAGCAACGGCTGGATACTCAGCTTTCAGTTCTACGAGTAATATAGTCGACTAAATTTTCAGACTAGCTAGATCACACTACTTTTAACATAATTGTTTTTTATTTAAAACACATGCAGCTTCACTCTGTATTGAGCGACTTTTGGGACAACTGTCTCGAAGGAATTATAAAGAAATTTGGAGTAAGTTTTACCGTAACCTTTTTGATTTTCCAACATGACACCTACGGATTTTAACTTTGAAGGTGCTAAAATCAAATATATTTCCAAGGTCATTCTTAAGCTGCAGGAAGTGCTGTCAACTTTTAAGATTAAGAGATCCCTATCCCTACTACATGCAGTTCTTTTATAGGAGTTCCTTTCGTAACTTTTGAAGACTTATCTTTTACATTAAAAACAATATATGGTTAGAGAAATATTTACACGGGTATAAAGTTTCCCAATGAGCCTTTCTTTATACCTCTGGATACAAAATGTATTTTCTGCCCTCCAAAATGTGTCTTGCACCCGTGTATTATTACGGAGAAGAACGGTTCTGAATATACCATGGTAGTGACTTGATACTAAGCGCTTTAAATAGCTATATGGCCATTAATAACTGGACACTTTCAATTTTAGACATTTTTTCGTGTATTTAAAGATATACTTGTCAGATTCTTCTAGAACTTCAGGATTATAAAGAATATCTTTGACCTCATATTTATCAGCGTCGATTTGATAAGGAGGACAATTAGGGGGCCAACAAAAAGTCAAAGAAAAATAATAATATTTGGGATCACCCTGTAGGCTAAAATACATGAAATGATCTATCACTGCAGCATACAAATATGTGGATATTGTACAATATGTGTATTCACTTGTGTAAGAATAGCATGCATATTCATGGCGATATAGCGATGTTTATTAAGCTCAAAAAATTCTTGCAAGTTTTTTGCTTATATCATGCTCGGTTTTCAACCAAATTTAACGCCATTTTAAAAAATTTCACACAATATAGTAGAAATAATATAGTGCAATTGGAATTCATATATATTAAACATTTGATGAAATATGAGCTGTTGTGTGAAATACTATCTGAGTATGCGTGAACGATAACAAAGATTATTTTTTTCATGATTTAATAGTCAACTTTGCGGGATAACTCGTATAAAAAAGGCAGTCAAATATCCTTAAAATTCAGAAAGATATCGGCAATAGAGTGCTATATTTTTTAGTTGCTCTCTAAAACCATCTGAATGATAAGAAATGTTCCACAACTTATCATTCTTATTAATTGACTTTCAGCAAAGGAATTAATGGATGTCAACGAGTAGATTTGGAACAAATGCTTCAATTTTGTTACTTCTTGGGTTTCTTTTTCGTTTTTAGGCTTCCGTACTTAAAAAGTAAAAACGGAACTATTATAAGATCACTCCTGTGTCTGTCTGTCCGTCTGCCACAGCCGTTTTACTCTTAAACTATGGAACGTGGAAAGTTCAAATTGGAAGAAGTAATAAAGACTATTGACTCACATATTCATAGATTATTAAACATTCATAAATATATTTGGGGAAAATGTAGAGGGGCTAATTATGTTATTTGAAGAAAAAATCTTTTCTTTGTATATCGTGTGAAAGCTTTTGTCGCGCTGAACTCAAAAACACATTTCTTTTAATTTTAGGTATTACATTTCAGAGATATCGTCGAAAATGTAGTGCAAAAATATGTCCCCCTCCCTCTGTTTCCGAATCTAGTGAAAATAAAATTATGAAAAAAAATTAGATGTAGCAGATAATTTAAACCTTGCAAGAAAATTATAGCGATTACCCTGGGTCACATAGTTTTTGAGAAAAGCGCATTTTTCTCTTACACAAAAATTTCAATTTGCGGGCATTCTGCAAATGTGTTGAGGAGCGCTGGGGGTACCTACCGTTGCAGAAGTATGAAAGCATTGTTTATAATGATTTTCGAAAAAAATCGTCATCAATTAGCCGAGATATTAACCCTTAAAGACACGGATGGTTTGGGCATACATAATGACAGGGGCGGCGTACGCTACGTACCATCGGCTTTTAACCCCTTGACGGGCACCGGTATATATTATATACCACCTACGATTAATAAAGTTTTACACCAGAAAAATTTTATTAAATTTTACTTTTCTAACTTTGGTGGGAAAAAGCCGTAAAATTGCTTTTACTTATTTTGAAATAGAATTTTTCAAAGATTCCGGTGGGAATTCAGCATTTCACAAACATAATTGCTTTCCCCTCAAGGGGTTAAAACCTAGATAACAACTTATAATGCTACATTTGTGTAATGCAATGCCCAGTAGCAATACAATAAACGTCAAACTGTTAAAAAAACTAATTTAATTAGGATTAATCACACAAATACGATGGAATTCGCAACTAGTTTGCATTCTGTGGATCTCTCAATACGCCTCATGTGTCTTTAAAAGTTAATTAAAAACCTATCTGAAAAAAAGGCGGCACAGGTCAAGGTGGCGTTGCAACTTTGTGACCTCCTTTCGAAACGCGCTTTACACAATGCCAAATTTAAACTTTGAATAAGGGTTTTGTTTAGCTGCACTGTAAAAGGAAAATATTATTACTACGCTGAATTTAGTTTTATGAAATGCCAAATGAAGTTTAAATATGCACTACTTTTATTGTCAGAATTGAATTAAGTTCAACATAAATGGATTAGGATAAGATTAAAACTAGTCAGATGTGGCAATCCCAAAACTTTCTTCTATCTCATACATATTAATACTTCAAAATTCGCTATTAGAGTGCCAAAATTAAATGACAATCTAGGTCATCATGACGATTCTAAAGCTATGAAATTCCGTGCATTAGTTCTTGAGATATGACTATAGTTAAAATAGACAAAAATACAGCATAGCAATGCCATCTGTTGAGTGATTTATATCAAAACATAATCAGCAACAACTTATGTCAATGTCTAACTGAATCTGAAGTTTGATGAAAATCCGTCATTACTTTTTGAGATAGAGTTATTCCGAAAATCATAAAAAATTCTACATAGGAGCGCCACCTGTTGGGCGATTTACACCAAAACCTAAACAGCATCAATTTATATCAGGGACTAACTGAATCTGAAGTTTGATGAAAATTCCTGCATTATATCTTGAGATAGATATATTGCGATAATCGTGAATAATGCAGTATAGCAGCGCCACCTGTTAGACAATTTACACGATAAAGTAATCGGCACCAAACTATATCACCGACTAACTGAATCTGAAGTTTTATGAAAATCCCTGCATTAGTTCTTGATATAATAGCTATTGGAGAAATTGTGAAAAATTCAGGATAGCAGCGCCACCTGTTGGGCGATTTACACCAAACAGTAATAAGCAACAACTCATCGGCAGATATTTTGTAAAAACAGATTTTTTGGGGATCCCTGACCCCTAAAAACGTGCAAATCCGTCGAAAACCGGAATTCGAAAATTTTCACGAATCCAATGCTTTCTTCTTGTAAAGATAGAAGAAAGTAAAGAGAGTTATATAGATTAGCAATACTTGATATTATTTAGGCTTCATATCTCTTTGAATTTTTATCTTATACTCATTCATACTTTTCAAGTATATACAGCTATACCCAGCCCTACGCTGTATAGTTTTTTTTTTATAAAGTCTTATTATTCTTTTAGCAACAATTTTTTTAATAATACAATTAGTAATCCATATGTTTATTCTACGGAACCCTCGGAGCTCGAGTAATACTCGCACTTGACCGTTTATTTTTTTAATAGGCGCGTTCTTATGGTTTTCCAAGAAGAACTGAAGCATCAATAAAAAATGGAAATAAAAAAAAATAAATAAATAATGACAATTTATGGAAAATCCCATTCAAAACGTTCGAAGCCGCGCGTTCCATAACAGAACAAGTCCATTTTTTGGCACTGTATGAGTTATATCTATTGTTGTAATCATCTATCGTTTGACTTACAAAACAACACAAGTTCCCGTATCTTCTGCATGTTACTAATGTTTTGAGTTTCATTAGCACACAAGTCCATGGATCTGTGTTGTTCTGGAAAGCAAATAGCTGTCACGAGTTTAGTGTGGTTGTGAATCATAACAGCACAACGTTCCACTATCTGATAAAAATCACACAAAATGCATCAAGAAAAATTAATGTGGTTAAAATAGAACAAAGCATGGTTAAAGATTTTAAGGCTGGTTTTTCTAAAGTTAAAGAACCCTCTCCACTTACTAAAAAAAAGAAAAATGGAAAGTGACATTTTATAAAATGATTGAATACAGATCAAAAACCATAACTGAATGTAAGACATCAAGCGGGTTACTTGCAGAAACATTCATGATGGACAGGAAAAGCAAAATTTGATTGGCAAAACTTGGAGAGAGCATATAGACCTGAGATATACTGAAACCTGCTAAAGCCAGGGATATTGAAGAATACCTGTCCTCGATTTTATCTGCAGAGCAACCTTACTTTCAGAGACTTCTGGGATTTTCAGCGCTGAGGAATCAGGAAGTGAAGTGTGGGATTCCGATTAATAAGTAAAGAAAAGATATATAGTAAACTAAATTTGTTGTTTGTTGTATTACAATCAGGGCTGCGGAGTCGTGGAGTCGGAGTCGGAGTCGGTTTGCTTTTTCGATGAAAAGAGTCAGAGTCGGAGTCGCTAAAAATATGCCGGCTCCGACTCCGACTCCAAACCTTTGTTGAAAATTTTGAAGTGAAATAAAAAATAAAACCAATTATGCTTAGTTTTAAATTTATGAACTGAATTATTATTTTATTTTTTAACTCTATACATTAATAAATATTTAGTTATTTTTCAGTTTATTGACATGTTAATGTGCAAATATAAGGCAAAAGGGCGGATGTGATATTTTCCCTACATCAGTCATTAAATTGATTCATTTACTTACTTCTTCAGCTCATAGACGACACTATTGCACAATAATTAAATTAAAGTGAGTTTTGAAAGTTTGTTTTTATTGTTTTTTGTAAATTAAGTCCAACTCATCCCGAACCCCGTGTCGGTCCGACTACCCAAGCCAATGAAGGAATCTATCTCAGACAAAAATAGATGTTTCAATTTAACATCTGTCCATCCGTGTTCGGGTCGTGTCCTGAAATTTATGTTTTAAGTCAATCCGAAGCGAACCGGAAAGAAACCTGAACCCTGAACCCGATCCAATATGAAATAAAATCAAAATTTTATTGGCATTATGAAAAATAGTCATCTCTAACAGCACTTTTATCTTCTGTGTAGGAAAACGAATATATATTTACTTATTCGACTTATAAGTTAAACAATATTGTGGACTTCCTTTTGAAAAATCGGGTCAACCCGACCCGAACCGGCAATAATAATTATGAGACTGGCCCACAACGAAAAACATTTAGCGCCAACTCAATCCGAACCACCGTTCGAATCGGACCCTAACGAATGCAACAATCTACTTCAGATAACAATGGATCCTTTGTCCAACTTATACTGCCTTATTTTTCAGTATTTCAGATAAAAGAGCATGTGTGAAAAATACGAAATTTATTAATGCCGAAATCACTACAATATCGGACAACTGAACTCATACAGAAATTTTCTCATTAAAACAAAAAACTGCAGTTTTTTTCTTAAACATTTCTTACCAAAAATTTAGACGTTCTTCTATTTCTAAGCCCCAACTAGTCTTTCCAAGGGCCGGGTTGCACCCGACCCGAATCTGAAATTTCTGCTGAAAGTCAACCCGAAACCCGACAAAAAGGAATTCGCCAACAAAATCTGAAAATGGAAAAAAAAAATCGTCAATCCGACCCTAATTCGAGACGAAAGAAAATTAGTTCATATTTTATAGAATACACAATTATGAAAAAAGCCTACAAGTTTATCTTTTTTGTATTAAAATGAACTTAAATACATTCATTAATATTCAAATATATAAATTTTTCATTTGAAAATATTCAGTACATATTTTCATTTGAAAAATATTCAGTACATATTTTCTTTAGAAAAATCCGGTCATATAAACAGTGTCAAAACCTAACACGAAGCATTTAAAGTCTATCTGGTTCTGGCTAAATTTGGTTATCCTATCCGATGGAGGACAGTAATTCTAACCTATTGTAGAAAAAACAATTATTTCATGAATTTTGAGAAGAAAGTGAAGAAACTCATTTCATGCCTCAGAATAGCTGGCTTTTTTTTTTTTTTTTTTTTTTTTTTTTTTTTTTTTTTGGTCTTTTGTAATGTATGTTTTTTAAGATTTTTCTATTTTCTCACTTTTTTTCATGATTATTCCTTATTCGCCGATTTTTTACCTCCCCCCCCCCCAATCCACCGAAATCGGCATTAATTTATTTAAGATTTTATTAGTAAAGTGTAGATGTAGATAATAGCATTTACGTCTATGAATGAAAGGCAATGACAACTTTCCAATCTTTCACATAAAATGCGGTCGAAGCACAATTTTTTTTAACTTATTCTGTTCAAAGTTCAAATTGAAAATATCTTTGTTTGTTGTAAGCAGGCATAGGTTCTTTTCGCGTAATTTGGTTTTAATTTGCAGCTGACAAGATAGAAATCCTTTGTTGATATCTGTAACTCCAAATTCCGAATTGAAATTTATAAACGTCCGCTATACGGCGGTTATAAAAATAAAATATTAGAAACAGGATTATTAGGATTCAGGACTGTATAAAAAAAATTGTTTAAAAGGATAGCTTTTGAAAAATTAGTGGCCGAACTCAGTATAATCTTACTCTAACTCAATAAAAACGTTTAATGAATATAATCTTAATTAGAGATCAACTGAAAATTATTAACCGAAACTATGTGTATTCCAAAATTCTCGTATTTTCCTTAGGAAATTTTCAGCATGATTCATTGATTCGAGCTGTATTGACTCATATGAGACACTCTTTATTTATTGCTATGAACTTCACTTTTTATAATTATCATTCACGACTGACTCAAGATGTGAGTGCAAATTAAAAAACAAAAAATGCATATATGACTAAAATTTGAAGACGCTTTTCACTTGCTCATGAAAAGCTGCAGACTTAACTTTAATCGAAATTTTTTAGTTTGAAACAGAAGTGTTTCAAATATTCTTTTAGAAAGTTCTAGTAGAACAGATGATTCTTTACAAAATTCAATATAAAAGCTAAATCGAGGTATGAATACGTAAAAGATTTTTTAATTAGATGCAATTCATAATTAGAAAATCATTTCCCATCATTGATGAATTGTTAATTACATTTTATTTTATATGAAAATAAAAAGTTTTGGTCAGAGTCACAGAGAGCCAACTTGGGCCACAGATATAATTACACCTACAATTAATTAATAACTATGTATATTTATCATGTGTTAATTACTTAAACATTTTTCTGGAAATTTTCGTTTTCGGTCGAAATTAGAAATATTACCGAAATTCGGTTTCTGTTTCGGTTTCGGTCGATCCTTAATCTTAATTACCATTTTATTCTGAACACTTTCTTCAATCTGCATTATCTATATATCTCCAACAGGTAAAAAATCAAAGCGCATTTCAATCTTTTTGAGAAACCCTATGAGTATGTCGGAGTCGGAGTCGATTGTTTCAAAAATCCAGTAGTAGGAGTCGGAGTCGGTCATTTTACCTACCGACTCCGCAGCCCTGATTACAATATTGTAAAAATGGAGACTGGGTTTATGCACAGTGACTGTTTTTTGTTTCATTTCCAGTCATTATTGCTTAAAAATAAGTATATTCCTTTTCCAAATCGGAGTTATAGTATTTCAAACCAATTTAACAGACTAATGAGTTTCATAAGTCCAGTATTTTCGTTATTTTATTATAGACAAATTATTTGTAATACTTGTTATTTTAATGCTTAGTGACATTTGTAATTCAGCAAAGTGTAATATGAAAAAAATCTGATTTCAAATTCCAAATTTCTAAGAAATATTCAGTTTTTCTTGTTTTTCTAAATATCTATTCAGCTGGACTTGTGTGGTTATGGATGTCACGGGCTTCAATTGAAAAAAAAAAAAAAAAAAAAAAAAAAAAAAAAAAAAAAAAGAGAGAGAAAACGCACACTTACTTGCTCTGATACAAATCATGGTATAAAAATTTTACTTATTTCAATCGAACAGTAATTTGTCGTTAAAGTATGAAGAAACTACTTTTCGAAAATAATGTTACGAAATACAATTTTGTCCTTAGTAAAATTTTCAATCCTTAATGTGTTAATAAACTTAAGCATCTGGTCTATATCGTTCTCTTACTTCTTAGTTTAATCCATGAAATAATAATGGTTCTAATATTTATATTGAAATTTGAAAAGGTGTTTGTGATTCCGGCATTAATTGGCAAGCTTGTTAATACTACAGCATTACATGTATGTGGTTTTACAGAACAATAGCGTTAATGTATAGCATAAAGACATAAGCATAGAAAAAGGAGGCTCTCGTGAGGCTCAAGCCGACCAATTTAAAATCAAGGCTATTTAAAAGAAAAAGTGTCATATGAGCCATTTGAAGAATTATTATTTTTTCGATGTTTAATAATTAATCTCTGAAAAAAAAAAAACTATTAACTTAAAGAAGCGCTATAAATAGTCATTTTCAATCTATTAAATATTGTTTATTTTCTATTACAGAAATTTCCATTAAAAGTGCTTTAAAAATTATATTTCTAACTAAGCAAAGCGAAATAGGGCGTTTTAAAGTCCAATAATTCATTAATTGTAATGAATATAAATATAAAAAAAATGACATGCTGTCAAGTAGTAGCTCAAATTTTATATAGAGTATAAAAAAATATGTGACACTTATGTTTTAGGGACAATAGATAGCGCTGCGCTGACTTAAAACTATAAAAATGCTCAAATTGACTTCAAAATATAAACTGTTATTTCACGTTTCAATAATTAAATACAACACTGAGTATCTCTATGAATAATGATTTGAACAGGAATATTCGTGTGCTCGGTTCATACAAAGTTATGGCTATTAAAACTGAGTAGATGATCATGACACATCAGGATAGTTAATAATGATTTTTTAAATAATACTTTGATTATTAATTGCTTGTTAAACTTTCAATTTCGTGCTTTTTGATGCAGGGGAGGAGGATTAATTTGTCCGACAATAGGGTATGGTACCCCTGACGTTAAATCAAAATCAAAAGCAGCGCCGCAATTCTTATTTAATAAAAAAATAAGCTGTTCGAGCGGCCATATAATCACACACTATATTAAAAACTCCTCACCCCCTTCAAACAACGTTACTGCTAACGATTTACAGGTATCTAAATCGATTTTTGATATCGAAATCTGCGCCTTGAAGATTTAAATTCGTGTTCTGGATTCATTTTAAAGCAATAAAATACTCATACATGATTTCATTGAACGGTTTTTCTGCATTACGCTTTAACAATTTCTTGCTTCCTATTTTATACCCATGCATGATTGTCTTGCATGGTTTCTTCTACTGTTTTACTTGCTACCATGTATATATTTTGAGGAGTACTTTCTTGAACGCTATATTGTAAACAGGCTGTAACTATATATCACCAGAAAAGTAGATGATAGATAAATTGAGTGTTCAAAAACAGATGTCAAATGTAAATTCTTTACGTGGGTATCAGAATTGTAAGCTTATTGTTCGAAATAAAAAATAAAATTCATATCAAAGGTGAAATTATGAGATATTTTTCAATAGTTCTATTAAAAAAGCATTGATTTTCTTCCGTTGTGGGATTTTTTTCTTTTTTTTTAGGGGGGGGGGGGGGGAGGAGGGAGATTGATTTAATGGTAAACGAGAAATGTAAAATGTTCAATTGACTGGAAAATACTGAAAATGCACGAATCAGATCATAATTTAAAGCGCAATTAGTCACTTATTTCTCATAGAAAAAGCTATGCATAACTTTATTTTCCTTCCTATCTGTTTGAAAAAATGTTTAATTTTTTTGCCAAACATCGCCCTGAAAATTTAGTGGTGTTAATTTTTTTTTCCCTTCAAAAATATTTTTCCTGACAAAACACTTGTTTTCTCCTCGATGGCGGGAGAGGGTGGGCAGGAATGCCGGACGTGGGAAATATGACCCCCCCGCTTCCGGTAATGCCAATAATAATAATTGTTATTATGATAAAAATATTAATTTTGAAATAATTGTAGTGATATTAATTTTAAGCAATTATTTATACTGGTAAATATTTAGCTGTTTACTCATAATCTCAATTGTTTAGTTATTTTGATTGCTTAAAAATCACTATTTGAACTCTCCCACATTTTTTTAATTCCTGGGCAGCTGCACTTGGAGCGAATAATAATATTTAAAAATGTTTAAAAATTTGTTTGCTTAATATTACTGAAAACGGCTCTTGGATTATTCAGTGCTGCCATCTCATGGCATGAAATAGAAAATTATGTTTTGAAAAATGTTTTAGGGTTTAGGGGCAATAAGTAAATTGAAACATCCTATAAGTCACGTCCCATAAATTATAAATAACCCATGTTGAATTAATATTAACGTCAAGTATTCTTCTAAAAAGCACAAAAACTCTTAATTTTCACATAAGATCCACTTAAACATTTAAAAATATGTTCCTAATTTATCAAAAATTAAAACTATTAGAAAACGAAAATATTTTTCAAGTACAATAGTAGTGTTGTTTAGCGTGTTAGAAGAAAATTTCCAGAAGTTAAAATATATTTTTTAATTTCTGCTTAATGTATTAATTATTTGTACTTTTTATTTCAGAAAATTAATTTTCTACAATGTCAGATTATAGAAAAAATGAGTTTTAGAAACAGAATATAATTTCGGTGTATGATAATTATCACTTGAATAGCAAAGTCTGTACAATTAAAGCAGAGATTTGTGTATTTTAGATATACGTAAGCGACCTATAATGTATAACTCTCTTAATTGAGAGTGAATAACTCACAAAATATCTTAACGAAAATAAATATTTATTTTGTGATATTTAAACAAGAAGAAAACACTTGTTTAAAAATAACAAATGTGTTCAAATATTTAATTTTTATGATTCCGAATAATAAAATTAAGCCTCATAGTAGTATATAAAGTTTAAAAAAATTCCTTGTTGACACAAATAATTTATTGCATATTCATTTATTAAAAAATCTTCTGTGTAATTTTTAAGCTTAAAAAACATAAAATCAAAAGAAATGAAAAAATATTTCTAAAAGTTAAAAAAAAACTTACGCATGTACAATAATTTTATTTCAGTTATTGGTACACTGTAAATTCTTGAAAGGAAAGTACAACGATGAAGCGATTAAATGTGATATTACATATTACCTCCTTCATATATCTTTTAGTCAAAAGTCACAGAAATTTATAATGCTAAAATATTATTTCAACAAGAGATTTAAAAATATTTAATGCGTGAATTAATATATTTTAATAAGCCATACTAAAAAATGTAAGACACATTTAAAAAATATAGCCAATGGGATTTCATAAGAAAACTTCTCAAAATAAATAAATTAAATTAAATAATAATAGATAATAAAAACACCATTGTGGAATTTTAATTTATTGAGTATCCTCAATGCATCATTGTAGATACGTGGTTCGATTCCCTCGACTCAAGACCTCCGCACTGATTTCGTGACGTACCAAACGAAGATTAACCCCTTGAAGGGCAAGCAATTGCGTTTGTGTAATGCTTAATTCCCACCGGAAATTTAGAAAAATTTTATTTCAAAATAAGGAAAAGCAATTTTACGACTTTTCTCCACTAAAGTCAGAAAACTAAAATTTCCTAAAATTTTTCTGGTGCAAATCCAGATTAATCGTAGGTGGTATATAATATATACCGCCGCCCCTTATCCCCTTGAGAGGCGGTGGGATATATTTTATCTCACCTACGATTAATCAGGATTTGCACCAGAAAAAATTTTGGAAATTTTAGTTTTTTGACTTTACAGGAGAAAAGTCGTAAAATTGCTTTTCCTTATTTTGACATAATTTTTTTCTAAATGTCCGGTGGGAATTAAGCATTACACAAACGCAATTCCTTGCCCTTCAAAGGGTTAATCTTCATTTGGTACGTCACGAAATCAGTCTGGAGGCCTTGAGTATTGAGACGGTAATGGATGATTACGAGCCTACACAATAGTTACGCGAAGAAATTCGAGCGCTAATGTCAATGCTACGGGAGCGTTGTTTACAGATTTCTCGCTCACATTTTAATATTTTTAAATGATTTTGTTTTTTTTGCTTAGGAAACAGGAGGTCTATATTTTTTATTGTACGTTTGTACTTTTTCAATTTTCGTTATAGTTTTTTATATGAAGATAGTTTCATTTTCAGAACCGGTTCCAAAAGTTAAGCTATCCTCATATAAAAAAAAGTAACCAAAATAAAAAAGTACATGCGCACAATAAAGTTTTCGACCTCAGGTACCCTATGCAAAAAATTCATGTAAAAATATTAAAATGCAAGCGAGAACTCTGTAAACGATCCACCCATGGAATTAACATTAGCTTGATCGTTTCTTTACATGACTAGTGTAGCCTCTTAAAGGGTTAATACACACAGTGTGATCTCATTTTCATCTATCTACAGTATTTTTACAACCCTGTGAGAAGATCGGGTACATACCATTATTAATAAGCACATGGTAAGGCCTCTCATTCTCATCCATCTGCAGTATTCTTACCATTCTGAGCAAAGAACTAGTACATAAAATTATTAATAAACACCGTGAAGCGTCACCACCGCATGCATAAAATAATTATTAAAGTATCAACAGTTTTTTATTTATTTATCTTTTTTTTTTTTTTTGGTAGGCATCTAAAAGTGGCCTAAAAATTTTGACGACGTTGAAAAAGTCCATAGCAAAATAAATAGGACTATCGCTAATAAGCGGAATGCCTCACACGTTTGATTCTAAAAACTTCCGCACAGAAAAACAAATATATTAATTCTAAAAGTATTAATGTTTTCTTTTAATTTATATTTTTAAAAAGTTTAGAGACCGTCTTCGTATTGAAAGAGAAGCAAACTTTGAAATTTCCGTGAACTGAACTCCTAATTCTGGACCCAAATGCGAATATCGACTCTCAAATTTCACGAAGTTTTTATTATTAGTTCCAGAAATATTCAATATTAAAATTTAACTAATTTGGAGGGTCGAAATAAAAATATTATAAGTGAAAAAAATATTATTTAATTTTTTGTTCAAAAAATATTTTATAAAAATATCAGGTTACAATTCATATTTCTTTGAAATATAAATTTTATAATTTATATTTCCCAATGAAAATAATTTAAGTGTTTGAAAACCACATAATTATACTTCGGGTGCTTAATACTAATATCTTAGAAAAAAGTCACCTTAAAAAGATAAATGTTACAGGCAATATGAATTAAAGTACTAAAACTTAATTTAACAATAAAATATTAACATTTCACTTCTTCATAATTTCTAAACTTCTTGGTAAAATGGTTTTATGTTTGCCATCAAAAGTTAAAATTTACCCTAGAATTCGTGTTGTCAGTCGGAAGTTTTTTTTTAAGATTATTATTCAGATTGCTTGATTGCTACCACTTTTTTGAAATAGTGATATTCACCTTATTTAATATGTCGTCAAATAAGGTGGATATTACAATTTCATAAAAGTGCTAGCAATCAAGCAATCTGAATTTTAAAAAATACACCGCACCGACAACAATGCCTAAAATCGAAATACCAAGTCAAATGTTGGTGTTAACATTGAAAATTTTAAGTCGTATACTATTTTAATATGAAGACAAAACCCCAAGCTTATTTTTTAAGTGTAAATTTTTACAGGTGTGTCAGGTTTGACGACGGCTCATAAAAGAATCCTCGGAATCAAATAAACCAGCCGATATATAGGTGTATCAAAGAATTAAAAATGTGGATTATATTTCAAATTAAAATAAGGAAATATTTCAATTTGTGTACATGCGAATTGTAAAAAATGTTTTATAAACATTTTTTTTTCATTTAATTTTAGTTTTTGTGTAATAACATCTCATGATTGTACGTTGTTATTGCAGAGCTGCTAACTTTCTTCTATTCTTCCGTAGTGTGACCCTAGTAAAATAAACACGTTTGTATCAGACAATTTATTTATTATACTGATTCTTTTTAAGAACTAAAAGATCTTCTTTAGGCCTTTCGAAAGATCTTAGTCTTTCTTCGTCAGGCGCAAATAAGACTTGCTTCTACTAGGAAATCAGGAACAATATTGCTCCTGCTTTCATAGTAGAGGATTGCTCCTGCTTTCATAGTAGATGATTGCTCCTGCTTTCATAGTAGAGGATTGCTCCTGCTTTCATAGTAGATGATTGCTCCTGCTTTCATAGTAGAAGCACGTCTTCTTTGCGCCTCATGAAGAAAGACTAAGATCTTTCATAAAGCCTAGCGCATTTAAAATTTTTTGATGGTGTTTTAAGAAGATCTTTTAGTTTTTACTGTTTCACGTCGCTTTTAACTTATATTCTTTGATCCCTTTTTGTTTGTGGTACTTATTTGAATTTATTATTTAAAAAAAAATTCTGGTACAAAAATATTTATTTGACTGACGTGAGACTCCGGAAAGAATATTTTATACTTAGCAACTCTGTTATAGTCGAAAATTTTATTACATTTGTATACTTCTTGTATAAATAAACATTGGTAATTTTTACCTCAATATTTTTTATCAAAAGAGTTAAAAGGGAGACGTCTTATGAAATTAAATCAAACTTTTCTCTATACTTAGGTAAAGGGGATGTGTTCGGTGATGCCTTTTGGAAAGAGCCAACAATTGGACAATCATGTGCTAATGTCAGAGGGCTGACATATTGTGATCTTCATTCAATCAAAAGAGATAAACTGCTAGAAGTATTAAACTTTTATCATGCTTTTGCCAATTCATTTGCAAGGAATCTAGTGCTAACTTACAACTTACGTCATAGGGTAAGACTTCGCATACTTGCATAAATATTTATTTTCTAAAAATTCGCATAACTTTATAAAATGCTTTCTTTGATTTTTAATTAAGTAAAAGGCTTACTAAAAATATTATGTTATCAACAGAGAAAGAAACCGAAATATGAAAACACGCTTAGTTTGCATCTTAGTATATACAGGGCCGTCTTAAGACAATCTCTCTCTTCTGACATTCTGAACTCTAGACCCGATTCATTTCGGCTGGCCTCTTAACAACTTTTATCTGTAAGCAAGTACATAAATATGGAAGAGAAAAAATATGTTCCCTGGAAAGCTTGTTACCATGTTATAAAATGAAATATATTAATGCTAATATTTTAAAATCATTCATATGCAGCATAATTAATGATAAAATAAGTACGCTATATAACATATTGATCGGAATACCTGCATACAGTTAAAAAAAAAAAAAAAAAGTTTTCTTTCACTATTCATTATGTTCTCTCCTAAATGAAATCTTCTTATGATCTAACATATTCTCAATAAACAAAGTCAAAACTTGTTAAACGGGAAATTCATCACGCATCTTTAATAGACTAGCGTCGCGCAGTAAAAAAATAACCATGAATATTGCTGGTATGAGTACGCATAAATATCGCGTATATTCGTGATAATAAAAACGCTGCTTGCACAATTTTAGACGATTTTCATGCTATTTACAGAACTATTATTTATAATTAGTTTGTGTTTTAAATGTTCAGTTTGATAATGTTCTTAACGACATTCGTGCATCGTAATTTTCATGACGATAATGTTTTTGTAGTATTAAAAAATGTATTTTGCCTCATTCCTCTTGAACATCTTTCCAAAGTCCATGAAGTGGCGTAGGTCAACGTTTGGATAATGTACTTTACTAAAGTCCAAAACTGCTAGAATCCATGAGCGATACATCAAGAGATTTATCAGGGATACCACTGAAGTGTGCGGTCTTGAAACCCGTTTTCTGTTCCATTTCTTCTAGGAAAATAACAGCTGGATTGGGAGATGTGGCAGATTTCTTTTTGTTAATGCGGTTCTACAAATTGAAAACATTACTGACAAAGAGATGGTATTTTGTATTTGAAGACTTGGGAAAATATATTCCTGATAGTATGGGGAGTTGACCATAACATTTTTCTCCATTCTCTTTATTTTAGGTTTGCAGTTATTTTCAAAACTAGCAATATTAATTAATCCCTTAGGAAAACGTTCTTTAGAGTATTTGAACCATGTTTAATTGTTCTTTCTTCTTTGCTGACAAACTATGCATACAGCTCTTTTTTGTTGTAGTCGTTTAAATATTCTGTAGCTTCGTCTTTTGTGACTACATTTTACCATTACTATCACGATAAATGCAGAATTCTGCGTTGAGCAATGTGTTGTGGAAAAAGATATTGTAGTATTTAGGTTTTTTTAAAGATTGAAATCAGTGTTCATCATTTTGTTTTCAGTTGATACTGAAACTTTAATGATATTGCAAGAGTTATTTGAATGTAGGATTTTCTTTTAACATAAAAAAACCTCACGTTTACAATAGTCGAAAAATACCGTTTTACCATTAGATGCGTATTTCGAATGATTTTTCCATTTGAAGCCAGAGTTTGATGTAGTTTTTTACCTTTCTAATTGATAATATTACCTATCGTGTCTTTAGATATCGGGAAAAATTGCGTTTCACAGCATTTTTTAATACATGAATAAGAATAATTCTCTTCGAAAAGAGTACAAACATAACCTTCCATCATTTATCAATTCTTTTAAAGTGTCATTTTGCATGCAAATGAAACTTTCAAGTAGCAGGCATTAATTCACTTCCAAAATAACATGAGTTAAAATTTCATTTAATGAATCAAGCACATTTTAATTTTTAAATTCATTAAGGTATTCTTCAATAAAAAAAATATTATTGAGGATCAAGGAAGTTTTTGAGGTCCTTGAAATCTGCACTACCTCGGCCCCACATGCACAATCAGTTATAGAGCTCAGATGCTGATAATATGAAAAGTTTTTAATATCATAATTGTAATAATAGATAATTGAAAATATATTATATTTGTCTGTTTTGCGGTGAGAGAAACATTTCCTTTTTTATTTACAATATATTGTAACATTATCAATTAGATGATTGTTGTATGATGATATATGGTAAATATTAAGATTTTTTTAAATATTCCAGTATGAGATTTATGTGCTGACATTTTTATTCTGTATTTTTGACGCTGTACTGATTATAATTATTATTTTGTGCATTTAAAGTAAGATAAGATTAAAAGCAAAAGATATATACTGTTAAATGTGTATTATATATATATTTAGTCTAAGTATTTAATAATGTTTAACCATTTACGATGGTACAAGAAGGTACCTCTAAATGAAGGTCCACTCTAACTTAAACGCATATGGTCATACTACCTTAAATTCATTGCTATACAGTGCGTGTCAATAGTTTAAGCACAATAACAATTTTAAAATAAAACTTTAAATATTCGCTTTATTTCAATATCTGTCTTGTATATGTTAATAATAGCAGTTTTAACAACATATTCAATAAAATTATCTTTTAAATTTTCTTTCCAACCATGTCGTTTAAGAATACAATAAACATAACCGTGTCAAAAGTTTAAGCACAAAATTATTTTTATGCAAATTTTACAAACTGGTGTAAGCAGTTGCACAAGAAAACGAATTCTGGGTGTATAAGAAGCAGTCAGTTGATGTTTTTGGGTTAGTACAAAATTTGAAAGAATTTTCAGAGGCGGAGGGGATAAATATCTGGAGTATGAGAGCAAAATGTAAGTCTGTTTCTGAAATTGCAAGTGCATTAAAAAGATCAAAACGACGTATTCATCAAGTTTTGGCTTGTGGTAATGATTTCAAATGAAAATTCCGTTCAGGAAGGCCACGAGTCTTTGCAAGAAGACCGCAGCATCAGAAACTTGACTTCAACTGGTAATTATTCTCTTTCGCAAATAAAACATGCAGTTGGAGGGCAAGTATAGAAAAAAAACTGTTCATAGAAGAGTTTTGGAATCTGAATACATCAAAAACCTAAAATGGCTCAGTTACCATATCTGAAACGACACCATAAAAAAGCTAGATTACAGTGGGCCAAAGAGCATATGTCATTTGGTGATAAGTGGCTGAATGTCATATTCAATGATGAAAAAAATGGAACCTCGATGGCTCTGATGGGTTTAAGTACTATTGGTACTATTGGCATGATCTCCGCAAAGAACCTAGCTATTCATTTCAATGGTCAGACATCTCTAGCATTCATCAGTGGTCGTGGAAACTCTGAAAACTATCAAGAGTCCCTTGCCAATCATTTGCTCCCTGTTGCCGAGGTTTCGGGAGGGATAGTTATTTCAACATGATAATGCTTCGATAAATACCTCAAACTGAACATCAACGTGGCTTAAGTCGAAAAAAGTATGTGTTTTGAAATGGACGGCAATTAGCCCTAACTTAAACCCTATTGAAAATATATGGGGTATTCTCACTCATGTAGTTTATCCAAATGGACAACACTATTCACCAGTTAAAAATTTGAAAGATGCCACTGAGAACTCGTGGTTTACAATTGAACTAGAAACAATACAGAACCTCATTTTATCGATAAAAGACCATATATTTAAAGTAATTCAGTAGAATGGAGCAGTAATCAAGTACTTTTTTTTTTATTCTTGTTCTACTAAAGACTAAAGAACTACTGTGCTTAAACTTTTGACACATTCATAACAACCCTTCGAACAATAATGTGATATTTTCTAATTTGTCTGCTATTATCTGGTTTATATCACTATTCATGAAATGCAATGGTGACATATTGTAAATATTTCTTAAGACCCTAACTTTCCTTTTCACTTTTTGCAGTTAATCTTCAGAAAGGTTGCTGATGTAAAGCGAGAAAAGGAACTGGCAGAGCGTCGGAAAAACGAACCTCTGCAAG
Organism: Maratus speciosus; assembly: GCA_963932465.1. Lineage (NCBI taxonomy): Eukaryota > Metazoa > Arthropoda > Arachnida > Araneae > Salticidae > Maratus > Maratus speciosus. Next base: position 400,016,670 of record OZ010796.1, on the reverse strand, counting down.
AACTGTCACAAGATCATTTAGTTAGAAAAATTTTCTCAAAATTTAAACGAAACGGTTCTCATGAAAGCCGCAGCGCTGGTGGCGGTGGCGGTGGTGGAGGAGGAGGAGGAGGTGGTGGTGGTGGTGGTGGTAGTGAAAACCGTGACGTTGAAAAGGGGCCAAATGTAGAAAAAGTTGAAAACCGCGCAAGTCCACAAAGTGCACAATCGGCTGAAAGTTCGGGACCAAAGTCTACTACAAAGTGGACCGTCACACAGGACCCAGCAGATGACAAAGAAAACGCCCCTGCTGATAACGTTAAAAAAGACGTCCAAAAGACTGGTACTCGTTTTTCAAAATGGTCGAGAGTTCTTTCGAAAGAGCCAACAATCGAAGAAGAAAGTCCTCCAAAAGCAGAGGAGGATGTTTCAGCAGATTATCAAAAAATACTTGCCAATTTAGTAGACTTAAGAGTGGACCTTAAACTTGAAATGCAAAGGCTTAATTCTAAAATATGTAGAGTTGATGAGCAGATTGGACATTTGCTTCGATTGGTGAGGCCCCGTAATGAGAAATCTGCTCATCCTGTGCTAGTACTAAGAGCTCCTGAAATGCAAAGGAGTAAATCGTTATCACGAAGAGATTCTCTGCCTAAACGGAGACAGAAAGATACATCTGTTAGGACTATGTTAGAAAATGAAATTCATGAACAAGATAAAGATGTGATTTCAGACACAGAGAAAAATAAGTAGCAATAAAACAAAAAACAACATTATTTTAATTAACCACCATTCCACAATTTGATATTTTTTTTAAATGAGGGTTTTTTACCTGCTGAAGAGCTCAGTCTTCCGGTTCCGAAGTTCCTCTGTCACTTCGGCTTTTAGAGACATACACATTCCTTCCTCTTGAATTTAATATTGACCTTCTCAAACTAACGCCACATTTGTTGTCTAAAACAAAGCAAAAACAAAAGATAGTAACTTAAAAATATTAATATATTATATTTATAAATAATGAAACTATATGAAAATGGAAATCGGGTATTATTTGATATTTCATTCTACGGAAGGTGGATCAGTCGTAATTTTTGATAAACAGTGTATTCTTATTCTTCCAACCGCATATACCAAAACAGAAAAACATATTCGAATGATGTCGTATCTTTACCATTTTTGAAGGCTCGAATTCAGTTCCAGCTGATGATAATGGAATTTGAGAAAAATCTCAATTTGTAAGGTGCTAGAAATTTAGATTAATAATTGGGGGCCTTTAGAAATATATAAGCAATCATTTAGTGGTAGCTGTAGCAAACAATGAACTGGGAACAGAAGAATGAAATATGTGATATTATATTGTAATAGTAGATGGTAGAGACTGTAGGATATAATCTTTAGAGGAATGATCTGGCACGAAAAGAAAGTCCCAAATTTTGATAGGAATTTCCTTTGAATCTTGTGATTCCTATAATTTAAACATTTTCCTTCAACAGTTTACCATAATTTACCTTGTTATGAAAATTATTTTAAAAAAACCAGTTTGCTTGTGTTTAAAGTTTATATCATGAATGACGCCTTAAGTTGTATAAAACTTGAAAAAATGGCATGAAGAATTTTGAACTTTGTAAAACAAATTATAGAAAAAGTCACATTTCAAAGGTTGCTGAGACAACAATGAAAGAGCTTCGTTTCTTAAGCGTCTTAACACGGTATAATATTCTGCCTGTTTTTTGTTACTTATTTTTGAAATCTAAGCTGTCACTTGTTAATTTTAAACTGTTAAACTCGTTGTTTCCAATTCATATTTAATATTTTAATTAAAAATAATTGTTTATTTTTTGAAAAACTAATGGAAAATTGAATATTTTAAAAGATCAGCGAGTGTAGTTAGTTTAGACTAAACAGTTAACAAAAAAATAAGAGTAAGAAGAATTTACTTTACTGAGGATGATAAGTGTCCTTTTATAGAATTCGTCTTAATTATAGTCATTTAGAACTAAAATGAGTAAAAAATAAATAAGCTGAATAATTTGGGTGTCCATACATTTCCACTCCCAGAATATATTTTAAAGCAAGCATTTCATAAATTTTTACCATGATTGTATAACATAATTTTTGTATATTTTCTAGATAAAATGCATGTTCCACGTTAAATAAGTTAAATATAGTATTATACTCATCTTGATTTGAGATTATTCTCATAAATTGAAAGTAAATTCAAAATTTTCAAATTCAAGTTTTTAACATAAGTTACAAAATTTGAATAACAATGTCACATTTATCTCCTTGAATATCATTTATGAAAATGTCTCTTTTGTAAAATGCCCTTAAGAATTCACTGGCCACTTGTAGAGCTTACCCTATTTCATGTCATCTGAGAAAGAACATAGTATTATTTGCCTAATGTTGCTATGAAATTATACACGGATCGAAAATAAATTCAAAAGCATTTGAAATTCGAGATTTTAGCATCAAATTCGCAAAATTCCATCGACAACATAATTGAGATGTGCTGTTTATAAAATGAAACTTCTCACTATACGAACCTTAAAGAGTTCATTGGTCATTAGTAGAGCTTATCCTTCTTCATGTCATCTGCAATCCTCCATCATGATACTTTATGATATTTTATTTTCTGTGATCAGAAGATTTACCTCATTGTATATCAGTAAAAGAGACTAAATTTATTTACATCAATGTCAACATTAAACTCTGTAATGAAGAGTACGTGCATTTTAAATAAAGACTCATTATATCATCATTAATATTAGAAGAACAAAACATTTGAAATAAGAACTGGTAATTCCAAGGTTCAGCTAATATCAACATAAATCCTTTGAGCAATAATTTTAGACATTTGGAAATATTGTTAGATATTAATTTTTAAAAATCTTAAAGTTATTATTTTTCGTGTTTTCGTAATTCGGAATTGGGGCATCAAAGAATATCTATTATATAGTGAGTAGAATTTCTAAGATTAAAGAAGGGCATAGGCGTGCTACACTAGATTTTAGAAGATACTTATCCATGTCATTAGTGGAATACAGTAGTTGGCATCATAACATATAAATAATTGCACATGTCCGTGTCATTTCATAAGAGTCTGTATGCCCTTTTTTGGCATATTCCTTATTGACAATAATCCTTCTTTCACAATCTATTTAAAAAAAACATAAGTAATGATATATTATTTTAGATTTCATTTGTCATTACATCAAATTGTTGATTTTGCAGAGCTTTGGAATAATAAAAGTTAAAATGTTATTTTTTATTAATGAACCAACGTGCAAGTTTTACAGATTTTTTCATAAACACATCCTACCAAACAGATGCACTATTTTCAATTGTTAGGTAATAATATGACTTTTACTGCATATTTTTTATTAAATGAAATTAAAAATATATCTTTTGTGTATTTATTTCCTGTGATAGTCTGAATTTAATATTCAAGATTCTCGCGAAATTTTCCTTGTAACTGTTTAAAAATATATATACCGATATATACCAAATGTTGGGAAATAAATAGTATACTCTCTCCACAATATCTCAAAAGATATTTATCGTGCTGGTAAATTAGTGCATTCAGGCAGAGTGCTAGATTCGTGCGAGTGCAAGTGCAATTTCGAGTGCGAATGCAAGTGCACATGCAAATGCGAATAATTCGTTGCATAGAACAATACGATAGTTAGTAAAATTTCAAGCATTTTTTTTTTTTTTTTTACTTTTACTTTATCATTCTGTGTGAATGTATATTTGTAATTATAGCTTAATATGTACTGGAAAACTTAAAAGATTTATGGGACTGTTATGCAAATATTTGCCAAAACTCTAATACATTTGAATGTTCTATTTAATTACCCTTTTCAAATTATTATATTTTTACATTAGAACTATTTCAAAATTTTAGTGTTGTTGCGTGCTAAATTAATAGGCAAAATTAGATTTAAATATTTAGATTTTAGGAAAATGTTTTCCCTGTTAAGCTAGCAAAATATGTTTCTCATATACCTAACAAAAAATTCGTTTGACACTAAACATTAAGTAGGAAATGTTTTTAAAGCACATCACATTTCATATAAACAGAAACTTCCTTAAGTACTTCAAAACAGATTGAACTATCACTGCAATGTTAGATATATTAACAGAGTCAGAGGAATTAAAATTCATCAACAGTAATTAATTCTCTATTTTAGTCACTCTTATTCACAAATAAGTATTTTATCAAAACCAATTTAACCTCAAAATTTTTCTTTTATATAAAAAGTATGCTTAAAGTAACTTTTCTAGTTCTTGTACTAAAATAAAAGTTCCAGGAAATTTCATAATGGTTGAATATTAGAAATCTCAGCCACTTTCAACAATATTTTATTGAAGCAAATTTTTTAAACATATATTTTTCATCAATAAAAATTTTATTACATTTGCCAGCAAATATAAATATAAACTACAAAAATTCACAATCTGCTTCTCCCTATTTAAAAATATTTTGAAATTATTTATTAGAGTAAGAGAAATAAATATTAGTTTTTAAAAAATATCAAGTGTTTAAGAAAAAAAAAATTATCTAATTTTTAGCTATCTACTTTCGTGCTTTAAAACAATTGCTAAACACTTGCATATTTAAAGTTATTCCTACGGTTAAAAATAAATTTAAAATTTTCTACTTTAAGAACTAATACCAGACGTTTCTGGAAGTCTAGTTGAAGCTTAGACATTACCGTATTTACTCGATTCCATAACGCCCCCTGAATCTAAGACTCACCTTATTTCTTAGGCAAGTAAGTTCATATTTGTCATTAAAACTCGTACATAACACACAAGAAAATGTAATATTTATACATGAAGCCTGCGAAATGTTGTCAATCCTGGTTTATTTATTTCTAACATGTTTCTAAATCAGTATTCATTTTCAATAAACGTCCCTCCATCAATTTTCTTAGATATTTCACTGCATCTCAACATTTATAAACAGGGATGTGATTACATTGCTGGATTCTTTGAAGATAGCATGGTTTCCGAAACATTAGAAATACATTAATTAAATACATTAATATAATTTAATTAAATCATTAGGAGCTATCTTCCATGCATTTAACCCACTGTGCTACTAGCAACAGTTTTTCTTTTCTTTTCTTTTCTTTTTAGGGTCTCGTTCTTCTGACGAAACCCTGTTCGCCTCACTCCTCTGTTTGTCTGTCTGTCACAGAGTCCGTTCTTAGAAACTATATATATTGGAGACTTGAAATTTTGGATTCTTATAGCTGAACACCTCACATCAAACGACAAATCACAAAATTTTGAAAAAGTCTTATATTTACCCTTCTGGGTTTTAACTTGTGTATTTTAAGCTTTTTTTTTTTTTTTTTTTTATCTAACTGAGCCCCTACTTAAGTTGAACACTTGAAATTTTGCATACGTATAGCAGAACACTTGCAATCACACGAAAAATCATAAAATTTTCAAAAAGTCTTATATTATTTACACCTCCGGGCTCTAACTTCTGTATTTTTAGCAATATTTCTAACCTCCACCCTTTTCACCCGGGGAGAACTTTTCTAGCTTTTGCCAACACTCCTTTGACCCCTCTTGCATATTATGCACCATAGTCGTGCATATTTTAGTTCCATTTTTTACCGCCAGGGGGCTACCTATCTCGGGTGCTATGGGCCCGATCCCCTCGACTAATATATCTACGGATAATTTGCAAAACGGAGTTTCGTTCGGATATAGGTTTGTTTAGAATAGAGTGTGCCCCCTGGTTGCGAAATGCGGAACTAACAGAATTTGCAAAAGGATAAAGTGTTTTGTAAGGAATATTAAACGAAACCCACTGTGCGATCTGTGATCACACTTACCCACTTTTTTTTGTCAATTCCAGTTTTAAACATTTCGGGTTTTGTCGATGTAAATCATGCATTTTAACGTGAATGAATTTTGTTTTAAAAGGTTTATTCATGCATATACACCAAGTGATAGAAATTGGAACTCATTCCATCAGACTCAAAAACTTGATCGGTTTGACTTTCCCGAAGACTTCGTTTAATAGAATCGGTTACATAGCCCTTGAATGGAAACGATATAACAATAAAAACAAAATGAAATTCCAGAGAGACATGTAAAAAAATCTACGAAATGTAAGAAAAATGCTGAGTTCATGATGAGTTCATGGTATCCATATGTTAGCGGAAAGAAAAAAAACTGAAGTTCCGAAGATATAACAGTTCTGTGACATTAAAAAAGACATTCTGAGTCGAGAATGATTGCTTTCTGCAAATAGTTATTTATAAAGATAATATTGTAATGAAATAAGCTTGAAAGGTATCATAAAGCATTTGGCAGTAAGTTATCTCCCGTTTTATCTCCATGAGACGTCCATGTGCTTCATACTCAGTTTTCCATTTGCGTTACGTATAACGAAGTTTTAAAATACAAAGATGAGGCAAAACTATATATTCACAATTTTTTTTATCTTCACAATATATCACACACATCTAGTTTTACTGTTATTTCAATTGACTTCGATTGCAAGACGCACCGAGTTAAATAAGTTCAATTTTATTTTAAGGGGGACAAGTGCTTCTTAGGTTTGAGTAAATACGGTAATTTATCGTACGTGATATGTGATTAATTTGCTCTAATATTTTAAGAAACTACAAAATTATACCGGTGCTGCATTTACAACGCTTAAACTATTAAATATTCTAATAATAATATAAATTGTAGTACATCACAGTATTGCTATCATAATAACATCCTGATCAATGAATATACGAATCAAAATATTTCTTTCTCGAAGATATTTAAGATTAGTCATAAAAAAATGTAAAATAAAAGAAATACAGAAATACAAAAATTATACTTTTTAAATTCTAGATATATTCAAAGTATTTTTAGCTTATATCGAATGTTACATACTCTGTTAGAATTAATAGTACAGTCAACTCTGTGAAATCTGCCGATGTATAATCCGCAAACGTCTATTATCCACACTACACGTTGGAATGTAAGCAATGAAAATTATTATCATTAACAGTTAAACTCATAGATAAAGCTAAATTTGGTATTTTTTTTTTTCATGAATTATCAATTCTCCAATGAATAAATATTTAAATAATATACTGGATTGAATTTCCTTGAGCAACAAAATTTTATCTAACAGCAAGAAGTAATGAGTGTTCATAGATTAAAAAATAAAAATATTGGCAACAAACAAAAACTGAAAATACCATTTTGTTGTGTCACTGTTTAAAAAAATGAATAATCAGTAAAATTTTTAATGTACATATTTTATTTTTTCTTTAAATTAATTTAGTTATTAAATATATTAAACCAATGCTGAATTATGTTTTTCTTTTCCATTGTAATTGTAATTTTTGTGCAGTTGTTTCTAATTTGTAGTCAGACTTTAAAAGATAAAATGTAAACAAAGGGATGATCTATAATCCGCAAAAATGTATAATCCACAAAACCCTTACTCCCTAAGTGTGCGGATTTCACAGAGTTGGCTGTATTATGTTTTAAAGAAGCCATAAATAATAAATGCAATACAATACAACAAACTCATAAATAAATAAATACAATAAAATTTCAAAGGAACAAATTTTCTTGATCCAAATGGGTGGTTGATATCGCGAACCGTTTATCCTGCTTTTGGTCCCATTTTTACTTTGTACAAAATCGTGCGACATGCCTTCTTTTGCATAGTCTTTTAAAGGCCTTTAACGTCTTTGTTCGATGATTAAAAAGAAAACTATAATACTAAATAAGGATCTCTGCCCTACAAAATGACATACAAGACAGTAATATTGCATTAAAAAATATTTTAAAACTTCTGTTTTAAAAGTCCTCTAACAGAAACCGCCATTTTTTTTTACCCAACCTAATACATTTCAGCGATATATTTTTTTAGCTTACATATCACCGTTTTATCATCTGCATTATAATTTTACAAACGTTGATCATATGAAAAGAAAGAAAGAAAGGAATAGGATTTCATAAATAATGTTGCCATAAAAGAATTAAAAGAAATACACAATATCTTTTTAACAGTATCATTATAAAATAAAATATATATCTTTCAAATAAAATATTTTGAATTTCCAAAAATATGCTAACTTGAGAGTGAGAAAAAGTTATCAAGAGGAAAATTGAAAACTCTTAACACCCCTTTGCAGTCTAAGCAAGAAAACGCTGTTCTATTTGTTATTTTAAAAGAAAATTTAATTTTTTAATGAAACCTCAATATTATCTCTGATTTACATGTAATTCCTGGCATTGAGTTTTTCAAATCATTTTACTCTGAATATTTAACAGAATCGGTTTTTCTTTTTTTATTTTATTATAGAAGTTTTACATTATTCCTCATATTTTTAATATTTTACAGTCGCTAGCATTTCTAATTTTTAAACATAAAATCCATCTAAGCGAGTCTTCTATTTCAAAGAGCATTTTCTTTTTTAATCAAATATCACAAATCTTGTAGAATCATTTCAAATAATACGGGAAAGTATAAATGCGTTTAAGTGAGATTTCAAATTTCTGCCGTCCTACTTACAGTTAAAAAAATAGTGAAAAGTTCAAACTCTAAGAAAAAGTTAACTATTAAAAAGGGAAAGTTTGAAAATTTGAAATAAATATAGTCGTGGGCAAAAACAGACTTATACAAATCAACATTAGTTTCATAGAATCAGATTTGATAACCACACAATATTTTCTTTATGATACATTTAATTTTTTACAAATCTAACTGAATATATATTTTTTTTATTGACAATTTAATTTATAAGCATAATAAAAACAAAGAGGAATATACTGATCAAATTGACAGTTTGAATTATTACATGGCATAACAAACTGGCGGAATATTACTTCTACAGGTGAGACAACAATACATGAGGAGAGCAATAATGAATAAATATTTTCTAAATAGCAGAAAAATATTGAAGAAAACATCATTTTCTTTTGTATACACAAGGCTATAATTAATAAAATATATCACACCCAACTGGCTTATAACAGCCTCAAATATATTTCATTATTTATTTATATAAATGATTTTACAGCCTTTTTTGAAACTCCTTATTCATACTTTGCACTTAATGAATATAGAAAAGCGAACTATAAAACAATTCCTTTTAAATGTCACGCCCTATAGTTAAAAGTTGAGATAAAATTGTTTTACGGATTCCCTTTATGATCAGTAAGAAATAATAAAGTACAACTTTTCAATTATTTAAATATTTGCAAAATTCCTTAATGAAAGAAATTCTCATAAATTTGTTTTATACGAATTGAGCGAATAAAGTATAATTTTGTTGAAAAACTGTATAATATCTTTAAAATATATTATCTAGATTCGAAGTAATCATAGTTTTCACACTGCATACTAGTTTCCGTGCACATACCCAAGTATAAATATTAAAAATATTTATAATTATATTTTTACTCAAAACATTTACCGGGTGTCCCAAAAATGACTGATGGATTTTAAAATTCAATAACTTGCAAACGGTGACAGAAATTTAAAAAATTCTTGCAGGAGGGTTATGTATGATGTCAGGAATTTTATTACTGTGATTCTTGATTTTAGTTCGAATTTCAAACAATAGATGGCGCTGACAGCGACTGACGCTCAGTCGAGGCCTAAACTGACGTCACTCAGCACTGATGCGAAGGAAGGAGATTAAGGGTATGGAGTGGATCTCATTCGCCAGCACAATCTTGCTCATAGGGCCCGATTCTGAACTCATTCGATATGATTTCAATAGAGTGCGTTGTTGCCATTGAAACAACAAATTCTTCGATAGTGGAATACAGCGTTAAGAACTGGGCATGGATTTAAGAAGTAGTATTCGAGTTTGCAGGCAATTTCACATTGATGAAGTTTTATTTTCCCGGATTAAATTACTTTTTATGATTTGATTTAAAGAATATTTTATGCATTGTATTTTAAAACTAGATGAAGAGATTTAGTATTTTTTGTTGTTAAAAATTTCATAAGTTTTATTACATTCTAATAAATTTTAGATCTTTTGAGGAAGTTCGTCAGTAGGTTTTTATGAATGTTGGATAATAATCGTGAAAATGGTTAATAGTATACTGTTGTTCAAAATAACTACTTATAAACAAATATTAGAAGTTACCTTGTTTAACCCTTTTGAATAGGGGTATCATATCGTTGCATTAAAAATAAATAAATAAATAAATAAATAAAATGAGTGCTAGTTAATTAAATTTTTGTTTGACAGTTTGATATTAAAATATTGTACTACATGCAGCTTCATCATGATGTTTGATAAAATAAAACTAGTAAATATTTTTTATCTACATCGGCTATTTAAATTGTAAAAATGTGTTAAAAGAATTCTTGGAGTTACAATTCTTACGCTTTTGCAACTCTTTCTACACACAAATGCTAATATGCATATATTTTTTAATAATAAAGGTATCAATGATATCTAATGTGATAAACTAAGTTCAAATTAAAATTGACAAGAGTCTAAAACTTAGTAGTATTTAAATTATTGAAGGCCGCAAACAAATTTTTATTGAAATTTTTATCTTGATATAAATTAAGACAGTATTTCTAATAGCACTTTTTGTTGGAATGCAATTGTAAATTTAAAACTTTTTAGTTTATATATATTTTAAAAAAATCCATGAATCGTAATAATCAGGGCTTGGCAAATGCAGTCGCCATTTGCAATCAATATTTTTCACTCGACGACCAAGATTTTTAATCTGGCGGTTTATGTAGTGTTAACGAAAGAACAAAGTGTAAACGGTATTTTCCATATCATGCACAGAAAACGACATTCTTTGCTGTTCTAGCCAGCTAGCATGTCATGTCATGTGATTAGAATGTGGGGAGAGGGTGGGTCGTTTTTACGGGTAGTTTACCAATGTTTTTTGCAAGAGGGTTCGGTTTACAGTTTTTCAGAGAAATTTGGTACCAGTGGCCCACGGGGGGGGGGGGGGATTGAGAGAGAATTTTAAATATTATAATAATAACTTTATTTAATGAAGAATATTCTGTAATTATACGTGTTTAGTGTTTGAATTATCACCCATAGTAAAGTAAATGGGAAAAAATTCCACTGAAAATCAGAAGGACATTTTTTTGGAGGGGGGGGGGGGGTATTTATCCTTAGCGATTTCATTGTTGTATTAAATCAATCCTTAGATTGTTGTATTAAATCAATCCTTTGATTGTTGTGTCAACCCGTAAGAACGACCCACCCTCTCCCCACATTCTAATCACATGACGTGACATGCTAGCTGGCTAGAGCAGCAGAGAATGTCGTTTTATGTGCATGATATGGAAAATGCCGTTTACATTTTGTTCTTTCGTTAACGCTACAAAAACCGCCAGATTAAAAATCTTGGTGGTAGAGTAAAAAATACTGGTTGTAAGTGGCGATCGCATTTGCCAAGCCCTGATTTTTACGATTCATGAATTTTTAAAATATATATATAAACTAAAGAGCTTTAAAATTACAATTGCATTCCAACAAATGTGATATTAGAAATACGATCTTAATTTAAATCAAGATAAAAATTTCAATAAAAATTTTTTTTGGCCTTCAGTAATTTAAGTACTACTAAGTTTTAATCACTTATCAAATTTAATTTGAACTTAGTATATCACATTAGATATCATTGATATTTTTATTAATAAAAATATACGCATATTAGCTTTTGTGTGTAGAAAGAGTTGCCAAAGCGTAAAAATTGAAACTCCAAGAATTCTTTTAACACATTTTTACAATTTAAAACGGATGTAGTTAAAAAATATTTACTAGTTTTATTTTATCAAACATCATGATGAAGCTGCATGTAGTACAATATTTTAATATCAAACTGTCAAACAAAAATTTAATTAACTAGCATTCATTTTATTTATTTATTTATTTATTTATTTTTTAATGCAACGATATGATACCCCTATTCAAAAGGGTTAAACAATGTAACTTCTAATATTTGTTTTTAAATAGTTACTTTGAACAACAATATACTATTAACCATTTCTACGATTATTATCCAACATTCATAAAAACCTATTGACGAACTTTCTTAAGGGGTCTCAGGACTTTAAAAGCTTCAAATTTTCGAAATTTTAATTTTTTTTAGATGTTAAACTACTATCTTCTCTGATCATTTTGATATAAATATTTCCTTGAAATTCCAATTAGAACGAAAGTTAATATTTTTAGAATTATACCCACGCAATAGCTGAAGCGGCATTTCCGAAGTTTTGAAGTCATTTTTCTCCAAATGACGTTTTTGGGCATAACGCGCGCTGGATATCTCAAAAACTTATGAGTAATTTTTCATGAAATTAAAAAATATATATATGTTTCATGTCAGTCTGTATAAACTGAACCTAAAATTTCCTTTTTATTGTTCAAAAAAATATCTTTTTTGGTGATTATACAGTTGAAATTTTCAAAATTTTGTATTAGCTAAATACAACTTTGTATTAAACATATGTAAATGTCTCTGTAAAAAATCTCTCTGGAAAAATTTCCAAATATTAATATGTAAATGCTTTAAATACATATTTATTTAGGTTCAGGGTAATTATTGTAATCTAAAGTATAATTAAGTACCGTATTTTATGGAAGAAACGCCGCACCCGTCATAAACGCTGCACTCCTCAAATTGGCCTGAATAAGCTTAAAAATATCGTAATCGCCGCACCCGTTGTAAACTCCGCATCCATCGGAACGCTACTTTTGTCGACAGCGTCACATTGACGTAACTTTAATCAAAGTTTTCTGGGCAGTGTAGGATGCCTCGTTTTTAATATCTTAAGATGTCTGAAGTTTTATTTAAAATATTTAAATCCGATTTTAAATATTTTTATGAATTTTTAAATTAAGGAAACTCAGTTGGTATTTAAAATAAATCGTAAACGCCGCACATGGCGTAAACGCCGCACTTGGAAAAAAATTAACTTTTAAACTCGTAAACGTTGCGGCGTTTCTTCCATAAAATACGGTACAAAAATGTAATTCTAGTGATAAAATTTATTGTGTAAACCTGCGCGTAAGCTGTCATACCAATTTTCTGCTCGACAAATATCTGACAGTTTGGAGCCTCCTATAAATACTAATTCTGCAACTTGAATTTTTTTAAATACATGAAAGGAAAGAATATATTTACTATACCTTTCATCCCAATTAAAAGTGTGTTTTTAAATCATATGCATTTTAAAATATTAAACGTTGAAAATGATCTTTTTTTTTCTTTTTTTTTTCAATTTTAAGAGTCCTGAGACCCTTAAAAGATCTAAAATTTATTAGAATGTAACAAAAGTTATGAAATTTTTAGCAACAACAAAAAATACTAAATCTCTTCACCAAGTTTTAAAATACGATGCAAAGAATATTCTTTAAATCAAGCCATAAAAAGTAATTTAATCCAGGAAAATAAAACTTCTTCAATGTAAAATCACCTGAAACTCGAATACGACTTTTGAAATTCATGCCCAGTTCTTAACGCCGTATTGCACTATCGAAAAATTCGTTGTTTCCATGGCAATAACGCACTCCATTGAAATCATATCGAATGCGTTCAGAATCGGGCCGAGCAAGATTACTGGCGAATGAGACGCACTCCATAGCGTTAATCTCCTTCCTTCGCATCAATGTTGATTGACGTCAGTTTCGGCCTCGACTGAGCGTCAATCGCTGTCAGCGCCATCTATTGTTTGAAATTCGAACTAAAATCAAGAATCACAGTAAAAAAACTCCTGACATCATACATAACCCTCCTGTAAGAAGTTTTTAAATATCTGTCACCATTTGAAAATTATTGAATTTTAAAATCCATCAGTCTTTTTTGGGACACCCGGTATTCACTGGATTAATAATACTAATAGAACTCAACAAAATTGATTTCTTATAATCATAAAAAGTAAGCATAACTGTTTGGAGGAAAATTAAAATTTTTCCAACATAAAACCAATGAGCTGAGAATCAGGTTTAAATGCATTTAGAAAGATTAATAATACATCACCCATAAATAACTTCAAAATATCTAATATAAACTGAATCGGCATTTTTTTTTTCAAGAATTACTATCCTATTATTTTTTCTTACTTCATACATTAACTTAATCCTGTTACATTTATTTCATGCAGTTGGTGATCTGTATGGAATAATTTATAACTTATACATAAAATGGAATGAAGAAAAACGATTGTCTAACTTATATGTGAGTGACATAATTTAAAGTATTCTCACTAGCTCTAAACATAATGTAATTTTTGATACTCTTGAGCTACTAATGAACATAAGAATTCATGAACATTCTGCTGCCCAATAACATAAGAAAATCTTGAATCTGAACTAATCGCTTCATGCATAATTTATATTTATCGATTTTCTTATCCAACTTAACACTTCCTTATCTAATAAAACTAAAAACTTGTGTATACATATAGGAAATTCGCTAACTATTTTTGGTCACCTATCATTATGTAAGGTTTTAGCAATGAAGGATTTCATCTACAAAAGTCAGTTTTGAAACCGGAAAGTTTTACAATGATATTCCATCCTATAAATAAGAACTATAAAATATTGTTTTTTATAGTAAAAAATTTATCTGCCAGTTACAAACTATTTTAACGAGAAAAAGTATAATAGAAAGTTCAATAATTGTCTTCTGATTAAATATGTGTTTGCAATAAATTTACAGATTTAAACAGAAATGTATATATAATAATAAAGATAGAAGATTGTGAGTGTGTGTGTGTCTGTGAGCCTGTGTGCTGTATTTTGAAAAGACCGCTGGGCGTAGAGCTACAAGATTTGGCAGGTAGGCACCTATATGCCAGAAGTTATGTATCTCAAACACTAAATCCCTAACAAAGAAATTGTCTAATTTTAACACTTAGGTATATTTAAGGTTATTTTTCAGAGTAAGCGCAAATGCCGGCATGGTAAGCAAATACAGAATATTTCTAACCAGCGTCTGTTAGAACCTATGAAATATCCACAGAGTAGCCTAAAATAGTATGTAAAATGTAGACCAAAACTCAGGATTATCAGGTTGAGGATTTTCCTTACATTAATGTATTCATGAAAAATAGGCAATAAATAAATAAATAATTTAAATAATTTTAGTAAAATATAAATGCATTTTAAGTATAAACATTAGTTTTACACATGGTTGCTTTTATCGTCTAGAATTCATGTGAAGCCTTCTGCCATCAGATTGAGGATTTTTCTTACATTAATATATCCAAAGATAGCAAGCATTTATACATAAACTCCAAACCGTTTCAGTAAATCGAAATTGTGATTGAAAAATAAATAACGGTCAGCAGTCTTACATAAGATTGTTCTTATTGTCTGCAATCCACACGAAGCCTTCTAATTATCAGATAGAAAATATTTCTTATATTAATATATCCGAAGGAAATATCTATTTAAGCATGAATTCCAAACTGTTTTAATAAAACATAATTGTATTTTAAATATAAACAGCAGTCTTTTATGCAAGCTCTTACTGTCTATAATTCATAAGAAGTCTTCTAAATATTCCTTTTTCTCCAGCGCCCTAACATAAACAGATCTGAAATAGAGAAAACGGACTTTTCGATCTTAAATATCGATGCGGTGCAAGACATAATGTGCTGCAAAGCGACGCGGAGTAATATTTATGCAAGTTGAAGACATTAAGACATGTAAAATAATTCCGACCTAAAATTGAAAAACAGCGCTTCAGTGCCTCAAAGCTCATTTTAATCTCTTCTACTTTTATAAAGTCAATATTGTTTTTAGATAGCACGATTATAAATGTCTTAATTTTTTATTCAAATTTCTTTTTCTTATCAATCTAAGTTTTTTTTTTCCTATTCAGATGAAACGTTGCATATATTCTATGAAAGAAATGATTTATTTTTTCTATAACTGGGAATGACATAAACAATGTAAATTGCTAATGTATTTAATTATATATTAGTTTTCTTGTCTTTAAGTTTGTACACTTGTAAAATAATGTATGCAAAAATTAAACTATTTTTTTTGCTTTAAAGTGGACCATAATTATGTTGATTCCACTCTTTATTTCTTTCCACAATAAATTAATAAACATATTAATTTCAGTCAGTAAAAGTTCTGATGTGTATATTATGTGTAATATAAATAATAATTCGAAATGCTACAAAGAGTTTACTAACGGAATGCATTAAATTGTCTCTTTAGTTGCAGGGGCTGACTAATGCAGAAGCATGCGGGACAACCCCCCCCCCCATTTTTAATGGCTCCCATAGGAGTAATCAGGATTTTCATTAAAAGGTGCCAATAGGTTAACATTAGCGAAAATTTATCAAAATTCATATTTTTCAAACACTTAGGAAGGGAGTGAGGTTCCCCTTTCCCTCTCTGTTTCCCATACCCCCTCCATTCCCTTCTCTTTTAGACATCATATAACGTACGTAGATAAGCAAAGTATAAGTTTGCAAAATAATATTCGTGTCGATAAATCTATCATTTTTTCTACTGTTATCCTACTAGTACTTTTTCTTAAAGTTGTGGCCATCTTTTTGTGATACCCTGTATACAGATGTGAGAAGTACCTGGTACGGAATTTATAGACACAATATGTATGAAGTTTAGTACTAGCCACTTCTGCATTATTCGCAAACAATTTCTATGGATAGATAGAAGGGGGCACTCCAGAATGATGTATGCAATACATCCCTGGGGCCCTAAATTGCCTAAGTCGGGCAATGCTTATTTATTATGTGAGATAGCTACCAATTATTACATTTGAAGCTTTTCTAATGAAATTCAGATGTACAGGTAGTTATAAAATAATTTTCACTGTTTGGCTAGATCTGTAGCTAAAACTACGAACGGAATAAAGCCATATTTTATATTTAAGTTTTTAAAAGCATGGGGCAAAACATTAGTATCAAAAGTCAAATACCAAAGTCTTGCTGCAGTTGATAGTGCAACATACATTTTACTGAACTTTGGTACAATAAATGGGGAGGACAAATCGTCAATCGTTTGTATGAATTATTTGCCTGAAAAGTTCCCAATGACTTTTTAAGAGATTTGTCTGCTCTTTGGATGTCACGTACGCAGAAAACATTTGTATAATCTATATTACTAGCAATTAATGTTAATATCTGACTGTTTCAGACTCTGGCAATGTGCCAAAAATTTCCATATTGATAACTTTGTACAACGGTACAAATTTTCTATCAGGGAATTCGTCTTCCCATACTTCAAATGCCTAAATATAACATGTATTTTCAGATTGTTCATTAGTTTTAGTTACAGATTTTTTAAAACTAGGATAATTATTTTATAATCATTCTGTATTTTTTGTGTTATACTAGAAAAAATTGTTGCTAGAAAATTTGATATCAGAATATAACATTATTCTTAAAGTGTGACAAAGTACAGTCGTTTGGAAAACATATAACAACATACATGAATACATGAAAATAGTTTGTTGTGAATCAAATTGGCGTTGTATTGTATCGAACAAGCTACGTGAGTATAAATTAGTTCGCGTTGTATTTCCATATTGGAATTACATATCTATTTCCACCGCATTTCTTTAGTCTAGCCAATCCGAGTCTAGCCAATCAACAGTTTTGTGTCGATATAACAGATAAAAAATATATCATTTTTAAAGGGTGTGTACAGGATTGTAAATTGCCTTCTTATGGGGCTATTTGAGTAATGCAAAATAGATAAGTAATGCTGCAATTCGTTTCATTTGACACACAAGACTAGATGTAAGACAATTCTCTCACGTTACCAATCGAAAATGACTTTAATATTACTTTTGCGCTATATCTCGTTACATACATGTATCTACAGTTGTGCGCAATTACTGTCCATGATTGTAATAATCACACTTCTTAAAAGTCATAGATTTAATATTACTATAATTAATAACGACGCTAACAAGGTTTACTGTTCCGATAGTAACCTTGATGACTGTGACACTTGTGGCATATTTGCTGTTAGATAATGTGATTATTCTACATATTCCTAAACTTACTAGCATGCTGTAACAGATTTACCTTATTATAAACTCTAACTGACAAATCTGAAAAGTCGCAATAGTTATTATTTATATATTATGACTGTGTATGGCAACATGATTCTTGTAGACTCATAATTATTACACACTTGAACGTCAGTCGAAAAGAATTTCAATTTTATATCCGACTGTTTGCATACTTTCAGTGAGCAAAATCTCATTCCCCACAGGATATACACCCTGTATAATTCACTTGTTAGTATTTGAATTCAAGCGGAAATATTGACTCTGTACAAGGCAGGTTATTCTTAATGTCAGGGAAGTGACTAATGAGGAGCAATTTTGTGATATATTTTTAAGACATACCCTTTTTCTGGCGGCTAAGGCGGGCATCAAAATTATGTTTCTCAATTCCATTATGTACCATTATATTACTTGCATCACACCTGTCATTTATTGGACGTTTTAAACAACCTTCCTTGTATAATGTTGCTATTTTTGCTTGAAATGCAACACTTGGTGTCTCTATGCTTATGACACAAATCTGCATAACAGTTAATTGGTTAAATAAACTTGATGCAAACTGGCATGTGCTTCTCAAGAAAGTTGTTTTACACTGACGTCGAGTGTTTTATGAACTGCCAAGACACTCTGATGCAATCGCGACATCTTATTACACAACATTCAGTTTTCATGTTTTATCTCATGTGGTCTTAAACTTTCGCAAAGTACTGTAAATTAATTATTATCATATACAAAAGTTTAAGAAAAATGCTATTGGCATATTGTTGGTCTCGATTACAAACTGAAATGGTTTCACCACTGACAGTTTGATCAATTCTGTCATTTATAGGAAATTATGACAGTATTTAGAATATTATTTATTATATATTCTTACAAATAATTATGTAAATCTTAGATGTTCCGTACTAAACCATTCTTGAGAAAGATAAAACATTTATACAAAAATCGTGGATGAATGAAAGTATTCTCAATAACACTGTCCCGAAAGATTCGAACGAGAGCCTGAATTAGAGTTGAACATGGTTAGACGACCATCTGGAGTGCAAGAAGGCAATGTACGAGAGACATGGTTATGCTAGCTTCTTCATGAAGCTGGAACAATGACAAAGGTCAGCAAGGGCTCAAATAAAAAAGATAGAATGATCAAGAAAATTTTTGCCGGTGCTGATGTTTCAAAATGTTTCTTCACGTAAAATCTAATCCGTTTTTCTTCGAATTGTTATTATCCTTTACATGTTAAGAAAAAGGATACAATGCAATTAATTTATTTTGATGCAAAACAATAAAAACCTCGAGAAACTATTCTTTTACAGAATGTACGACGGAATTAAATTCTTTTGCTACAAACAAAAAGTTCGGCAAACAACAGTATAGGAAAGAAGCAGATAAGGCGAATATTATTCAAAGTATGTGAGAGTAAGCTTTTATGAGAGACGGGCTTTAAGGCTAAAAATGTTAGCAATAAATAGACAGCTACTTGAGTAGCTTTGGAAAAACACTTATAAGTGAAATGATGCTGTCATCTGCAGTTAGCAGATGAAAGAGGTAAAATTTAAGTTAAAAACTTCCAAGATAATGAGAAAAGAACATATTATGTGTGAGACATGAAATCGTTAAATATGTGTTGAAAAATTATTTTATGCCGTATATTTTATACGTAAAAAGCTTATCAAAAGTTCAGGCGAAATACAAAATAGTGCTCATTATGTATAAAAGTGACAGACAAATTAAGTTTTTTAACATGGCACCAGCAACATTTTAATCCTTACTTTATATTTTTTTTGTAAATGATTAATGTCGTGTAGAAATCTACACAACAAGGCTTGTTATTAATTTAACTAATTAAATATTTTCGCACGATCCAATAACATTTAAAAATAATTGAATTCTCGGAAAATAATTCTTTAGTAATTAATTTATACGATAAATTAAAATAACATAAAAAATACTCCAAAACTAAAGTATATTAAAATGAATAATTATATAATGCGTAAGAAAAATAAAAATATATATGTTGTTTGGTATTGGTATGTTTAGAAAAAAATAAGGAATATGAATTGTGAATTTATTTTGTATTAATATTGAAAATAAAAAAATTCGAATTGTAAATATTTATATGTGCAAAAACCGTGTAATAAAATAAAACTCCCCAAATCAGACCAGACAGAAAATAGGAAATTACAGATAAAGAGAAGAGTACTGACGCCAGACTTGGACAGAAAATGTATAGCGAAAGAATAGAAAATTTACGATGATGAAACCATAAATTTTCTATCAATTAAGATGGTTTTACAACGCTCGACGTGGGTGGTGATTCCCATGAGAAACCTGATGCAAGGGGCAAAAATTAAGTTAATGCTATGCAGTGAAAAATAAATTGGCCCGCCCATAGATGGGATGTTTAGAGTACCAATAAGGGACCAGGAGTAGCCTCCAATCAGAATGGCAATGTATATGTCCAATCACAATGGCTGGGTTAATTTAGCCCTCCCCCCAAAAAATAATTGGATCTTGGAAGATGGAATGAGAGAAGATTATTAAGTCTTGTGTCTCGTCCTCAAGAGGTTCTATAATTTTTTTAAGATGTGACTTCCTCTAAGACGATCCAGATACTTCAAAATTTTACATCAAGTTCCTTCGCAGCAAATTTTAAGGACAATACAAAAATTAGCGATTGAAATGAATGCTGAAAGCAGACAAGTCTTTGTCAAAAAAAAATGATTGATGCAAAAAAAAAAAAGGAAATGATGATGAAAATTAACGCTGAGAGTAGACCTGTCCTTGTCATGATCTATTGACGAAGATTGCTGAGAGCAGACAAGTCTTTGAAAATAAATTGATGCAGAATTTTACAGAAGAATTCACCTGATGTGGAGATATAAGCTAAGTGGATAGTAGAGAGATGTATGAAGTGTCTGCAGATTTTGCCAATGAAAGAGTACATTGTGGAGTTGGAGCTCGGATAATTTTCATGCGTCATAGAGTGCTTAAAGGAAGTGAAATTGGTTGGTGAAAGATCCCCATGAACTCTACATATTAAAAAAAAAAAAAAACTTTATGCGCAGATGAACTTACTTGTGTTTAGGATTCCATGAACTATGAGTGAACTGTATAATTTGGATGATCACAGAAAAGATCGAAGTCTATTTGGGTGAGAAATTCCTTATATTTATTTCAATATATACTCGTGGCTATTGTTTTCATGTTTTCTTATAATGTGTACATTTAATATTAAGCAACTAATTTTCTAAATTTTCACTAAAGTACATAATCTTATGTCATTGAATATTATGATTGTTTATGATAAATATTTTTATGATAACGGGAATATTATGTTTCCACAAATAAAATTTTGATTAAAATTTAGGCAAAAGCCTCATCATCGGATCGTGCTGTGAACGAAAGGGCAAGTATAGGATAACATAAATTAATAAAAAAAATAAGTAACAAAATAATAATGTTTGAAGAAACTGTGATAATCGCATGGAAATACGTTATATTCCTAGGAAAGTGTCATCGTGATTGCGGGTCGATTGGATGACATTGCGCAAGATATTTTCATGGTACTGTACACGGATTTTTTTAGTATCGAAGCAAAATATTAAAAAACACATACCTAAATTAATATATTAATATAATAAATAAACCATATTATACCGAAAATTCAAAAAAATTATATATGATAAATTTGCAACAAAACCTTTACTGAACGGAAAATAATATATAAAAATTTATCAACTTTATGGTGTTCGAATGAAAACATATTCGAAAATAAATGGAAACAAGAAAATAAAAACATTGTAGATGAATTATTACAACATACATTAAAAATTTCACAATGTATAAATATAAATAAATAAATAAATACAACGGATGCATAGTAATTTGGGAATCCATCGACTAATTAAATAAATATAAAACGGCAAAAAGAGCATGGAACGGCATATTAAAATACTATATTTACCGCTAATATAGGAGTGAATAGAGGGTACCATCTTTTCATTACTTATGTTAGAAAACAGTAGTTTAAAATACAAAAAAAAAAAAAAAAAAAAAAATTACTCATTAGATGTCACGCAAAATTCTAATTGAGTCATATGACGCACAGTAGCATATTTTAATAAAATTCAAACCAAAGAAAATCGGTAGGAGTATAGGATTAAAACACTTCACAAACATCAAAAAACATATAAAAATAACACATTAGAAAAGATGCGTTTTGCGAAAAAAAAAATTTTTTTCATTAACATTGTGAATATAATGACGCAAAATAACCACACTGTGTGCAAACGGAAGAAAGCATAATACTGAGTGTGAAATTAAATCAAAATATATAAAAATACACATATGTCAGAAGAAAATTACGAAATATTATAATATAAATACTGCGAGGAAAAATAAAAAGGTTACATTTAAGACTCCTAAAAATAAAGAAACAAAATAAATAAAAAAACCCACACATATAGACTATTAAGGCATATGAAAGTAAAATATAGTAGGTAAGGAAAATATTTTTTAAAATTTAAGAACAATCAAGGTATGAGAAGAAATTATTATTACGTGAGAGACAGTCTTGAAAAGCACGCTCAGGGGATAAAATTGCGAACACTGTCCGACATGATATCTGATAAAAAAGAATTGTTTACAGGACATTGTTAAGAATAAGGAACGATAAACTATATAAATAAGAACAGTTATTAGATAGTACTAAAATCTTCGGATTTAGAAATTAATCACACTTACCTTATGCCGCGTAGATTTTATCCAATATGATAAAACACACAATATAAACGGATCGCGCACTTTTATAAAGCCATTCAGCGTGTGAAAAAAGTGATTACTACGTTCACAGACATGTTAACGAGCAAACCTGTTTGGCATGATAGTACTGACCAGTACGTCTTGTTCCGAGATTATTATCACTGTCAAGGACACATGAACACCACTCAGGGATTTTATAAGGGATTTTTCGGCACATTTTCTCCGAGGAGAAAATTTTAAGTGGATATTCCGGAGTAAGATGCGGGGATGAAAATGCATCCTTAGAAAAAAGAAAAAAATGTTTTCAAGCAGAGCGCGATGTACATATATATTTACGCACTTTGGTTTTTAATTTTTTGTAAAAACATTGTTCTACGTAGTATCCATACTGTCGGAATGTAAATAGCGCATATTTTTATTTTATGGCCAATTTTTTTTTTTTGAAGTAAACTTTATTACCTACAAGCTACATGATTGTACATATTTTTATAGATTTCAGTATGCGTAGCATTAAAAAAAAAAGAATTAGCGGACAGTGTTGACTAAAATTAATATAGCATTTTTGCAGTATTTTGATATTGAAATAGCCATCTTATGTTGGAATAAATATTTCTCACCTATGCAATAAAGAAAATGTATATACTATTTTATATTTTGTATTATATTATTCAAGTGTACTTACAGGGTTATGATGAACAATCTGAAGAACTCACTAAATATATCAGGTTTGATTGATATTTTGTAATATATATATATATATGTATTATAAGTGTATTTTTGTGGTGTACATATTATTTTTTTTAAAGAAAAAAGGGGGAAGAAGCAATGTCGTGTAGAAATCTACACAACAAGGCTTGTTATTAATTTAATTAATTAAATATTTTTCGCACGATCCAATAACATTTAAAAATAATTGAATTCTCGGAAAATAATTCTTTAGTAATTAATTTATACAATAAATTAAAATAACATAAAAAATACTCCAAAATTAAAGAATATTAAAATGAATAATTATATAATGCGTAAGAAAAATAAAAATATATATGTTGTTTGGTATTGGTATGTTTAGAAAAAAATAAGGAATATGAATTGTGAATTTATTTTGTATTAATATTGAAAATAAAAAAAATCGAATTGTAAATATTTATATGTACAAAAACAGTGTAATAAAATAAAACTCCCCAAATAAGACCAGACAGAAAATACGAAATTACAGATAAAGAGAACAGTACTGACGCCAGACTTGGACACAAAATGTATAGCGAAAGAATAGAAAATTTACGATGTTGAAACCATAAATTTTCTATCAATTAAGATGGTTTTACAACACTCGACGTGGGTGGTGATTCCCATGAGAAACCTGATGCAAGGGGCAAAAATTAAGTTAATGCTATGCAGTGAAAAATAAATTGGCACGCCCATAGATGGGATGTTTAGAGTACCAATAAGGGACCAGGAGTAGCTCCAATCAGAATGACAGCTCTGGGTTAGCCCTCCCCCCCCCCAAAAAAAAAAAATTAATTGGATCTTGGAAGATGGAATGAGAGAAGATTGTTAAGTCTTGTGTCTCGTCCTCAAGAGGTTCTATAATTTTTTTAAGATGTGACTTCCTCTAAGACGATCCAGATACTTCAAAATTTTACATCAAGTTCATTCGCAGCAAATTTTAAGGACAATACAAAAATTAGCGATTGAAATGAATGCTGAAAGCAGACAAGTCTTTGTCAGAAAAAAATGAATGATGCAAAAAAAAGGAAATGATGATGAAAATTAATGCTGAGAGTAGACCTGTCCTTGTCATGATCTATTGACGAAAATCGCTGAGAGCAGACAAGTCTTTGAAAATAAATTGATGCAGAATTTTACAGAAGAATTCACCTGATGTGGAGATATAAGCTAAGTGGATAGTAGAGAGATGTATGAAGTGTCTGCAGATTTTGCCAATGAAAGAGTACATTGTGGAGTTGGAGCTCGGATAATTTTCATGCGTCATAGAGTGCTTAAAGGAAGTGAAATTGGTTGGTGAAAGATCCCCATGAACTCTACATATATAAAAGAAAAAAAAAACTTTATGCCCAGATGAACTTACTTGTGTTGAGGATTCCATGAACTATGAGTGAACTGTATAATTAGGATGATTACAGAAAAGATCGAAGTCTATTTGGGTGAGAAATTCCTTATATTTATTTCAATATATACTCGGGGCTATTGTTTTCATGTTTTCTTATAATGTGTACATTTAATATTAAGCAACTAATTTTCTAAATTTTCACTAAAGTACATAATCTTATGTCATTGAATATTATGATTGTTTATGATAAAGATTTTTATGATAACGGGAATATTATGTTTCCACAAATAAAATTTTGATTAAAATTTAGGCAAAAGCCCCATCATCGGATCGTGCTGTGAACGAAAGGGCAAGTATAGGATAACATAAATTAATAAAAAAAATAAGTAACAAAATATAATTTTGATGAAAGTTTTGCTGTTCTAATGAGAATAGAACTATGTTATATTCTGATAAAATAATGGATAATTTGAATCTTAATTTGAAAAGATTATTGTGGTATAACAATTCATATTTGAGTTATGAATTTTATATAAATGAAAATAAAGT
Organism: Maratus speciosus; assembly: GCA_963932465.1. Classification (NCBI taxonomy): domain Eukaryota; kingdom Metazoa; phylum Arthropoda; class Arachnida; order Araneae; family Salticidae; genus Maratus; species Maratus speciosus. The sequence continues at coordinate 399,991,275 of OZ010796.1, read as the reverse complement.
TTGTTTATGTATGTATACTTATATGTCTTTCCTTTGAACTCCTTCCTTGTTCTCTTTTAGATAATATTCATAATTTATGGTATCTAAAGAACTAATATTTTGAAATTATTAGAATTGGACGTTTCTCTATGCAACCTACAGGTTCGATATTTCCATTTCAACGTTAAATAATGCGTCCTTGAGTTATAGTCAAAATTAATTTTATTCCAAAATTTTCTTCTCTCCTAATTTATTAATTAACATTATCCCATTCGATCTTTTCACAACGCAGATCGGGATAACTGTTTCTATTGTGCTAACCATTTTACTGTCGCGTGACCCTGCGTGTTATGACGTCCAAATCGTCACAACAATTAAGATCCCGGCTTTTTCTTATTTATAGAAGTATGACTACATTAACTAGAAATTGTGCCAAACATTTTAAAAATATCTGAAGTGTTTTGAAATTGCAACATTTTTAAACGAAATGTCAATTGTATTTAATTATGTGCAGTTCAGGGGAAAAATAAACAACGCACCACCCCGTGGAATTTTATCACATAATTATCTCAGACTTATGCGAGAAGTTTCATTCGACTGGGATTTCAGTCTATGTTTTGAATATTCGGTCGTCTACATATAACAATTTGTTCCAACATTGAATTTTCAAATGCAACACCCACTTTTGACAGCATATATCAATTCTTTTCAAGCTCTTCATATAGTTACAAGAGGCCCAGGTATGAGGATGCCAATAATAAATTCACGTGCAGGGCCGAAACTAAGGGGGGGGGGCAGAGGGGGCATGTGCCCCGGGCGCCAGAGCAGGGGCGCCAAATGAAAGATTATACCTTTGGAATGGATCATTTTCTTCTGATGGACTGGTGGCTTCAATTATTATGAAACAACCATTATAAATGAAGTATTAGGTGAAGATGAAAGAGCAGCCGTAAAAAGTTAGAACTCTGATTTTCTGGTCAGAATGGGAAGAAAAAAAATGGCCATAATTTTTTTTCAAAAAAAAATTATGGCCATTTTTTTTTCCCATTCTGACCAGAAAATCAAAAAAAAAAAAATATGGCCATTTTTTTTCTTCCCATTCTGACCAGAAAATCAAAAAAAAAAAAAAATTATGGCCATTTTTTTTCTTCCCATTCTGACCAGAAAATTCTAAACTTTTTACGGCTGCTCTTTCATCTTCACCTAACACTTCATTTATAATGGCTGTTTCATAATAATTGAAGCCACCAGTCCATTAGAAGAAAATAACTTGGTGAAAGCGTAAACTCGGTTAAGCAGGACTCGGATAATCGGGACTCTAACTGTATATTTCATTTTAAAAATGATCTTTAGAATATTTTTGTTGGTGTTCAGAGGGCAGTCATGACCCCCGTGACCTCCCCCTTGGATCCGCCATCGTAGATTACGTAGTTCAGTATTACATATTTTAAATTTGAAAATAAGTCGGCTATTAGTAAATTAGTAAAATTCTCTTTGTAAATATACTTTGCGAAAGAGGGGGGGAGGGGCGCCAAAATCCATGCTTGCCCCGGGCGCAAAAAAGGCTAGTTTCGGCCCTGTCCACGTCATATACTGTAATTTATACAGCTCCAAGTCAAAAAATTGGAATAATTAATTTCCTTTGTATTTGGAGTTACATTTAGCTTTATTTCAGTGTAGTACAATTGAAAAGTCCTTCCGGCCAGTGCCGGGAGGAAGAGGTAGCTTTCATATTCTTTATTTTAAAAAAGCCAACTTATATCATTCAAACACACGAAGCTCAATTTAGTGGTAACCGAATATAGGAGATTCAATACTAATTTTTATCAATATAATGAATGAGAATTTCGCGAAATTAGTCAGCTTTATCCAAGCTGCTTTTCTTTAAAGTAACTTATATTTGGCTGCCAAATTCGGCGATTTCTTAAAGTGCCTGCCATTTTAACACAACATGGTGGATGAGGCTAACCAGTGAACTTGGTCTAGATCTTAGTAATTGCTGTGCACATGCTCACTCACATCGGAATCGGTTGATATATACGAGTGCTGTCGCATGCAAAAAATCAGATTTTTCAAAATGTCACCCACAATAGAAATTGAAACTGCTATATCTGAGCCATTTTTTAAGGTAAAGACAAACAAAAAATGCTCCTGAATCCTTATATCAAGGTCAAATACTTAAGAAAGAAACCTTTTTCAATTTCTAATTTTTTTGCACCTCACTTTAAATATATATATATTTTTTTCCTTTAATGGCCGCCATTTTGAAACAAGATGGCTGATGAAGCTGGCCAGCGAACTTGGTCGAGGTATTGATGTATACTATCCACATGCCTTCTTACATCGAAATAGGCGAATACGTGTGTTATCGCGTGACAAATATAAGATCGTTTCTAAATGTTAGCCATGCTAGAAATTCAAAGTGCTATAATTCAAACATTTTTTAAGATATAAACAAAAGAACAAATTTTCAGAAACAAAAACTGCTCCGAAATCTTTGTATCAAGGCCAAACACATAAAAAAAATCTTTTTACTTTTTCCAAATTTTTAATACCTCATTTTAAATTTTAAATTAAATTTATTTTTAAATGGCAACCCTTTTGAAACAAGATGGCGAATGAAGCTGGCCAACGAACTCGGACAAGACATTAGTATGTACTATGTACAGACGAAGTTACATCCAAATCGGTTCATAAATACGCCTGTTATCGCGTGACAAAAATCAGGTCGTTTTAAAATGTCAGCCACAACAGAAATTCAAAATGCTATTACTCAGCCATTTTTTTAGATATAGACGAAACGAAAACTGTTCCGGAATCTTTGTATTAAGATCAAACACATACGAAAAAAACTTTTTCATTTTCCAATTTTTTGGTCTCATTTTAATTTTTTTATTTTTTAAATTTTTTTAAAAGGCCGCCATTTTGAAACAAGATGGCGGATGAAGCTGGCCGACGAACTCGGTCGAGATACTTGTATGTACTATGTACACACCAAGGTACATCCAAATCGGTTCATAAATACGCCTGTTATTACGTGACAAAAATCAGGATGTTTCAAAATGTCAGCCACGCTAGAAATTCCATATGCTATAACTCAGCCATTTCCTAAGATATAGACGAAACAAAAACTGCTCCCGAATCTTTTTATCAAGGTCAAACACATAAAAAGAAAATATTTTTTCAATTTTCAATTTTTTGGTACCACATTTCAAATTTAAATTTTTCTTAAAAATTTAAATGGCCGCCATTTTTAAACAAGATGGCGGATGAAGCTGGCCAACGAACTCGGTCGAGACATTTGTATGTAATATGTATACACCAAGGTACTTTCAGATCGGTTCATAAATATGCCTGTTATCGCGTGACAAATATCAGGTCGTTTCAAAATGTCAGCCACGCTAGAAATTCAAAATGCTGCAACTCAGCCATTTTTTAAAATATAGACGAAACAAAACTCCTCCGAAATCTTTGTATAAAAGGTCAAATGCATAAGAAAAAAATATTTTTCCATTTTCAATTTTTTGGTACCACATTTCCTATTTTTAATTTTTTTTAAAATTTTAAATGGCCGCCATTTTGAAACAAGATGGCGGATGAATCTGGCCAACGAACTTGGTCGAGACATTGGTATGTACTATGTACGAACCGAATTACATCGAAATCGGTTCATAAATACGCCTTTTATCGCGTGACAAAACTCAGGACGTTTCAAAATGCCAGCCACGCTAGAAATTCAAAAGGCTATAACTCAGCCATTTTTTAAGATATAGACGAAACAAAAACTGCTCCAGAATCTTTATATAAAGGTCAAATACATAAGGAAAAAATATTTTTCCATTTTTAATTTTTTGGTACCACATTTCAAATTTTAAATTTTTTTAAAAGTTTTAAATGGCCGCCATTTTGAAACAAAACGGCGGATGAAGCTGGCCAACGAACTCGGTCGAGACATTGGTATGTACTATGTACACACCGAATTACATCGAAATCGGTTCATAATTACGAGAGTTAGAGTGTGACATAGGTGAGATATATATATATATATATATATATATATATATCAAGTTTGAACGGAGGGTGGTTTCGGGGTCTGGGGGTCATGATCGATGAAAATATACCAAAATTTTTTGAAATCGCTTTCCTCCGAACGGCTGCAATAAATAGCTTTTTGTAATGAAAGCTACCTAAAAGTACAACAGTTGATGTTTTAATAAATTTGCATGTTATTAAAGAAAATTAAAAATGTAAAAGATTACATTTTGAGTGAATATTCTATTTTTATAAAATTATTTTCATTATTCAAAATATTAGAATACTAAAATAGGTGGTTCAAAACATTAGAATACTTATGAATTTTCCTGATTGGTTCAGAAGGTTGCATAAATTAAGCATATAATTAGATTCTGTGGGAATTCTTAAGTTATGAAAACGCTTTGCATCATCATTGTTTTCATTTTGCGTGAAACATGGGTTGTTTGGCCGACATAACGGAGTTTAAAAAGCATCGTATTATTGATTTGAATAAAGAAGGTCGTAATCAGCAATATATCACCAGTTACTTAAAATGTTCTTAACCAAGTGTTACTAGTGCAATAAAGCAATACGTATTTTCTTCATTATTCCCCACAAATTCTCTATTGGATTTAAATCCGGCGAATTAACCGGCCAGGGAATACGTTAATTTGGTGTTGGCTAAGCCTGTTCTTGGTGGACACCCATCTGTTCAAAGGTGCTAAAGCATGTTGAAAATTAAACCGACACCAGACAGATCTTCCGACGATGGTATCATTAAATACTCAAGGATTTCTTGATATATCGCAGAATTAATTCTTTTGTTAACGAAGCATAACCCTCCAAGACCATCTGATGTCATGCAAGCCCATACCTTTACACAGGCTGCAAATTTCACTGATCGTTTCATACAGCCCTTGTCACATGCTTCTTGATTCATTCGCCATATACGAACACCTTGATCACCATATGTTACGCAAAACACACTCTCATCACTAAATAAAATCTTTTTCCAATCATCAAGATCCCATAAAAGCCTTTTTTTGCACCACTTCATTCTCTCCTTTTTCTGTTGAATAGTCATGAGGGGCTTTATAACTTTGGTACAAGCGATTAAAATCCAAGTTTATGGAGACGTCTTAGTGTTGTAGATTTAGTCATATCGACACCGCGTTCTTTCTACTTTCAATGCAAATATCTTACACTTCTAAAACGGTTATTTAGCAATGTTCTTTAGCTTTCTATCATCTCTCTGAGTAGTTTTTGGCTTTCGGCGCCATTCAGATGTTTGTTTTCAAAATGACCATCGATAAAATACTGCTTTATTGCTCTACTAACACTTGGTTGAGAACATTTTAAGTAACTGGCGATATATTGCTGATTACGACCTTCTTTATGCAAATCAATAATACAAGGCTTTATAAACTACGTTATGTCGGGCGAACTACCCATGTTTCACACAAAATAAAAACAATGATGATGCAAAGCGTTTTTGCAACTTAGAAAGAAGTCCAGCAAAAGCTAATTTTATGCTTAATTTATGAAACACTCTGAACCAATCAGGATAATTCACAAGTATTCTAATTTTTTGAACCACCTATTTTATCATTCTAATATTTTAAATACTGAGAATAATTTTACAAAAATACAATACTAAACCAAAATTTAATCTTTTACAGTTATAATTTTCTTTAATAACACGCAAATTTATTAAAACATCAACCTTTGTTCTTTTTCAATTGTACTACATTGAAATAAAGCTAAATGCAACTCCAAATACAAATAAAATGAATTATTCCGTTTCGTTAATTCGTTTTCGGACATAGATACATTTCACTTTTCAACGGTGTAGAAGAGTCGTTTTCTGTTACTAAAGCATCTATTGAAAATAAAACCTTACAAAGTAACCGAAACATTTTATAGACATTTTTTTTCATATACAGTGAATTTGTTATATTTAAAAATTCTGTATGATTTTCATGGTTGCGTGTTCACGCATTTACATTTTAGTCTTAATTTTATTTTTCGAAATTTCATGAAGATTTAACCCTTAACCAGAAACGTGAAAATCCCGTGCAGAAACAGAACACTTAGCAATTTACTAAATAGTTAACTTAAACGCGTAATCTTTAATATTAATGCATTAACAGGACCAATTTTTTTATATAACATCATTAAAATAAGTTTGGAATGTCGGAGAGAAAAAATATTAAGGGTAGATATGTTGACGCAAATATCTCACAGACGTACGTTTACGGTTAAGGGTTAAGTAAAAGCATACAAACTGTACTTTTATGCAGGCTGTCTTGATCCAAGAAACTTAAAAATATGGCGTTAAAAGTGGGTGCGACTCTTTAAAAAATGAAAGTTGACTAAATTTTCAATATGTAGAGGACCACTATTTCGAAAATTGCATTCATATTGGCAGGGGTCGGGGCATATAGGACAAATTTTATTGTTCTTTCCAGTATCTTTTATCAATAATCTTCAAGAGACATTTTTATAAGATATGCAATAGGAATATATCAGGGAGATTATTGATAAAAGATACTTGTAAGAACAATAAAATTTGACCTATATGCTCCGACCCCTGTATTGGGAAAGAAAACCTTATTTCATTTTGAGTGGCAACTCTCGCATTTCTTTGTGACAATTTGCTGATGAAATGTGTTAAGGTGGTGACTTTTCCCCTTTTTTTCTATCATGTACATTAACAAAAAATTTCAATTTCCTTATAGCTAATAATTATAATGTAAGACAAAAAAAATTATTTTTATCTATTAATACGTGTTAGTTCTCCTTTTATTTCTAGTCCTTATCTTCCATTTAGTTGAGTTACTTTTCAGAATGAAAAATTAATATTCAGTAGGATGATAAAACAGAGAGCTGCTGACACAAATTTTTAAAACTTGAAAGTTTTTTATTGTTTTTCTAAGTTAATATGAAAACTTAAATTCTGCTTAATGTAGAATTATGCTTTCCAATATTATTTAATTTTTTTCTTCTATTTTTGATTCGTTAAATTTAATATTTGCTCATTTTAACTACACTGCTCAAAAAAGTTAGGGGAGCAAGCAAAAATTGAAGATAACCGTGCGAGATAGCCATGTATGGGCATAAAATGGACAGTACATGTGTTTCAGTGCGCAACACAGAAAAAAAGAGACATACAAATTTGTAAGAGAGCTTTAATTCATTGAAATGATGCAAAGAGCATGAAAAGATGATTTTTTCAAAAATTTGTTTGCATGTAAATGACAAAAAAGGACTGTTTAGGAATGATGCAATGTATTTAATATGGCGGATAGTCCCCTTGAATAGATAAAACTGCTGCAGATCTGTTTTCCATGGATTCGATGAAATTATCACTAAGACTTGGAAGAGTATTGTTCCACTCCTCAAGAATTCAATCTCCAAGTCCCGGACAGTAAAATGAGGCCTTAGTCTCTGTGCAATGCGTCGTACCAGTGTGTTCCAATCATGCTCGATCGGATTCAGGTGAGGAGAGTATGTTGGCTATTCCATACACTGTATTGTTTCATCTCTAAGCATGTTCTCTACAAGACAGTCTGTATGCGGTCTGGACTTATCATGCATGTAAACAAAGGAATCATCCATTGCTGCAGAATAAAGTACGACATGAGGTCTTAGTATCTTGTCTGTATAAATTTGGGCCGCCAAAGTGGCATTCCGAATGATATGCAGATCCGTAAGCCCACCTATTCTGATTCCAGCCCATAGCATGAACCCATCTCGTCTGTAATGTGATCGTTCACGAACGAATGTGGAATTATTTCGAATGTCCCTGTCTCTCCACACCAAAATACGTCGGATGTCACATCCAGACTGGATAGGGACTCGTCGGTAACCAGCAAGTGACTCCGATCACATTCCCTCAATTTCCATGTTGGGCTAATCCAGCGTGACTCACGTTACAAGTGGAAAGAATATTTAAATCAAAATAAACTGCTCTGTGTACATTTTAGATACAATTGTTTTACTTTTTTCGTTTTTCATATTGACTATGTATGTGGATTTGTTTCATAGGTAGTTCAAAAAATATTTTATGTTTAAATGAGTATTTCAGGTAAAAACAGATGTGTGACTCACGTTACAGTAAAAATGACATAGAATGTAAATACACATTTAAAATTTAAATTTCTTCCAACCCCTCATTGATACAAAATTAAAAGATGATGGAACCTTTTTTATATATATTGAAATATTTTAATCACAGAGTAGATTTGAAATGAAGGAATTATTTAAGCTGCAAAGAAAAAAAAATGCTGTGACTCACGTTACACAGAAAATGTGACACACGTTACATCGCTTTCATGGCATTCATTGTCGTTTTTCTGTCGATTTATTTGAATACAATAGTTATTAGTTATCAATAATAATTAAAAAAAACATAACTGAGATTTTATATACAAAAATTTAAACAAAATGTTTAATTGTTAAGCAATTATCCTTGCTTCTTATCACTTTCCATTCACTAACTTTTGGAATTGGTTGTAGATTGTTAAACAGATCTTCCAATTCCAGAGATTTGTTTCGCTTCTGAATTTCCGCGCAAGTTATCTCAAGAACAGTAATCTTCTTAGATGTTGTATTATTAAAAGCTGCAACAAAACTTGCAGCATTTACCACAATGTACTGTCTGCTACATACAGCTCCCCAAACCTGTCTTTTAACTGATCCTCCAATTCCATCCACTGGCCCTTTGCCGTGCGAAGTAGCAAAGAAATTCCATTTTATAATGAAATTGTATTTTTTGTGTAATGCACGGAGAGCTACTGCAATGAAGCGGTTTTTGAATTGTGATGATGGTCCATTTGACCAAATATCCACTTCCACCAAATCTCTGGGAAGACACTCTAGAATTTTACCAATATAAGCTACAATAGTCTCCTTTGAATGTATGGTATTATCAGAAGCCAGCACCAAAGGATGAAATGTGCCAGAATGCCAGATGGCAGCTGTAAATAAGCTCACCTGACTGTGTTGCCATTGTGCACTCTGTATTTCACCTTGAAATCTGCAGGTATAATTTTCTGCGAAGTCAACTTTTGTCAGAGCTCTTTTAAGGGATGTGGTAATAGAATTACGTTGTTTTTGGTACTCCTCTGCCTGATGCCTTTTTACATAACAGTGTTCCAAAAATGTTGGTGCGAGATTAGAGATGTGCGATATGAGTTCTTCAGCTGTTCCTTCCTCCATTATCTTTTGAATATGGGTTTCACTATCTTTTTTTCCATTCATACCATTTCACATACTTCAAAATGTCAACATCTGTATTCTCAATATATCTTTTTTTAAAACCTAAACCTTCCTTACACTCACTGCCAACAATGAAAAAGATTCCATGCCGGGTCTCGGACCCGAGGTGTTGTGCCTAGACTCATACAATGTGGTTTAGTCGGTAGAATGTCAGTGCGCTATACTGATGGCCCGGGTTCGAGTCCCGGCATGGAATCTTTTTCACAAGGTTGGCCTTTGCGCCTTTTAAGCAATTAATTTGAAATTTGATTTTCATTTGAAAAAAAAAACAGGTCTTGAATATATAAAAAAGTTTTTCTATGCAACTTAATAGCAATATTTAAAAGATAAAATACAGTATTAACTTTTTTTTTCAAAAGTAACTCTCATTACATGGATGTGACTCACGTTACATGTGACTCACATTACCAAAGGAATTAGTGTTTATTCTATATATTTACAGCTTATAATTTATTTTTAGGGTTATATATTAATTCTTAGCATATCACAGGAGGAAAGTATGAAATTATACATAAATGCATTCAGTATTTTTTCAGTAGTGATGAAAAATGCATGTTTTTGTGACTCACGTTACATGTGTAACAAAGATATATTCATGTAGTGGTTTGATTTACAATTAAGCAATCTGTTACTTTAAAAAGATATTCATTATGTAACTGTTAAATATGAAAAAGGTATAAACATAGTAAAATGTTTCAAACTTACCAATTACAGCAGAGGATGAAGTTCAAAAATCTATAATATTGCTCTCTCCGCAAATCACGAAACACATGGTTGCATAATGTTAGCCATTTTGAAATTAAAACACTGTTGCCAATTTTTATTTTGCATGGAAAAATAACTTTGAACATTTTTGTTGCAAAAAAAATGTAATAAATGTACATTCATAAATATTATTTTTTTTCAATGTGTATCCATGATTTCATGGATTAGCCCTGTTCAGTTTCCTACTTTCATTGGGCCGCACAATGACTTGAGGTCAACGGAATAGAGACCATTGCCTTACGTGCATAAATACCACCCTGATGAAGCATATTTCGGGCTGTTTTGCTGGACACAACTCGTCCAATTGCCAAAAACAACTGTCTTTGCAGTTGAGTAGCATTGCCTTTTCCGGCTCGATGAGCTGTTAAGATGATATATCGGTCATCGGTTTCTGTGGTAACATATGGCCGGCCTTTCCCTGGTCGACGTTTAACATTCCCTGTTGTCTGGAATCGATTACACAGCCTTGCATTAGCACTTCTTGCGACTCCCAACAGCGTCCGCTACATTTCGTTTTGTTTGCCTGGATTTAACTGTCCTGATAATAAGCCAAGCCATGGATTCCGGTAACTCATGTTGTTGTGACATTTTCAAGTCACCTTTTCTCGAAACAAAAGCTAAGCAATTGAATTTTACAACTGAGACAGCGAAACAGCCCTTTCTGAGAAATCCCGATTTCTGCACTTATCTCCTTTTTCTAGTTTTTGACGTCATAAACATTAATTTGCATGCGAAGTTTTCTTCATATGTTTTCTACTACGCTTTTAATTGAAGATCTGAAAAAAGTTTTATCTTTTGATGAAAGCGTTATGAGGTATCCTATCACATGGTGAAGATAAAATACTAAGATTCTATTTAGTCTTGAAGATTTAAGACATTATTCATTAATATTTAATATTTTAATATTTAATAATGTCAATAATATTAATAATTTTTAATATTTGAGTATTAAATATGAATAAGTTATTCTGAGAGAGTTTAGTATCATACCTGCTAATATTTTAAACACATGGTATCAAACAGAAAATAAATCATTAAAATTTACAGCAGAAACTTTCCCTTCAAATTTCTTAAATGTAATTTTTGTTACTTAACATGTTCTTCCACTTAGCTCTTCAATTATGGATGTTTTATTTCACGTTACTTTCCAGTGTAAATATTTACGTAATTCTGTTAAAACCATGCTCTCCCCTAATTGTTTTGAGCAATGTATTTGATGAAGCCAGAAGAATGTCTAGAATGTTTTAACAAGCTACCGTCTAAAGATACTCATAAATCACTTAAGGTAAAAAAATATCTGGTATTTAAAAGTACAGGCTATTAATATATTCAACGAAAAAAAAAAAGTAAAAATCGCAGATCTCATGTTAAACAGCTTCTTAATCAATCCCCTTTGTTTAATTGAAACTAAATTTATTCGAAGTCTTAAACAGTTTAGTGTGTAGAAAATTAATAAAATACTTGTTTTCCAATATTAACAGTGATGCGATTGTTGCTCCAATTTTCATACGTTCCTACTACTATTTTTGAATAACTACTTTTCCTTTATTTGATTGCAGAATTTCTGACATTAATCCATTTGCTCCGAGAGTTAATTCTTCTGTTTTGTATTCAAATTGCTTAATTACTACCACTTTTAAAAAATGGTATTACGCGCCTTATTTAATCTGTTATTAAAGAAGACATAATTAGGCGAATATATCTATATAAAAAAAAAAATCCCTGCCGGCTCGGCCTACAGGCGCAGGTACATTTCGAAGTTAAATACTAATTTCAACAGCAAATACTAAATCATGATTAGAGATAAACCCACTTTAACAATTTTATTTGTCCACTTTTGAACAATTTTTAATTTTATTTTTATATAAGAGCTGGTTTTATCAGAATCATGTTAAGGCGGTATTAAAAAAAATACTTTTCCATGGTCAACAACTCGAAATTTTCTTACATATTTTCAGATTCATTTTTAAAAGAAAAAACATGAAACTTTCTGGCGTGATTTTTGAAGAGATTTCACTGCAAATAAAGGCGTCTAAAATTCAGACACATATGTGACTGAAAAAGTAATTCAGACACTTAAGTGTCTGAATATGAAGTTTCAGACACCATAGATGTCTGAAATTAAGACACTTAAGTGTCTTGCTATGATCATGGTATAAACACTGTAAACTGAAATGTCTGAAATTCAGACACTTAAGTGTCTGAAAATGGAGTGTTCAATTTTCAGACATTTTAAAGTGTCTTAATTTTTAAGACACGTGTATGCATCTGAATTTAAGACATTTCAAACGTCTGAATCGCATCCATCTTTGGTCAACCTGCATGTTCGTCAATAGGCAACCGTCTTTTTTTTTTTTTTTTTTTTTTTTTTTTTTTTTTTTTTTTAAAGCTTTATACGTTGTAAAAAATATCCGTTAAAATATGGAAGTTGTACTGGTTATTCAGCCATTTACGTATTTTAATGTAATTTTTTTCCCCGTAAATTCCAGAAAAATTTCCATTTTTTTGCATATTTTTGTATTTAAAAAGTTCCATTTAAAAGATAAAATGTAACTTTTCAAGGACAAACCCATATAATTCATTCCCCACTTTCAAAAACCACGTATATTAGACATGATTTATTTATTTATATTCAAACCAGTTTCGTATCCAAGAGGCGGGCTGCTGTGTAGAAAATGTCAAATTTAAGTACGAAAGTTTCAATAAAAGCTTGTTCTAACCTTAGAATGTGTGTTATTTCGCAGAAAACATGAAATTTTTCATTTTAGCCAAGTTTCCGTTATACAGAGGTTTACTTCAGTTTTATTTACTGTTTATTGAGTTTCATTTAGCAAATAATGTTCTGTAGTCCATTTAAAAAAATACGGTATAACCATGCTGAAAGTGAAATTTTGCCCAGTCCCATACGATTTTGTCTTAAAAAGTTTAATTGCATAATAACTTACCGTTATAAAAACCTGTTTAAAGAGGATAGCTTATAATTCGATAGGTAATTTATTCATCATTTCGACCACAAACAAAAATGAATAAAAATTTATACATTTCCAAAACATCAAATATTTCATGCCAGAAGAATATTTCTTTGGATTAGAAATTAAACATTCAATTTTAAGATGAATAGTGCCGCCATCTATTGGTGTCAAAGTAGTCTATCTGGAAACAATTTTATTCGTTTGCTGGTAAAAAGAAAAGATTTTCTAATTATGTACTGCATTCTAGAAGTCAACTAATTAAACCCTGTAAACTACTTAATTCGTAACCTCTATAATCTCTATTTAAATTGAAAAAAAAAAAATTGTAGTCCACTTTCCTTTTAATAACAGTTCAAAGACCACTATTAAATAAGCAGCAGTTTCATATTTTAAATCAGTACATTACTACTGATGTTCAACTTATAACCAGGGATGTAGTGGAGGGTATACGGTGGTATACGCCGTATACCCTCTGGATTTTTTTAAGGAACGCCGTATACTTTCTGTTTCTCTAAAAAGCTATAGTATATACACTGTAAGGTATACCCTCTGCCTTGAGCGTATACCCTCTGCTTAGAGCGTGTGCCTTCTGCTTTTTTTACGACTACACCACTGCTTATAACCCAATTTACTTAAAACCTTTATTTTATGGCGTGCATCCCTTGGCTTCTGGCGGGGGGGGGGGTCCTCATTTGCACTCTAACAATTCCTCTGGTAGAAAAGAAAAAGCTGAACTTAAAATACCACATATTCAAATTTCTAGAAAGAAAATGTGTAACAGGGATGTGGAGGGTATACGCCGTATACCTTCTGGATTTTTAAAAAATACTCCGTATACCCTGTTTCTCAAATAAAACTACAACGAAAACTCGATACATGACTTTAGCCTGTACCCTCTGCCTCTAGCGTATACCCTCTAATTTTTTTACGACTACAACACTGTGTGAAAAATGTTTACAATTGTACTAAATTGGAAAAAAAAAACTTACTGCTACTTAAGAGGACAGGGAAAGCAAAATTCAATTAAAAAATCGATTTTTACTTTTTTATATCATTAAATAGTTCAAACTTTTATCTTTCCAACGTTGTGTCACACATATTTATATATAAAATAAATAAGTATTCAAATTAATCATTTTTTCTAAAAATACTTCACAGCTTAATGGCCATTTAAATCTGACTTTTTCTTAAAACTTAGATTTTTTATGTTTATGTTCCTTTTTTTCAATATCTATTAAAATTAAAAACTCAGATTTCTATTTAATATTTATATTATTATAAATTGTATATTTTAACACAGGGTATTAATGATTTGTTGAGAATTATTTATTTTTGGCAGTGAAATCTTACCAAAAGTGATAATTTAAAAATGACTTTCAATAAATAATTAATAATTAATTTTGAGTTTCACTTAGAAAGAAAATAGTCAGTTAAAATACGTAAATCGTGTTATTTTAACTACTCTAAAAAATCTAGACCTCTGTCTTTCACAATTTCTGAGAAAAAAGTACATAAAGTTGGTAAATTTAACATGGCGGAGATAGGACTTACCCGATCCTGTTAAAAACATTGCCTTGTGCTTTATAAATACTTTATTTCAAAGAGCGGTCGATAAAAGCGTGGTCGAGTGGATAACGCACTGAACTCCTATACAGCAGGACCTCAGATCGAATCCCACCTCGTGTACGTATTGAAAGTTTACAGTAGAATTGAATACAAATTAGATGTACCGTGAGCCTTCGGGAAGGTGGTTGTTGAAATATGGTGATTAGTCCTTGAAAAATATATTTTATCTTTTTAAATGGAAATTTTTAAATACAGAAATATGCACAAACTAAACGGATTTTTTTTTTTTTTTTTTTTTTTTTTTTTTTTGGAATTTAGATCAGAAAATTTCCATTAATATATGTAAATTATACCGGAGTCTCGAGTGGCTACAATTTCCATATTTTTAGCGATATATATATATATATTACAGTGTATAATGCTTACAGAAGAAAAAAAAAAGGTGAAAAAATATTTGTCAAAGTGGTCAAACATGGATGCAATTCAGACATTTGAAGTGTCTGAAATTCAGACGCATACAAGTATCTTAAAAATTAAGACACTTTAAAACGTCTGAAAATTGAACACTCTGTTTCAGACACTTAAATGTCTGAATTTAAGACATTTCAGTTTACAGTGTTATAAGCGACCTGTGTTTTTATTTTTCGTTCAATAAATTAGAACTTGATTTATAAAAAAATATTTTCTCAGTAGGTCAATATTTTTCGTTTTCAACACTATCGCTTCGGGAAATTCGCTTCAAAATGCCCTTCGGTTCAAACGTTGACATCATTTGTTGAACTATATTCTGCTTCTATAAACAAAATCGACTATTACGGTACATTATATAGTTTCTGAATAAGAAAACCTACCAATTGGATGCGTTTGAGAGCAAATATGAATTTAAAAATAAGTCATGAAATAAGCAGTTTGTATTTGAGTACACCCTTAATACGATAACTTTTTCGTCAACCCCTATTTTTGTTCAATTTTTTTTTTTTTTTTTTTTTTTTTTTTTTTTTTGCTATAAGAGTTGATCCTATAAAAAACTTGTAAATATGAAAGTTATAGATAATATTAAGAATATATATACTAAATTCATGTGGATTTTATGTCTTGTGAATTGATGAAGTTATGGATTTTTTTCTTCATCAACCCCCCCCCCCTTTTTTTTTTGTTTTCGTTTTTAATTTTTTTTTTCTGCGGCACGAATTGATTCTATCAAAAACTTGTCAATATAAAAGTTGTAGAAAATATTAGGAAGATTTATAATAAATTTAATTGAATTTAATACCTTGTGAATTGACGAAGTTACAAGTTTTTTTATCCCAAAAACCTTATTTTTTTCGCCCATTGAGCCCATTTTTTATTTTATAAAAAATCTGTCATACATAAATTTTGGCTCCTTTCTCAGAAGTTATAATAACTTTAAACTGATTCGATATGTATTATAATTAAGAAGTTATGGAGTTTTTTCGGTTTTCACAAAATCCCTCCCTTTTTCCAGCTCCTTGGTCCGATTTTGCCCATTAACGAACTTGACCGAGATTTATGACCTTTGATTTTATGTATCAGTATCGTGTGGAAGAGATTTGTGCAGAATTACGGAAGTTATCGTGTCCATAAAAAAGTGATATATATATATATATATATATATATATATAGCTAGATAGATAGATAAAGTTTTTTACAAAAACATATCGCTCTGTGCGCGTCTGTGTGTGTGCGATTGCTAGCGAAAACTGCTGCACGTAGAAGTCTGAAAATTTAGGTTTGAACAGTCCAAGACAGGTCCTGATGCACCTGAGGTATCATATTCTTAATTTTTTAAGGGCCGGTGCCACTGGGCCCCTTTAAGTTTTTTGCACTAAATTGTTAATAACATGCCTCTTTTCTATCCGATCTTCTTCGTTTATGGGGCGATTTCTCCATTTCAACATTTCAGTTAAGACACTGACAACCTTGGGGCCCGATGCAGGTCCCCTTGAAGTTTCAGTGCACTAAAGTTTTAATAAATTGCTTCCTTTTAATCCGAAATTCATGTTTGGGATTCTTTTTCCATTTAGTTATTCATTCCAGTGTTACTACAATCCAGTTAAGACCCTGTGCATGGTTAGGGTCCCGTAGGGCTCGGTCAAAGGCCCTTGAACTTTTTGTGTGCCATGCATTTTTCATCCTCTAATTGTTTCAGCTTCACAGTACGTAATTTTAAAGTTGAATCTTGCACTCTTCTCGCCGGATCAACACCCTCATATTTTTGCTGGTTCCTAGGGTCTTGCTTTAAGCATTTCCCCACATTTTTTGCACATTTCTTTAAAATTTTATTCTAATGAATTATTCATACCTCATGCGTAATTTTGACAAATTGAAGATCTAAAGTGCTAAGAACTTAGACCTTTTAACAAGTTTTCATGTTAGGGCCCTGCTCTGTACTATCAGTTGGCCCTCTTTTGGCCCTTTGTTATAGGTTCCTTAAAAACGGTCCGATTCACCAGCTTTTTTAAAACAACTTCTTAAGTCCTCCTGATACTACATGAATGACTTCAGTTACCACCAATTTTGAATAATTATCTCCTTCTTGGGGCCTCTGTTGCAGCGTCTTAAAAACAATCCGATTCTATTACAATTTCAGCGTCCTCCAGCTACTTTAAAACTACGAAAAAGGTTCTAATACACAAATACATTCCAGTTAAGACCCTGGCCCACAGGGCCATCCTTTCTTTATGCCTCAGCTACTACTTTTTTCGAACATTAGTCTCCTTTTTCAGCATCAACTTACGTTTGCTCACTACTGCCGTAAATTTAAAATCTCGTTACTTTAAAGGTAACTTTAGATAAGCGATTTGATCTGTTTATTAAATATCGTGTTAATGTTAAATGTAATTCATGAATTTTACAAGGGGAGGAGGCATCTTCCACCGCTTGAGGGCACATTCTTTTCTCGTATTCTAAGGCCATAATTTCAACGGGATTTGGTTCATTCAACTTAGATTACAATTCGGCTACTTTCTGTATTATGAAACTTTATCTTAGCCTTCAGTTACCAACATTTTCTAACATTAATGATACATTCTTTTTTTTTTATTCTATGGGCTTGATTACTACGAGGTTCGGCTCACTCAGCTTGTTTTTCGATTGTCTCCAGCACGTGCGGAGCACTTCCGGTACATGCTACCTTAGATAGCGGGGACCCAGGTTACAGGTTCGTTCGGAAAGAAGTTTGGTGGAAACACACTAGACTCTGCGGAAGGCAATGGGGTCCTCCAAAATTAGGTTCATTTAAAAGAATTTCAAAAGATATAAAATCATACAAACTTGAGTTTTGTTTAAGGTTATTATTTACAGACCCCGGGCAACGCCGTGCGTGTCTGCTAGTATGCTAATAAAATGAAGTTTTGCTCTGTGTGTATGCCAGTGTGTGTGCGATGGCTAGGAAAATGTACCGCAAGTTCAAGACTAAAAATTTGTGAGAGAATAGCTCAAGGTCTCTTCTGATATACCTGAGACTCAGAATTTAAAAACTCTACGAATTAGTTGAGTTATTAATAAAAAAATCGCAGTAACTCTCATCAAAAGTACGTTTTTTTTACTCCGCTTGCTTTCGGTTGGTTAGTCTGTAAAGCTTCATTCATCAAAAATTACGCCTTTTCTTTACGCTTGCTTTAGGTTGGTTGGTTGTATAAACCTTTAGCAGAAATAATTAAATAAACCGGGGTAGAATAAATCAAACCAATTTGAGTGTTTGATGTTTCAAGATAGGCTGTTTTCTCAATTAAATATTAAATTTTAGCCCGAAGGGTAAACACATGCTTTGGAGTCTTATTTATTACTCATGAAAATTTAAAAGAATAGTTCAGTTTCAACCATAGATTAACATTCAAGATGGGACATTTCAATAGAGCGTAATGGTAGTGCGATTGCGATGGTAGCGTCTTTGGTGACAACAATGGGGAAGAAACTCCCCATCCTTGTAAAATTTTTATCATTGAGCATCTACGTTATTGTGATTTTTCTTTTTTTAATGTTTCATGTTTACATTTTCAATAGAATCTTACACCGATACATGAACACAGAATAGATATTCTATTTTATATATCCAATATCTATTCTATGTTCATGCACGGATATATGATTTTTTTTTTTTTTTTTTTTTTTTTTTTTACATGATGAGTGAACAATATAAGTGCAACGAGAAACAGGGTAAAAATTTCGTATTGAAGTAAATATGATACAATTGGATTTAAAGCTACATAAAGTAATGGTGTAATATAAAAATATACGAAGTATTGCACTCTACAAATCCCAGAAATATTCCCATTCGGTAGGAAAATTTTTATAGCCGATGTTTTATTAATTTGTGAAGTTTAACGTATTAAACAATCGTTACAATAATCTTTTAAAATTTACGCATTTTCCCTTTCCTACAGATAAAATAAAAATATTGTTTTTTATGTAAATAACGTACTATCAATACAATAATATTTATAATATTAACATATAAGAAATAATAATAAAAATACAGATGGGGAAAAATTCATTTCGACAAATTTTTAGAATTATATAAATCTAATAGTTAAAAACAAATAGAGGTACTGACGTTACACTCAATAAAGTTTTATTCAATATGAATAATTTAACACAATACCTGAATTTGGTTTTTTACAATTTAATCTCATAAACTTACATATTTACGTTATTAACAGAATTTTCTAGGGTTTTCTTTTATATTATTACTCTAATTATCATTTTGTAAGTTAAAGGTGATCAATACAAGTACGGTTTAAAAAAAAGCAGCTAAATAAATGAAGCAAGCATGAGTAGAATATCGTCTGACACCTGCTTCGTTTTAGGAAAGAATAGATATTCAAAGCATAGAGGGTAAACATATTTCTTCAACATAGGTAAATTTCGGAGGCTTGTTAATTCTTCCCCCTTGTCGGTAGTGACGCTAGTACTGTTGCCATTACATATTTTGCTGTAAATGTCCCATCTTGGGATGCCGCACTCTAAAACCAACTTAATAACCTGGCGGTCATTTTGTTTGCCGATAAGTTTTCCAATTTTTCTCTACTTTGATTGGTTGAGCGATAACATCTGCTTAAAAATCGGCGATTTTCGTTGGTTAGTGGGAAATTGCCGGCACGTGGTTGAAATTGATCTATTTAGATAGCAAGAAATATAGTTTTTAAACATTAAATAAAAGATTAGAACACTCCTTACTGTGTCTTTTACCACTTGAACTTAGACATTGTGATTAGTAAGTCCTTGCATTCCAATGTTTTCTGTTGATGTAGTGAGTAGCAACATTTTAACTAAAAATTAAATTCTCATTTTTGAAAACGGGAGAGGAAGGGGGAAGCGCAGTAGTAGCTTTTCTATAATAAATATGATTTTAGATCTATTTTTTTTAACATAGCCCACCGATAGATATTATTTATAACATATAAAATTTCAAAGAGGTGGGTGTGTGAATTCTGGGGTTGCGAAAGTTGGCCCCAAGGGAGGGGGAGGGGTTGCAGTTTCCAAAGTTTTCCGACCCTCTCCTTCGTAATATCATTAGACAGCCTTTTGATCGTTCTTTCAAAACTTGCACCTCCCCTCACCTCTCCGCCCAATTTCTTTCCTAAAGGGTACTTCTCATACTTTTTCCGAACCCTTCAAGAACGAAAAATCATGCGCACAGCATAGATTATGAAACACTTTCCAACACATTCTTAATAGTGTAATATCTATCATTTTCATCCATCTGCAGTAATTTTACAACACTGCGAATAAAACAAAATATAATTAACAAGAACGAAAAATCATGCGTACAGCTTAGATTATGAAACAGTTTCCAACACATTCTGAATACTGTAAACCTATCATTTTCATCCATGTACAGTAAAATTTACCCCCGTGTGCAAAGAACTAAACATAACTAATAAGAACGGAGATTCATGTACACAGCATAGATTATGAAACACTTTCCAGCAAATTCGAAATACTAAGATATTCTTAAAAATACCTGCAGAAATGGGCCAATTACAGACTTTTTGGGCCAATTGCCTACAGATTTTCTACAGATTTTTTTAGTGGGAGCAACACCTGTTATTTTAATCCATCTGCATAGTCCAGGCAATAGAGACCGTATAGGGGCTCTACCTAGCAAAATTCATGGTAGTTCTCGAAAAAGGCTTACTACATGTTTTTTGGGTCGCTGAATCCGAATTTTTAACTTCCCACCAAAATTTCCCCTGGCACCCCCCCCCCCCAAATTTCGGTAAAAGCCCCCCAAAAAGGTTTTTATTAAAAAATCAATTTCTTTATTGTTTTAGGGGAAAAGTATCTAGAAATTCAGAAAGTAGACAAAATTTGCAACAAATTAGATATATGACATTATGACTAAGGATGAAGGGGAAGGGGGGATCTGCCTCAGAACATGCGCGCGGTGCTGCGTGAACTAAGTTGCGCAATTCCACTTAACCACTCACACGTATACATTCGCCCTCCCATCTCCCCTCCGAACTTTCTCTATAAGGTTTACTTTAAGTTTTTTGGGTCACTGAATCCGAATTTTTAACTTCCCCCCCAAATTCCCCCCCCAACCCCCCCCCAATAGTTGTTTTTAACTTAAATTTCTTATTGTTTTAGGGGGAAAACTTTACGAAATTCAGAAACTAGACAAAATTTGCAACAAATAGGATACATGACATTATGACGTAGGATGAACGGGGAGGGGGAGGGCTGCCTCTGAACATGCACTGCGGCGCTACGTGCACTAAATGATGAAGTCCAGGCAATAGGGGATTTTATCTTGCAAAATTAATGGTAGTACTGGAAATCAGCTTTCTAGATGTTTTTTGGGTCGCTGAATCCGAATTTGTAACTTTCCACCAAAATTTCACCCGGCAACCCCCCGAAAAATTGATTTTTGAAAAAATTTGGTTTTTGAGAAAAGCGCTCGGGGAATGTTCCGAGGCCGCCCCCTCTCTCCCCGTTTATTCTACGTTATAATGTCATCTATCCTATTTGTTGCAAATTTTGTCTAGTTTCTGAATTTCGTAATGCTTTTCCCCTAAAACAATAAGAAATTTAAGTTAAAGTAACTATTTTGGGGGTTTTTCGGGGTTGGGGGAATTTTGGGGGTAACTTGAAAATTCGGATTCAGTGACCCAAAAAACTTAAAGTAAACCTTATAAGTAAAGTACGGAGGGGAGATGGGAGGGCGAATGTAAACGTGTGAGTGTTTAAGTGGAATTGCGCAACTTTGTCCACGCAGCACCGCGCGCATGTTCCGACGCAGATCCCCCCTTCCCTTTCATCCTAAGACATAATGTTATATATCGAATTTGTTGCAAATT
Organism: Maratus speciosus; assembly: GCA_963932465.1. Classification (NCBI taxonomy): domain Eukaryota; kingdom Metazoa; phylum Arthropoda; class Arachnida; order Araneae; family Salticidae; genus Maratus; species Maratus speciosus. The sequence continues at coordinate 399,969,377 of OZ010796.1, read as the reverse complement.
TCGTCTACTTTCTGAATTTCTAGATACTTTTCCCTTAAAACAATAGAAAAAATTGATTTTTTTAATAAAAACCTTTTTTTTTGGGGGGGGGGCATTTTACCAAAATTTGGGGGGGTTACCGGGGGAAATTTTGGTGGGAAGTTACAAATTCGGATTCAGCGACCCAAAAAACATAAAGTAAGCTGATTTCCAGAACTACCATTAATTTTGCTAGGTAAAATTCCCTATTGCCTGGACTAGCAGTAATTTCACCATCTTGCGCAAAGAACAAAACATAACTGACAAGAATGAAAAATCCTGCGTACAGCATGGATTATGAAACACTTTCGAACCCATTCTGAATACTGTAAACCTATCATTTTCAGCCATGTACAGTAATTTAACCGCCCTGCACAAAGAACAAACATAACTAACAAGAACAAAGAATCCTGCACACAGCATAGACTATGAAACCCTTTCCAGCACATTTTGTAACACCTATCATTTTAATACATCTGCAGTAATTTCACCACCCTGTGCAAAGAACAAAACTTAACTAACAAGAAAGAAAAATCACTCGCATAGCAAAGATTATGAAACACTTTCCAACACATTCTGAATACTGTAACACCTATCTTTCCAACGCATTCTGAATACTGTATACCTATCATTTTCATCCATCTGCAGTAAATGTACCACCATATGCAAAGAACAAAACATAACTGAGAAGAACGAAAAATAATGCGTGCAGCATAGATTATGAAATACTTTCCAACACATTCTGAATACTGTAACGTTTATCATTTTTATCTCAAGTAATTCTATCACTGTGTGCAAAGAACAAACACAATTAACAAAACGAAAAATCATGCGTACAGCATTGATTATGAAACCCTTTCTAAGAAATACGGTGCCGAAGGCAGCAAAGCGCGCTTCGGAGTTTCGTACGAAGAGTGGTTTGTTTAGAACAGAGTTCGTCTCTTGGCGGTCGAAAGTGGAACTAACTGATTTTGCAGACCGTGCGCAACACGCCTATGGTTAGGGTACAGTTAGTTCAATTAAGATTACGGATACAATACAATTAGGTTACATTTATGTTACGGTTACATTACAATTAGTTTAAAGTTATGTTACAGATAGGTTACGTTCCAATTTTTTTATACTTATGTTAGTGTTACGTTACTGTTAAGTTAAAATTATGTTATAATTAGGTTACGTATTGGTTACGGTTACGTTATTTTGCAGCACGACTGCTTTACGGGGACCCATGTCGGATGTTCCTATGGAAAATTTGTGTATGAAAATCCGAGTACAACTTCGAGTAACTCGCTGAATTTGGATTAAATAAAACGATTAAGACCCTGGTTTCTTATTCAACGATTGTTTAGCTTGATGAGTTATGCAATATCTTTTATTTTGTAAAAGCGGTTTATTAACAGCCTGTATATTCCATCCATAAAATATAAAAGAAAGGAAAAAAGAAACTGTGCCAAATTTCTGCTTAGTAAAAAACACATACATAAATATACGCCAAAAATGAATTAAAAAAATCTTTCACATACACTTTGCCAACATGTGCAAGAGTTAGATAAAAAATATATGTATATAAATAAATACAAATATTATATAAATATTATAATATTATAAAATTTATATAAATGTTATAATATTATAACATTACATAAATATTATAATATTATATGAATATTATAATATTATAATATTATAGTATTATATAAACATTATAAATATTATATAAATGTTATAAAATTTTTATTTTAAAAATAGTAGCACGAATAAAATATAAATATAGTCACCTGTGGCAACCCTGTATTTAGTGATTAGTATATTAAAAAGTAGTAAGCAAGAAAGAAAAATAGCGTGTCACGCTTAGATTATGAAACGCTTTCCAACACATTCAGAATACTGTAACGAAACTTATCCGTTTAATGATATGAAAGATGATATATAGGTAAATAGTTGGGAAAACGCATCACAAATTTCAGAAGCCAATTTCAGTAATTACCAACAATGGCCGGAAAAATATCCGAATTCTTTCAACTATGATTGAAAGTGCTAAAAAAGAGGTCAGCTCGAATCAGTTTAATGACTTTAGGTGTTCCTAGTGTTTCGGTATCCACCTTAAGTTGGAGCTCTGGATAATTGTAGCACACACGAAATAAGTATGAACGTAGCACCGTAAATAACATGGATGAATCCTAACAGGGTTGTAAATAAATACGAAAAGAGACATAAAAATGTGATTCTACCGCGTTATTTAAATTAGGGTTATCTCTTATGACCGGATCAAAGAAACATATTTCCAATTGCATCATTTACAAAATATATTCAACAAGTACAGTGAGCATTATTTTGAAAATAGCAGACCCACCTGGCGTTGCATGGTGTCCGTTCTAATAATCTTAAAAAAAAAGAAAAAACTCAAGTTTGTAAGAATTTATATGTTTTGAAATTTTTTAAATGAACCTAATTTCGGAGGCCTTATTGCCTTCCGGAGCGTCTGTGTGTTCCCAACAAGCCTCTTTCAGAACAAAACTGTAACCTAAGTCCCCGCTACCTAACGCAGCATGTACCGGAAGTGGTCCGCAAGTGCCGGAGACGATCGAAAACCAAGTTGAGTGAGCCAAACCTCCTGCACTATTAATGTTAGAAAATGTTGGTAACTGAAGTTTAAGATAAAATTTCATAACACAGAAAGTAGCTGAATTGTAATCTAAGTTGAATGAACCAAATACCGTTGACATTGTGCCCTTAGAACCCGAAGAAAGAATGCGCCCCCAAGCGGTGGAAGGTGCACTTCCCCCCTTGTAAATTTCATGAATTACTTTTAATATTAACACTGTATTTAATAAACGGGTGAAATCCCTTCTCTAAAATTACCTTTAAAGTAACGCGATTTTTAGTTTAAGGCTGTCGTGAGTAAACGTAAATTGATGCTGAAAAAGGAGATTAATGTTCGAAAAAGGTGGTAGCCGAGGTATAAAGAACGACCGGGCCGTGGAGTCCAGGGTCTTAACTGGAATATTGTTGGTTGTAAAAAAAATTTTTAGTAGTTTTAAAGTAGCTGGAGAACGCTAAACTATGTTAAAGAAAATTGAAATAGAATCGGATCTTTCTTAAAGAAGCTGCAACAAAGGCCCGAAGAAGAAAATTAATATTCAAAATTGCTGATAGCTGAAGTCTGAGAAAATTTTTTGTCATTCATGTAGTAGCAGGAAGACTTAAGTAGTTGTTAGAAAAAAAACAGTGAAGGGTTTTTAAGTGAGCTATAACAAGATGCCCAAAGAGGGCCAACTGATAGTTATAAGCAGTGCTCTAACATGAAAACTTGTTAAAATTTCTAAATTCTAAGCACTTTAGATCTTCATTTAGTCAAAATTAATCATAAAGCATGAATTATTAGAATAAAAGTTTAAAGAAATGTCCCCAAAAGGGGCGAAATGCTTAACAGGGCCCTAGGATACAGTAAAAATAAGAGGGTGTTGGTCCGAGGAGAGGAATCCAAGACTGAACTTTAAAATTTTGTATTGAGAATGAGAGAAAATTAGGGGAAAATGCATGCCACACAAAAAAGTACAATAGGTCCTGTTTCCGGCCCTAAGGTACCCTAAAGTGCCCAGGATTTTAACTGGAATATAGTGACTATATAGAACAACTAAATGGAAAAAGGGTTGAAAAAATAAAGATCGTATTAAGAGGGGTCAATTTAATAACAATGTATGGTGCAAAAACTTCATAGGGACCTGTACCGGGCCTCAAGGTGCATGTAGTTGGGTATAAAGATACTTTTTAGTAGTTTTTAAAGTAATCAGATGACGCTAGATCTATGTTAAAGAAAATTGCAAGCAATACGAATAATTTTTAAAGAAGCTGCAACAAGGGCCCCAAGAAGTCGATTAATATTAAAAGTTGGTGGTAGCTGAAGTCTGTTTTTTGTCGTTCATGTAGTAGCTGTAGAACCTAAGAAATTGTTAGAAACAAAAGCTAGTGAATCGGACCATTTTTAACGAAGCTATAATAGGGGGCCCTAAAGGAGTCAACTAATAGTTGGGAGCCAGGGTCCTAACATGAAAACATGTTAATAATATTTTAGTACTTAGCGTTTTAGATCTCAATTAGTCAAAATTAAGTATAGGATATGAATTATTTGTTAGAATAATATTTTAAAGAAATGAACAAAAGATTGGGTAAATGCTTTAAAAAGGACCATAGGGCCCCAATAAAAGTATGAGGGTGTCGGTCCGTAGGGAAGAGTCCAAGACTCAACTTTAAAATTATGCACTGAGAAAATTGGAGGGTGAAAAATCAATGGCACACAAAAAGTTCAAGAGGCCCTGGACCGGGCCCTACAGGACCCTAGACGGGCTTAGGGTCTTAACTGGAATGTAGAAACGGGAGAATATCTAAATGGAAGCCAGAGACTTAGCTGAAATGTAGAAATGGGATAGAAACTGATTGGAGAATTCGCTCCAAAAACGAAGAAGATCGGATAGAAAGGAGGCATGCTATTAACAATTTAGTGTATAAAAAACACATAAAAGGGGCCCAGGGGCACCGTCCTTTAAAAAATTAAAAATCTGAGCCTCAGGTGCTTCAGGACCTGCCTTGGACTTTTATCACCTACATTTTTAGACGTCTACGTGCAGTAGTTTTCGCTAGCCATCGCGCGCACGCTTGTGCGCTGTGTGCACACACATAGCGAAACTTTGTTTTATTAATATAGATGAGTCGAGTACATACTAAAAAACGAAAGTTACTATTTTATGCGGTACTATGTAAGAGAATTAATAATTAGAAATTCATTTCCTTTTTTTTCTATGACGGAAAATAAATATAAATTCTATGTTTGCGAGTAAAACAATCATTAATATATTTAATGCTAAATGTAATTACTTTTACTACTTAACCTACTAAATTAGCATCTGTTTTTGCTGTAAAAAAGCATTCTTTGAGGGAGATTTATAAAATAAACAAAGTTAAATAAAAAGAACGTTTGATTAAAAATGACTTTTACATACTTTGTCATCCTTTAAAGAACAGGTTTTCAATTCTTTCCGCGAACTGAACGAAAACTTCAAAATGCATAAATTTAAACAATGGATTAATTTAACTAAAATACGTGAAATTCTCGTAAGTAACATCGTTGCCTTGTATTATTTTCAAGTGAATTAAATCTGATTCTCATCTAGATATTCCAGCGAGTCATTGATTATAATAGAACTGTTATAGCAATCACATTTATGAAAAATGATTAATAAATCGTATTTAACTCATACATAATGCTAAATTGAAAGAAAACTGGAAATAAAATATTACATACTTACATAAATAACTGACAATATTTATTTCTAAAACCGTAGTTTAGTATTGATCTGTAAATTTAAGTTTTTCTTACAAAATATTCTCTGTTAAATCGCTGCCACAAAAATAATACTAAATAATAGTTTATTTCAATATCGTCTGCGTTTTCCGTTTTACTTTTATGTCTTTCAGTATGATTCACATGGAAAATATTAACGGCCATTGTTTTAACTCTAAATTTCTAAACACCTGGCAATACACCAAATAAACAGTAGATCTCTGAAAATAAACAAAATGCAGCCATACAGTGTCTATGTCTAAAATTTACAAATGAGTACAATCTCTTGATTTGCAATTTATTTACAGGTGCCACTTAATAACTTCTAGATAAACGATATGATTTTGAGTGTGCGATATCTCAGCTAATATTTTACTCAGGAGTCCGGATTTTTAACTCTCCTAAAGACAGGGCAATATTTTTCTAATTGTGCGTTTGAAGAAAGGGGGAGAATATACGAAATTATATTGGCGTATTTTAATACATACTAGCTGGCGTATGACCCGGTGTGTTGCTTTTGAATTGCATGTGATGTTTCGAACCTTTGGCGAAAACAGAAATTTAATTTTATGGCACATTAAGAGCAGACCTGTTATATTAATTTTACTAATACTATACTTAATAATTTACTATTGTAAATATTAAAAGTATCAAATCGTAATTACAATGAATATTATTTTTTTTTCTGGATAAAAGTGCAGTTTTTTCTATGGCTTGATTTGTCAAAAAACAATTTACTTTCAAGATTTGGCTATTGTTTTATAAATTTGCTGCAGTGGTAATACGAATGACGTCATTTTAGTGATCTTAATAAAAATGACGTCATCTTGCGAACTATATTAAAAAATATTTCCTAATTATAAATTAAAATAAATGCTAAAAATATATCATTTTTCGGGCGAAATCATTTCACAATAAAAGTGAAGCTTTTCAGTGGCTTGGTTTGCCAAAAAAATGTACTTTCAAGATTTGGCTAATGTTTTATAATTTGTTTGCAGTAGCAATACAAAAAATGTCATTTTAGTAACCTTAATAAAAATGACGTTATTTTGAGAACCCATGGAGGAAAAAGATAGATGGAGATGTGGTAGGCCGCAAAAACGATTTGCAATATCATGTGCGTTATCACTCAGATTTAAATGCCCCTTGTTCGGCCCAAACAAAACCAGCACGTTGAACAGGGACCGAATTCTATGACATCACCGGTGCTTATCTTCTCTAAATGAAAATTATTTTCTTATATATAAGCATTCTAAAGTAGCATTTCATTGCATTATGAATCTAAAATTGCTATTATTAAAATTTTTCTTCCTTTTTTTTTGTGTGTGTGTGTGTGTTTGGGCGGTACATAGCAGATTTTAGGGTTACATTTTTGGCGTCACCCCCAGCCACCACACTTCATTTCTATTCTTTCTCTTTACTCTGTGTTAGGAACCTGTACAAAATACTTCCGAATTATAAATTAAAAAATATATCATTTTTCGCACGAAACCATTCCTATTTTTACTCCAGTGACAATAAGTTTAATATTTATTTTTATAAAATATAATTAGTTGAAAATCTGAGTTTCTCATGTTTCCGCTTTAAATAAATTTTCACTAAAGAGAAGTCAATAACTATCTCTTTTGAATACAAGGAGCTTAAATTTGTTTATGTTTAACCGGTTTGGATGGACATAAACTCAGAGTAACGGGAAAGAATAGAGATGCAGTATTCCGTAAAAATGTTTCCAATATGAAGCCGGTTATCGCTCAAATTTAAACGTCCTTATTCGGCCAAACAAAACAAGCACGTGTAACAGAGACCGAATTCTTTGACGTCACCCGTGCATTTCTCTAAATGAAAGTGATCTGTTTACGTTTAAGCTTCTAAAGTAGCATTTCACAAGCAAGGGACTGTGTATTAATAAGACGTTTTCAAAAACGGGAAGTACTACGTGGTTGTGTTTGGGCCGAACGTAGCGGATTTTAGGATTGCATTTTCGGTGTCACGCCAAGCCACCACACTTCATCTCTATTCTTTCTCTTTACTCTGTGGATATAAACTAAAAAATTCTATTATGACAAGTTTTCTACTTATTTCCTGGCAGACGATTTGAGCTTTCTGAATCAAACTGATTCCTGAAGCTGAAATACAGTCGGACTCTGTTAAGACGCTTAATACGCGGATTTTTTCTAGTCCTACGCACATCGCCATAAGGCTGACGCAAAAATATCACGTTTAATACAAGAATGGTTATTACGCGAAGCCGCTTAATGGGTGATAGATTTTTGGTTCTTTGAGGTAAAAAGTCACGCTTAAGACACGAACTCATAGATAGATACGAATTAATGTTTCCAATTTAGCAGATTTTTTTTATTCAGATAAAAAAATCTGTTTCCGAATAGAATAATTTCTTCATTTAATAACAAATTAACTAAGGTGAATATTACGAATCAGAAATAGTGGTAGATATTTGAATAATAATAAAAAAAAACAAAATTTTAAATTAACAACACTGCAATTCTTCTTTGATCCCGCACCTAACATTCTTTGTCTGTCGCTTCGTGTATGTTTTTATTGTAGTGGAAAGAGATAGACGAATTCAGAATCCTCAGATACGTTATAAAAACTATTATGATCGGAGATGATTAGGCCTGTTGTGTTAGTGTCGGTTTTAAATGTACATTATATCACTACTATGTTTTACAATGCATGTTATAGGCAACAAACTGAAACTCGTAAAGATTTAACAGATACGACTGCGATTGTACATTTTTTTTCTATTTTTGTTTACTTTTTGCTGTGCTAAGGCTATTTTTTATACGAAGAATAATAAGGATATTTTTTCTTATTATATTATAAATGAAGAACTGATTATAATGGTTACTCATTGTCACAACTATTAAATATGGTTTTAATAACCGGGTTGTGCTTTAAAGACTTTTTCACTGTAAAAAAATTCCGCAATTCTACAGATGTAAAGTTACTAAAATCTGTATGCTTACTAAAATTTTATATATGTACCAAAGAAGATGTAAATCTACAAAACTAGTTTTTTTTAAAGCTACAGGAGTCTGTAGCTTTACAAAAGAATCTACTAAAATTACAGTAATCTTACAAAATTTATCTGTAACCCGGGATGCAGTTACATAAAATAATCTAGGCTTCCCAGTTTCCTAAAACAATTTTAGTAACCTTACAGATTTTTGATTTACGGTCCAAAAATATATCTGTTAGATGAATTTTTGTTGTTGCCGTTGCATGAAAAGTTCTAGGAATCCCAGTTTCCTAGAAAAATTTTAGTAACTTCAGAGATTTTTTTTACAGTGTTTACACCATATATTCAAGAAAAAGATAATTTCAATTTTCAATTGCAATTTGAATATCATTTTAAAAAATCTAATAAATCGTTTCCTTTTTTTCCCCTTTTATCCACAAAAATGGAATAACTTAGTTGCCAGCATTACAGACATTTAACTAAAATTTACAAAATTTAATATTTTGAAAACTAATTTAAATTTTAAAATGCTAAGACACTATATGACATGCTTGTATCCAGCCGAAAAATTGGTGTTAATTTGATTGTCTAAGGTTCCATATTCTAGAAAAAGCAGCAATGAAATACAAACAACAGGCAGATTTTAATATAATTTATACAACTCCTTGTGAAATAAAGGTCATATCTGAAAACTATACTTCATTTGAATGCATTTTGATTGTGGAAGTAAGCTGCTACACTTAGTGGTTTAAGAAATAATCGATATAACCTCTATTCTGAATCGCTAGGTGTATCTATTATCTACTAAAAAACAACTTTTCAAAAGTAAAAAAAAAGCCAAGCAAAAAAAAAAAAAAAAAAAAGAAAAGAAAAAAGGGGAAAGTTGTGGCTAAAAAATAGTGTGATATCAAATTTCCAAGCTAATATTATGGTACTTATTTAACATTTTTTATTAAAAATTTACCATATGTAAGTCGAGTACCTAAGTATGCGTTGATAGAAAGCCTTTTCTCCTTTACTTAATACATCATAACGTGTTTCTGAAAATAAATTTTTTTTAATTATGCATGATGGGCTTGGCGGCCATCTTTCCATATTTTACACAATTTTCTAAGCACACAAGTACATTGTTAAGATCGGAAATTCGAAATTGTTGCTAAAGCAAACATTTTATGCTTTTAATTTATGGAAATGAGTGCCTAGAAATTTGTGTCTTAAAATAAAGTTGAAGTAACTTCAGGTTTTATCTTATGATTCTCTTTTTTCGGAGGGGGTTAATTAATTAGTTAAAGCAGTAAAAATCAATTTGTTTTTCTTTTCTTCAAAATAAAAGACTTTCTTAATTTATCTGTCTGTAGCCAAAACTAGAAGTTCAAAATTGTTAATAATGCAAACATATTACGAGCTTGTCTGCTTAGAAATTTGTGTAAAATATGGAAAGATGGCCGCCAAGCCCATCATGCATAATTAAAAAAAATTTATTTTCAGAAACACGTTATGATGTATTAAGTAAAGGAGAAAAGGCTTTCTATCAACGCATACTTAGGTACTCGACTTACATATGGTAAATTTTTAATAAAAAATGTTAAATAAGTACCATAATATTAGCTTGGAAATTTGATATCACACTATTTTTTAGCCACAACTTTCCCCTTTTTTCTTTTCTTTTTTTTTTTTTTTTTTTGCTTGGCTTTTTTTTTACTTTTGAAAAGTTGTTTTTTAGTAGATATCAGTTCTTTTTTTTAAACAGATTATATATAATTGAAATAATTCTACTCGCTAAAATTAGTCCTTGTATAGCCTTTATAAGTAGGGAACAAACACAATAGTATACACTTTGTTTACCTATCATTCATTTTTTAGAGTAATTAATAATTTAAAACTAAGGAAAGTCAATTTCTTCTTTCAAAGTATCAGTCTTTCTCAATTTATATCGCCTTAAAATTTTCTATGAGGGATGAAAATTTAGTAAAAATCAAATAGAGTCAAAATAAAATATATATTTACAGTTAGTCTGTCAGTTAATTGTTTGTTCTAACTTTTTTTTGCTGACGGTTTTGCAAAATAAATTTATCTTTACAAATACCTACGGAAAATCCGAGAATGAAGCCCCGCAGGCATCTAAAGAATCGAAGATCTGTCTAAAGAAGTAAATCTAGCAATTCTAGACATGATGATGAAACATTTTTGATAAAAAAAATCTAAAAATTTAAAGATGTAAACTGTACATATAACTTCATCTTCATTTAGATCGTGTTATAGAGAAGAAAGAATAAATATGTAATTTTACTCAAGTCTGTTTATCCATACCTATTTGCATAAATGTGAGAATATAATTTCGTATAAAAATTCCCGTAAATTGATTATATTTAATAGTCTATTATTAAAGCCGCATAAACATTAGAATAAAATTTTTTGCAGTTAAAAATTGCCTGAAATCTATAGTCTTATCGTTCGTCAAATTTGTTATATGTTTTTTTTAATACCCAGACACCTTTTCTAAACTCTGACCAAAGATCACAGAAATACTGAAATTATCCAAATACTTATACCTTTCTATCGTATTTCTTTTTTGAGTGGGGGGAGGGGTGAGGAAGGGCGCTTAAGAACTTCGTTTTGTTCTTAGAATTCTGAATTAATCATTGAAAAGATCTGCCTACGTAAGTCTTGTTGCAGAATTTTCATTAGGTAAGAGTTGCATCAACTTATACATCATGTGAATATATTAAATTACTTTTGTAAAATACTAGATGGGAGCCATTGATATTTTCAGAGCATTTGCCTACATTTTAAACTTAAATTATTTACAACTATTCATTAATTTTCTATACGAATTAAAGAAGTCGTTGTTTCCATGGCAACTGTACCTTTCACTATTGCTTGTTTGTTTGATTGAACACATATATATCAGATCACGTGAGGATCACGGCGGGATTTGAACCCGCCCCCACCTACGTTCTCAAGCGATTAGCGGCGTGGTGTCTTATCCACTCAGCCACGGTGGGCCACTATTGCTTTATCTAATACCCAGATACTCAAATTTAACCAGCTGCGCTTAGAATCATGCTCATAACAGAGTACATTTATATGTAAGTGTGGTGACACATATGCACAAGTCGTGTACTCATATTCAAGTTTTTGTCCAAAGTACAGTAACTCAGTTTTCATTAATAGACGTGGAAGATTTCGATTAAACTAACCAAAAAAGTTTAAAAACATTGGCTTTCTGATTTGATTTTATGCAAAATCGTCTTAACCAACCAAAGTTAATGTCCGGGATCCAGAGTGTTTACTGCAAACATAAAAAAAGTTTTCAAAAATGCAGGCTTCTGATTGATCAATCTCATCGCGCTAATAGCGTGAAATCTATCTTGATCCCGGTCTATTCAACGTCCTTTAAATATTCGAGAAAGCCTTGACAAGTCAGGAAAATATCACACAAAGCAGGCAAAACAAAGAAGAAAAATCATTCATTGGCTCGTTCATATCCACGAGCCAATGAATGATTTTGTTCCTTTGCTTTGCCTGCTTTGTGTGATGTTTTTGTGACGCGTGTCAAGACTTTCTCAAATATTTAAGGGGCGTTTGTTTATTTCACCACCATGAAGCTATAAAAGGAGAGGAGCAGACATGTCAATCTTCCCGTGTGAAAAACTAAAAATAATTTATTAAGTATATACACAACAAAAATCGCGTAATACATCTAAATTACATATGCACACTTCACAGAGGGGCAGTGCACGCCCCACAACACAGACATTAAATCACGGGACCCTCCTTGAGGCCGGGCAGGTCGTCCCCCGCTGAGCAGCAGTGTTCATGTTATGGAATGATCTCCAGCAGTAGAAAGTCCACCGAAAGCTCCTGGCCGTGAGGATTTTCCATTCGGTCCGTCGGAGCAGATGGAACGACGAGAAGAATCTGAATGAGTCAAAACTGGCAGCACCTCTCCAATTGAGTGTCAAGCTGGTAAAAAAGACACCATTAGGCCGCAAGGGCTGGAGTTGCGGTCTTAGGACCGAGTATTTCTCCACTTTGGCCGCATGAGCCGCAGTGAGAGAAAACTGGTCATTAATTACCTGGGTGTCAATTACCAGGGTATGGTCGTTACAGTAAGCGACAAGATCGGGTTTTAGCTTCCTCCCGTCGGGCAAACGGAAGATGGGCAGAAGAGGGGGAAAGAAAACGAGTTCTTTCCCCCTCTTCTGCCCTTTTCTCTCTTGATTTTGACCGATAGCAGCCCATTTAGCAGTCTCCATAGCAAGATGCAGCTATATATGGCGGACGCAAGGGGGAGGGTGTTAGCGTGACCAATGACATAATAGGCCAGTTTATGACGTTTAGAAGTCACACGGAGTTGGATCATCTTTACACGATGATTAGTACAAAGCGGTGCGCCGATTTTTTTTGTGTCCATTGCCGTGTACAGATAATCAACTCCGTGTGACGTGATGAGCTGGCCACACTTAGGAACAGCTTCAAATGACGTCATCTACTTCGAGGCAAACGAAAAAGGACAGGCTACCGCGGCGCTACAGCGTCTAGAATATATAGTGTGGAAATCCAATCAGTCGATCACAGCGATATCTGCAGGATATTTCCCAAAACTCCAAGACAATTTGGTCTAGACGCTGTAACATTTTTTTTTAAACGTTTTATTAACTTACATTTGACCTGTGTGCTTGGCGTCAAACCCGCTGTAATAATACGATGTTTACTTTGAAATTTGAAAATATATAGCAGATGTCGCTGCGATAATCTCCCTGGATTTCAGCGTCAGTGCACATTTAAGGGATACACTTTTTAGCGGTTCTTGGATAGCAAATTTCCACATTATGTATTCTAGACGCTGTAGCGGTGCATTACACATGTCTCTTTCTTCTTTAAAATATATCCTGCAGATGTCGATGCAAATGACTGTTTGGAATTCGAGATCGTTGTACATTTAAGGGATTCAATACTTTCGCGCTTTTTTAAGTATTGCTGGGATAGTCGATTTCTACAACATATAATCTAGACGCTATAACGGAGCTATAGTTTCTAGAAGATATAGTTTAAAAATCGGCTTATTAAAAAAGGTGCTAAAAATTGTATCCCATAAATGTTGAACGAGGCTGAACGACGAATGTCGATTACAGCGACATATGGTAATTCCAACATAACTATTTCAAAAGAAAATGTTTCGCTCAGAGAAGATCTAGAAAATGTTGCTCCTATCGACATTTGTCATTCAGTATTTTTCAATATTTATGGGATTCAATTTTTAGCACTTTTTAAAGAATTACTGGAATAGCCGGTTTCCACACTGTGACCGTGATCTAGGTAGATTTTTCTGTGTTATCGTAACGAGATTGACCAATCAGAAGCCAGAATTTTTGCTAACTTTTCACTGTTTGCAAAATTGTACCTGGATACCGGCCTATATTTCTAGACGCTATAACTGAGCTCAGGAATAGTACAGAAAGCAAACTCTCTATTTTGATACATTAAGGCCGGGATCTAATTAGGAACAAGTGTGTCTCTATAACGAAGTAGCGACATACGGCCAATAAATGTTTATTGGTAAAAGTGATAAAAACAAATCGTTAAAGTTCTTTACGAGCATGCCATTATCGCCAGGTTAATGCATGCTGAATTATTTCCCTAATCTAATAGAGATCGTCCATGCGCGTATCTTCTAATGGAGGATATTCCAAATATGGGTTCGAGGCTGAAAAAGTCACGTGGTACCGGTAATTTACCCAAAGAATTTCTAACTGATAGAAGGGAAACAGGAAACTACACTGTTAAAAATATCGTGAAAAATTACCTCGGTTCTTACAGCTTCTCTATTTTCTGACCAATGAGAACGCTACATAAACGCCTATGAAGCGTTCTCATTGGTCAGAATACAGATAGCCTTTAAAAACAGAGGTAATTTTTCACGATATTTTTAACAGTGTACTACTGCTTTCTCCCATGAACTATTTCATTGGCTAGCGGGGATTTACATTACGTAGACGGAGACTTCCCTTCTTTACGCTAGACGTTCTTGCCTTGACCATGTGATCATAACGTAGATTGAATATCCTCTATTCAAGAAAGCGAATTGCCGTACTTTCGACAAAAGCTTGAAATGAGCATGTCTCCTGTGCATATATCACCACTCTTATGTATAAAGGCTCTCTGTTATGGTGTTGTTTCTGATACAGCGCCTAGAATACCTAGTGTGGAAATATGCTATCCAAAGAGTTCTAAAAATTTGTATCCCTTAAATGTGCGACGATACTGCTAAAATTTCAAGTGTCGATCGCAGCGACATCTGTGGGATTTTCGTATTACTATTATTACATTGTATAGACTAGCAATTTCTTGCAGTTGTAGAAAATATCCTGCAGATGCCGCTGCGATCTGCCTATTACAGCAGTATCATTGCACATTTAAGGGATACAATATTTTAGCGCTTTTTTAAGTATTACAGGGTTAGCCGATTTCAACACTATATATTCTAGGCGCTATAGTTTCTGAGCGCTGTTGGTTAAATTTCGATATTCGTGTTTTAGAGTGAGCAATAGAGAAAAGTACTAAAACTATTGAAACAACAACTTCTTTAATATTGAAATGTATAGCAAAGGAGTTCAGAATCAATGCCTTAAATAGTTTCGAATACGCACTGTTGTTATGACATCAATACCCTTCCTGGATGTGGAAATGCAAAATTGTGTTCAACATAATTGGCCGTAATCTAGATAGATTTTTCGCTGTTAGCGAAACGAGATTCATTAATCAGAAGCACTTTTGCGAACTTTTCGCTGTTTGCAGCAATGCAGGCTATTGATTGGTGAATCTCGTTTCGCTAACAGCGAAAAATCCATCTGGATCCCAGCCTAAATTTCTGCACTTCATCCATGGCACTAAGAAAATGACTCAAAACTTTTATGACATAGGCCGGGATCCAGAAGCAGCAAAAATTCTCAAACATTCTGGCTTCTGATTGGTCAAACTCATTTCGCTAACAGCGAAAAATCTATCTGGATCTCGGCCATAGTTTTCTTCGATGAAATCAATGCAAAAGGATAATATAAAAAAATTTAAAAGACTTCTAAAATGATTTGGCGGGTTTATCGCTGTTTGGCATAATTTATAAACTTTAAAATTAATTAACAGTTTTTCGCTAATTAAGAATAGAAAATTTGTGTTTTTAAAGCTGAATTTTACAAAAGCACTTAGATTGAGTAAATATCTGTCCAAAAATGCAATCCTTACTTTTTTATGTCCATTATTTAAGTCTCTACCTTGATTGAACCATAAATTGTGACGAAGAAAATAAATCGATCATTTTCAGTATCTCGACGTTATTTTAAAAAATCTATATCTCTGTTTATAATTAATTTATGAGGATGCATTTGGTCTCAAATTGAAGATATTTTCCATTAGGTCCTTCTGGTTTTGGTTTTATTTTTCTGCGATGATTGGTTCTTTTGATATGGGAAATTTTACGCGGGCATGTTTGGTTGATTTTACATGGAGAAGTTGTCATCAGTATAATAAGCAGTTACGGTGTCTTGCGTTTTATTCTTGGCGTTTGTTTGTTTGGCGAGGTTAGCATTTTTTTTCAGCTTGGCTTGGCAGAACGACCGTCCTGCTTGATTTGCAACCTTACATTTGGTACATCTAGAATGAAAAAATAATAATTTTTAAATCATTAAAATGTAGAGTTAAGTGGAAGAACATGTTAAGTAACAAAAATTACATTTGAAGAAATCTGAAGTGAAAGTTTTGCTGTAAATTTTAATGATTTATTTTCTGTTGGTATGGTTGGTATGGTAACAGGTATGGTACTAAACTCTCTCAGAAAAACTTATTTATATGTAATTTTCAAATATTAAAAATTATTAATATTATTGACATTATTAAATATTAAAATATGAAATATTAATAAATAATGTCTTAAATCTTCAAGACTAAATAGAATCTTCGTATTTTAGCTTCACCATGTGATAGGGTACCTCATAAAGATTTCATCCAAAAGATTAAAAAATTGTTTAGAAAATGTAGCATAACATGTTCGTCCACTCAGCTCTTCAAATGTGTTTCCATAAGGCAATATTACATATTTTCTATAGGTTTTATGATGCAGTTATAAATATTTTGTAAAATACAGAGTGTTGCATAAATGCAACGCTAGTTTGCAAAGATATAAAAATTACTTTCGTTGTATTTTTACAACAAAAATCTTTTATGAACAAGTTTTGTATTTTTCGTACAAATTTAATACAATATTAATTATAACTTAATTTTGTGTATGGAATGGGTGAAAGCAATTTACGTAAATGCCAACATTACAATTTACACACGTTGTCTGTACAATAGATTTGCAATACTGTCTAGAAAAGCTTTGTTTTTTTATTACCAGAGAATTTTATTATTAGATGATTGATAAAGCCACATTTGAATTATTTAGAATTTTGTCACCTGTAGTGACTTTCGTATCAAGAGGAAACCCTTCCAAAACCTTTAAAAATCGTTTTAAATAGCCTCATATATGATTTTACGACCTCTCTTCTGAAATGCATTTGTTTTATCTCTTTATATCAAATTCACAGCATTAATAATTATTGCATCTACTGGCCAATACTATTTTTTGCTACTTATAGTGATGCTGCTTCTATTGAGATTTACATTCATAAAAACAATATTTCCCATAAACATGTTATAATATCTAATCAGACTTGGGATATGGATATTCAAAACTTTATTATTAGTTTTTCAAAAAGAAAAAAAATTAGAGGAACTGATTAGGTTTTACAGTACTTTGCAAGAAATTTTTCCTATTCTAAAAGACATATTGGATGTCATATTGAATCGGTAGTAACAACTGCATTGTCACATCATCGTGTTATAAGAATTCCATCATATAACGAAACATATTCAAAACTTCCTCTGCCTTTTGTTTTCACTTTTCTAGTACATGAGATTTTACAGCCATTGATTTTCTTTTCGAGTACTAGTTCTACCAAAATCTAGATTTTCCAAGTGCCCTAACAATGGAATGCTAGTGAATAAATTATCGAAATAAGAGTCTTCAACAGTGAAATCACTTTCTTTTGGTGGTGTTATGTATATACAATCGACATCTTCACTATCATCATCTTTGAAAAGGAAATCCAGAGTTGATCTTCATGTCAAGCCAAAAACGAAATAATAAAAACCTTTTTGTTTCTTTTCAAACTCACTGATTCCTCCCTGATCAGAGCATTCTTCTGTTGTCGGGGTTGCTGGTGATTATAGGATCATTCCATACAAATGAGGAAATCAGCTGTGGCTGACATGTCACAGATTTGAATAAAACTCAGCATATAAGTAGACCATATCTATATATGAGTAAATGTCAAATAATAATTTTCAGGATTGTTGATATGAGTGTTAAAATTTACATTAAATTTGGACGCAAAATCGAGGTTTTGTCTACAGGCTTGAAATTTCAATTTTGATTATTAGCCTTAGGAATGAAAGGACTATATTAAAAATTATTTTTAATAAAGAATGAATAATAAAATACAGATTGGCATAAGTTAGTTTTTCTATTTTTATTCCGCAATGAAAACAATAATAAATATTGAAAAATCTTGAAAGAAAAAATTTAGTATTTCTGTTATTCGTTTGAACATGAAAGAAAGCTCTAACAATTTTTAAATTATTTGACGTTATAGCTAAAAGTATGCAGGGTGTCCACGTATAAACTGACCGACCTTTGTTTTCGCAACCGTTGGTCCTAGATGCTTCCAATACTTCCAATACTTCCACATACTTCCAATTACAAAAATGGATTAAATAAGGTAAAGAATTATTTTTAAAGCGATTTGGTTCAAGAAAAACATTTATTAAAAATTTAAGAAATTTAAATATTTATATGGTCCCCCGGTCCTATAAGTGATATTTACTAAAAATTTACCGTGACACTAAGAAGTAAGACAAAAAAAGTCCTATTCATCTGACATTAAAATTGACCGAGTTATGAAACTTTGAAATGCATGACTTATACCACTTTTTTGCATATCAAAACAGAGGATTTCGCCCATGCTTTCAGGGACCGTGCTAAAGTACTTAAACTTATTTCAAGGTATCTGCGCTTTGAAAGAAATCGTACAAATATTACTATTAACTTTTATTAGTTAAGTTTCAGATTAGTTAAAATAATTGTATTTTAACGTATGTTTTATTTTGTAAAAATTTGAGGCTAGGATTTATTTTAACTAAAATTATGTTATTTTCATAAGGTTTTATTTAACTTGCAATGATCGTCTTTCCAGTTTAAAATTTTTACTCGAACTTTAACTTACTTTCAAATGTCCGATCGAAGTTAAATTTTATATTCTGACTTAAATCTGATGACAATGCAATATTATTATGATTTTCGACTCTTACTATCTTATACATACTTATATTAGAGGACAACACAAAAATATTCGGATAGATTACCGTCAAGAAGTTTAAGAAAGAGTTTTAGATTAGATAACATAAACCTGTGATGGTTGTGTTTTTTAACTTTTATAATTATATATTATGTATTTTTTAACGCTGAATTAAAAAATTACCTTCACTTTTAACCATCATGTGAAGATTTTTCGCAAATCGTAAATTTCAATGTTAAAAAATAACGAAAAATCTGATAGGGTAATTCCGGGATCCCCACATTTTTTTGAATTTCTGTATAAAGTCCCATGGTGGACATAAAATTAAAAAAATCATGCTGTGCTATTTAATGTTAAATATAAAACGTGTGTACTGCGACAAAAAAATTGAAAACAAATTATTAATATTTTTTAACAATCTTTTTCTAAAACATTACTCTGCGGCACGTCACCCGTACATTCAGGCTGAGACGCCGCACTTGTGCGGTAGTTATGCCGCGCTTGTAATAAGAACAGAATGAAATTATACATAAAAATATTTTATAAAAATATTCATATCTGGTCTATAATTAACGATGTAATAACAATATGAAACTAAAGGAGTACAATGAAACGTATTAGTATATTCAAATTAGTAATTCTTGCCTACTTTCACTATTAAAATTATCGACTTATTTTTTTTTACATTAAATTTTAATTGTTATTTCAGCAACAACGTAACATCAATGTATTAGAAAGGGAAAAGAAAAAAAATGTAAAATTGTATTTACATAATTTATTTGTTTACCCTTTCGGGACCGGTTGCTTTTACACAAATTTTATTCGGTCGGTACCACTTTTTTAAAAGAAGTTAACATGAAAATGCATGAAAATAATCATGAAAATGCTTTAATTAAACAAAGCAAATATTACTTTTCTTTTTTACTGGTGCCAGAAACAAATTTTGTAAGCTCTTTATGGAGGGGCTTATATGCACCTATAGTCCCGAATGGGTTGAGAGACCTGTTTTTTTTTTTTTTTTTTTACTACAATCTACAGAAAAAGTGTCGATAGAGTACAGTTTTTATGTAACTACATTTAGACACATGATGCAACGAAGTCAATTACACTTCATCTTTTTTGGAGTAGTTTACAAAGAACGTCTATGTTACGCGTAATCCATTTTTTCATTATTATCATCTTGACTTGCATCTTTCTTGAACTTCTTACTTTTTATTTTCCCCTTTTTCTCCTTTGGTTTTAATAAACTTGATAACATACCTAACATGATTTTTCTATGCAAAAAGAAAAGGGAAAGTTAATAACACTTAATCATCCCGTAGAAAAGAAACTGCGGCATGTATACCGGAATAGCAGTGCGACATGTATCCCATTTTGCATGGTGCAGTCGTCGGCCATCACAGTTACTTGTCATCGCTAAGGGGAATGTCATAACCATACACACAGTACTCTATACAAATATACAAACGCTAAACTTAGTTTTGACTTCGAAATCATACATGCATTTAATAATTAGTGCATGAAAAGTATTTAAACATAACGTGTTTAAAAGTTTGGACAGAGAAATCATGCACTTACGTCAAATTAAGGATTGTACTTTTACAAGTAAACATCGAAATGGGATTCCCGCTATACACTGGTTAAAATAATCTCATTGCGCACCAATACTGTGCGTTTGACGACCATCTATCGATAATTGCAAGAAATACAAGGGTTGCAGCATCTATCCCGTATGCGTCGACTCTCCTGGAGTTACCCTACTATAATGTATACTAGATGTAAGACTTTTTTATTCTGTTTAATTTTATTTAATTAAATAATGTATCAGATTTTTTGGCTTATACTGGGTTTCTTACAGCTAAACAGCTCAGGAATTCGATGAGGTTGGAAGGAGAGGTAGGATCAATTTTAACTTTTAGCTTTTCAACTTTGAAATTTGCGATTTGAGAAAATTCCTGACGTGATGGTGTAAATTGAAGGTCATTTTCGGATACAGTGCTAAAAAATACATAAGAATCAATTTTCAAAAGCTAAAAAACATACCACAACCCAAAATTTGAAAGACAATTTAATCTAACAGCATTTTAAAATATGTACCATTTTGTAAAGAATTGAGGCTGTTGTTTTTCATCCTTTTATTTAATAAAAAATCTGTTATTTTTATCCTCTTACAATGTTCAGAATAAATTGTACATTTTGCAGTAATATGTCAGAAGGATTGAAGATTTCAAATTCATATTGCAATGCTAATTTTACTCTCAACCATTTCTTTAATATATCTGACGAAATTATATTTCGACTAAATTTGTGAATGACCCCTAATATGCAGCAAAAAATATACTCCAACTTTAAACAGCCTTTACTCGGTCAATTTTAATCGTAGAATAACGGGACTTTTTTTGCCTTACTTGCCAGTGTAACAGGGAAATTTTACTAAATATAACTTATAGGACCGGGGAACCGTATAAAAATTTAGATTCTGTAATTCTTCACTAAATTGTTTTTTCACTTCAAACTTTTTTTACCATAACCCTGCACCTAATTTTAACCATTTTTGTAATTGGAAGTATGCATCTATAACCAACGGTTGCGAAAATAAAAGTCGGTCAGGTTATACGTGGACACACTCTATATTTTGAATAGCTAAAATTTCATTCTTGCCTTTTAATTCCTTAATGATAAATAAAAATAAATAGTAAAAAATGTTGAGCATAAAATGCAATAATTCTATCACTTGTTTAAACGTGAAGGAAAGTTCTTAAATTTTTTAAATTGTTTGACATTATAGAAAAAGGTCTGTATTTTAAAAATTAATTTTTTTTATTCTTGCTTTCTGTTTATTTTTGCCTGAAGAATATTTTAAATTAGAGTATAAAAATGATCGAATTGAACTAAAAGGTATAATTTAATCCTGAATCAATGTATATGGCATCACTAAACTTATTTTTCTTGGAATCGTTTGCAGTATTGTAAAAAAAAACGAATTTGAAGTGGAATGCAACAATCATTACCTTTTTGAACCCAATTTTGTAATGTTAAGAATCAATAGGCCATCTTGAATTTTTTTAAGCATATCATGGGCTTATTTATCTTTATGCCTATCTAATATTGCTAATGCCTGACTTTTCCTTTATTTAATGTTTGAGCATATATAAGAGAAAAGGTTTTTTTTTTTAAATGGCAATTTTTTTAAAAAAGCGTCTGATATAGTTTGAAGATGAAGGAAATAAATGCCAATTTACAAACTTGAGCAATTCGATCTTAATTTGTAACACATCAGGTATCAATTACACAGATGTTTCTGAATTTCTTTGATTTGTATAACGTTTATAATTTTCTCAAAATTGACAAATTTTCAATTTTTACAACTACTTTAAAATTAATCATGGCGTTACGAAATTATTATTGCTAAATAAATATGAAAATAATTTTCCAGAGGTTACACCATTGTAAGAAGTTTTAATTTATGTTAAATAGTTTTCAAAATACGGAGCGTCAAATTTGCAACTTTGAACGATTGCACGTATGTCATTCCATGTCCAGTACTGCCAAAAATGTATTTTTTGTCGAGATATTTTGCAATGCTCTATTTGAATATGAATTGAATCTATGTCCCAAATTTTATTAACCCATTAAGGACGAGCCTCTTTTACATTTCTTTTAATTCATCGACACTGGTTTTTTCCACATTGTAATTTTGATTTATTTAATCACTCAAAATGTGAGATTAGATAATGTGAAAATTTCCAAACTAAAATACCCGTATTCAAATTTAAAAGTTTTGTTCGCCTTACATGGCAAGTTTTCTTGCCAACCGGTTTAATGAGTTAAAATCGGTTACTATGTGGCCACGACTTTTTTTTAAACATTTGTTCATTTTGTGTGGAATGACCCAACACTAAAACCTGTAAAATAAGAACCTGTATTTTAAGAAATCTCACAGTAAACGCGCAAAGCTCATGACTAAAGAAATGTCAAGTCATGTCTGTTCGCCACGTCCTCTGATGCCCAAATTTCATAAGACTGTTTTCATTACTTAAAAATGTTAATATTTCTAACGTAAGGATCACTATTTTAGGTAGATTTCGTATGAAATACTACCTATTGGCGTCGTTCCTATGTTGGAATTTCTGAAAATGTTTTGGAGATCTACACCGATCATGACCCCTAGAACCCAAAACCATCCTCAGAAAAAAACTTTATCTATCTATCTATCTATATATATATATATATATATATATATATATATATAATACATATATCACTTTCTTCTGGACACGATAACTTCCACAATTCTGCACAAATCTCTTCCAAACTGATACATAAAATCAAGGGGCATAAAATCTCGGTCAAGTTCGTTAAAGGGAAAATTCGGACCAAGGGGATGGAAATACGGAGGGGTTTTGTGAAAAACGAAAAACCCACATAACTTCTTAATTTTTGTACATATCAAATCAGTTTAAAGTTTTTTATTACTTCTAAAAATAGAGCCAAAAATTTATGTATAACAGATTTTTGATAAAATTAAAAATGAGCTCTAGGGGCGCAAAAATAAGGGTTTTTGAGAGAAAAAAATTCATAAGTTCGTCAATTCTCAAGATATCGAATCCAATTAATTTTATTATACATCTCCTTAGTATTATCTACAACTTTTATATTCACAAGTTTTTGATAGAACCAATTCGTACCGCAAAATATTAAAAACGAAAACAAAAAAAGGGGGGTAAAGAAGAAAAATTTCCATAACTCCGTCAATTCACAAGATATAAAATCCCCATGAATTTATCATGTATCTTCTTAATATTGTCTTCAACATTTATGTAGACAAGTTTTTGATAGGACCAATTCTTACAACAAAAACAAATTAAAAACACATAGCGGTTGAAGAAAAAAATCATCTTATTAAGAATGTATTCAAATCCAAACTGCTTATTTTCTGACTCATTTTTAAATTAATTTTTGCTCTCAAACGCGTCCAATTGATAGATTCTCTTCTTCAGAAACTATATAATGTACCGTAATGATCGATTTTGTGATAGAGGCAGAATATATTTCAAAAAATGATGCCAAAGTGAGCATTTTGAACAGAATTTCCCGAAGCGATTGTGTTAGAAACGAAAAATATTGCCCCACTGAGAAAATAATTGTTTATTAATCAAGTTTCAATTAATTGAAAGAAAATAAAAACACATGTCGCTTATAAATCTTTTCAGAAATCACGTTAGCAAGTTTCGTATTTTTTCTATTAAAAATTAATCTGAAAATGTGCCAGAAATTTTCGAGTTGTTGAGCATGGAAAAGTATTGTTTTTAATACCGCCTTAACATGATTCTGATAAAACCAGCTATTATACAAAAATGAAATAAAAACTCGTCAAAAGCGGTCAGATAAAACTGGTAAAGTGGATTTATCATTATTTAGTTTTTGTTGGTGCAATTAATATACATAACTTCGAAATCTACCTCCGCCTGTAGGCCGGGCCGGCAAGGATTTTTTATTTTGAAAATAGTCATCGTTTCACATGTAACACATTGTTTCACATCCTTTTTTAATGGGAAAACAACTTCATCTGGCAGCTTCACTTGATCGAACCTATCTATAATAAAAACTTTCAAATAGCAACGAAATTTCAATATGATGTTAAAGTAGGTAGGAATTTTTTTTCGAATGTTTATCCCACAATATAAAAAATATTTAGATACCTATCTGAGAGTAGAATATTCTGTTACCTAAGGGGTTAAATTACTTTATAGTATTCGATATTTCATCCCACCTGTCATGATTTCACAATAATTGAAGGCATTTTTGTCAAATAATAAAGTGATCAACAATGTTGAAAGTTTTTATTTCGTATCCATGGTTAGAAATAATATTTAAGAAAAAGCATTTGAAATCAATAATGTATGCTTTAAACATAATTATTTGTACTAGTGAATACTCATTCTTTTTCAGACAATTACAGATGAACTGTTAACTCCAATGCCGACCATTATTTAATTATATTTCTATCCAAGTAGATTAAAAAGACTTTTTTATTTTTCGAAATTTTAACTACGTTTGTAAACAAAACTTAAACATCAAACTACGGTTGTAAATGAAACTTAAAGTATCTAAAGCATATATTTATTACCATTGACCGACCACCCGAATTGTCTGCAGAAGGCTATCAATGTTATTTTGAAATTAATTAGACAACTTCTTAGCAAGTAGTTTAAGACTGGTAACAGCAAGAAATTGGATAAACCGAGAGATTCGAATAGTTGATATGTATTCGAGAAATAATATCTGATGGCTATCATAGGGTGATGAATATTTGACCATTTCTCTCCCCACTAAAATCTTCCTGCAGTAACGTGTCATAAGACTAAAACCCATCAACACCCGTCAAGATCTCATCTCACAACCCCTAAAAATGCTTTTTTCACGTTTCAAGTATAGATCACTTTTAAACGGACTGAAGAAGGTGCATGAAGAGAAAATACATCGAAATATTTTTTGGTGGGGATAAATTGCTGAGCGTTTTCGTCAGAAATCAGTAAACATAAAATATTGTATAGATAGCTCGATAAGTAATGTAAAAATTTAATAATTTCATTGAGTTTCTGTAATTTTTTTATATGTAACGAATCATCATTTATACTTAAAATATACTTTGATAAATTTAACTAATAATAGACTGATATATTTGAAACAAGTGGTTAGAAAGGCTTGAAGTTTTGTTGATTTACATAAATAAATTGAAAATATAGAATGTTAATTGTTTTGGTGGTGATTTAGATAATTATATGGAAAATATAGCGTATGAGATAATACCTAAAATGTTAAATATTTCAACAATTATTTGCACTAAATACTATTTTAAATTAACAATTGGGAATTGCTGAGTTCAAATAATTTTCTTGAAAATGTTTCTGTTAAAATATTTGATAATTACGAAAATACATGACTGGGTCATTCCATGCAAAATGAGTAAATCAGCTGTGGCAGCCATGTCAAAGATTTGAATGAAAATCAGTCTATAAGTAGATCATCTATTAAAAAACAAATCGTTGTAAAAGATCCCGCCAAGCCACAAACCTAAAACGTCAGTCATAAAAAGAAGTGATATCATATAAAAAGAAGCGATATAGAAGTGCATACTCGGAGTGCCGTATAAAAATCTATCACTAATCATAACGTTTCCAAAGGACTCGGAGTGAGGTACAGTATGTGAAAACTGCTTGGTGACCTGCAGGCTTTTATAATGTTTGTTTTTCCTGCGCTTACATATGACTATTTGTTTAACAATTTTCTTCTTGTATTACTGATTCCATTAACGCTTTAAGCCCTGACCCACACAATTGTGGGGGTGATACTAAAGTAAAAGAGAATGACTATTTCCTGTTTTTGTGAGATTTAAAACCAAATCTGCAAATTTATATGAGTTAATTGGCTTCAGATGTTTTGATAAGGCACCACTAGGGGGCAATAACTAAAATACAGGGTTAGATTTTCTGCTTTTAAAAAGACTATATCATCTGACAGCAATAGACAAAAAGTATGTACTGTCGTAATTTCTTTTAAATATGATTTTTAATGTTTGCTTAGATTTAATTTTTCTTTTCATATACTTTATTCATGATTTTAATTTATTTTGTCTTTGATAAATTTAATTAGGCTTTACAAATGTTGAAAAACAAATGGCCCACACAATTGTGCGGGTCCGGGTTTTACCGTTTCCAAAATGGGTACAATTCCTAATACATAAAATTTTTATTTTTAAGTGATTTTTTTAAAACTTATGTTTTTAGCAATTTATTTTTTATTAATTACATTTTTAAACCGGATTAATTTTAAATAGGTTTGTACTATTCATGATATCTATTTAAAATATTCATTATTTCTGTTTAAAATTGATAGTATTAGATATAGCACATGTAACGAACTGTATGTTTTTGCTCTGAGTTCTAGATGTCATATATGATTTATAAGTTTTATATGAGTTATATGCATATCACGAGATAGATTTGTAAGTTCGATAAATTCATTCCATTTTGTCGATACAGCAAGTAAGCCACCAGGAATAAATAATAAATTATGGAAAGTTCAGCAAATGCTCGACAGTTTCCGTAGTGTCTGCTTGAATTTACCAGGAGATCAGGGAAAATTTTCCATAGATGAGCAGACGATTCCTTTTTTAGGACGTGCTTCAGTAAAGCAGTATATAAAAAACAAACCACACTCTATTGTAACAGTATCACCTGGGATAGTTTTAAATTTTGTAGTTTACCAGTGCGAAAGTACAGACCTAGTCCACAAGGATCTGGGCTTAGGACCTGCTGTAGTCCTTACTCTGGTTCAAACCTAGTTTTATGTATTTCGATCGGTATTTCAACAAAATATCGCTGCTGGAAAAACTAAAAAAAGAAATTTCAAGGATCAGGCACAATCCAAACGGAGTGAAGGGCATACCAATTGTCAACGGCTCAAAACAAAAATTGTTTCAAACATTTTCATTGTGGCAGATGAAAATTATCTCAATAAACAACAACATTTTTTGCATACATTTTTTTTTAGATATTTGCACACGAAATCCCAAACTACACAATTGTGTAGATACAGCCCAAACACTGCTGCATTAAACCCGAACCCACGCAATTGTGTGATTCCTCCCTTGGCATAACCCGACATGGGGTATTTTTTTAAACAGTCTTTTTTTCATTCAAATACGGTCCTATCAGTAAGGGGAAACCACCCAAACTTTAAATTTCCACCAAATAATCTCCCGTTCTTAAAGGGTTAAACAGTGAAAAGTTGAAGCTTGTGGTGTTTACATGCCCATTCTTATTTAACATCATGTGATCGATTTGTTCATTTTATTTACCATTATTTGAACGAGAAAGACCACTTTTAGGAGGAGGATTTTCTAAGTAAACATGTAATAAACATTTTGAGTTTGTAAAAGAATAATAAAAAAAATAATGATCCTATGAATATTACTAACAATTCACCTAATAATAGACTTTAACTGAACTAAGATATATTGCAGCAAAGCCTACGTAAACGGAATTGCACGTGACAGGGGAAAAATCTGCTCTAATAAGTCTTCTGTTACAATAGTATTATATAATATTCCTTATGTTGCAAACACGACATTTTACGTTTAAGAAATAATTCTGTCATAAACAGGATCCATTTTACAAGTTTACCTTTAATTTTGAAGCAGTGTACTATTAAACGTATTTATGTAATTCAAAATTATGTTTAAAATATTGAAAAGTATAATTGTAATAATAGACGATTACCACAATTACATAGCATTTCTTGCTTGTCTTACAAATCCTTCTGACTTATTACAGATCTTCTTCCTACAAATATTTATAAGAGTGATATAATGAGATATTAAAAATAATTTTTTCGACTTTCACAATTTTATGAAATTGATATAGGTACTGCATATATTAAATACACGCCTGCAGGTCGCCAAGCAGTTTTCACATTCTGTACCTCACTCCGAGTCCTTTTGGAAACACTATGATTAGTGATAGATTTTTACACGGCACTCCGAGTATGCACTTCTATATCGCTTCTTTTTATATGATATCACTTCTTTTTATGACTGACGTTTTAGGTTTGTGGCTTGGCGGGATCATTTACAACGATTTGTTTTTGATTAGATATCACTCGTTTTTGTAAGGTATTTCATTTGCATTATACATATTCCATTTTAATTCAGAAAAGAAAAGATAAACGGAAGATGATAGAACTAAGAAAAATAATTTAATAGTGATGCTTTAAACTTTTCAAAAGTGTAATATATCTAGTAAGACATAATGTTGGACTTTTTAAAAATAATTCAAAACCATTTTATCGATCTTTACAAATCTCAGAAGAAATCCTTTATTATTTTTAAATGATAAAATGTGTCGAACTAATCAGTAATATTTTTTGCTGTTGTTCTATAAGTTATACGGTGATTCATTAACTCAGCAGGGATTTTATCCTAATAATTTTTGAAAAACTGACATAACATTTTCAAAATTCATATCATTTTACACAAAATATGTAAAGACTTAAAAGCTGACTGAATAATGAGCCTTTGTTTTATCACCGGGTGTGCTTGAAGTAATTTTTAAATAAAATTAGTTTATTTTACTTCAGGAAATCCAATGTCTCTCCGATAAGCGCGGCAGAAACTCAGATTATTCTGATTAAGCTTTTTTATTCTTTTTAAATGTTTTCATAAGCTCTAACATTTGTTGGATTTTCTGTATTTTCAATGCATGTACTTTCTAAATTCCAAATTGTTTTTTACCTGTCTAGCAAAACATACTAAGTCGAATGCTTTTCAAATATTTTCTCATATATTTCGGATAATTCATACGATAAATGATAATTCATTTCAATAAATGTTCCGAATTCTATATTTCATCGTTATGAAATTTTTTCCCTAATTTTGGTCATATTTGTAAATTTTTAAGTCGCTCAATTATCTGATTGAAAATTGACTAAAAGGCATATTGACAGCATGTTACTATATGTCTCTAACATTTATGGCCTACTGATAGCGTTCTTTAATTAACAAGTCCAAAATAACAGAGTCGATTAATTTAATAAATCCCCTTATTAATCTTTTTAAATGAAAAGAAAAACAAAAAATTCCAATAAAACTGCCAAAAATTTATTTGATATAAAATGATTGTAAAAAAAAATGAAAAAAAAAATTATGTAATAAAAAACCAGACTGACTCTATTACCCTTGTAAAATGATTTAAATTAAATATATTGCAAAGTTTGGAATGTTGAAAAAAATATTTGAGTATATGTGCGTTTTCGTATAAAAGCGATACAGAAGAGAACATTTTCCCGCTAATTTCAATATGATAAAAAGTAATCCTAAAGTTCTATCGAATTATTTTCATGACTATAAGCACTTTGTGATTCACTGAAGTGCTTACAATATCTTTCTGAGCAAATTCTGTGGTTTCTCCTGAGTCGGTGTTTACCTAGAATCTTTACATAATCGAGGTCCTCGTTTCTATAATCTAGTTTCTCCTCAAATAGCAGCAGGACATTCAGCGATGATTATTGTGCGCAGTACCTTCGTCAAAAACCATTCCGATTTCGTGAAATATAAAATTTCATTTAATTGTTATCTAAATTTTGTGTGCAAAAATACCTATAGTATTGCAATTTTAAAAGAGTGAGTGCTGAAATTTAGAAGCACCTTTAATAAAGTGGATAATAGAAACATCTTTCATAAAGTAGAAACCTGGATTGTTGAGCTTTTAGATGAACAAACTGAATTCATATTAATCTTTTAAGTAACATGATAAAATTTTCTAGAGATTCAAATAGTACAAATTGGTTAAAATACATGCCACTCATTTAATATCCATCGGTTGTAATGTAATCAAGATCTTTTAAGTGACCTTGTTAACAAACCGTAAATACTTCAATACCGCCTTACAATAGTGAGCTCGACTGGGTCGAATGCAATAACTTCAACCCTATTAAAATCCATGTACGTATCTATCTATGTAACCTCAAAAACTCGGAAACCACTGACGCAAGGCTAAGAAATTTGGCAGCACATACAGATTGCTGGTAGGGGGCTCATAAACGATTGGGGGCGAAGGGCGGCGCTAGAGGGGTGTCCGGGGGTAAATGCCCCCCCCCCCCCTCCCCCACACGTCGGGCATACCTGGTCCTCCCGTCGCGGTCAAATAAGACGTGAGGGAAAATATTTTGAATTGAATTTCAGCCCTGTCGGGTTCGGTTCAGTTGGAGCTAAATTTTTTTCTTTGCAAATCAGATTGACTAAACTAATTCTTACGAGTATGAATCGGTTTCTCACTGAATTTTGATTATTGTAGGTTGGGTTCAGGTGAACCCAATTTTTCGAAATTAAAGATGTCCAAATTCCGTCAGATAATAATCTACATATTTGATACATGGAGGACTCTTTGCATATTTTTTTTTCAATATAAAAGATAAAATTTATACTGAAGCTATTATCATATGCTATTTTTTTACAACTACATTAAATTGTAGATCAATTTTCACTGATTGTGGATTTAAGATGGGCTTGGTTTGACGTATTTCGGGCTCGGTTAATAATACGGAGGACGAAAATAATTTTGTCGGAGTTGGGTTGGATGGCAAGTAGAGTGCTGCATCGGGTCGGGCAAACTAAAACTGACTCGACTCGCGGTTGGGAACGGATGGGGTTGGACCTAATCTTTTGTCGTTGCGGGTCGGATTCGAGTCAGGTTCACTTTAATTGTTTCAGGCTCGGGTCGGTGTTGATACTTACGGTTCTTGATTCGAGATGAATCGATCTTTCAAAAGAATTTACAAAATTTATTTTAAGATGAAAAATTATATATTTGAATATTAACGAGTACATGTATATTGAATTCTTCACTTAAAAGTTAAAATAGATACTAGAGGTATAATTGTAGGCTACTTCTACATAGTTGCATTACAATATGGATATGTATTCTTTTTTTCAGCGCTTAAGTTTGGCGTTTGGTTGAGGTTGGAATATTTCGGGTGCAGGTCGAAATGTGGAAGAAGAAATTTTTTTATCGAGCTGAGATTGCCTTTCGGGTGGAGGCAATCGGGTTAGGCAAACTGAACCCAACCTGAATGGTGGCTTGGGTCGGTTCCGGCTAAAATGAGTATTTTTTCGGAGAAGTTCGGATTGACTTCTATTTTTCGATTATGGGTTAACTTTAATTTTTTCTGGCGGATGGGTTCGATTCTACCTGATTTTTCAAAAGGTTCTCCAAAATATTTTTAAATGAAAATCTATATTATTTGAATATCAACGAGTACATATACAGATGTATTGATTTTTCTACATAAAAAGATAATTGATACTAGAGATATAATTGTAAGCTACTTTTACATTAAAATATGAATTTTTTTTTCCATTTTGGAGCGGGATTGGGTTCGGAATGCAGCCTGTCGGTTTTGGGTCGAAGTTTGCTGGATTCGGGTCGGATATAACCCAAACCACAAAGGACTCTACGCTCTCAAAATAATCCGTGAATGGAACTAATTTTCCCTTGATTACATATCGTTAAAACATGAAAATTTGCGCTTTGGTCTGCCCATCGCCCCCCCCCCTCCAAAAAAAAAACACTTACAGAAACACGCCAATTACCTGAAATACTCACACCTAAAGCAGTATGTTCGTCAAATTACATGGATGTTCCGGCAGCTCTACTGCCTAGTATTTTTTTGTAACGGACTTTATAAATCCCTTTTATCTAAAAATAAGTAAAAATCACGAACCTAAGCCCAAAATTTCCTAAAATTATCTGGTCAAAGGACTATTTCTTAAAATAAGAGAAAAATTCCTTAAATTTATTGGGATATTCCCGCATTCTCGGGACGGGCTCGGGCCTGTAAATGTCAGCCCATGCAGACCTCTGCAACAGTCCTGCATCATGTCGGGTTATCGCTTTTACCCACACTGGAGTCGGGTCGAGTTGGCGAAACATTTTTCTCGGATTCGGGTCGGGTTGACTTATACTTTTTCGCTACGGGTCGAGTTGACTTTCATTGTTTCGGGTTCGGTCTCTTGCTGGTCGGGTTCTGGTTCATTCAGTAATTGAAACGAATGTTCAAAATATTTCTCAGGTTAAAAATCTAAGTACAATAAGACCTCCATATTGCACACTGCTGAAAATCGGACATAACTATTTAGTGCACTTTTTCAATTCCTAACACTTAAATATTTTTACGCTTATAACACTTTGAATAGTGGGCACCTCACAATCTGCACACATGTAACATGTAGGTGTGCATAAACTATCACAAATACGATGCATGTGTTATTGTGTGTATTAAAAACGAAAAGCTGGTAATATTTTTCATATTTCGAAAGAAGAAAAATATGTCCTTAAGGAAATGATAATCTATTATCACACTTCTTACAATTTTATTTCTCATGCTTTAAATTAAATATATACTCATTCATATTCAAATACGTATTTTTTTTTCATCGGATACATACAGATGGTCAAACTTTTTGTGAAAATCCTGGCAACCCGAAATGCAGAAAACCTATGAACCGTATAAATAATTGCAGTGCGAACTGAATGCTGCCAGGTGTTCCGATTTACGCGGAATGTCCAGATTTTCGGGGATCCCGAGACCAGTATCGTACCTAAATTGCATCAAAATTTACGACTTTAAATTAAAATTGTATTCCTTAGTCTGAGACCAGACAATTAAACCACAAGTTGGCCACAGTAAGTCGTCACAACTGCCGGATGTTGCAAAATCTTATATTTTGTCTAGAACTTGTGTGCACTTCTGTTCAACGTTTATTCGAATGACCGCAATCTTTAAGCGCCTATACGAAATAATGTTCAAGAAGATATAATACATGCGAAAATCCATCTGCTTAGTTAAACCTTTTGTAAATGAATGGGTAAAAAAAGAGTGTTTTTTATATTATTGTTCAAATTAATATAGTATCCGGCTAAAAACTGTTGTTCGCCCAGCCCGTTATAAAAGCTAAACACCGTGCATTTCTGGTTGAAAAAGCAAACATACCATACCTGCCCGGTGTGTCTGCTTTTTTCGCATTTTTTGCCCAAGGGCCTTTTATTTAAAAACATTTTCCACCCTTTATTTAAAAAAACGCAAAAAAGAAGAAACAACGCTTTCTCTACTGATAAGTGAGAAACGTAACCAGGACATTACTCGTGGGGAAAAAATTCTCATCCGATACGGCCCGGAAAGAATAAAATACAGTCCCTGTCTGGCTCGAACCAACAGAAAAAATGAAAGAACCTGGAAGAATGAAATTCCTACCCGGCCCAACTTTTCAAAAAATAAAATTTAGTCCCTACCCGACCCGAGTCTTCAGATAAAAATTAAGCCCTCACCGAGCTTAATGAACGAAAATTTCATCGAACTCGGGCTTCGAGACAGATGAAGAGTGATGTAGCTCGAGCGATGAAGCTCGTGGACACTTCTAATATATATTACGAATTCGGCCTAGAGTGCTGCATGGGGTCGGGTTATCCGCTTTTACCCGCCCCCAACGGCGCTATATTTTTTCATAGCAGGTGAGGTTGACTTTCATTGTTTCGGGTCGGGGCAGTTTCGGGTTGGGTTTGGACTTTTGCGGGTCGGGTTCGAGTTGACCCTATTTTTCAAAAAAATCTCCAAGATATTTCTCAGGTTAAAAATCTATGTACAATAAGATTTCCACAATGGACGCTCCCGAAGCGCGGACATGCCTATTTAGCGAAAACGTTTTCATTCCTAACACTCATTATGCGTACGCTTATACCTTTGAATAGTGTTCACTTCTGATTCTACACTTTCTATGACTACATTTCTTATATATATTTTATATCTCATGCAGTAAATTGAATATGCGATGTGTACTCGTACTGGTATATTCATTCATATTCAAATACATATTTCCCCAAAACCAGACTTGCAATAAACTTACATATGACCAGCAAGAAATATTCTAGCGTGAACCCGAACAGCAGGAAGAAAGTCATACTGACCCGAAAAAAGAAAATTAAGGACAACCCGACCCGATGCAGGACGCTATTTAACGATGTGTCTGCTATTCAGAGGTTTTACTTATTCGAATATTAAAGAATAACGATTTGTCTATTTTTCTATTTAAAACATTCCTACGATTTTCCTTTCATTTCGGGTTCGGGTCGAGAGTGGATTGAAATACGTCAGGTCCGGGTCCGGTTGCGGGTTTCCGAAAATTATTTGGGCGAGTTCGGGTCGGGTTGTGGGTCAAGAAATTTATTTTGGCAGGTTCGGAGTAGACGGTTTTACGATAATTCTTTTAGCTCACATGCAAATATAAGTAGAGCTATACATATTACGTAGGCCACGCTGCAAGATAGGAATAAATTATATTACGTACGCCACGCTCAATATAGGAATAAATTATTTTAAACTGGTATAAATCAAAAACTAATTAATATTTTTGCATGAAACTTCAAAAGATTTGAACTACTCAAAAAACAATTCAGATGACGTAAAATGCGTAAAAATCCGATAATTATACATGACTGTAGCACTGTCAACAGATTTTGGTCAGAACAAGAATTTAAAAAGTGCAAAAAACAGCACTTTTAAAAACGCATTTACTGAAAACCTATTAGCCTGATTCCACTTTACTTTTGGTTTTCTGAGTCACGTGGCACGCTCCATTCCGTAGAAATAAGAATTTCGTTTCTATCATGAATAGAACGCGAGACATAGAGTGTCAAAATCCCGTTTTGGTCAGGAAAATATAAACTAGACAGATTACTAAAAAATTTTTGCAAAATTGTTTGGCATCAATTGGCGGAAATTCCTTTCATTTACGATTCATTGCACTGTTGTTTCTTTTGCTTAGTCAGAAACTCTGTCGAGTTTCTATGATATCTATTTATGAGTAAATGTAAATTAATAGATTTCAGGGTTGTTTATTTAAGAATTAAAATTTACATTAAAAGTGAATGCAAAATCAAGGTTTTGTTTACATGCTTAAATTTCAATTTTGATTATTAGCCTTAGGAATAGAAAGACTATATTAAAAATTATTTATAATTAGGAATGAATAATAATTAACTGATTGGCGTAAGTTAGTAATTGTATTTTTATTCCGTAATGAGAAAAAAATAATTTTTGAAAAATTTTGAGGGGAAAATGCAATATTTCTATTGATCCTTTACACATGAAGGACAGCTCTGACAAGTTTAAAATTGCTTGACCTTATAGCTAAAAATATATACTTAAATATCGAAAGTTCATTCTTGCCTTTTTATTCCTTAACCCCTTCGGCGCGAGCGTCTTTTACAGAATTTTTAATCTTCAATCACCGGTTTTTTAAAACAGAATTTTTTTCCTAGTTGAATCGGGAAAATACTCGGATTAAATCAGGCAAAATTTACAATAAAAATTTACTGATGAGAATATTCCCCGATTCTGAGCACCGTACGTGGCACGAATATCGGTCGCTCGTCCCCAAGGGGTTAATGAAAAAAAATAAATAGTAAAAAATGTTGAGGGTAAAACGCAATGTTTCTATCAACTCTTTTTAAGTGAAGGAAAGCTTTGTTAAACTTTTAAATTATTTGAAATTATAGATAAAAGTGTATATTTTAAATATAGAAACTTTTTGCCTTAAGAATATTTTTAATTAAAGTAGAAAAAATAGATGGCAGCACTCATTTTTTCACCTTGAAATCATGCAATATTTTAAGAAGTGAGCGCGAATTCAAAGAGAAATTGCTCATGGAATGTAACAGATATTACCTTTTTGAACCCATTTTTGCTATGTTAGGAATCAAAAGGCAATCTTGAATTTTTTTGAGCATATCAAAAAAATGTTTGCAATATTGTTAATGTCGGACCTTTCCTTTATTTATATTTTTGCTCATACATAAAAGGAAAACTTATGATTTTGTAATGTAATGATTTTTCAATGTAATTTTTTTGAAGATGAAGAAAATAAATGGCATTTTTCAAACTTGGGGAATTTGTTCTCCATATGTAATACTACATCAGGCATCAATTTCGCAGATGTTTTTGAATTCCTTTGATTTTTATACCGTTTCTAATTTTCTCGAAATTCTCAAAATTTTCAATTTTTACAACCCATTAAAGATTAATCATGGCGTTACCAGATTATTATTTGTCAATAAACAGGAAGATAATTTTTAAGAGGTTAGAATATTATAAAAGAAGTTCATTTTTGTTAAATAGTTTTCAAGATACGGAACTTCAAACTTCCAACTTTAGACGATTGCTCACATGCCATTCTTTATCACAAGTTGTTTAAATGTCCAAAACTTCTAAAATATTTTTTTTTTATTATTTTTTGTGAAGATATTTTGCAGAGCTCTATTTTAATATGAATTGAACCTGTGTATCAAATTTTATTAAAATCGGTTACTATGTGGCCACGACTTTTTTAAATTTTTGCTCATTTTATGTGGAATGATCCAACTAGAAGTGTTAAAATATAAAAGATAACAAATTTAAGTAAAATTTGGAAGATTTATTGAGAATTTTTCCTAAATGGTCTGATGTAAGTGATTTTATAAAGAAGTGGATCATGTATTTTCTCCAGCTAGTTAAAAATCTAATTTTATGCCTTTTAAAACTAATAAAAAAAGAAATGACTGAACAACATATTTATTAAAATAATTATTTATATAATAAAAAAGGGAACTTTTATATTTAAGAAAAACTATAATGAGGAATTTTAAAAGATAGGATCTTCGGAGCAAGGAAGCAATGTTAACTGATAATATTTTTCGTACTAAGATGCAAAAATAATGTAAGTAATCGAAATGTAAGAATGTTCCTTTTAGTCAAAGTATAAATATTGTTAAATTTGAATGCCTTTCACTATAATATGCAAAAATATTTACATATCGACGCTATAACCATTTAAACCGTAATGAATATCATTTTAGTTTAAAGTCATAAATATTGCTATGACCACACTTAAACACAATTGCAATTTAAATTACAATTCATTTTTCATTGTGAGATGCAAAAATATTTATATATCAATAGTGTAGCTAACTCATAAGTAAGAACGTACTTTTTAAATTAAAAAATATTGTTGAATTGGAATGTATTTC
Source organism: Maratus speciosus (assembly GCA_963932465.1). Lineage (NCBI taxonomy): Eukaryota > Metazoa > Arthropoda > Arachnida > Araneae > Salticidae > Maratus > Maratus speciosus. Next base: position 399,932,027 of record OZ010796.1, on the reverse strand, counting down.
TCTCTAAAATACAAAAAAAAAAAAAAAAAAAAAAAAAACCAGTTTATAAAACTTTTATAGGTATTTCCCTATAGGATCTGATTAGGTTCCCTTAGAAAGACCCCCCCCCCCCTTAGGACCTATATCCCTCGTGTTGATAATTGGCCGTCATAAACACAACCAACCAACCTATAGGATCTGACTAGTTTATCGCCAAAAGATCATATGACATCGTGATGTACTCGGCAAAATGTTTGCGAGTGATCAAATTATCGAAAAATAGTAGGCAAAGCTTCAAAATCTACCCTAGTGTAGTTGGTATGGATGGTCGAGAGACGTTTGACGAGCAGAAATAAAACTGACTACCCCAGGAGCGACATCACTTGAAAAAAAGTATTCTGGTTATAAAATTTTGCCGAAGTTTGAACAGGTTTTTTTCTATTTTGGTGCATGGATAATAACTTTTATATAACATTTTAGTGAATATTGTATTTTTAATTATGCGCTGAAAATTGTTCATTCTACTTGCTATACCGAAAATCTTGGTATTTGACATTAAAAATCCTGGTATTTATGGAGCTAGAAATCATCACAATTCCCGGTAATGTAATACCTAAATGTACTAGATGGTGCATAATTCAGTGCTATTTTGAAAACAAAACCCGTAAAAATCAACTAAACATCTGCTATTTAAAAAACTATAACATTTCTTTATTCCTTCAAATTTAAATTTGTTATAAATTTCTTAATTCGAATAGTAATTAATTCTAACTCAATTAAATGTTTAAATCAAAAATTTATTATTTCCAATGATCCTTTAGTCATTATTGTTATTTGAAATGAAAAAAATATATATTAAATAAATTATTTTTAAATCAAAATTAGTAATAAATTTATTAAAATTGCTTTTATTTTATCTTTTACGATCTTGACGAATTTATTTTCATTCTTCTTATTATTTGCATCTTTTCACTTTAAAAAAGTCAAAATATCCAAAATAAAAATAGCGGTCTATTTAATACTTTTAAAATTTCCCGCTGTCATTTTGGATTTGGTATCTTCTACGTACTTAAAAACAGACATATCTGATTTCCAACCATAAAGCACTACTTTTGCCACCATCTTGTAAATTCCGTGTTAAAAATCTGTTTTGCCAAAGTTCGTAAATAATACTCCCTACATTCCTGCATACTCAGCTACCGTTGCCAATCTAGGCATAAAATCCTTAAAAATAGTATTTTCATAATCATAACGGCCTTTTCGCGAATCTTCGGCAAAAGTCGCAGAATATTTTGGCAATTTTACAGCAAAGATTCGGCTTCTTTCGAATGTAGCAACATGCATACATGCAATCCTCTAATTGGTGAGGATTAAAAATTGCGAAATCCGTTTATGGAGGGTCTGGAAAAGTATTCAACAGAATTAAGTTGTCTGGCAGTTGGAGAAGTTATATTTTCATAAAAAGAAAGTTCAGAAAGCATCGTAAGCGTTGGCATATAGATCGGTGTTTGGCTTGCTCTCCAAGAGTTTCATTTTTGAGTTACCAATTTGACAGCCCTATGGTAAAGATTTCTCCAGTGAATATCATCTTCTGATAGACTGGATAATTCAGTAATTCCAACACCTTTTTAGTGCAAAATGGGATTTTTTTAAAATGAATCATACCACATTACCTTGTAGAGTACTAAATAATTTCAGCGTTTTCTTTTTTCATTCAAATAATACAACTTAGAATCTTCTTTTAAGTGCCGCAGCTTGATGCTGTCCATGAATATTCGGTATCAATGAGCCTGCATTTACTGTTCTACATTTATCTTCTAAGTACCGCACATTCCTCATTTTATAACTTTGCAAATAACTTAGTTCGATCTCGATGAATAGTAATGTTGTACTGCTGTGCAGATAAGTTACTGTGATTGTAGTGCAAATTTTGTGGAATTGATAGCAATCATATGAGGATGATGATTATAGTTTGATTGTTGTTCGCGAATATTCTTCATATACTGTTCTGTATCGGTATCTTGAAATGTATCATTTTTGCCTTATCAAACTTTAAAGTTGTAAACAAGTGATGAATCCATTATTTAATGTCCATGCTTTGAACAAATGCTAAAATGCAATAAAAAGGTTTTAATGTTATTCCCTTTTAAAAATTTGAGCACTTAATATTGTTGTGCCTGCGTTTTCTTTAATCCTCCTTTTATATCAGATAAAGAATATTTTTATATGAAAAACTGCTAAGATGATTATTATCTCTTTGGACATATTTTTAAATTGTATCCGATTTAAATTTTGGTTTTTTTTTCGTAAACGTTGAGTCACTTAAAATATTTAAATATGGAATAAATTATTTGAAATTCTATTTCTGATCATTTTCAATTCTTTTCACAACGTTATTTTTTTTTAATGCACTATACGGACAGTTCACTTTTTGGGGATCGTTCACATACGGATATTTCCTTATTTTGCTATATTGAATGATTTTAGGGTATTTAATTACAGGATATTGATATCCCTTTGCATTCTGAAAAATATGTTTTTAAATTATTAGAATCTATAAATTTTATTTGCTGTCAAAAATTTAGGTTTGGTATCTCTTTATCTATATCGTTCTGAGTAAGCAATTTTTTAAAATTTCTTTTCATTTTAATTTTCAAGCACGTCATTAAAACATCATACAAGTATGCTGTTCACAGGTATAAATGGATTTTGAAGAGCATGTTTAATTTTAAAAAGTAAATTAGTTTCTGAATTCACCAATCAATGGTTCTGAATTATTCGCTTAATGTACCAATAATCTTTAATGAAGGGGAAATATTGTGAGTCAATACAATTTCCGTCCTTTCACGCAAGCAGATGTTCTATGTTACCTGTCTCACAGGAAACCACGCTTTGCAAACGATTGATTGGGCAGTTCATTGCGGCAACGAACATAACAGGGTCTGTAAAAGAATTCCAAGACAGACAAATCTGTTCGGACAAAGAAGAAGCATTAGAGACATACATTCGGGATTTTCAAAAACCGACAACAAAAAATCTATAAGTGTGAAATCCAGTAATCAAAAGCTGGTTGGTTGTATGAGGTTTTATGGCGCAAAATCCCATAAGGGACATGCTGCGCCAACCAGTAATCAAAAGAAAATACGACAAGAACAACTGATCAAGCACTCGGGACCAAGTAGGAGACAAGTTATTACTTCACAGGATTTGCAATATGATGTGATTATCTCTATATAAGATCTGTGTGTCGTTATCAAAAAAGCTACCGACTCAATTCTTGTACATGTTCATCGAAAGAAAATGGATAAATGCTAACAGACGTGCTCAAGTCATGCAATAGAGATAGTCATAGTATGCAGTTGTTTTTATTCAAAAACATTTTTGTATAAATTTAAACTATTGAACTGAAATTAAAAAAAAATAGGATTTATAATATTTAACGTCACAAATTTAATACATTTAAACTTTTTTATACGATAAACTTTAATATATGCATATCCAAATTTCTCTATTTCATGTTTATCAAACCCGGTTCCGGATCTTTCGAAATGGGTTCTTTCATGCAATTAGAGGATTTTAATAAAAATTTAACCTACAGCAAATGAATAAATACAGTAAAATACAGTTCCTCAACACGATGCAGGATTATATTACTAATCATACTTTAAAAAATTTATAATATTTTACCTTACCTGGCTTAGGTACGGGTAAAATCTGGCTACGTGGACCGATGCAATATAGTTCTCCAAACCCAAACACATGTCTAATATGAATCCGAAATGCAGAAGAAATACAGTCGAACCGACCAGTATCAGGTAACTAGATTCTACCAGAACCTGACCCGGGATGCAGAACTCTAATAAAAAATACGATCTACAGATAAGATTTATAAAAAAAGGGTGACGCGAATGGGTCAGGTTTGGATAAAATCTAGTTACTTTGCAAAATCCATATCAAAATCATGTTACCGACTTGATGTCGGATTCAGACCCAAATGAAAGCTCAAGAAGAAAATGAAATAAATAAATAAAATAAAATAAATAAAATAAAATAAATAAAACCCAGTCGACCGGGTCCTATTAAAATCTGGTTATCTGTCCTAATTCAAGATTCTAAACCGAACTTGACCTACAGTAAAAAAGTTCAGGCCGACTTAACCGTCTCGTGTTCCTCGAAAAGTCATGTTCCCGACCTGACGGCGGATTTCTAATCTGAATCCCATGTGCAGAAAAAATAAAGCCGGATTCGGGTAAAATCTGGTCACCCTATCCCATGCAGAAATGTCACAAATGTCACAAACCCGTAGGAAAAAATATAGTCAGCCCGAACTATTCGGTCTAGATTCCGGTAAAATCTGGTCATCCGAAACAAAAATCGGCTCGAAGTACACGTATTAGATTCGGGTAAAATATGGTCACCCGACCCAATGCAGAATCGTCACTAATGTCAAATTTTCCACATTGAAGCCACATGGTTACTTCACAAAATTGTCACAGTGTGACATCCCAGAAAGGCTTGAAAACGGCCAAAAAGATTTCACATTCATGTCATAGTGGCTTTACATCCACGTCATGTAACGTCACTTCGATGGTCACAAATCACAGTGGGAAGTCACCGTGACGTCACAATGTTTTACAGGTGCTGTAATTATTGATTGAACATTGCATGAGGGGAACTTTTCACCGTGAAACAGTTACTATGTAGAGGAGTGCAGAACACCAAATATAGTATTCTTATCTCTGGTAGAGCTATATTGTCTGTAGAATGGCATGTCCCACACTACCGTTATACACTATGACGCAAAAGTTTAGACAATGAAGAAATTCTTACATACTTTGAAAAATATTTATTCAATTTTCAAATCACTGCTTGAAATTAATGTGCTGTACATATAAACAATATTTATAAGAAAGAAAAGTGGAATTGTGCATATTGCAATAAATTAAATGGTAACAAAAATAAACTGTTGTCTCAAAAGTTTAGACACAAATTAAATAAAATCGAAATAAACAATTTTTAAAACCTGGTTGCGCATCCATGCTTATGTATTACGTCATATACACGAGATTGCATGGAAGAAACTAAATCTTGCATAGTTTGTGGATCGATATCGTACCATGCATTCTCAATAGATGTCTTAAGTTCCTTTTCAGAAGAGTATTGTCTAGCGTTGCTATAAACTTTGCGACACATGATGCTCCAAAGGTTTTCTATAGGGTTAAGATCTGGGCTACATGCTGGCCAGTCGAGAACTCTTATATTATGGGAATTAAACCAAGATTTTGAATGTTTTGCAGTGTGAATTGAAGCATTGTCTTGCTGAAATTCCCACTGAGGACCCCCTAGAAGCTCAGCAAATGGCATTAGGTTTTCTTCTAATGTCTGTGTATAATGCTGTGAAGTTTGACGACCACTGGTGAAGGTCAGAGATACTTGTCCATTATAGCAAAAGGCTGCCCAAACCATCACCGAGCCCCCTCCTTGTCTGCGACTAAAAAAACGTCGAGGTTCCTTCCGCAAGTCATGCCAATACGATAAACAACCATCTGGACCATCCAGATTCCACTTTTTTTCATCGCTAAATATGACTGACTGCCATTTCTCTCCATATGACATATGCTTTCGAGCCCACATAAGTCTTTGTAACTTATGATATGGTTTCAGAACTGGTTTCTTCTGCATTTTGCTATAAACGATTGTTCCTTTTTCCAAAATTCGTCTACGAATCCTAATCCTTTGATACAGAGAGTCCCGATGAGCTTTGAACTCCACGTACGCTCATTTTTTGAGTACTCGCTAGTCTTTGTATCAGGCGATCCTCTCGTACATTTGTCACACGTGGCCTCCCAGACCGACATTTTGCTTTATATTCGGAACCACTCGATAAAACTCGATAAATAGATTTTTTTGACCTATTAACAATAGCAGAAATTTCAGAAACGCTCTTCCCTTCACCTTGCAACTCCCAAATCCTTGAAACCTCATTCACTTGAATTTCTTTAGCTCTCGGCATGTCGACTATGAAGCGCAATCGTTTGCAGAACTTAAGTACTCCAAATTTGTGACATCATCGATTCTAAATTTGCATATGCCAGCGAATATTCAAAGAAATTTAGAATAGTGTCTAAACTTTTGCGACAAGCACATTTGAATTTTTATGAAAAAAATTAGTATTATAGCAAATAAAACGACTGTCTTTTGTACATAGCATTTTAAATCAGTTTTTGAATATATTTACAGGTTTTTGTAATTCTGACGTCATAATTCTACATTTTAAAGCTGAATGACGTCATTGTCTAAACTTTTGCGTCATAGTGTAGCCTTCCTTGCATAACCTGCATGACTCCTGCTAGAGAGATAGCATCCCGTTACACAATGCTGCCGATGCAACCGAACAAATGTTAAGGGTGTATTCCGATTCAAACTGCTTATTTTCCGATTCATTTTAAAATTCATTTTTGCTCTCAAACGCATCAAACTTGGAAATTCTCTTATTTAGAAACTATATAATGTGCGGTGCTAATTAATTTTTTGATAAATGCAGAAAATACTGTAAAAAACGCTGTCAAAGCTAGCATTTTGAACCAAATTTTCCGAAGCGTGCGATCTGGGAATGAAAAAAAATGGTCATACTGAGAAAATAATTGTTTAAAAATCAAATTCTAATTAATTGAGCTGAAAATGAAATCACACGGCATGTTAAACATGTCTTCAGAAATCACCCCAGCAAGTTTCATGTTTTTACTTTTAAAAATGAGTCTGAAAACGTCTCAGAAAATTTCGAGCTGTTGAGGGTGGAAAAATATTTTTTCGAATACACCCTTAAGGATCGGAATTCGCATATGGAGAAAATTCTCACTGTACAGTTGTTGTGCCTCGCTGTTACAGGTGTCATTGTATACTATATTTTCACTACCATTATTTCCAAGTTATAACATTCATGATAGTTTCTTTAACGTACGAATTGGAAATCTATTACGAGTGTGACCCTGTGAATAATACACTTCGGAAAATATTCACATAACTGATATCAATGGTTTTATTTAGCGTTACAAAATTTTCCAAGTTTTCTTCTGATTATTTTTCTCAGATGAAATTCAAATGCATTTTATTCTTCTTCTACAAATAAATGACAACAAGAATGATGCATATGCATTTCAGAAACACAATCTTCTTCACAAGCGCTTCAATTTCGACCACACAATTTTTATAAATATTCACATAGGGGATATCAGAGGTTTTATTTAGCGTTACATAAATTTGCAAGTTTTATTATTATTATTTTTCTCAGATGAAATTCAAATACTCTTTGTTCTTCTACAAATAAATGACAACAAGAATAATGCATACACATTTGAGAAACACAATCTTCTTCACAAGCGTTTAAATTTCTACCACACATTTTATGACAAAAAAGATTTAATTCTGGTCTGTACTACGAAAGATTAAAGTTCTCTCCATGTTTTTTTTTTTAACTTCCCGCATCACCATTGAAATTTTTACATGAATGACCGCATTAAAGAGCATCTTTTAAAAAAAAGACTAATTTTCTTTAATCAGATTACATTCTGATATCTTGCTCGATAAAAATAAATTTATTTAAGTTTAATTTCTGAAATGTAATTAACAGACATATTTTTAACTCTCGGGATATGAATTCGCTTTACTGATCTATTGATCATTTTAAGCAGCTACCAATTTCTTTTCTTAGATTTTTTTCATTTCCTTTAAACAAATCCGGCCTGAAAATGTAAGGTTTATGTACTTTTTTCTTAAATCTTCATAAAGTTAGAAGAGGTCAAAATTAGAATGATGCTAAATATTATATTTATGTGGCAAACTTATATCATCCCAAAAAATCATTCGACTGCCATGTTTCTTCCTTATGAGAAACAGTGAATATATAAAAAGTTACTCCACAGTTTTTCGATTGAATAACGTATTTTTAATTTTGAAAAATATTAATAGATTCATATTTTAAAAAATTATGAATTATAGACCTGCATTAAATTTTACATTCAAAGAATCAGTGTCGTGCAAAATAAAATTTCACAAATCATTCCTATCATTACTTTCCGAGCTTTAAAGAAAATTACTTTTTGACGGTCAAAAAGGACCGCCTTCTGTTATCAAAAGATTCACGCTAAAAAAAATCTTTAAAATCTAAAACCGCTTTGTAGAATATCTTCCGTACAAAAGTGCGTTTTATACTTCAAAACAATTTATACTTCAAAATACTGTATAACTTTTATGGTAACTAATTGAGTATTTTCGGTACTTTTCCTTGTAAGATCTTAATTTTATTTTTAGCAATTTATAGATAAACGCCTAACACATTTTGTTTTATATCTGTATGAAGATTTCTGAAAGCATAAAAGCTGTACCTTTTATCCGAGATGATTTTATCTGAGGAACTGAAATATTTTGCCAAAAGTGGGTATTACCGTTTGAAAAATCAAAGCTGATACCCATTTTAATAAAAAGGCAACCCCTATTTCAAAAACTCTATTCATATTGGGAAAGAACACGTAATTCCCAGTGAAATGGTACATGTCGAATCTCTCGGTGATAATTTGGTATAAAATGGCAAGGGGTTCCTTTTTTTTGCTCATTTTTATTTGTTTATTTATTTGACAGGCTATACGCGGGAACACATATATATTCTTTATAACAGCGTTTTAGAATTATAGCATTTTTAATAATTTCTTAGATGTCTTTCTTTCATTCAATCATAAGAGGTCATACCATCTTATGCTGTAAATTGTACGTCAAAACAGGAATAATATAATAAAAATACTAAATGGACCTACAGTAGGCCTGGCTTGTGTGGCTATGAGCTACTATAGTCTAGGAACCGGGGCTAAAAAGAAAAAATCCTTCCGGCCAGTGCCGGCAGGAAGAGGTAGCTTTTATAATCCTTATTTTTAAAAAGTCAGCTTATATTATTTAAACACATGAAGTTCAAATTAGTGGAACCCGATTATAGAAGATTCAATATTATTTTTTGCCAGTACTGAATATGAATGAGAATTTCGCGAAATTAGTCAGCTTTATCCAAACTGATTTTATTTAAAGTGATTTGTATTTGGTGACCAAATTCGGCGATATCTTGAAAGTGCCCGCCATTTTAAAACAACATGATGGGTGAAGCTAACCAATGAACTTGGTCGAGACCTCAGTAATTCCTGTGCACATGCTCATTCTCATCGAAATTGGTTGATATATACGAGTGCTGTTGCAGGAAAAAAATGAGATTTTTCAAAATGTCACCCACATTAGAAGCTCAAACTGAAATATCTCAGGCATTTTTTAAGTTAAAGACGAAACAAAAAATGCTCCGGCATTCTTGTATCAAGTTCAAACAGTTAACGAAAAAACCTTTTTCAATTTCTAATTTTGTAGGTAGATTTCATTACAAAAAGCTACTTCTTGCAGCAGTTGGGAGGGCAACAATTCCGAAAAAAAAAAATTGGTATATTTTCCCCGATCATGACCCAAAGACTCCGAAACTACCCTCCGTTCAAATGTTGATATAGTATATATGGCATTCTCACAATCTTTTGACTTTTGGGAAAAAAAATTTGGCGAAATTAAACTTGCTAAAATAACATTTTAATCTGATAGACGAATGCCTTAATGATTAAAAATAAAGAAAAAATGGTCAGCAGCGAACAAAATTTTATTTAACTGAGGTTTAAGTTCAACTTGCGAGTTTACTTTTCCTTACCATTTTACCACTAAACCTTTTTATTTTCTTCTAAATTTTTACTTATAATGGATTTGCATAGTACTGAGAGGACATTCAAATAAGAAATAATGACAATGTAGAATTTTTAGTACAAAATTTTGGTATAACATTGTCTTAAAGGGGTGTTAAAAAGGGACGGTAATGTAAAAAAAAGGGATGGTATGGGAAAAAAGGGACGAAAGGGGGGGAAAAAGGGACGGTAAGGATGGAACAGCAAGGAAAATTACCACCTATTTTAAGCAGATCATGTTAAGACTAAGTGATAGCCTTCATTGATTTTTAGAAACAGTTTTTCACATCGGATTAATTTTTTTTATTTTTATTTTACCTCGAAAAGTGCAGGAATAAACCTTGGGGACGGTGAGACTACCAATAAAGCCACGATGCTTGAAATTGATATTTAAATGCTGATTTAAATTCTACAGTAAATTTCCTGCCAAAGAGTTTTAGACATTCTTTCTCTAGCATACTTCTGCATGAGAAAAAATTTGAAAAAAATTCTGTGGCTGCACCTGAATTGATTTTCTGTATAATTTTAGAAGAGGGATGGTAAAAAATCTAAAACCTAGGGACAGAGTTTAAAAAATAATAACAACCCTACAAATGTGTGCAGGCTAATTTTTAGCTACTTATTTTTATAAAACAATAGCTCGAGTTTCAGAAAAAAATTACATCGAATTATTTTTATTGAAGAAAGTTTATCCAGATAGCTCCAAACTTAAAAATCAGTATCAGGGATACGGGACGGTATAGGAGTTTTCCAGGTGTTTGGACCCCCAACATCGCCCAAAACTTATTTATCTCGTTAATATTATTGTGCAATCATGCAATGGGATGTTGCCAAGTATATGAAATAAAAAAACACAAAAAAGTGTATTAAAATAAAAAGTATTATTCAGGGACATGAAAGTCAAAAGATTGTGAGAATGCCACATATATAGATACACACATATATATAGGATATTTGTCGTGCTGTAACTCTAGTATATATGAACCGATTTGAATGTAACTTGGTTTGTACATAGCACATACCAATGTCTCGACCGAGTTTGTTGGCCAGCTCCATCCGCCATCTTATTTTAAAATGTCGGCCATTAAAAAAAAAAAAATAATAATTGAAAATGAAGAAAAAAAATTAGAAATTGAAAAAAAAATTATTTTTGTGTTTGAACTTGATACAAAGGTTTCGGAGCATTTTTTGTTTCATCTATATCTTAAAAAATGGCTCAGTTATAGCACTTTGAATTTCTAATGCGGCGGACATTTTGAAACGATCTGATTTTTGTCACACGATAACACGCATATTTATTAACCGATTTTTATGTGACAAGGCATGTACATAGCATATAGCAATGTCCCGACCAAGTTCGTCGGCCAGCTTCATCCGCCATCTTGTTTTAAGCTGGCGGCCATTTAAATAAATTTTTAATTCAAAATGAGGTAAAAAAAATAGAAATTGAAAAAGGTTTTTTATTAAGTGTTTGACCCTTATACAAGGATTCGGGAGCATTTTTTTTTGTTTTATCTTTATCTTAAAAAATTGCTGAGACATAGCAGTTTGAATTTCTAATGTGGGTGACATTTTGAAAAATCTGATTTTTTCCCTGCGATAGCACTCGTATATATCAACCGATTTCGATGTGAGTGAGCATGTTCACAGGAATTACTAAGGTCTCGACCAAGTTAGTTGGTTAGCTTCACACATCATATTGTTTTAAAATGGCGGGCACTTCAAAATATCGCCGAATTTGCGGCCAAATATAAATGACTTTAAATAAAACCAGCTTGGATGAAGCTGACTAATTTCGCGAAATTCTCATTCATATTTAGTATTGGGGGCATTCTCACAATCTTTTGAATTTTATGTCCCTGAATAATAATTTTTATTTTAGTACATATTCTTGTGTTTATTTTTTTTTCATATACTGGGGAACATCCCATTGCATGATTGTATAACAATATTAACGAGATAAATAAGTTTTGGATGATGTTGGGGTCCAAACCCTAGGAAAACTCCTATACCGTCCCGTGTCCCTGATGCTGAGTTTTAAGTTTGGAGCTGTCTGTATAAAATTGTTTCAATAAAAGTAATTCGATGTAATTTTTTCCGAAACTGGAACAATTGTTTTATATAAATATGTAGCAAAAACTTTACCTGCACAGATTTGTACGGTTGATATTATTTTTTTAACTCTGTTCCTGGGTTTTAGGGATGGTAAGGTTACCATCTCTCTTGCTAAACCTACACAGAAAATCAAAAAGTTTTTTCTCATGCAGAAGTATGCTAGAGAAAGAATGTCTAAAATTCTTTGACAAGAAATTTACTGCAGAATTTAAATCAGCATTTAAATATCAATTTCAAGCATAGAGGCGTTATTGGTAGTCTTACCGTCCCCAAGATTTACTCCTGCACTTTTCGAGGTAAATTAATTCTTTTTTTTTATTTAATTCAATGTAAATAATTGTTTCTAAAAATCAATGAACATTGTGACTATCACTTAGTCTCCCATCCTTTTTTTTTTCATTACCGTCCTTTTTTTGCTATACCATCCCCTTTTTTTCCTTCCGTCCCTTCTTTAACACCCTTTTAAGACAATGTTATACCAAAATTTTTTACTAAAAATACTATATTGTTATTATTTCGTATTTTCATGCCCTGTGGGTACTATGCAAATTCATTATAAGTAAAAATTTAGAAGATAATAAAAATTTATAGTGGTAAAATGGTAAGAAAAATTAAACTCGAGAGTTTAACTTAAACCTTAGTTAAATAAAATATTTTTCGCTGCTGACCATTTTTTCTTTATTTTGAATCATTAAGGCATTCGTCTATCAGATTAAAATGTTATTTCAGTAAGTTTAATTTCACCAGAGTTTTATTCCCGAAAGTCAAAAGATTGTGAGAATGCCCTATTGGCAAAAACCAATATTGAATCTTCTATTCACTAGGAAAAACTTTTTCACCTCATTTTAAATTAAAAATTTATTTAAACGGCCGCCAGTTTAAAACAAGATGGCGGATGAAGCTGGCCAACGAACTTGGTCGGGACATTGCTATATACTATGCACATGCGTAGTCACATTCAAATCGGTTAATAAATATAAAAAACATTTATTTTATAAAAAATCTCTTCGGTTCCACTAATTTGAACTTTGTGTGTTTGAATAATATAAGCTGGCTTTTAAAAATAAGTAATATGAAAGCTACCTCTTCCTCCCGGCACAGGCTGGAAGGACTTTTTGTATCTCATTTTAATGTTTTAATTTTTTTATATTTTTAATGGACGCCATTTTGAAACAAGATGGCGGATGAAGCTCGTCAGCGAACTTGGTCGATTGCTATATACTATGAACATATCTAGTCACACCGAAATCAGTTAATAAATACGGCTGTCATTGCGTGACAAAAATCAGATCGTTTTAAAATGTCAGCCACACTAGAAATTCAAAATGCTCAACCATTTTTTAAGATATAGACAAAACAAAAAAATGCTCCCTAATCTTTGTACCAAGGTCAAACACATAAGAAAAAAATCTTTTTCTATTTCTAATTTTTTGTTCCTAATTTTAAATTCAATTTTTCTTTATTTTAAAGGGCGGCCATTTTGACACAAGATGGCGGAGGAAGCTATCCAACGAACTCGATCAAGTCATTGTTATGTACTATTTACACACCATGTTATATCTAAATCGGTTCATAAAAACGAGAGTTACAGCATGACAAAGATCATATATATATATATATATATATGTGTGTGTGTGTGTGTGTGTGTGTATACAGTATGCCCACTAAAGTCCCTAGCCACCCTCTTAACCTTGTGGACATTAATGCGAAGAATAGAACGGTTAAAACGCGCATTTGTTTTTTCGTGATTTCCTACACTGTGACGTGACAAAACAATCTTAGAAAGAAAAAACAACCAGTTATAACAATATACCTTTATTTGAGGTGTTCAAACTTCTCACCGTCAGCTGCAATGCACATTTTGATCCTTGTTTGAATTTCACGTTGCACACGTTGGAGCATAGAGGGTGACACGTTGGCACAAGCGTCCGTAATGCGTCGTTTAAGGTCCTGCAATGTTTGTGGATTGGTCTCATACACCTGCTGTTTCAGGTATCACCACAGGAAAAAGTCCATTGGAGTCAGTTCAGGCGAACGTGGAGGCAATCTTCGAAACCGTCATACATAATTATTTGGTTCCCGAATTCCTTGACTAGGTACTGCTTCACTGGAGATGTCTTGTGAGCAAGCGCGCCGTTGTGTTGAAATCATAGATTTCAAAGATTAAACAACGGCAGGTTCTCCACGAAATCGGGAATTACATTCTGAAGCATTTGTAAATATCGTGCGCCCATTAGCGTGCCATCGTAAAATACTGGGCCGATGAGCTTGTTATTGTAAATTGCACACCAAACGTTATAGCAAACCGTATTTGATATCGAATGCCTGTAAAACATCTAGGATTTTCCAGCGCCCAGTAGTGGGTGCTCTGCCTATTGTACATGACATTCCGTGAAAAGCATGCCTCATCCGTCCACACTATACATGCCACAAATGTTGGCTGGACCTGTATCTGGTTCATGACGAAGTTCAACCACGCATAGAGTCGCTCGGCATCGTCGTCCAGTAAAACCTGTTGAGGTGTTGGTTGGTATGGATTAGCAACTAATTCGATTAGGATTTTCTAAACCTGACTTTTTTAGAGGCCACAGTGTTCACTGATCTTTCTTGTGCTGCATTTTGGATATGCGAGGGCGTATGCTAATAATCTCATCCTGTGGAACTTGTCCTACCTCAGCTGGTCTGCCACATCGAGCTCGACTAGTCACGGAGCCTGTCTCCCTTAAACGTTTTACAACAGTTAGGTTGGTTTTATGAGAAGGATGCGGACCTGCAGGGAAACGCTGCCGGTACAACCTTGCTGCTGATCTTACCTTGCGTCCACATTCACTGTAAAGTAAAACCATCTCACAATACTGAGATCTGGAAAATCGCTGCATGACCATGAGCATCAACATACAACCCCAAGAAGATGTCTCTTTTATAGCTGTCTCAAGTGAATAGGCGTTTCTTACGTACTGCAAAAATTTTGAACCCCAAGCGCAAGTTGCGTTGAATTGATAGGAAACTATTTTACACGATCTACATAAAGTCTACTCAGTTTATAAAGACAATCAGTAAAAGGATGTTACCCTTGGGTTTTGAACCGCAGTCCTTTTGATTGGGAATCTCAAGCGATACCACCGAGCCACATTGCGGTGTTTGTGTTTAAACCTAAAGATAATCATTTCTCATTCCGTTCAAGTTTCGTGACGTCACCATGCAGGAAATCATGAAAAAACAAATGTGCATTTTAACCGTTCTCTTCTTCGAATTAATATCCACAAGGTGTCCATTCGTACTAAATCGATGATGCTCTACAATTTTGTAAATCACTTTTTTCCCCATCTCTTTCCGTTTTTGAGATAGGAATACTAATTCCACAGTTTTCCACCAGGTGGCACCGTAGGCGGTTTCATTCAGCAGCGCATGGCTACTTTATTGTACCTAGACACCACTTTTATGGATTTAAAAGAAGCCGTACCGCAGTTAAGAGGGTGGCAAGGAACTTTAGTGGACATACTATATAATGGATATATATATATTTATAAATATATATATATCAGCAATTGAACGGATGGTTGTTTTGGGGTCTGGGGGGGTCATGATCGGTGGAAATATACCAAAATGATTCTGGAATCGCTTTCCTCCGAACGGCTACAATAGGTAGCTTTTTGTAATGAAATCTACCTAAAAGACTTGCTGTGAAGTTTGGAAGGAGAGATGATTTTTGGTAGCTTTATGTTTTCGGGGTACTGAACACAAAGTTGAGGTTTGCCAACAAAAGTTTTGACTGGGAAACGCTTTTCTTTAACCCCTTGATTCTCGCACCCGTGATATTCACGGGCTGTGACAGGCTGTGTGTTTTATTCTGATTGTTTGATTACTACCAGTTTTATAAAATAGTGTAATTGGCTTTATTCTGGTATCCTTTTACTTGTCACTAAATAAGGTCAATATTTCATTTTCAAAAAATTGGTGGCAATAAGCAATCTGAATTTTAAACCGTAATTTAAAGCGAGCGTTAAGGGGTTAATAAAAATGTAAAAATTTTCAAATTTTGCGCAGTTTTTTTTTTGACGTAACTATTTTTTCCTAGAAGTTACGGAAACAGCAAATGAAAATTTCAAACATACACAAAGTTTCCTACAAAATTCATTCTACTCAATTTTTTTTTTTTTTGTAGGACGAATGGGCCAAGAAATGAAATGTTTTAATATGCATTTATATGAAATATTTTGTATGTAAATAAAATTTTATTGCATTCAAATATGTTGTGTTGATCCATTTTTAACCGACTTCAAAAAGAAGGAGGTTATCAATTCGACCTGTATGTATGTTTTGCACATGTTCACGCATAACTTCCTTAAATATGAACCGATTTTAATAATTTTTTTTGTTTGAAAGTGTAAGTCACCCATTTGGTCCCATTGCAATTTCATAGAAATCTGATGATTAGAACATTTAAAAAAATAAAAACTTTAAAATTCAAATCCTTTTTTAAGCAGTCGCCCAATTATAAGCACTCATCTTTCATACTGTTACTCTTACAGAGATACGAGATCTTTCAAAGTGCGGAAACTCAGCTGGACAAAGGCCGAGATCCAGATAGATTTTTCGCTGGTAGTGAAACGAGATCGACCAATCAGAAGCATGCAGTTTTGCGAACTTTTCGCTGTTTGCAAAAATGCAGCCTTCTGATTGGTCAATCTTGTTTCGCTAAGAGCGAAAAATCTATCTGGATCCCGGCCATTCTGTCATCTACCAAACAGGAAGGCCCACAAAGACACAAACCGATATCGAAAGTCAGTGTCGAAAAGTTGAAAATCAACCTTTAAAGTTTCTCATGTATCAGAGAACAAGTACAACACCTAGAATAAATAGAGTGGAAATCTGCTATCCAAACAGCACTAAACAAATGTATCCCTTAAATGTGCAATGATGCTGTAATCCAATGAGCCGATCGCAGCGACATCTGCGTTATATTTTCAAATTTCAGTGTAAACATTGTTTTATAACAGCGTCTAGACCAAATGGTCTTGGAGTTTTAGAAAATATCTCCAGATGTCGCTCCGATCGACTCTTTGGATTTCAGCATCGTTTTACATTTAAGGGATACAATATTTTAGTACTTTTTAAGTACTACTGATATAGCGCCTAGAATGTATAGTGTGGAAATCAGCTATCCCTGTAATACTTAAAAAAGCGCTAAAATATTGTATCCCTTAAATGTGCAACGATGCAGCTGAAATATGAAGATCGCAGCGACATCTGCAGGATATTTTCTACAACTGCAAGATATTGCTAGTCTATACAATGTAATACTAGTAATACGAAAATCCCGCAGATGTCGCTGCGATCGACACTTGGCATTTTAGCAGTACCGTCGCACATTTAAGCGATACAAATTTTTAGCACTGTTTGGATAGCATATTTCCATACTAGGTATTCTACACGATGTACTACTGCTACAGAGTCTAGAATATATAGTATGGAAATCGGCTATCCCAGTAATACTTAGAAAAGTGCTAAAATATTGGATCTTTTAAATGTCAAACGATGCTGAAATCCAATGAGTCGATCACAGCGACATCTTCAGGATATTTTCTATAACTCCAAGACGATTTGGTCTAGACGTTGTAATAATACGATGATGTTTACATTGAATTTTGAAAATATATCGCAGATGTCGTTGCGATCGGCTCCCTGGATTTCGGCATCATTGCTCATTTAAGGGATACAACTTTTAGCGCTGTTTGAATAGCAGATTTCCATACTATGTACTCTAGATGCTATACTACTGCGAGAGTCAGTCATTATGTTTCGGATATCTGAATCTGAGGATCCAATGAGAACGGCTGAGGATCGGAACCCAGTAGGTATTGTGAACATGCTTACAGCATCTAGAGCTAAACCAAATTACAGTGTCTAGAATACATAGCGTGGAAATCTGCTGTCCAAACAGCGCTAAAAAGTTGTATTCCTTAATTGTGCAATGACGCTAAAATCAAGGGTGCCGATGGCAGCGACATCTGCGATATATTTTCAGATATCAAAGTAAACATCGTATTATCACAGTGTCTAGACAAAATCATCTTGGAGTTTTAGAAAATATCCTGTAGTTGTCGCTATCATCAACTCATTGGATTTCAGCATCGTTTGACTTTTAAGGGATCCAATATTTCAGCACTTTTTAAGTATTACGGGGATAGCCGATTTCCACACTATATATTCTAGACGCTGTAACCATAGAGAAGAGATAGGGGTGGAGTGCGCTTTCCGTAGAGAATTCCGTTGAAAAGCGGCATCAGCATGACCGGGCCTACTCATGTAAAGGTTTCCAAATTTCGCTTGTTACCTCTTGCTTGGCAATTTGAAAATTGTTGCCTGTCGTGAAAAAAAAAAATATATATATATAAATACTCAGCATACACATTATGCATGTGAAGTAGTGCAAAAATATAAACGAAGTAAAACAAAGCAACTTAAAATCTGTTTTAAATTAGTAAAAGAAGATTCTCACTTTAATTTAACGATACGGTAATTTGTTTATTTTCCTTTTGCAAACATAAGTCACGTAAAAGTCGCGTAACTATTATAAACACGTGACTATTATGTTGGTTCCACTTTAGGATTACCAAAGCACTCTCCACCCCTATCTCTTTTCTATGGCTGCAACCAAATCGTCTTGGAGTTTTAAAAAAATATCCTGCAGATGTCGCTGTGATCGACTCATTGGATTTCAGCATCATTTGACATTTAAGGGATCCAATATTTTAGCACTTTTTTAAGTATCACTGTGATAGCCGATCTCTACACTATATATTCTAGACGCTGCAGTTATGTAATAGAAAATGCCTAGGTTTGCTATAGTTTGGACATAAGTTTCTCTTAAACCACTTTGCCGCGCTCTGATGCGTAAACTTTATTGATGGATTGTCAGCTTTTCCACACCCAATTTCGACGTCCGTAGGTATCGACGTGGATCTTATAGTTTACTGGAAGCGGTAACTTTCCGAAGTGCGAGATCTTGTCTGGAAAAGATGCCGCATTCAGAAAAACCCAAATGTCTAAAACGATGCTAACCGACATCGGAAGTGGGTATCAAAAATCTTACAATTCAATAGCAAAGTGGCCTTATACATCAGAGTTCAGCTACAGCGTCTAGAATGCCTAGTGTGGAAATATGCTATCCAAACAGTGCTAAAAATTTGTATCCCTTAAATGTGCGAAGATACTGCTAAAATCCCAAGTGTCGATATCAGCGACATCTGCGGGATATTCGTATTACTAGTATTACATTGTATAGACAAGTAATATCTTGCAGTTGTAGAAAATATCCTGCAGATGTCGCTGCGATCTTCATATTTCAGCAGCATCGTTGCACATTTAAGGGATACAATATTTTAGCACTTTTTTAATTATTACAGGGATAGCTGATTTCCACACTATATATTCTAGGCGCTATAGTTCAGCAAAGTGTCTCCATTAGTCGGTGCACTGCAAAGTGCATCCATATACAGTATACATAAAAGTGCCTTCTTATGTGTAGCAGCACTGTCTTTGGTTATCAGATTCAGACTAAATACCCAATCATTGACGCTCATTTGTGATGTCTTTACGGCCTAAGGATGGGGAGTATTGGTATGAGAATGGTGACATACGGAAAAAAATTATTTATTGATAGATTCTGGACAAAAGCTATCGCAATGAATCTTGAAGAGCTTGCCATTATTGCCAAACTAATGCTTGCTAAATGGAGGATATTCCATCTACGTTTTGATCACGTGGTGAAGGTAAAAACTTCTAGCGTAAAGAAGGGAAGGCTCCGTAGACGTAATGAAAAACCCTCGCCTGCCAGTGAATTAATTCATGCGGAAAGCAGTAGTACCCTCCCTTCTTATCAGTTAGAAGTTCTTTGGGTAAATTACCGGTATCACGTGACTTTTTTCTGCCTCGAACACAGATTTGGAATAAAGTCCATTGTCCGCCACTCGTATAATCAAACTTGTTCAAGGAGTATCGCCAAGTTCTGGAATAGAAAATGTCTAGTTTTGCCGTATTGTAGGCAAACACGTATGTATAAACAGAGTCTGAGCATTGTATGTCACCACTGTCAAATAGAGGCACTTTACATGATGAAACAACTGATGAAGATTATCGGAAAAGAATAATGTAGAATGGACTTTATTCCAAATCTGGGTTCGAGGCTGAAAAAAGTCACGTGATACCGGTAATGGAGGATATTCCAAATATGGGTTCGAGGCTGAAAAAAGTCACGTGATACCGGTAATTTACTCAATCAACTTCTAACTGATAAGAAGGGAAGATACTACTGCTTTGCCACATGAACTGTTTCATTGGCTAGCGGGGATTTACATTACACGTCTACGGAGCCTTCTCTTCTTTACGGAAGAAGTTTTTACCTTGACCACGTGATCAAAACGGAGATGGAATATCCTCCATTTACGCAAATAACTTCTAACTGATAAGAAGGGAGGCTACTATTGCTTTCCACATGAACTGTTTCACTGGCTGGCGAGGGTTTTCCATTACGTCTATGGAAACTTCCGTTCTTTACGCTAGAAGTTTTTACCTTGACCACGTGATCAAAACGTAGATGGAATATCCTCCATTATGGACCACATGATTAGTTTTTGAATACATATATCTGACCATTGTGCTTGGCGTCAAGCGTCCGCTTATGCATCATTGTCAATATACAGGAAGGAGATAGCACAAGGAAATTTACAGCACCACATAATTACATCCGGGAGCTCCACAAAGAGTGTGCAACGGACCCAGCGATATTCGAACCCGCAGCCACCTACGCTCTCAAGCGATTAGCGGCGTGATGCCTGCACTAACACTCTAAAGCGAAAGCTGAGTTCCCGAGGTGGTCATCGCTGTCATCGCTGACCACTCAGCTACGGTGGGCCCTGTACCACATTTTCAAACCTGACCAGCCTACAACTTTTTGGATGCCAGCATTTTAGTACAGAAAATTTTGTTTTATTTGATAGAAGAATTTTTGAAATTTAAAAGGACACACTCTATAAAAATTACAAGTTCGCAAAAAGTCACTTCTGATTGGTCAATCTTATTTCGCTAACAGCGAAAAATATATCTGGGTCCTTGTCAATATACTTGAAGAGTCAATACAAATATTGCAACATAGTCTGCATTTTGCTTCTTGTCAACGGAGTCCCACAAAAAATAATTCTTGAATGTAGACCGTGGCTGAATGGTTAAGGCACCTCACCACTTATCGCTTGAGAGCGTAGTTGGGCTGTGGGTTCAACTCCCCCTGGCTCCGTTGCACACTCTTCGTGGAGCTCCCAGATGCAATTCTCTGGTGTTGTAAATCTCCTTGTGCTATCTAGACACCCCCCCCCCCCCCCGTCAAAGCTCAAAGTCCTTGTGCTATTTTGTACTTGTATATTAACGATGACTTATAAGCGGGCCCCTTATGTCAAGCGCATACGTCAGGTGTATGTGATCAATAAATAAATGAATGTAGACTGTTCTGAATACAATGTACCTGTTTCAAAAAATATCATATGTATTAAATGCTAATAAAATCAATACTTCTAATGAAATTATAAAGAATTTATTAAAAACTATTTGTTTTATAAATAATTTTTGTAAATTATAATTTATTTGACAAATAATTTACTTATTCAGCAGATGTTGAAATCCGGATAATTATGTGTTACGGTATGAATAACTAAAAAGTAGGAAATAAAATAATCTTTTCAAAAAAAAAAAATATTAACCGACTTCAAAAAAAGCGCTAAAAAGAACTAAATAATTCTTTAAACTTCTCTAATGACGAAACGTTATCCATTAACTGCACATCGGAAATCATGTATCGCCATAAAAACGTTAAATTTAATATATAGAATTTAATAGCTACCAAACATGGATTTTCTAGAGAATATTTTTTACAAAAGATTAATTTACATATTTATGATTTAATTTACGAATATATACGTATAAAAAGTACTCAATTACTTTTTGAAGTTGGTGCCAAACATTCACAATCGATAATGATTAAACAAATAATTTTCTGAAGAAATAGGGGCATTTTTTTTTTTTGTATAATAATTTCCATCATCACTTTATTCATGGTAATAGCTACAATATATTCACAACTTTACTATACTTAAAATAGGTTGGCACCAACTTCAAAAAGTAATTGATTACTTTTTATACGTATATATTCGTAAATTAAATCATAAATATGTAAATTAATCTTTTGTAAAAAATATTCTCTAGAAAATCCATGTTTGGTAGCTATTAAATTCTATATATTAAATTTAACGTTTTTATGCCGATACATGATGTCCGATGTGCAGTTAATAGATAACGTTTCGTCATTAGAGAAGTTTAAAGAATTATTTAGTTCTTTTTAGCGCTTTTTTTGAAGTCGGTTAATATTTTTTTTTTTTTTAAGATAATTTTATATAAAATTCCTCTTCTTTATTTTGGAGATAAATTAAAGGGATAAGATTGCGAAATGAGGAAATTTATTAGTTTATAAGCCATTAAATTAACCCTTTCCGACACAGACAAATTTTGTTGTAAAAGGATGAAATGATTGACTGACACCGGAATTTACAAACGACATTTTAGAAATTAAAAACTTGTTACTTTAAACTTTCATTGTAAAAGCAAAATTTTATTAAAATATTCTTGGCGCCGTTTGTAAGTTTGAAATTAAAATTAGGTATCCCAGACTGGGACCACTGCGTCGGAAGGGGTTAAAAACTAGAAAAACTAATCACAAATGGGATATGCATGAATATAATAATTATCACCTAATATTCTTCGCATTGTTGATATCGTCGATGATTTTAGATAGTGCGTGTCTCATAACCCTTGCGTTCCCCAGGTTCTTCTTCATCTTGTTCGTCGTCTTTTCCAGAAAGTTCCTCGATTTCAAGTTATTCTTCAGAAGTTGTAAGAAAAAGGCAGTCCGACTCCTGTGGGTCGCTGAAGAATTCCACAATCATTGGAGTTTTGTCTTGAGTCTGCTGCTGGTGTTTGAAGCGTGGTGATTGAAACAAGTCTGAAGATACTTTTTGGCATCGTCAGTTCGGAAATTCTTCAATTAATCTAATCCAATGCTGTATTTGATGGTATGATTGATGAGAATGTTGCTTTGCGGTTTTTCGGGAGGGAGGTAAAGATGCGATGTTGTATTTCACTGTTAATGCAGATTTTATGAAGCATTTGTACCTCCACTTATGCACCATTCTTGTGGTTGTATCTTCACAACCATACAGTAGCCAACTAGAACTGCTCAATAGCAGCCTGAACCATCTCATGAGTCTGTTCTTATGCAGATCTGCAACATATCAACCAAGGGTTGGTTCTTGGTAAGCGTTGAATTAAATTTCATATTTTCTTGTACGAAAAGAGCTGAAGCCGTATCACAGCCACTGAAAGCAAAAATGAAAGAACATTTTCTACAATCATGCTATCAGCTACACTGTAAAAAAATGTCCTGAAATTAACAGGTGTTATTCTGTGAATTTTCCCTTTTTTAACTGAAAAGTTCAGTTTTAGATAAAACTCTCACTTTTCCTGGAATTCCAGGAAATGTTCCGTTTTTTGTTGGCCTTGAACTCTCAGAGTTTCCATATCTGGCAGTAGACGCACTAAAAACGGTATATCTCCCTTTCCGTATCTAAACAAGTACTCCGGCGACAGCCATGTTGATTTTATATATCATCGGTTATCAATGTTCGGGCTACGTTTAGAACGAATTTCTGCGATCACTTGATGTCATTTTGACATTTAGTTGCAGCAAAAAGAAGCTGATTTGTCTTGAAATCATTGAAAAAGGAGTTTGTCTTGCCTTTCCGCGCTCGCTAACCACGTTGTTTTGTTTACATTTATTTCCTGATCTGCTCCATGTTTCTGTTACTTTTGTGAAAAAGAGGTAAGTTATTCAGCTTTATTTTGTAATTATTTTTTATAATGAACGTTGTATTTATTTTAAAGTGTTTTACACAAAACTTTGTTTATTTCTGTGATTGCACGTTTGGCCTATAGAGCATACATTTTAAGACACCGATACATGGTATCCAAGATCGGGGGGTATAATGTTTTCGTTCTTGGGAGGGACAAATAGATTTTTTTTTCTCTACACGTATAAAAAAAAAAAGGTTAACGCTAGTATAAAAATTCTCTGGGATGTTTACTAATATGGGTTTTCATTAGCAATCTTTACCAGCCAGGAAGCAGAAAATGTTTAATCTTCTTTCGATGAAAATTTTATTGAGAATTAGTTTTACTTAACCATTTTATACCTTTATTTATTTGCAATATTTTTGTTTTTATAGTAGTAGACTATGAATTTTGTTAGCCGATAGCATGTTTAATGTAAAGTGGGACACGTATTTTCATTTTTATAAGAGAAGCTTTTTTTTGTTCTTTTTCTTTTTTCCCCCTCCCCGAAAAAGCTTTTCCCCCCTAATTTTTACTGAAATATAAATTAAAACTTTTTTCTTTAATCGCTTAAGTTTATTGAATTTTTAAGAACTATTTTTTAATTACTGTTATAATTATCATATTCCAGTTTTTTCTATATTATATTAATCTATCAATATTTAGCCATTCTCATAGTTAATTTTCCATTAATATATCAAATACATACATTTCCAGAAATACATCAAAATTACAGTAATGGAACATCCAATGAAAAGTACTACCGAATTGTTTTTATGATTGTATTAGCAGAATTTAATAAAAGTACACTAGTAAAATTATTTTCATATATAATATATTTAACAATTAGAATATCAATAATTAAAATTATATTTTTGAGAAGGATTCACTATTTAATTATCCAGATTGTCTCGAGATCAATAAATTATTTTAGATAGAGGTTTAAAATACTATATGATAGGAAATTATCAAACTGAGACAGTGTTTGGGGGGGGGGGGGAAAGGGGGCGGAGAAGTATTTGCAGGTTGAATTTTTTTGTGTACTAACTTTCATAACATTCCAGAACTGATGTTTAGGACCACTGATTTGCAGATTTACTAGTTTTGTTACTATTCCTCAAGCAGAATATTTTGCAATGTTCTGCAATAAACGTTTTTGTTCCAAAAATGTTTTCTCGGAATAAAAAATAA
This sequence comes from Maratus speciosus, assembly GCA_963932465.1. Lineage (NCBI taxonomy): Eukaryota > Metazoa > Arthropoda > Arachnida > Araneae > Salticidae > Maratus > Maratus speciosus. The sequence goes on along the minus strand of OZ010796.1, from coordinate 399,907,050 downwards.
AAACACGGGGAAATATTAGTGCAATTTCATTTTTTAAAGAAGTGCAAAATATATTTTTTAAAACATACTTGGGATGCACCGAATATTCGATATTCGGCCATGTTGCCAAATACTTAAAAAAAAAAAACTTTAAAAACATATTTTTAAAAATCTTATACAACTTCTACGTTTAACAGTTAACTTATAAAGATATTCAGAATAATTAGATACAGAATCATATTTAAATAAAAGATAATGTTTTTACATTATTTATTTGTTGTTTGTAAATTATTATTTAAGAAAATTAACCAATCACGAGGATTTTCATCGGAATTAATTATGCCCAACCTTTCAAGAGAAGGGCCACTTGCAAATATGTCTGGGTTGTCGAGAGCCACATCAATTTATATTTCGGGTAGATGGGTGCAGGGCCGAAACTAACCTTTTTAGCACCCGGGGCAAACATGGATTTTGCCCCCCCCCCCTCTTCTTCCGCAAAGTATATTTACAAAGAGAAATTTACTCATTTTTTAATAGCCGACTTATTTTAAAATTTAAAATATGTAATACTGAATAGGGATTGACGGAATACTGAATAGTCGATTTGATATTCGGTGATTCGGCATTGTAAACCGAATAATTGCGGATAAGTATTTTCTTAGAAGAATTCTCTTTTACTTAGAAGTAGAATAGGCTAAATGATGAGTTTTAATATTATGTGCATGAGTTCAGAGTTCAGCTGCACTGCAAAAAAAACAAGACAAAGCCATTTTTAATTAAAAAAAAAAAAACTTCCTAAAATAGTCTACATAAGCGTGAAATCGGAATAACTTTCTACGATAGATAAAAAAAAAAAAATAAGGAAGATGGGTATCTTTCCCTTATCATTTAATTTTAATTATTTCTACATTAGTTTTCTTAATTTTGAATTTATTTAATGTGTATTTTCTTTAATATATATTTCAAAGTTCATCTCTATATATCTAAGGTGTATATTAAAAAAATACACAAGTAAAATTATACTCCTATGCCTATCCTATTAGTTTTTATAACCATTAAATTAAAATCACTCAGATTTGTTATCTTCATCACCACAATGTTAAAATATTAACATTTAACTGATGTCACAGAAATTGCCACATAACTAGTGTGAAGCGGTCTCTGAGACCGCTCCGTCGAAAGATGAATAAAAGGCACGATTAACTCATAGGATTGTGTTTTTGTACTAAACTTTTTGAACAGGACTTTTATAATTACAATTCACCCATTCAAAAGTCTCTGGTGATAGTACTTAAGTTCCAAACGGAACAAAATTTCGGTAGTGTTTGTAGTTAAACTGAAAATTGCAAGTTAAACTATAAAAATTGAAAAAAGTCGCGGTCTGAGAGACCGGTAACATTAGTTAGAGATTAATCAAAATATAAATATGTATCAATAATTTGAGAGAAAGTAGTTAAATGTACAAATTGATATACCTTTTGTATTTGAGAACATTCCTATTCAATTCAATATGTTTATAATTAGACTTAGACAATCAGTAAATCAGCTTAATGACAACATTTTTCTTTTTATTTGAACGAACTTTTGTTTTTCTGACAATCCTTATCCTTATTAATAGACTGTACAGTTTAATAGTTTCATAGGTTAATTTGGGTAATGACTAGTGATAAAATAACAAAAAATAGGTGATGAGTTAATGAATTGGTTAGTGGAAAGAAGTCATTAAATTTTTTGTGTAATTACACTTAACAATACAAATGTAACTGAATTAAATTATTAAGATTTTAATTAAGTTTATAAAAAAAGTTAATATATGCAAAAATATGTATTGAAAATTTATTCGGTACACACTTTGACCGAAACTTCGGTATACAGCAAAATTGCTGCTTCGGTCAATCCCTAATAATGAACTACGTAATCTGCTTTGTCAAATATTGATTCATCAAAATCTTGCAAACGAAATCAAAAAGAATCGAAAAACAACTCCGCTTTATACAGTATCCTTATGCCATATTATCCTTAGATTTTTCTATGCTTTGGCATACCTCAGACAGGACGATTTTAAGAATACTGCGCTAAATATAGATATGAGAAATATCGCCACACAAAATCTTCATTTGGCGCTCCTTGGTTCTGGCGTCTTGGGTGCAAGACCTTGTCCTGAAAAGATTTTTGTCTGATAGAAAATTCTACATTATATACTTAAATAATAGCAGTTTTATTATCAAGTGTTTTTAATCACTTTCTTTTATTGTAAGAGATCAATTGTTAGCCATAATGCAAGGCATAGAAATTTTCTAGCCCATTTTCATTTGGTTATTTCTAATACCCAGAAAATTTTTCAGCCTTGACTGATATATACTTCTTGCATCCATGTACTGGTGCCCGGGACGCCATGCCTCCTCTGTCCCCTCCTTAGTTTCGACCCTCTGGGATTGGAAGGGGAATCTGTGGTGTAATAAGACTAAAAATATGATTTCAGAGGTGGCACAGTTTTACCCTCTAAATTCTAGCCAGTCAGCTTACCCGATTCAGTAGACAAGGATACATGATTATACAAAATTCAGGGTAATTTTTTTTACTAATGACTGATTGACAAATTTCACTGTAATTTTCAACTGCCGATTGGCAAAATTTTCACTTTCCTGTGCTTTCTCTAAGCTCGATTGACGAACTTCGTGATTTTTTAGAACCAGAACAACTAACTTCGCGATTTTTTCGCACCTGATCAACAACCTCACAATTTTTCTGAGCCCCATCGCCGAAACTCGGAAATTTTCCGAGCTCGATTGATGTACTTTGAGATTTTTTGGTGCATGAACAACAAACCTTGCACTTTTTTCCTGCAACCTATTGCCAAAAATTGATTATTTTTAGTTATTAATTGGCAAAAGTTAATTGTGTCATAAGTTAAACCCATCGCGGGCTACAGGTTGTGCATCTCCCATTTGACGAAATTCACTGCGCTTATGAAAATCGCATTTTCTCGCGACCATTTGCTGTTCACATTCTCTTGTAGCAGTTTGTTATTGTTTTTTCCACAACCTTTTGATAAAGGTTTTTTCTAGGACTGTACTGAGTACTCGGTACTTACTCGGTACTCTTCATACTAAACCAATTTACCGAGTACAATACCGAGTAGTTGTAAGAATTTCATTTTTTAAGCTTTATTATCATTATTGAAGACAAAAGGAATTAATAACTGATCTGTAAAAGTTATTTGAATATAAATGTATAAGATAAGATATGTAATTATTCATAAAACTATTTACTTAGCATATAAAAATGTCAACAAAATATAGAAAAGTTAAGAAAAACCAATGGAGTTCAAAATTTAGTTTTAATATACAAATAAAAATGGGTAATTTTTAAAACTAAGAAAAAACTATGATTTTGGATACAGAAACATTTTGTAAAAAAAATTAATAATTAAATTTGTTATATCATAAATTATGATAATATATTTAAATTTATATATGAAATATATTTAAATTTGTAGAGTTTCAGCCAGGCAGTTTCAGGAAGGTGCTGCACCCTGCCTGCCATTTGGTTTACAAAATAGCACCCTTCTTGCCTCTCCATTAAAAAAAAGGGCCTTTTTTCTTTTTTGCCTTAAAAAATTTACTTACATAGTAAAATCTGACTCAATGTTGTTTTGAAAAGAGATACAGTAGCCTACCTCTTAACTGGCCTCTTCTTAACCGGAAATCCACTTTAACCGGACGATTTTTTCCCGGGATGACGGCCTCGGGAACTCAGCTTACGCTTTTGAGTTGAAGTGGAATCCCGAGTGGAGGGAGGCAAAATTCAGAAAGGAGAACGTTGGTTCTAAATGTATACACGTTGAATTCAGGGTGCGGCCCGGGGAGGGGGCATCCCTCCCCCCTCCCAGAAACAATGAGATGTCCCTCTGGAAGATTTGAGATTTTGTGTTTTTAATAGTCAAAAGTGCACCCCCCCTCCCCCCCCTGGAACTCTATAATGTCTGATCTATTTGCAAACTGTTTTGTACAAAAATTTAAAAAGCTTGAGGGATGCGAACAGATCACCGTAGAAAATGTATAAGAGTTGTTTGAGTCTGATAAAGATCTCAAGCATGAAACATTATTTGACGAGGATATAATTAGGACTGTAACTGATGTTGTTCAATACGAAGACGATCATTATGATGATCCAGTTGAAGTTGACACAGCTAAATTTCCACATACGGAAGGGATAAAAGCATTGGAGTTGGCACTACACTATGTTAAGCAGCGGCTAACAGCTTCCTCGGTTAAACTTATGATGCTAAAGAAATGGAGAGATTATGCTGCAAATTGTTTGCCATCTTGCCTTCAACAGAAGAAGGTCACTGATTTTTTTTATGGTTGATTAACTTAAATATACATAATGTAGAATAATTTCAACTTCTTATAAAGGTGTGTGATACGATTTTCAACAATTTAATTTGCGTTAAATATTTTGCATTATTTGTTATCAGTGATAATTTTTCTGTCAATTCAGTTAAGTATAAATAGTATTCATTTCAGAAAATATGTACTTTTTTAAAACTACACAAATTGAAAAAACTTAATGCATCTCACGGGTTTAATTAATTAAATTATGCAGATACTTCTTTACTTCTCCACTTTAACCGGTTTTTCTCTTAACCGGCTAACCCTCGGTCCCGTTTAGGCCGGTTAAGCAAGAGGCTACTGTATCTAAGTTTTAAATATTAAAAGTGACTTTAACCACTTCATCGGCGACAGGTATGGAGAAACAATGCTTTTACCCCCGACTCAGGGCAGCCAGTGAAGTGATTAAAAATCAAAAAAGTGGTCTTAAGAATCCAAAACATGCCCTTAAGAATAAAAAAAGTGCCCTTTTCTCACCGGCAGCACCCTGCCCTTTTTTAAATCAAGGGAAAACCCGGTAATCCCACTTGGGCAAGCCCTGACAATAACATACAACAACAATTGATTACTGCATTTGCAACTGTTTGTAAAATGGTCCATGAGGGGTTGACTTGTGGCCTGAGAATTTCTTTGATTAATAACTGAAAAAAAATCCCAATTTTTCAATAGATCGCAGAAAAAAAATGTGAGGTTCGTTATTCTGGCGCTTAAAAACCTCGAGTTTTATTGGTCGAACTCAAAAAAAAATGCAGCATAGCCTGTCTTTTTCGTTAGCCCCAGCCGCACATATAGTAGATAGATATGAAATGGCTACATTCTATATGCAATTATTTTAAGTGGGAGTAAATAATTCTACTTTTGAGTAAAGCCTTTATGCACTCGCAGTTAAATAGTATTTTAAAGTACCATCGAAGTAAATTTAAGCTAAAATGTACTTACTCAGTCTATAAATAATGCTATATTTCTTTACACATAAAATACTCTGCTCAATAAAATTTATAAAGCGTAGAGAAAACGGTTAAAGCTAAAAAATTTTTTTTAAAGGTGATACATTTTCTAAATCATTTACATAAGTATGTGTTTAAGTATTTATTAAGTTTACATGAAACATTTTCAACTGTAAAAAATTTATTTACAGAGAGGATCATAATACATGTAATTTGATACATTGTTTTTATAAGAATTGTGATGTGTGCGTATGGTGTAAGTCCTGATTTTATTGTAGATGATACCAGACGTACAGCATGTTTGTCTTATTTTATTCATATTTGAACTGTTACTTTTCATTTTCTAGTGAGGTTCCACCTTTTGACAGGTGAACAGATCAGATACAAATAAAACAGGACATACACCCTGTATGCAGCATGTGTCCTGGATGTTATGGGTTAATCTGATTATAAATTACCAGTATTACAGATATTAAAGAACAAAGCATTTTTCGAATTTTTAATCTTACAAGAAATCATTTACAGTTAATTGAAAATAAGCTAAAACAGTGAAAATGGACACACACACACATACATATATATTTATACACACACAGAGTACCGCGTATATGGTCACCCCGCTTATAAGGTCACTTTTCGCAAGTCAATTCTTAGCTTTTTTATTTTGTGGTCACGTGATGCTTTTCATCTTTAATAGCTTTTGTAGAAAACGGACATACATTCTGAAAGAGGAAAATCTTTGCGTCAAGTCGATCTAATCTTCCAATTTTCTTTCCATTGTTGAATCTCCCCATCCTTTTGTGAATAACTGCAAACGATTGGAGAAGAATGGTTGTCAATAGCGTTTCCTGGACAAGTTTTGAAGGAAGGAAAATCAAGCATCTAAACTCAGCCTTAGACATTGTGATAATATTGCATACCACTTGACTTCGCTGAGTGTATACACACTATGGAAAAGAAGGCACAGCTGACCGAATAATATCTATTCTTGCGGGTTGCAGCCAAGGGGATTCCAAAAGATGAAGCAGTCATAAATGACGTCACTTGATGCCGTTCGTACCGCCCTCTTGCGCCCGTCATATTTAACCGAGTCTTGCATTGGGGACTGCTGATTTGACTGCTGACGGTCAGTCAAATATGGCAGACGCGGGAGAGGACGAAATAACTCATTTTCCGCGTCAAAGCTTTCCATAGTCGAAGATTGATATGGCTACAGGAGATAAGAGAAACTTTCTATGGCTCTGAATTTCTCCATCATCGCAGACAACTATATTGGTCATTGTATAATTCGCAATTTAAATTAGATTGAATTGAATTCGTTTTATTGCTTCCAAACTGCACTAGTGTTGCACAACCCTTAGATCAAGGAATTATTCAAAATTTTAAAATAAATATATGAAAGCTGCTTCTAAAATACTTCCTTGCTGCAATTGATCAAAAAGATAACTTTTACGTGTCTGTGTTAGATGTCATGTATTAAGTAGCCTAGAGTTGGAATATGGTATCAAAGAAAACCATTAAAAATTGCTTTTGACATGATTGGCTTCCAGAATGTGAAGAATTATCGTTCGAAGACGACAACAATGAAATGATGCTGTGCTCCTACTTGCACAAAAGTTACGGAATGCTGGCTGCACAATACAAGACGAACTGACATGTGCAGTTGTTGACAATGAGGTCGCTACTACTGGTGAAGCTTCCATGCCGTAAATTATTTCGGAAGTTTTAAATAAAACACTGATGTAAGCTATGATAAAGAGAGTGAGTCTGAAGCTGAACTGAGAACGCAAGCAGAAGCTCTCAAAACACTAAATATCCTCAGATATTTTTTAGCACGTCATTCACCGATGACTGACGGTCTAAAATATGTCATAAAACTAAAAAAATATATATTGTTTTAAGTAATTACTTTAAATTTATTTAAAATTTACTTGCCTTTTATTTATTACAGGATTAACTTTTAACTTTTTTAAAAATTACTTAAAACATTGCAAATTTTTCAGTATCAGTCACCGTGCACTCAATGTCTTAACCAATTCCGTTGGTACAGAGGAATATTTTAAATACGTTTGTCAATCAGAAAACTAATTTTAACAATCATAATAATAAACAAATCTGCATAAAAGATGATTTTAAAATGGTTGCCGTTCATACCGCCCTCTTGCGCCCGTCATATTTAACCGAGTCTTGCATTGGGGACTGCTGATTTGACTGCTGGCGGTCAGTCAAATATGGCAGACGCGGGAGAGGACGAAATAACTCATTTTCCGCGTCAAAACTTTCCATAGTCGAAGATTGATATGGCTACTCCTGTCGCAGGAGATAAGAGAAACTTTCTATGGCTCTGAATTTCTCCATCATCGCAGACAACTATATTGGTCATTGTATAATTCGCAATTTAAATTAGATTGAATTGAATTCGTTTTATTGCTTCCAAACTGCACTAGTGTTGCACAACCCTTAGATCAAGGAATTATTCAAAATTTTAAAATAAATATATGAAAGCTGCTTCTAAAATACTTCCTTGCTGCAATTGATCAAAAAGATAACTTTTACGTGTCTGTGTTAGATGTCATGTATTAAGTAGCCAAGAGTTGGAATATGGTATCAAAGAAAACCATTAAAAATTGCTTTTGACATGATTGGCTTCCAGAATGTGAAGAATTATCGTTCGAAGACGACAACAATGAAATGATGCTGTGCTCCTACTTGCACAAATGTTACGGAATGCTGGCTGCACAATACAAGACGAACTGACATGTGCAGTTATTGACAATGAGGTCGCTACTACTGGTGAAGCTTCCATACCGTAAATTATTTCGGAAGTTTTAAATAAAACACTGATGTAAGCTATGATAAAGAGAGTGAGTCTGAAGCTGAACTGAGAACGCAAGCAGAAGCTCTCAAAACACTAAATATCCTCAGATATTTTTTAACACGTCATTCACCGATGACTGACGGTCTAAAATATGTCATAAAACTAAAAAAATATATATTGTTTTAAGTAATTACTTTAAATTTATTTAAAATTTACTTGCCTTTTATTTATTACATGATTAACTTTTAACTTTTTTAAAAATTACTTAAAACATTGCAAATTTTTCAGCTTCAGTATCAGTCACCGTGCACTCAATGTCTTAACCAATTCCGTTGGTACAGAGGAATATTTTAAATACGTTTGTCAATTAGAAAACTAATTTTAACAATCATAATAATAAACAAATCTGCATAAAAGATGATTTTAAATAAAAAATAAAGCTTTACTATATATTATGCTCAACAATTCGAAAATATAAGTGTAAAGAAATTCTTGTTTATACTTCTTCTCTTATAAATTATATTTTCATTTTTTTTGTACACTAGGGGGCTCTGCCCCCTACGAGCTACGCTCGCCAACCTCCGTTCAGGCATACCAAAATCCAAAAAGCACGCTAATTTGATCGGCTTTAAAAATATTGAATTAAAATAATTAAAAAAAAAACATTAGCGATCTCTCTGTAAACAGGTTTGCATTCGTTTTCCTTGGATTGGGGATTTTTAAGGCCAAATCTGCTGCTGTTAGAGATACAATGGCTGTTTTCGTATTTAATTAAAAAAATTAGTTAAACATTTGAAAATAAGCTAATGTAAAATGAATTAAGTAAACAGTGTCATTGTCTCCCGGTATTTTTTAACAGTGCTAGAGGATAGTTCTTTTAAATAATTCATTTTAAATGTATCGTTTCAAATCTGACGTAATTTACACCAAAGTTTTATTTCTCTTATTGATATTCACGTGAAAATACTTTTGTTGTTAGAAGGAAATATTATTTGCGCTGTCTTCGAATTCACGATAATAGTTGAAAAGACTATCTCAAAATATCTCGCGCAAATATATTTTTCAATTTAAATAGTTTTGCTACATTTTTGCCCATTTTAAATATGACGTAATTTCCTCAAATTACAAGTTTTAACGCATAATAATGATTTTTTTTATTTTAAGATTTTGTTTCTGTTTTAAAATTCAAGTGTAAAAGTGGTTCGGCACAGATGTCATATACATATTGGCGCAATTTTTTTCTGACGCCAATTTCATATACACAACGGGTACATAACTGGTGCTAATGTGTCGTTATTTTGCTTGATATGGTAACCCGGATGTTGTTGTTTATACTATTGATGTTTTCGCCAAATTGACGACGGAAAAAAATTGCGTCAATATGGGGCGTGTATGACATCTGTGCCTATGGTTCTTATGACGTAATTTTCCTGCTTTTAACATGTAATCATTTAATTCTAATTTTAAAGTTTTTTTTTCTGTTTGTAATAGTCACGTGTAAATAAATTTTTAATTTGAAGTAAACATTATTGTTTGCGCTGTTTATACAACTGGCAACAGTTTAAATTAATAACATTTTCTAAAATTTGTAAAAATTATCTCTCAAAATGCTGAAAATTTGAATTTAAAATTGAAATAAAACCTCAAAAAATCAGTCAAATAAGAAAAATAAATACAATCTGCACATCGGGAACTTATAACGTATAAAATGATCTAAAAATGATTAAATTCTCATGTATAGTTTTTGCTCCAATAAAACTTTTTAAATGGAACGATTTTGTCCAAGTTTAGCATTAAATATCTCTTAAAATAATTCTTCGATTTGAAAACTGTCTGCATCAGCGTGTTTATCAAACATTTCTCTATAATACCACCGATTTTCATATTTTTGTATGAAACAATTTTTTTAATATTAACGATGAAAGGCCATGCTTAAGCATTCAAATTGGATGCCGATCTACCCGGAATAACTACGCAGATTTTCATTGGTCCATTTCCAAATCAAAACTTTTTTTTATGTATAGAAGGATTATTTTACTAATACAACTAACACAATAATATTTTGTTAAAGTAAAATTTCTTTTTACACCGCATATAAGGTCACCCCGCTTATATGGTCATAATTTTCAGGACCGCATGGGTGACCATATCTCCGATACTGATTGTATATATTATGCGTGTGTGTGTGTGTGTGAAATAACATATGGTGAAATATAGAAAGTGAAAGATAAGAATTTAATTGTAAAAAGAGTGGTTATGCATTGTAATAATCATCAAAGAATCAGTTTGAACATCAGAAAATACCCATCCCAAATGGTGAATTAATTTCTTTATAAATGTAGTGCAGCTTCAGGGATCGATCCAGGCAAAATTTGGGGCCTATTTAGGGCCACTTCATAAAAATAAATTTATTAAAATGGACCCTTTCACAAAAATGAACTTAATAAAACAGGCCCCTTCACAAAATTCCTTTTTATAAAATAGGCTCCCTTCGTAAAATTCTTCTTCATAAAAAGTGTTTTAAAATGCGTAATTTGTAAATAAACGATTTAAAAACAAAAACTTTAGCAAGGGAATATAAAGAAGTTTTTGTTAATAAGTTTTTGGTTCGAATTTGAGTAATTGGATTTCAAGTAACGTTACAAAATGTTTAATAAAATTCACAAAAAGTAACTTCTACTTTTCGCAAAATGAGCCCCAAGAATAAAAACTGCATCAACTCTTCAGCTTGGTCATTAATTTTAAGTCCTTTTCCCCCCAAAATTAATTTATATATAATGGTGTGAACTCTAATCCTTATATGTGAGAGTATGAGTTATTGTAAGTCACCTTTTAAGATTTTTTTTTGTCTGTTATATTGCATGTAAGATTTCTTATATGACAAAAGGTTACTGTAAAATAAAATTAAAAGTATAACTGTGGTAATTGTGTATCATATATCTTTTTATATCTTTTAACTTTATCAGTGTCTTTTATGGCAAACTTTCGTATTTTCATCTTTCAGAATCTTTGCCAATATTAATCCGGATAAAGGTAGCAAAGCACCTAGGATGAAAGGGAAAAGAAATAATATGGTTGCCAAGCCAATTATAAATCTTGTGAATGGACTTACAGACTTTAAAAGTCATTTTAATTTGTAATGCAACAATCAATAAATTTTTTTGTTTTATTTAGTGTTTTCTTTACTGCTAATTTTATATTTATCTCATATTTTCAATGTAGTTTGATCTCACCAGAGTAATTATGATTATGATCTTGTTTCTCACAAATGCCACTGTTGGGAAGTAAAGAAATTACAGTGAATTTATCAGGATATTTGTCATCTTTTACGATGATACAAGAAGTCTAAATTTTGTTATTTGAAATAGTTGCATTTTCATTTGTATAATAATCTGTACACATTCAGCTGTTATGGTTTTATTATAAGGGCAGCATATACATTAAGCACTTGTCTTAATGTATATCTAAGCAATCTAGAGTTTTGATGAATTTAAGATGTACCAAATGAAAATGTAATATTGCATTTAAGAAACATGGTCTTCAGTAAAAATTCTTTTGTGTGTAGGTGAATATTTAAGATAGAACAATTTTAAAATTCTTTGTTTACAGTTTTAAAGATTTAGAAAATTTTCACTACTTGATAATAAAGTCTGCATTTACCAGGGTTCTTCAAGTGTCAAATTGAAAACCGGGCAGTTTTAGCAGCAGATAAATAGTGTCATACTGATATTTCTTCACATGAATTGGCTGTCTGTATCTGATATTGATTCTAAAGTTGCAAATAGCAGTGATACAAATAATAGTGAAATTTTAAAATAAAATTAAAATGCTTTACTTTATATATATTTACATATTAACTTTCTGATAATGGGAATTTCAACCTGAAGCTTTCAATTTGCAAAGGTAAAATTAGTTCAGAATGGACTATAATAAAGAAATGCTGCTTTTTAAAATGAAACAAAAAAAAATTAATAAAATTTGCTTTCATTTAATTAAAAGAATTAAAGGATTTGGAGCTATTATACTTTTAAGGTAGTTCTTCATATCCATAAATGTCGACGGAATGTTTTGACTCATTTAAAATTAACAGAAATCAAAATGTGTTTATTATTATTATTATTATTAAGTAAATGTTTTTGGCATACCTTATATAACGTGAAGTTTTTCAATGATTAACTGAAAATACACTTGCCGTGTAAGAAAATATACTCTCTTATAGGAAGTAAAATACATTTCTCTACTGAATATGTAACATAAATCTGGATAACTGCATACCTTCTGTAGTTATTGCAGCATATTCTTATTGTTGTGTATGCCTGAATTATTCAATTTGCCAAGGTTATATATGGTCAAAATGTTTAATATACTTATTTTGTTTCTGTTATGGAGAAATTTGAAAAAAAAAAAAGACAGAAACTTATACAATCAGATTTCATATTTAAAAATTAGAAAATGAATTAAATATAAAAGCGATAATTTTTCAAGCTAGGGTTTTTTTTTAACACGTTGACGGACACTTGCGTCTACAGCCGTCAAAGCGAAGTTCACTTAATTCCTAAATTGGCACCAGTATTTTAAAATTAAATTTTGCATTATTTAATGTACGTGAAGTTAAGCTTTTAATTATTTTCATATTTTTTCATGTAAATCCTGGTGTCAATCAATCATTATGCCACATAGTGAACTTCGCTTTGACGGCTATAGATGCAAGTGTCCGTCAACGTGTTAAAGGACAAATGTGCAAACAGCTTACTCATTATTAGAACAATTAGGCTATCACCCCCCCCCCCCCGCCTCTTTTCTTCACAATGAGTTCTGTTTATGTAAGTAAATGCAAAGTGAATTGTAGACAGTTAATCAAAATACTTTAAATTATTTACACTAAAACTGCTTTTATATGCAATTGAAATGTAAAGTTTTAATAATTTTTCAAAATATTTCTCTAAATATGAAAATAAATTAAAATCGTTGGTTATTTTATTACATTTGTAGCACATGTGTGAAAACATTTTTATTTTTCAAATATATTTATATACACATAAATAAACAAAGAAAATGGCAACAATTTACATATTTAACCCTTTCGGGACACATAATTGCATTTCTGCAGTGTTGAATTCACAACAAAATCACCATGGGCAACATAATTTGTGACAATGGAAAACCGTTGATATGGTTCTTTTTTCCCGAATCTAAATATTGCAAATTATATTGCCAAAATAAGTAAAATAATTAGTTCTTGAGTAAATACTATGTACATAAATATCAGCTGCAATGTTGGTGACATCTCTATTTTACCTCTGATGTTAAACCAATGAATGTGTAATGTATACATTCTAATAAAAGTAATATTTTCAATTTTTTTTTTCTCTGCACTTTTTCTTGAATAGCTTTTTTCTTTTTGTTGTCTAAATATTTCTAATATATAATTTTATTTCAGTATTTCTTTGATTTGATATACATGCAATTATAATTTTAGAAATATTTTGACAAACATTCTTTACACAGAAAAAATTGGTTACAAATAGCTATTTACTGACATAAATGCGAATCTATTATGTGCCAATAGGTTTCGATCAGTAAGGAGAAATTTGAAAATGTCAGTTTGTAAAGGTTGAAATAACCATGCTTAAATCTAAAATTTGTTTCAGGAATGGAAAATTTCATTCTGAAAATCAATATTTGTCTCAAAAATGGAGCGTTTCAGTCTCAAAAACGGAGCGTTTAAGTCAGAAACGGAGCATTTCAGTCTCAAAAAAGGAGCAATTCAGTCTCAAAAACGGAGCATTTCAGTCTACAAAACGGAACTTTGCAGTCTACAAAACGGAGCATTTCAGTCTCCAAAACGGAACTTTGCAGTCGCCAAAACGGAACTTTGCAGTTTCCAAAACGGAACCTTGCAGTCTCCAAAACGGAACTTTGCAGTCTCCAAAACGGAACTTTGCAGTCTCCAAAACGGAACTTTGCCGTCTCCAAAACGGAACTTTGCCGTCTCCAAAACGGAACTTTGCCGTCTCCAAAATTGAACTCTTTCGTCTCCAAAGCGGAACTTTTCCGTCTACAAAACGGAACTTTTCAGTCTACAAAACGGAAAAGTCATGTAACTTATTTTCTGTGATTTAACTGAAAAGATACGGCAACTCTGCTGCCAGTACTTTTTCCGTTTTTTTACTGGAGTTTGTTTTTACAGTGTATGATGGCCGATGACAACTACTACTTTAAGTAAAACATACACTTCTAAAACATTAAAACACTTTTATAATGGCTGAAAACCTATCCTTATTACATAAGACATGCAAGATACGTATATCATCAGCTCTCGAGAAAAATTGAAAAGTTTAGGGACACTTCACTTTGCGCAAAAGCCGAACATTTTCGATATTTTCATAAAAGGGGTTCCCCAGTCAAAAGTTTTGTTGGCATACCACAGATTCGTGTTCAGAACTCCAAAAAACATAAAGATACAAAACATCATCCTTCCTTCACATCTAGAACTCTCAAGAGCCTGAACTATAACATTAATCTGAAACAATGTCAAAAATTATTTTCTTTTCCACATAGTATAATGTTAAAATGAATTATTTATATTAACGGTTTTAAGTGATGAGTCTTTTTTATTGTTAAGCATTGATTAATTTTTTATTGTAAATTTTAATCTTTACAAATATTTATTTTGGAAGTAATTCATGGACTGGTTCATTAAAATTTTTAAGTATTGTTCATTTCCTGATAGTGACACATATTTTTAAACAAAGCTAAAATAATAATATTAGTATTTTGAAATTGCAAATTAATCTGTAATAACGTAGTACTTTGTTGAATTTTCGCACTCAAAACGTTCAATTTCTGTCAACTTGAAAATTTAAAGATTTTTAACACGTTGAATGCCAAGTCTATTTTGTCTGTCTTTCCGTTTAGGCCACGAAATGTGACTCCCGTTACAGAATGTATAAGTTTCAGTCACCGATGACTGACGCGGCCTAAACGGAAAGATCAGTGTCAGTCACCGCTGACTGACGTGGCATTCAACGTGTTAAATTATCATCTAAATTACATTATCACATTGGGGATCTTATTCTAGATAGTTATGTACTTAAGTAATAATATTGTATTTTTAGAAACCAAACAATATGTCTAAAAGAATAAACTTACCTTTACGTTATACATAATTACTAACTAAATAAATGTAAGTAAAATGATGAAGTTTAAGCTTTTTTGTAATCAGTTTTAGTATACTTGAAACTTTGACTAACTGCAAACGAGGCGCCTGATAACTGCCCCCATGAAAAGTGCCCACATACGTCATTTTGACGTCACAGCAAAAGGGGGCACTTTTCCAGTTCTAGAGAATTTTACTTTCGTCGAAAACTGGAAATCTGTCCCATGATAAGTGCCCCCATATCAGGAGGGGATACTTTTCCAGTATTAGAGAATTTTTCTTTCAATGAGAGCTGGATATCCGTCCCCACGAAAAGTAGCCCCATACGTCATTTTGACGTCACAGCAGATGGGGACACTTTTCCAGTTCTAGAGAATTTTACTTTCGTCGAAATCTGGAAATCTGCCCCTATGATAAGCTACCCCAAACGTAAGGGGGCATTTTTCCAGTGCTAGAGAATTTTTCTTTCATTGATAGCTGGATATCCACCCCCATGAAAAGTGCCCCCATACGTCATTTTGACGTCACAGCAGATGGGGGCACTTTTCCAGTGCTAGAACATTTTATTTTGCGGAGAATTCCTGATATCCGACCCCGTGATAACTGCCCCCATACGTCATTTTTACGTCACAGCAGAGGGGATACATATCCAATGATAGAACATTTTACTTTCGTGGAGAGCTGGATATCTGAAAACTGGAATGTATCTTTCTTTTGTGTACAACTTTTATTGTTGTTGTGAATTATTATTATAATGTTTCGAAGAAATGCGTAGACGAGATTTAGTGCGTAATGTAAAATTAGTATCTTGCTTAGTTTTGATACTCGGTTTTAAAGGACATACTTGTCTTTCCAAAAGGATTTTAGTATAAAGGTGATATAATATTGGTCAGAAAATAATCTGTTAGAATGGTCATGGAAACTCGTAGTAGATTTTATGATATCAGTCGAAAATGTGTACATGTGATTTTTGGTGTTAAGTAGAGCACCAAAAGTGAAACTTAAATGAAAAATACGCATAAGCTATTTTATAAAAAAATTTGAATTTTCTTTATTAATTTTCGATTAATTTTTGTTCAATGATTTTTTGTTCATATTCTCAATAAAGTATCCAATATTAATAATTTGACACAAAAACAATTATTTTTAGAATCAGAAGATTAGAGAGTTTAGCATTGAAATCTTCTTTGAACGTGTTTCTTATTATCTTTGCTACTGTGTTTAGGAAGAAATGAAGCATGTTAATTGAACTGCTCAACAAGCGCAAAACATTTTGACACATTACAAATTCATTTTTTTAACGGAAAGGTATAAAATTGGAAAGCCTGGCGATGGAAGCGATTTGGAATGGAACTTTTTTTTCCATTTTTTTGATCAATCGATTACCTATTGAGTTATAATCGAATTTGATCACGTGACACTCACGTTTTTCGCCCGCTCTTGAGTGCTTTTTCTTCCTTCGTGCGGAAATTCGGTCCAAAATGCCCACTTTGACACTATTTTCTGAAAGATCTATTGCGTTTGCAAAAAATTGGAAAAAATAGCTCAATTACATAGTTTCTGAACAACAACACCAGCTATTTCATGCATTTTCGAACAAAAATAAAACTTATGTCAGAAAGTTGCCCTTTTGGATTTAAGAACACCCTTAAGAACAAATTGTTACTATGTCAACAGCGTACAACAAACTTCTAAATAAATAATTACATTGTTGTAAACGAACATTTAAGAATAGCTATAAAAATATAAATAAAATTGGAACTTTTAGTAGAACATAAGATGAATAAGAAATCTGCTTTTTAAACAGAATTAGAAAGTAAATTGCGATTTTTTTTATTGATTAATCTGTGAGATCCTATTTAGCTCTCCATAAAAAAAAAATAATAATAACTAACGTTGTCTGACCGGAAGTCTTTCTGCACTTATATTAAGGAAACTACTGCATATAAAAATATGAAAATTTGATAGTATTACAGGGAAATGTTTGAGAAACACGCTGAAGCAGACCGAATAATTATTGTAAGACCTATTTATTCTTAAAGTCGGTCAAGATCGTTCCATAAAAAAACTTTTACAGTAACAAAATAACCATAGGAAATTTAATAATTTTTTTCAATTTATACACTTCATAAAATAGTGGTGTGCATACTGCGGTTATTGTTTTAATTTTACTGATATTTGAGGGTTTTCTCTTTCAAATTTTATTAATTTTTTCATCATTTCAGGTGATATTTTTTCATATTTAGAAAAGGTAATTTCTTTTATACTGATGCCAATTTGTAAAACTGCGCAAAAAATAGTATTTATATATTAATATAAATACTATTAATATAAATACTATTGTAAATATTATTTTTTTTCTAATTTTAATTACATTTCTGTAGTGAAAATCTGTAACGACAACAAAATTACTCCTTTTTTTTTTTTTTTTTTTTTAAAGGTGAGAACAGGGAAAAAACTATAGGGATTATCATATTTCTTTTTTTTCGTCAATTTCAGATTGATAATTGAAATTATATCATTTGTTTCAATTGATAGTGAAACAATATTGAGATTAAGTGAAAATGACATCAATAATCTTAAAAACAGAAAGAAATTTTTATAATAAGAATTTAATAATCACATGTTAAAAGTAGAAAATAAGAAAGTGAATGCGACATTTACGATCATCCATTATAGGCATATAATCTTATAGTTTGGTGATAGTTTTTTGGTCTTCAAGTAGTTTTGGTTTATCAAGTACCATTCAAACGATATAAATTGTTAAATTAACCTTGAAAATATTCATGATGGCGTACTAAAATAGAGAAAAGAATTCATGAATAAGCTATACCTGTTCTTGAAATGTCTGAAACTCGATCAAGACATAACATATAAGCGTAAAATTTCAAAACACAATACTTTTCAATACGTGGATCAGAAAATTATTCCTAATAGACCGGTAGCTGGCAGCACAGACAATCAACTCATCGAGTTCACGGCTGAAATTCCAGAATTAATTAAAACTCGATTCACATATGAGGCAATCGGACACGCAATCGGTCTGCCAAGTCATATCTTGGCGAAAAACACCTGAAAACCCGATTTTAGCAGTTGACTCGTAAGTTTACCAATGTGTCTTCCTGCACCCAAAAGTATGAAAATATGGAGGACTGGGAGCAAGGAAACACAATGGAAAACCTACGAGGCAACCGTTAAAATCGGGTTTTTAGATGTTTTCCGCCAAGATAGGACTTGGCAAACCGACTGCGTTTTAATATGCGAATCGAGTTTTAACTTATTCTTGAATTTCAACCGTGAACTTGATGAGGTGATTGTCTGTGCTGCCGGCTCCCGGTCTATAAGCAAACGAATTTTTTTAACCTCAAACCTAAAGGAAGAATATTGTCCATAGCGTCGTTGTAAAACTCAGAAAGAAAGCGTCATTTTTAACCTAATCATTTTATACAAGCCAATTTTCAAATGTGTAATTGATCTTATCCATCCGAAAACATACGTCATTTATTACGACAGCGATGAATGAGGCCATGGTGCCGAAAAATGCACATTCAAACTGAAAAGCATGGCAACGCGATTGCAGAAGATACCCGCTGTTATACTGATAATATCATTCAATCTTCAATAACCTGGTAATATATATGTTTTAACAGGGCACGTTAGTATATTTTCAGGGGCTGTGAAGCCTGAACGGGGGATTGGCGAGCGTAGTTCACAGGGGGCTGAACCCCCTAGTTACTTATAATTTAAACATAATAACAGCTCTTAAAAAATAAATCGAGAAGATTTTCTTTTATAACATAATCAAATTCTTTAAGAGCATCTTATGGTATTAATTGTTATAAATAGTCCTATTAAAAAATGAAAATATTTTAGGCTAAATGTTGAATATTTTTTTTATCTATTTTGTTTTCTGTTAGTTGTTAGTTGTATCATTTAGTTTGCATAGTGTTTATACACGTTAACTGTGTTTAGAGATAAACCTTTTTAGTGAACCAGATATTTTTATTAATTTATGCTAATTTTCATGCTTATATGCATACAAGCCTGACCTTAGACTCACTATATATGTTGCTGATTGTAGAAAAATGCCTGTATTAAAAGTCGAAATTATTTTAATCCTAAAATTTGGAAGATTAAATTTCAAAAACAGGGAGAAATACTGTATTGCAGTTGTTCTTAAAAGAAAAGAAGGGGCGAGGGGGTTGAGGAAAAAAACCAGTTGATTTAAAACAATATACTTATATGGAGCCTAAATTACGAGGTACTTTCTGATAGTTAGCAGCATGTGATTTAAACTTAATAAATGTTATGACGGATTATAATTCTATTTAAAAATTACGTATTGCAATACTATTATTATGGGTAAAACAATTTGATCATACCATATTCGTGCAGTGATATATCGGTAATTTGTTATTAAAAGGTGAAAATTCTCTTTATTTTTACGATAATTTATACGTTTGAATGAATCGAAATAGTAAAGTAATTAATTTTCAAGATTTAATCTTATCATATAGTTAATTATTCCTTTAAATAAGACATAGGATTAAAATAAAAATGTTCCATTTAAAACAAATTTCTTCACATCAAAATTTGTGTGTATTTCTAAATATTAAAGTAATAAAAAAATGCTTGCTATGTATGAGAAATTACAGTTTAAGTTTTATTTAGACGTAATTAGTATAAAACAATTTCGTGCCATTTTCTGAGTGCGCTATGCTAATTTACTATTAGACAATTCCAATTTTCGTGCAGTTGCTAATTTTTCCCCCTCTTAAATGCATTGCTTTAAAATTAGAAAATTTATACACGAATATAACACTCAAGACGTTTTTCTTTTTTATTTCCCACTCAGCAACTCAAAACTGATATAGTCACCGACCCATTTTATGCATAAATACATGGGAATATCAGTCATGACTCTTGAGATAATTTAAAATCGAACAATATTTTGCATTTTCCATGACTGTATATCATATTGGGTTCTAATTAATTGTTGTCTAAAAACAAGCTTTCCTGGGCTGTAGAATCCCGAAAAAAAACGGCTTAAACGTAAAATTGGACAGCATATTCCTAAAGGTTTTTGTCTTTATTAAAACATGAAAAATGCTATTCGATTTCTTAATTTATGAAGAATAACTTTTGCATTAACATAAACTACACACTAATGCACTTGATTCACACCAATACTAATAAACGCCAATGGATTTTGTGCACTAACAATAACTTTGTGAATATGTCAGAAAGCAGCCAGTTAGGATTTCAATGTTTCAGTAATTTTTCATTTTTTTTAATATATTTTTTTCCATTAAACGTTTTCTCTCTCTCCTTTCTTTTAATAACCTTAGAAAAGTGAAAATATTGCAGTAAAGTTTAGAAGAAACTTATCTTGTTTTATGAGAAATTAAATAAGATCAAGACAAGTTCCATAAATTTCCACTTTCGCGCTCAAACAACAGGAACATTGCACTGCACAGTCCATTTTATGGTCCAATTGTTTTTTATTGACCTCCCCCCCCCCCCCACACACACAAGGTTGTGCATGCTGTGGCGTCCTAATATTTATTTTAAACGACAGCTATTAGTTATTATAATATAAATTAGTAATTATAGGTTTTTATATTAAACAATAACAAAGGTAAAGTTATAATTATTTGTTTAAGAAGTAAATCTGCAGATCAGGGGCCTCAACGTCAGTTCTGCTTGTCATTGTTTTTTAATTAGAGAGAAATATATAAACATATAAGATTCTTTGAAGCTTCCAGAAATTAGAAGCATCAGATTAAAATGGTATTCTTATAAATTGCTTATATTTGTAATTTTTTTTAAATCAAAGATACATTTCTTCAGGGGGGCTCTGAACCCCCATAGACTCATCTATTTTATCATTAAAATTTTCTATTGGTTGTGCTGTATCATGATTGTTCTAAACCTTAGTCCATAAAATGGATTTATTTAAGTAAAGGTAACTTTTTTTAAAGGCTGTTCTTAACTGCTGTACTCAACAAGGGCAAAATGTTTTGACACATTTATAAATTCCTTTTCTAACGGAAAGATATAAAATTGGAAAGCCTGACCATGGGAGCGATTTGGAATCGAACTGTGTTTTCCATTTTTGGATCCATAAATTATCTACTGACAAGGGAACCACTTTTGGTGTTGCTCGCACCTAGCATTGAGACCTGGTGCATTTTAAAGCCCTATATTATGACGTTTGAGAATCGATAAAATTTTTCTGTTAAAATCATATTTCTTGATTATATAGCAGCATAACTTTCTGAAATTGCAATTTTTGGGACCACTTATCGGACTATTAACATTGAATTTTTTTAAAGAAAAGCATTTAAAAATAAAAATTTGTTAATAATAAGTATAAAATATTGAAAAAAGTTTGAAAATTCCTTCAAAAACCCACGAATTTGATTTTGAAAAATTGCAACTTTATATTCATCATTTTGGCGGGGAAACAGTTGGCGTTTATTTTCAAAAGTAGAGCTTTCCGGCAACCCTAGCCAAATGTTATAGCTGAATTTGTAATAACTAGAAATTGCAATGTCCGACGTCCGACCTATTTCGCCACAGTAATTTTTCTAAATTGTGTAAAAATATTAATTTACTTTATGATTTCTTTTACCGACGGCCCCTTTAATACAGCAACATTTCATTTTAAACATTCCAAACATTATTTCATTCGATTTCAAAAGAGAATAGTTTGCTTATTTTGTATTTCACTAAAAAATAGTTTTCAATGATCTTCGAAGCTTTTATAGAATTATATTTATTACTTATATATTTATCGTCTGCATAGAAAAAAAAACAAAAACCTAATATTTGTTTCTCATGCTATCAATTATAATAAAAAAAAATCGCAATCTGATATAATTCTAGTAATATGTTCTGTACGTTTTCTCTTTGGATAAAGCGGGCGGAAAAATTGTAGCGCCATATTTGGCGACTTAACTCACTTTTGGCGTGAAATAAACAAATAAATATGTAATAATAAAAAATTAAAAGTATAAAAGAGTATATAAAATATTATTTTAACAGAGAAATTTTTTCGGTTCTCTAACTTTTATGCATAGGGCTACAAAACGCACCAGGTCTCGATGTTAGGTGCGAGCAACACCAAAAGTGGTTCCCTTGTGAGTTAGAAGTGATTTTGATCACGTGACAAAGACTTTTTCAACCTTTCTTCAGTAGTTTTTCACCTTTCGCGCGAAAATTCGGTTCAAAACGATCACTTTGACACTATTTTCTGAAAGATCTACTGTGTTTGAAAAAAGAAAAAGAAAAAACACGGAAAAAACAGCTTGATGGCATAGTTTCTGAACAACAACACCTGCAGTTTTATGCATTTCCGTCCAAAAATAAATTTAAACTTATGTCATAAAATTGCCCTTTTGGATTGGAGAACAGCCTTAAAATGTGGTGCCAACCGAATAAAATTTGCATAAAAGCCGCCCGTCCAGAAAGGGTTAATATTGTCCACAAGAAAATAATTTTAAATGCATGATGTAATTTTGACCATTAAATACGTTTCGCGTGCAAAAATTTAATTAGTTTTTATTTCCCCACGCTTTTAATATCCACGTGTAAATATATTATTCCATTTAAGTGTTTGGGAATATCGGTGTTTGAACTTTTTAAATATGACCTAATTTTCACTATTAAAAGTTTTTCACGTATAATAATTTAATTATTTTAGGCATTTTTCAATGACAATATTTAATATTTCGGTATTTTACATATGACGTATTTGTCCCCATTAAATGCGGTACGCGCGTAATAATTTAAGTATTTTAATATTTTCTTACTTTTTTAATATTCGCGTGTAAATTCAATTTGTATGACATAATTTTCAATACTTCCTGCTTTCAACAATTGATCATTTTTATTATTTTAAAGTTTCATTTCTGTTTTTAATAGTCACGTGTAAATACATTTTTTATTTGAGAGGAAATATAATTAATTCTTTGTGCTGTTTTACAAATTGGCATCAACATAAAAAAGTACCTTTTCTAAATATGAAAAAAGTATGTCTTGAAATAATGAAAATTCGAGGAAAAAAAATACCTTTATAAAATTAGTAAAATAAAAAAAAGCGCTGTTTGCACACCGCTTAGTAGAAGTATATCCCTAGAAAAAAAAATATATATATTAAATTCCTATGCATAATTTTGCCCCTAAAAATTTTCTTTAATGGACCTATTCTGACCGACTTTAAAATTAAAAATCTCTTTAAATAGTTCTTCGATTTAATAATTGTTTACTTTAGCGTGTTTATCAAAGATTTCTCTATAATACTACCAATTTTCATATTTTTGTCTGTAGTAGTTTTCTTGATATTAGCGAAGAAAGACCTCTGGTCACAAAAAATTCATTTACACCGGCGGCGGCGGCGGCGGTGTATATTTTTTTAGAATAGAGTGAAATCTGACAGAATTTTTTTCCCTTTTATTTTTATTCTAGTAACACAAAACTAAGTAGAATTTTTTTCAAAATTTGTTTAATCTCTAAAAAATACTAGTAATAGTAGTAGTACTACTACTTCTACTACTACTAGTAATAATAATAATAATTACATGATAATAATAATGTAATAATAATAATCATATAATAATAATAATAATAATATATTATTATTGCGACTCGAAACACGGCGAATTCGACGAATGAAAGTATTTAAAAGGCAGTGATTGACTGAATTTATAAAAAATTAAGAAAACTAATTACAATAAATAACCAATATTATATTGGCTAACCTAACTTTTAAAACAAATATTATTTTTAACTCAAGTTTAATTTCAGCTTTTTAAATTATTGAGAAATTAAACTTTATTTATATACGTAATCAGTAACATGCAATTAAGATAATGAAATTATGAAGTTATTATTACTATAGTTATTATTATTATATTATTATTATTATCATCCATGCATTAAATATGCGCGATAAAGACATTTCTTAATTATTTTAGAAAAGAAGATTGTTACAAGTTATTTTTAATTATCTGAAAACTATACCAATTTCTGACTGTATTTCAGACGAAGCACATAAAATACGGGCATTAAAATTAAAAAAATTAGTACTTATATAAAATAAGCTATAAGCATATTCGTAACGTAAAAGGAACACTTTCTTTCTTGCTGAAAAATAAAATTTCATGGAATTTTTCAAGTTGGAACAGTTAAAGATAATCAACAGGAAACGATTTTTCTTAAATCCCTTAATGGTTTCAGAAGTGTAATCTTGAGAATGACCAATACCTGGAATCTCTTTGAGCGTTTGTAATTAGCGACCACCTAGGTCGTTTTTGAATTGGGAGAATATTTTTCCGAAAAAGGATCGAAATGTCGCATTTCTATGAAGATCAGTATTTAGGTTTTTTGTTTGCGTTTTTAACCTCCTTTTTTTCTTTCAAACGTGTCATCGACACTGGTTCGTAGGAACTGTTAATAAACAGCAGGGGGTTCAGGAGAGATTTTTAGGCCAATTTGTTTATATTAGAGGCGGAAAGGAATACAGATGATAAGGAATTTTTTTTTTTATGAATTAAATATTTTCCACTTTCTTTATGTATATACTATAAACTAAAAGAAATTCATTACTATGTTTGTCTGCTTGTTTAATTGCGTTTAACTTTAGATGAATGCACTATTTCACAGGACGTTTTTTTTTTTTTTTTTTTTTGCAATATTTAGATAGCTTCTAAAATCCCAGAACATTAAACAATAGAAAATACAACTACTAGAATAAACAGAATTCAGCAATTTTTTTTTTTTTTTTTTTTGTCATTTTAAGATTGTGTGTTTTATTTAAACATCTCTAGAGCCTTTATATAAAAATGTTTCACGAATCCGTGAATATTTATGAAATAAATAGTTTGTATCAACTCGTTAAATATCAAACACTAAAACTACGACTGAGATTAAACATCACATTAGTCTCTCTATAACGAAAAGATAATTTTAAAAAGATGTATTTGCGCGAAAGTCGTATTTATTAAGCATTACTTTTAGCAATCGAGACAAATAATGCGGTTGCCTTACTTTTTATTATTTTTTTTGTTCTAATATATATATATATATATATATATATATATATATGTATATGTATATATATATATATATATATATATATATGTATGTATATGTATATATATATATATATATATGTATGTATATGTATATATATATATATATATATATATATATATATATATATATATATATATATATATAAAATAATCGAGAACATGCAATATTTATCTAATAGCTATAGATTTAGCTATGTAATCATAAAAATTATGTGTATTGCCCTTCCCCGGGTCTCAGAAAATAAAGCACCCTATTTCAAGAACTTCAACTTTTTTTTACAATTGTCCGGGAGTAATTAAACTAAAGCTGTTTCAGAAGCAGAAAACAGAAAATGAGCAAAGAAGCCATACACCACGAGCATACACATCCATATACAACTTTACGGAATAATCCATTGATTATAAAAAAAAAAGAATTTCCACCTTTAATTTATTAATAGTAATTTTTTTTTAAATGGTTAAATACATATATAAGAATTTTATTTTTAGATTAATAGAGCGTTTATCTACAAATTATTAACATTTAAATATAAAATTAAACTAATATTTTCAATAGTTTATCTTTTTCACTTATTTAAATGGCGTTAGGGAAAATCAGAAATGTTAATAATTATAGCAGCCTGTTGTCATACTCTAACAAAAAACTTTATAAATCCATCTAAATTTTATAGGTTATGAAATGTATAATTTTTCGAATATTAAGTAAGAAATATGTAAAATATTAAAAAATATATTCGTAAAAAAATATGTACTCTAACTTAGGCCTGGTCAACCTTTCAGTAAGCAGGGACTCACCTCAGCTCTTGGCACTCAGTGAAGGGCGCCATTATCCACATGACTGAAAGCATGCAGCAATATTATCGCGCACTTATTATACACGTACGTCTTAACATAATGCAAATGAAATTTACAGCGGTAGATAAAAGGCCACTACATTTCTGGAGTTACATGTATAAAATTTCAAATTCTTAATGTTTCTGTGAGAGGTCTTTCTCAAAAATGTTTGTAGGGTAAGGTACCAGAAACTTTAATCTCGCCTGTAAAAAAAAAATAATAACAACAACAAAATAAACGTGAAAATAAGATACATTGCTAGGTTTCTTTTAGGATGTGAAAATACGCTTTGAATTATTTTAAAGGCGTGAATTTAGTTTTATAAGAAGTACAAAAATAAAGTCAGGCGTGATAGTAACCAATCCATATGGGCGGTTCCAGAAAGATAGTCTGGAAATGCTTTCATAGATGGAAATCATTTTCCACTGCTTTATTAATTTTTCTAAGTAAATTTAAAAAATACCCCAAAATTTTAAAAGTCAAGAAGGAAAAATTAACTTTTTTATCCCTCGTATAAAACAGCCAATAAGCCAGTGTGACAACAGAAAAAAAAAAAGGCTGAACTTCCATGCACATAAATCTTCAAAGGGGCGGTGGAAAGGGAAAAACGTTTATTTTTCTCTAACTTCTGAAGTGTTAAAAAGAGCTATTTCCAATTATTACCAGATTTAACCATTTTAATTACACTTTACAAATAATAACTAAAAATCGTGAAAATATGCTTGATTAAATTTTCAAAGAATAGGTCTGGTTTTTAATGCGTTTTCGGGTGGTTTTTTAAATATTTCTGATTCAAAAATTAATGATTTTAAAGAATGCATTCTTTATAATGAAATTTTATTTCTAAAAAGTCTAATAACATGAAACCTTCAAAAGGGCGCCAAGGTAACCTTCGAAGGGCGCTATAGCGCCCGCGTGCGCCGCGTTGGACAACCCTGCTCTAACCTATTAAATATTTAACAGAAATTTAATATTAGAAGCTTCAAATATGCAATACCAAAAGTACAGCTCATTCCGTCAAGTAGTTTTAGAGTTTTATTTAAAAATACTTATAAACGATATAAAAAAAGACTCAATTTACTCGATTTTTTATTAAATTTGAAAATTGTTCAGGGACTTTTGACTGTACTTTTGCGTACATTTACCACTACCTTAAAAATATAGTTCTTCAACGAGTTTTCATAGTTTTGTTGTACATCGGCTGCTCGTAAAGCGACGGGAACTTTGCATCCAGAAAACATACAACAGAATGATTAAAAATATTGATTTTATTAATTTTTGTTGAATTTCTAAAAAAGGTATTGATTTTAATTTTGATGAAATTTAAAAAAAATGAATTCGAGAGTATTTATTCTGTTTCAATTAAAACAAAAATCGCATGAATTGGTCACGTAGTTTCGGAATAATCACAATCATTAAAAAATAAAATAAATAAAAATAAATACATACGCGTAGAATTGATAACCTCCTCCTTTTATTAAAGTCGGTTAAAAATGCACGCATTACAGTTTCTTTTACAATTCTGGAATTGAATTTAACATTAGAAATTTTCAATTTAAACCTGTATAATTATTAAACAGTTTGACAAAGTGACATTATGTGTGGTATTCTAGTTTAAAATTTTCTAGTAAACCTAAATATGATATCAAAATTAGATTTTCGTATTGAAAATTTAAAATTTTGTTGCAATTTTTCTATTTAGACGGCCCTAAGACTTTTCTAAAATCGGATGGTGACATCCGTTTGTTTATTTTTCTGGGAAAATTTGGTGAATAAAATGTATAGGATATTTGTCTTTTCCTTTTCTTTTGTCCGCCTGTAAATCTTTATGAATAACACCAAAACACCATATATTCAGATGCGACAAAAACATGTAATTTTCTCTTACTTCTCATTCATCCTGAGAGATTTTTCTATTTGTTAGTGTATTTTAAGAATTGACTCATTTCTCAATAAGTATTTTGCAACAATGGATTCAGTAACTGAAAATTTAAACATATATAATTATTCTGAGAAAAAAAGAATAACAATCTTTTTACAAAAAGTTACTAAAAAAAATAAAATTAAATTAAAAAAAATGCTGAAAAAACAGCTTTACTCTTCGCCCTTTACTGCTGGATTTATTTATGAATTTCGTTGCATTTAGGGTTCCGTACTTAAAAAATCCGTGCGGCTCGGCCTACAGGCGCGGGTAGATTTTGAAGTTAATTTCTAATTTCACCAGCAAAAACTAAATCATAATTAGAGATAAACTCACTTTAAAAATTTAATCTGGCCACATTTGACGATTTTTTAATTTCATTTTTATATAATAGCTGGTTTTATCAGAAACATGTTAGGGCAGTTAAAAAAAATATTTTTCCATGCTCAAAAACTGGAAATTTTCTGACACATTTTCAGATTCATTTTTAAAAGGAAAAACATGAAACTTGCTGATGTGATATTTTAAGAGATTTAAAAGCAACCTATATTTTTATTTTTCGTTCAATTAATTAAAACTTGATTTCTAAATAATTATTTTCTCAGTAGGACCATATTTTTCGTTTTCAACACAATCGCTTCGAGAAATGCGGTTCAAAATGAATAGTTTTTGAACAAGAGAACCTATCAGTTGAAAGTGCTTGAAAGCAAAAATGAATTTAAAAATGAGTCAGAAAATAAGCAGTTTAGATTTGAGTACACCCTTAATACGATGATTTTTTTTCTTCAACCTCTATATATTTTTAATTTGCTTTTGCTGTAATAATTGGTCCAATCAAAATCTTGTCAATGTAGATGTTGTAAAAATTATTAAGAAGATATGTAATAAATTCTTCGGATTTGATACCTTGCGAATTGAGTAAGTTGTGGATTTTTTTCTTCTTGAACAACCCCCCCCCCCGCCCTTTTTTCTGTTTTTATTTTTTAATTTTTATTTTTCGGTAAGAATTGGTCCTGTTAAAAATTTGTCAGTATAAAAGTTGTAGATAATATTAAGAAGAATCACAATAAATTTAAATGGATTTGATATCTTGAGAATTGACGAAGTTATGAATTTTTTTCTCCCCAAAACCCTATTTTTTTCGACCCTTCAGCCCATTTTTAGTTTTATCAAAAACCTGTCATACGTAAATTTTGGCAATTTTTTATAAGTAATAATAACTTTAAACTGAGTCGATATGTATTATAATGAATAAGTTATGGTTTTTGTTTTTCATTTTTCACAAAACCCCTCCCTATTTCTACCCCGCTGGTCCGATTTTGCCCATTAACGAACTTGACCGAGATTTTATAACAATTATGCTAACAATTTTATTAAAAATTTTTAGTCAAATTTTTAAACTTACAAGAGCAATATACAATATACATTGTTTAAAAATAGTTATCAACTGGTTAGTGTACAAAAAACCTTAAATTTGTAAAAATATACGGACATATGATTTCAAAGATCTTTTTAATAATATACTTCTTCTAGACCTTCATAATATAATTAATGCATTATTTAAAACATATAAAAATCAATTAACTGTTCCTACATATGTGGATACAAAATATTTTCGTACTTTAACTAATTTCATTATATATAATAACTACATTTTACAAGATAATATTGTTTATATACAAATTATCGGAATACCCCAAGGCGGATCTACGTCCAGTCTGTTATCAGATTCATATTTATATCAATATGAACGCACTTTTTGTAATGATAGTATTCTTATGTATCGTTACATTGATGACATAATTTTAATTGACACTAAACAATCAAATGTTTCAATATATCCTGTAGATTATCCAACTAATTTAGAATTGACAGAAAAACTTTTAATAAACAATACTATTAACTTTTTAGATCTAAAAACTAAAATCGTAGAAAACAAATCAATAACTGATCTTTATGACAAACGTAAAGATTTTCTATTGAAAGTTAATACATTTACTCATTTTAAATCCAGTCTACATATTTCAGTTAAACGTAATATAGTCCTTAATCATTTGTATAGAATCAAGAGCTTATGTTCCGCACATCTTATTAATAATAACACTAAAAAAATAATATGTGATGCATTAAATCATGGTTTTCCTAAGAAATTCATATATTCTTTAATCTACAATTAATTTATTAATGCTCTATCTTCTAAAGAATGAATAGCAGGGAAGTAAATTGTATGTTACTATTAACATTTTGCGTATTATAAAAATATATAAAACATTAAAAAATTAAAAAAAAAATCATAAAAATTTAAAAATACAAAATATATAAAAAAAATTAATAGGTTGACTGGGTGTTAAATTATGGAGGAGGGAGGAGTTGTCTGGATAATTTATACGCAAATGTTAATTCAAAAAAATATTATTTTAAAAAAATGGAAAGGTACATTGTAATAATTAGTTTCAAAGTTTGTGTTGATTGTGATAAATAAGTATTCCTTAATAATGAATAAAACCATTTTAAATTATATTAATTTACTTCGATATATTATAATTTATAAATAGTGGACTCTAATACTGTATATGATATATATAAAAATGTTATATTTAGTTTAGTATGTTTAGTTGTATGCCCCCTCCCCCCAAAAAGAAAAAGAAATTAAAGAAAAAGAATAAAAATTAAATTTAAATTTATAAGTGGACGTGTAGTGTAGTATTTCTATAATTATTATAACGATTAATCTCGGATGTATCAATCCCAAAACTTTCTTCTATCTCATATATGTTAATACTTCAAAATTCACTATCACAGTGCCAAAATTAAATGGCAATATGCTTATCATGAGCATTATAAAAAGATGAAATTCCGTGCATTAGTTCTTGAGATATAACTAACGTTTAAATCGTGTAAATCCAGCAAAATGAAGCATAGCAGCGCCACCTATTGGATGATTTGTACCCGAACCTAATCAGCAACAACTTATGTCAACGTCTAACTGAATATGATGTTTGAGGGGAAATCCGTTCATTAGTTTTTGAGGTAGAGCTATTGCGAAAATCGTTAAAAATCCAGCATAGCAGCGCCACTTATTGTGAGACTGACACCAAAACCTAATCAGCAACAACTTGTGTCAATGTCTAACTGAATCTGAAGTTATAAAAAAATTCGTTCATTAGTTCTTGAGATACAGCTATTGAAGAAATCGTGGAAAATGCATCACAGTAGCACCACCTATTACACTACCTGGGCGATTTACACCAACAGCATCAAGTCATATCAAGGACTAACTGAATACGAAGTTTGATGAGTCTGTGTGCATCAGTTCTTGAGATAGAGCTATTGCGGAAATAATGTAAATCATGCAAAATACAGCATAGCAGTTCCACCTGTTGGGTGATCTACACTAAAACGCAAACAGCACCAACTCACATCAAGGACTAATGGAATCTGAAGTTTGATGAAAATCCGTACATTAGTTCTTTAGATAGAGCAATTGCGGAATTCGTGAACAATGCAGCATAGCAGTGCCACCTGTTTGGCAATTTACACCAAAAACTAATCAGCATCAATTTATATCAGGGACTACCTGAATATAAATTTTTATTAAATTCTGTGCATAATTTCTCGAGATAGAGCGCCCACAAAATTTGTGTCACATACAGACAGAGTCACAGACTCATAGATACACAGACTCACAGACAGACATTTTATAAAAACATGTTATTTGGGATATCTGACCCCTAAAACATGTAAATCCGTTGAAAACCGGAAGTCTGAAATTTTCACTAATCCAGTACTCTCGTCTTGTAAAGATAGAAGAAAGTAAAAACACAAGAAAACAGGAATTCTGCTTTGTTCAGAATTTAGTGTCGCTCCCGATGAAAAAAAAATGTATAGAAATATAGATGCAGTAGAGTTCCGTTTATCCGAGTTAATCGAACTTATACCTTTGGAATGGGTCATTTTCTTCTGATGGACTGATGGCTTCCATTATTATGAAACAGCCGTTATAAATGAAGTGTTAGGTGAAGATGAAAGAGCAACCGTAAAAAGTTAGAACTCTGATTTTCTGGTCAGAATGGGAAAAAATGGCCATATGGTTCAAAACGCCAACTTTTCGACAACAGTATTTTTAGCCCCCCCCCCCCCCCGGTACGATATGTATTTCTTTCTCGCAGCTTATTTTGTGTAATTTCTAACTTTTTACGACTGCTCTTTCACCTTCATCTAACACTTCATTTATAATGACTGTTTCATAATAATGGAAGCCACTAGTCCATCAGAAGGAAATGATCCATTCCAAAGGTATAAAAGTTCAAATAACTCGGATAATCAGGATTCTACTGTATCTATATTTATATACATACTTTTTTTTTTTTTGTCATCGGGTGCGACACTAAATTCTGAAAAAGCAGAATTCCTGTTTACTAGTCTAAACGATTCTTTGCGTTAACCAAAAAAATGGAAAACATCTTCCGACTTCATAGTTTCTAATATAACACCTGCTACCAATTTCATGCATTTCCGAACAAAAGCGAGTTAAAAAATGTGTCATAAAGTTGCCCTTTTGATTTGAGAAGAACCTTAATAAAAATTTGTGAAACCCTTGGTGTTGCGATTTATTTTAATTATTTATTTTTTTAATATTAGTGGTGATGGTGAGAAAGATGGTAAATATGTTTAAAGGCTTCATTCAGGGTTTCGGAAAATTATAGATGCTTTTAATAAAATCTCAAGCTAATGTTCTGATGGGAATGACTCTCAAATTTTGGTGTGATGCACAGGGTACATGGAATAATTTTACCTCAAGAAATTAAAAAAAAAAATTACATTATCTTTAAACCTCAAAATTTTGAACTCTACCTCTTCACAACATTTCAAGTCAAGTAAAACAAGAACGAAATCGTGTGCATTGGTTATATATTATGAAATATTGTTCAACATTATTAGAATATTAATAGTATTGACTATTAAGGAATTTCATTCTTTCACACAATGAAATGGTTGGTTGGTTGGTTGTATTTATGACGGCCAATTATCTGCACGAGGGATATAGGCCCAGGGTGGAGTGCCCTTCGTGGGGGTCTTTCTAAGGGAACCTAACCCGTATTAACGCTTGGAAATCCAAGGTTCGAAGAAAACCACGAAAACTCCGAACGATTAGGCCGACGGGCGCGATTGGGATCGAACCCAGCACCTCCCGTCTACCAGCTTCGAGAGCAGAACCTCTCAGCCACTGGTGGGGCCACAATGAAATGAGATATCCAAATAAACAATTTAAAAGACACAGTGCAGTTACAAATCTATTTTCAAGAATTCCTATTCATGGCAGATAATGCATATGAACTCTTTTGTGCTATCGGATATAGGATCGATAGTGCTTTAAACATACCACGTAGTGAAGATAAAATTGAAATCAGCTGGAAAATGAGTAAAACATTTGAAACTGTATTTTCAAGAAATCCTTCCGTAGACGTCAATGCATTTTTTTCTTTTTTTTTTTTACTTAACCAGTATCTATTACGCTTGATACACATCGCATAATATACTAAACTTTATTTCTGCTAGAAAACTCGCAACACAACTAAAAACGTATTTACAGCAATTACCGTCCATAAGTATCAAAGCATCTGAATTTTTTGCATTGGAATAAGGATTTATTTATATTCTACAAGCATCTTTCAGTTAGTATTATAAAATATAATTCAACATACTTCAGAATGCCTAACATAGTTAAAAACACATTTTAGGAATTCATGCGCATAAACTGAAATGTTTATTATTTCTTCCGTGCAGCTCTTTATATGATCTATCAAATTTGACCTGGCCACGTAAAGCACAAGTTTTTTCTTAAGCTTAAAAATGCCCTGAACAGCTGAAACTCATTTCAAGCAGTTATGGTTCATAGTCAGTTCTGTAAACGAACTACATTTATGCTGCTCACTTCAGGCTCTTAGAAAGCATGCTGACCACCTCGGTGGTACATATAAGTTTTGTCATGTTTTGTTTTGTGTATCATAACATCACTAAAATGCACTGAAAAAGATTTTTCCATAGACCATAAAATAAGGGAAAATTTTTGTGTATCCCTGCAAACGAACTATAACAGTTGCATACTTGATATTCAACAGGAAATATGCTATAGCAAGGCTGAATAGCATATATCTATGTCGTGGAAATCCAAATACAGTAGATTTCCGTTACAACGAAACTTCACGGGACCGCTAAAATATTTCGTTGTAACGGAATTACTCCTATTTATCTAATGAACTGCATATACACGTAAATTAATTATGTAAGATAAATTTACTTTTCATTATAGAAGATTTTAATGGAAGACTAGTTAAATTAACATAAAAAAGTTAGTAAAATAAAATGCAGTATTAAAAATACAAAATTACGGACTAACCTTTATTTAGTAGTTGCAGAAAATCTGTGATTTTAGTTTGCACAAACGAATGTGTAGTTGATGATAACAGAAACGTGTGCAACGAATGAATGTGAGAAAATACCTCCTCTGGAACATTCTTTTGATGTGAAACAAAATCACGCATTTTGTCCAAGCATGGGAGAGCTTCCGAAGCGGTAACTTTTGAATCGTCGGTAACATCAGTATCGTCATCACTGCTGTCGTCATTTTGTTGGTTTGATGTAGTTTTAATGGACAAAATGATATCTTCATCAGATACTTCAGAGCATGTTTGAATATTGTCATCCACAGATAAGAAATCCTCCAAATCCACCTGATCAGGGACTGATGTTAATTTTTTGTCAGCCTTCCAAATTGTGTTTAATTCAGAGGACTCATCCGAATCTAAAATTTATGATTCATTTTCTTCGGTCTCAGTTAACCGGGCATGTTTCCAACAGTTAGAAATTGTTTTCTAGATAATTTCTTGCCACGAACCAGAGATCATTTCAATAGCTTCTTTCAGATTTATTTTTGGCCTATCCCCATTTTCTAAGCCGCAAAGAATTCTTTTTAGCAAAAGAGTTCTGTAGCGAGATTTTACAGCACGGATGATGCCTTGGTCTAGAGGCTGTAGAATAGAAGTGCAATTCGGCAGAAAGTACTCAACTCGGATGCAGTCCAATTTGGGAGGACTATTATGAGGCCTGCAATTATCAATCAGGAGAAGGATTTTCCGTTTTCTAGCTTTCATTTCTTTGTCAAATTGCACTAGCCAATCATTAAAGATATCTTGTGTCATCCATGCCTTCTTATTGAATTTATAATCGCAAGGCAATGAATGACAGTTCTTAAAGCAACGGGGCTTGCCAGAGTGACCAACAATTAATATCTTTCTCTTCTCGGTTCCTAATTTGTTACAACAAAAGAGTGCTGTAATTCGTTGCTTTGAAGTTTTTCCTCCGATGCATTTGTCGTCTTTAAATGTTAATGTTTCTCTCGGTTCAAGTTGATAAAATATTCCAGCTTCGTCAGCATTGAAAACATCAACGGAGCTGTATATCTTTATAAGGGCAGCTATTTCTCCAGCTCTCCATTCATTTACAGTCTTTGTAGGTACATCACCTGCTTCGCCGCAAATTGATTTCATTACAATTCCATAGCGAGTACGATAGCGATTGAGCCAACCTACACTGGCTTGGAAATTTTCGATATCAAGTATAGTTCCAAACTCTTGAGCTATCTGCCTTATCAGAGGACCATTTATAGGTACATTTCGTGAACGAACATCTTCGAACCATTTGAACACGGCTTTATCGACATCTTGAAATTGGGACTGTCGCATTCGTTTTCTATGGGAACCAATGCTTGCATTTTGGAATTGTCTCTCAATTTTTCTTTATCTTTTAGAAATGTAGATAAAGTCGATTGCGTTATTCCATATTTTTTGGCCACATCAGTTTTCCGCAATCCTTTATCAATCTCAGAAATTATGACTTTCTTTCCTTCCAACGAAAATTGTTTTCGTTTCACGTAAGCCATTTTATCAATGAACGGAGCAAGAAACACACTGCAACAGGTACTGGCGATAAAGATATCCCAGAATAAGCCCAAACAGTCATTTCACAGTGAAGTTCACCTGCTTTCCGTCACGTGATCATTTTGAAGCGTATGGGCTAATGAAAGTTAAGGAATTAGGGAAAGAAGTAGACAAAAGAAAAAATAACAAAGGGGAGAAAATTCTGAAATAGCACCTGTCCCCAAAACAATAATGTTATTTTTTTATCTTCAACATTTTATTCAAAGTATATTTCATTTCTGTTAAGCAATTGAAAAAAAAAAAGAAAAAAAGAGTTCGATGAAAATTTTTCGTTGTAACGGAATTCCTAAAAAAAAATGCACTTCGTTAAATCGGAATTTTTAATACATTGGGGTTAATGCAATTTGAAATGGAGATTTGTCAAATTTCGTAGTAACAGGATTTTTCGTTGTAATGGAATTCGTTGTAACGGAAATCTACTGTACATTTAAGAGTCAGAGTGCCGGCAAACGCTCCAAAAGACGGTCGAACAAACGGAAGTCATAAATAATTTTTAACTATATAGGAAAATGTTAAAAACTATGGATTATAAATGTTTTTTAAACTTTATGTTATCAAACATAACCTAATGGTTCTTGAAAAACAATATTATAATTTTTATTAACAGAATTAATCGTTTTTTTTAATAAAATAGTTTGGATTGTGCAAAAAAGTTTCATTCGTGAGCTTTAACTTTAAACCGTTTCAAATCTTAATTTCTTAAGTAAGCACCCAAACCATATACTATACAGAGACTTTACATGCTTTGACAAATGAAATTACATTTCAATAAATTATTGCCGAAACGTCAGTGAAGGCTTACTGTGGAGACACGAAAAGTTTTGATTTCCGTTTGTCTGTCTGTCTGTTTGTCTGTTCCGCGATAACTGCCGCAAAAAGCACCCGATCAGCTTGAAATTAATTGGGAATATTCGTGAGACACCCGGACGTAGCTGTATAGTTTTTGGTTAAATTTGGTTAATTCGTTCGGAAAATATGGAAGATTTTATTTTTCTTTATAATGCTTTTCTACGGCAAGTCAGACGATTTTCAAATTTCCATTTGTTGAAAGAAAATGGCACGTTTGATTAATGGATTTAAATGACAAATTATGGATACTAAAATTCCAAATAAGGGTTTTAAATTATTCCTATTATATTGAAGTTTTATCAATATATCTATCAGATTTTTTTATTTACGTGTATAATGTTTTGAGGACATTTATACATGTATTCCAATAATATAAAGAATTTTTAAATTAATTTTCTTGTTTTACATGATACATATTTTTTTTTCCTTTTCTTCGTTGCCTAGCGACTGTTATTCGTAGCCTATCATTGCTTCAAATATGAATGAAGTTAGTAAATTACGTTAATTTTGCTGCAGGTACTATTAAAAGGCTATCACAAAAAATATTTTATCGCGCCAAATCGATGCAATTTATGCAATTAACAGTGGGCACGATAATGAATTATTTTCCAGTAGATTTATAGATCTCCAGATATGCATATTTTGGGGGGCTTTTAATATGTTATTGCTATCGCATGGATTAGGATATTTAAACTCATGTTTAACCATGCTATAAGTGAAAAAAAAAGTACAGTTAAAGGCATGTAAATCCTTTTTAACACTTTCCAACATGGATGAAAAGTATTTATGACTTCAGTTTTTCTATCTGTCGCCTGCCGTGTTTCTCTACGTGTTCTAACTCGCGTAAATATAGTCGGGATTGCATGTAATTGATATACGTTATTGAGGTTTGCCAAAGTATGTTTGGTATTAAAAATGAAGAGTGTAGCATTCATAGCTTAATTACAGGGGCACTCAAAACTATTCCGTTACATTATAGTCTTTGGGAAAAATCGTCTGCGGTGTATTTTAATAATGTTACACAATTTTAAACGTAATGAAATTTATATACTTTATTAAGGTGCACTAGAACCTGGTTACTATAAAATATGTTATGTGTAGCACTTACAGCATGCGTACAGGGAACTCAAAAGTATTCATAATATTACAATCTTTGAAGAAAACCTTTTGTGGCGTTTTTTAATGATGTTACTCTGTTACAAAATAATAAAATTGATATGTATTTTTGAAACATTTTTGTAGTATATGGGGTACAAAGCATATGTTTTTTTCAGGGTCACACAAAAGTGGTCGATTAAAATGTGGTCTACGGGGGGAAAAAAACTCTTCACAGCTTATTTTAACACATTAGCGACGGGAAACGAGAATTCTCGTTTTTATTCAGAATACGTCATTGGCTAAGGGAGTGACTTCTACCTTACAGAAAAGACATTTATATTGTGTTGTCCATATTTTTTATAGATTGTAAGACATTATATATTACATCCGTACATTGAAAGATATTTACTGCTGCATAAATATGAAAAACATATCTCAGAAACCAATTTCCGAGACACTTTCAGAAGAGGGAGGAGCTTCTACTGTTTTTAAACCCAGATTTAATTAAATTGCCTGTCGTCAGTGTGTTAATTGTGTTGCACTAATTCAAACATTAGGAAATTAAATTACATTACTGTGTTTGACTAGAAGCAGCTTGAATATGATTTGTATCGTATTTATCGTTCATTTATAGGGTCACATAAAAAATTTCGGATAAAGTTCTGGTCTATTAGGGATGATTGCTGAAGAGCATTTTCGATTATGGTGTGCGTTTTAACGTTAAGTAAATTTGTGCTTAATAAGTAGTGCTTAAATATTGTATAGACCATGTACAGGGATACACAAATGAATTCGTAAGTATAAATGAAAATGAGCGCGAATTGCTTCAGTGTTTTTTTTTTTTTTAGTTATGTATTTTCCAGCCCAATTACATTTAGTATACTAACAAATGTTTGCAGAATTTAAATAGAACCATATACAGGACTCCGCAGAAACTGGATATATGGTGCACACTATGCATACTAATCCCCGGAAATGTGATATGAGCAGTTTTAAGAGGGTTTTTTGTCTGCATTAAATTTAAATGTTATAGACGACGCGTAAAAATCTTCACGTAAAATACAGGGCTGTAGAAAAGAATTCATGTACGTTTCCGTCTATTGGTAGAATTTACTAAAGGACATTAACACAATTAATTGATAATTACAAATGTAAATTAAATTACACTACGAAGGGGTTCAGGGGGGCAGAGCCCCCCTGAAGAAATCTACTTTATTATCTAAAAATTACCAGAATAAGTAGCTCATGAGATTTTCAGAATACCATTACATAACAAGGGGTTTAATTTAACGCTTCTAATGTCAGAAACCTTCGAAATATTTTTTCGTTTTATAAATGTTTATGTAATTTCAAAACTTTAAATTTCGTTTTTTGTAGAAAGATTAATATTACTCAAAGGGTGCTAAACACAATGAATTGTAGAGCTGACGTTGAGGCTCCTGATCTGCAGATTTACTAGTTTTAAGTGTTATTGTGGACAATGAAATTATTATTACTTTTATTATTATTTATAAGCTGTGCCCGGCATGAAACATTACCTGCGTGCAAATAGAATCTTGAAATAAAGTATAAAAAATTCTGGACAAAAAAGCTTATTTCTTACGCATAATGCATTTTTTATTAACGCACCATGCAATTTCTAAGAGGTTCAATATCAATGATTATTTAAAGCGGTTCTCAAAAGATATTTTCCATGCACAACAACCCGAAATTTTCTGACTCGTTTTTTTAGCATAAAAGCATGATACTTACTAACATGATTAGTAAAGGGACTTTTAATCAGTTTTTTCATTTTCCGATAAATGAATTTCACCTTAAGTTATAAGTGATTATTGTCTAAGGAAGGGATTTTTTTTTCTTTTCCTGCGCAGTCACGTCCCGAAATTCCGTTCATAGAGCACAGTTTGGCATAATTTTTCTGAAATATCTTCTGCTTTTACCTTAAAATGGCAACAGTTCAATTACATAGTTTCTTAATAAAAGCACCTGCCAATTTGATACGTTTGCGAGCAAAAATATATAAATGCGTACGAAAGAAGCCAATTTGGATTCCCTTAAAAATGTTTCTTAAAGTGCACATACATATTACGTATTCGTTTTAATGTATATCAATTATTATTTAAAATTATAATTTATTTTCCACATATTGGGTGAGCTTACTTGATATTTCCATTAATAAGGCATTTTATATGTATTCCTTCTTTTTTATACTGATACTTATTTATTAAGGGGGAAAATATATAACATAATTGAGAAATTTAAAACTAGTTGAGGGAAAAATAATTTCGTATGGTACACTTTAATCAGAGGTGAGATTTTCGAACTATGGAAAGCTAGCAACATTTACTTAATAATTTGATTGGATAGAACAGAAAATTAAAATACGAAACTGGGCCTTAAACATTAAACAATAAAAAAAAACTGGAGGGGCAAAAGGTAAGTCTTGCCACTGCTCCCAGAAAACTCCCGGGGATATGCTCCGCCCCACCCCCCTTGCCCACGCCAGATTACGCCAATGCTTATATTTTAGATATTAGATTATTAGAGTTTTAGATATTTTCAGGAAGAGGTATAGCTTATGTCTGAATTCTTTTCTCTATTATGCACCATCATGCATATCATCATTTTTTTTTAAATGTAAATTATTTATTTTAATTAACAAGTATAAAGAAAATTTCTAATACAAACCGTAATTCGTATAAAATAAATCGAAAATGCATTTACTTGTATTAATGCTGCATCAAGTGATGGAATATACCGGGTGTCCCAAAAAGGACTGACTGATTTTAAAATTCAATAACTTGCAAACGGTGACAGATATTTAAAAAATTCTTGCAGGAGGGTTATGCATAAGGTCAAAAGTTTTATTACGGTGATTTTCGATTTTAGTTCGAATTACAAACAATAGATGGCGCTGCGATCAATAGACGCTGAATTCAGGCTCGATTTTTGGTACTTCGTGGCCCGGATAATACATTTCCATCTCCTTTTTCAGCATGGAACAAGAGAAAGGACCAGAAATCGAGCCTGTATTGAGCGACTTTTGCTTACAGCGCCATCTATTGTTTGTAATTCGAACTAAAATCGAAAATCACCGTAATAAAACTTTTGACCTTATGCATAACCCTCCTGCAAGAATTTTTTAAATATCTGTCACCGTTTGCAAGTTATTGAATTTTAAAATCAGTCAGTCCTTTTTGGGACACCCGGTATAAACATATTTGCTAGCCGCGTTATTTTTTCACCATATGATTCCCAGTGTGACGTTACGTGAATATTGCCCAAAAGAAAATAATTTTAAATGTATTGGTTTAATATGTTGCGTAATTTTCACTATTAAATGCGTTTCGCGTAAATAGTTAAATTATTTTAAAGTTTCTTTCCTCTTTTGAGATCCATGTGTAAATATATTATTCAATTTAAAAGGGTTTGGGAAAATTATTATTTGAGCTTTTTAAATATTAAACAATTTTCACCATTAAATGCTTTCCATGCGTAAAAAAATAACTATTATAGAGATTTTACATATGACGATATTTAAACTTTTGGCGTTTTATATTTGAAGGAACTGTCACCATAAAATGGGTTTCTCGTGTAATAATTTAATCATTTTAAAGTTTTCTTACATATTAATATTCAATTGTAAATACAATTTTTATGACGTAATTTTCCCAATTTCCTGTTTTTAACAAATGATCATTTAATTGTTATTTTAAAGTTTTATTTGAGTTTTTTACAGCCATGTGTAAATGGATTTTTTGTTTGAGATGAAATATAATTCTTTGCGCTGTCTTAAAAAATTGGCATCAATATAAAGCAAGTGGGAAATTGCACGTCAAACGTGGGAAATGAAATACGTTCGTACTGTATCTAGTTTTATAAATATTCTTATCTTGGTGCAATAGCTGTTGCACTCTTTTGCGAATATGCATGATTACAAAATTTATTACGACTCTATGTATTAAATTCAGTATTACGGAAATAGGACTCCATCTTAAATAAGGCGTAATCACCGTGGCAACCTAGAATCATTACCTATAATGGGATATCATTGAATTATTTACGTATGATAGGATTTAATAGAATGAAAAAAAATTTATTAATATCTTTCTAAGTTTTGATTCGATTTTATAAAGTTTGAAACGACTCAACAAAATTCTGCAACGATTAAATATATTAAATTTCACACCATTGCGTTGGGTAGTTTTCGCGCTGATATATACGGACAGACGGATAGACAGACGGACGCACCAGACGACGACTATAGGTGCTACATATTTATATAATTACGAACGCACTTGAAAAATGACTTTTTTTTAAATATAAAAAAATATATATCTTGAAATAATGAAATTTTGATACAGATTTCAACCCCCCCTCCCCCCCAAAAAAATAAATTAATTAATTAATTTGTCAAATTGAAAAAAAATAGGCTTAGTCTGTACACTATAAGTTTATGAAGTATATCCCTAGAAAAAAAATAATTAAATTCCTATGTATAGTTTTGCTTCTAATATACATATATATATATATATATATATATATTAATGGAACGATTTTGACCGACTTTAAAAATTGATAGCTCTTAAAATAATTCTTTGATTAAAAAAAAGCTTCAGCGTGTTTATCAAACAATTTTCTATATACCTACCAATTTTCATATTTTTGTATGCAGTAGTTTTCATAATATTAGCGAAGAAAGGCCTCCGGTCACAAAAAATTCATTTACGGCAGCGGCGGTGGGTTACTTTTTTTTAGAATAGAGAAACGCATTAAATCTTATCTACGCTTTTCTTCAAGGACGTATAATAACAATTCACAGCAACAACAAGTACTGTACATAAAAGGGATACACATTCCAGGTGTCAAATATCTAGCTTTCGGCGACAGTAAAATGTTCTAGCACTTCTATGTGTTCCCTTTGCTGTGACGTCAAAATGACGTATGGGGACACTTATCATGGGGGCAGATTTCCAGTTTTCGACGAAAGTAAAATTCTCTAGAACTGGAAAAGTGTCCCCATCTGCAGTGACGTTAAAATGACGTATGGATGGGGACACTTTTCATGGGGGCAAATATCCAGCTCTGGATGAAAGGAATATTGTCTAGCACTGGAAAAGTGCCCCCTTACGTTTGGGGGCACTTATCATGGGGGCAGATTTCCAGTTTTCGACGAAAGTAAAATTCTATAGAACTGGAAAAGTGTCCCCATCTGCTGTGACGTCAAAATGACGTATGGGGCTACTTTTCATGGGGACGGATATCCAGCTCTCATTTAAAGAAAAATTCTCTAACACTGGAAAAGTGTCCCCTTCTGATATGGGGGCACTTATCATGGGGGCAGATTTCCAGTTTTCGACGAAAGTAAAATTCTCTAGAAGTGGAAAAGTGTCCCCATATGCGCTGACGTCAAAATGACGTATGGGGGCACTTTTCATGGGGGCAGTTTTCAGCGTCCCCCTGCAAACAGTATAGTGAAGAAATTTAATACTTGATTTGAAATCAATTCAGCTTTATGATTAGAGATGATCTTTTAAATTTCTTTTAATTATTGAACAACATTAGTTTTGCAGGAATAATGAGAAGAAAACATCAGCCCTATCTGTATTTTTTCAATAAACTTGTTTTCTAATATACAGTGGCGGTCAAAAGTTTCCGGCCAACATAAAATTTTTGGTTAATTTGTAAGTAATACCCATATGAA
Organism: Maratus speciosus; assembly: GCA_963932465.1. NCBI lineage: Eukaryota > Metazoa > Arthropoda > Arachnida > Araneae > Salticidae > Maratus > Maratus speciosus. The sequence continues at coordinate 399,863,250 of OZ010796.1, read as the reverse complement.
GAGGAATCTCAAAGTGATACTTATACACTTTATTGACATAACAGTTAAGAACTTATATATGGAATAAAAATTAAATATTAATAAATTTAATTGACAAAATTAATTGCAAAAGAAAACGCATGTTCTCAAAAGTTTCCGGCCACCTTGGCAAGTTTGGAAAAAAATGGTGTTATAACAGAAAATAACAGTGATCAATAACATTTACAATTAGTATTTTGTATTCATATATTTAGCAATAAGTACTGCTGCGCAGCAATGTGGCATTGATTCAATGAACTGTTGTAGATCATCAATGTTACGTTTTGTCCACAGTTCTTGCAATTTTTGTGAAAATGCTGCTGAATTGGAATATTTATAATTCCACACACGTTTTCAAGTTAGTTTTAAAGATTTGCTATTGGATTCAGATCGGATGACTGGGATGCCCATTTCAGAAGCGGAAATTTTTTGATCGAAAACCACTGCTTGACGAGCTTGCATGTATGCTTTTGGTCGTTAACATGATGAAACAAATAGTTGCGACCACAATTTTTCCTCCAGTAAGGCAGCAAATGATCTTGCAAAATACCCTTATGCATTGCACTATTCATCTTGCCGCGGATTTCAAATAACGTACAGGAACATTTTCCAGAAAATGCTCCCCACAGCATAACGTGTCCTCCGCCATGCTTCATTGTGGAAATAATATATCTCGCATCTTATCTTTTGTTTTTAGGTCGTCGGTTGTAATGTCTTTTATCACTTCCAAAACGATTGAACGACGATTCATCGGAAAATAGTGCTTTTTTCCAGTTTTCACTTAACCAGACTTTGTATTACATGCCAAACGCCAGTCGGGCCCTCTGAATTTTTTTACTTATGAAAGGTTTTTTAACACCGACTGTTCCATAATGTTCTACGTCATATAAGCGTCTTGACACTGTAGACAGACTTATTTCAGCAATATTTTAACACCGTTAATCGCCTGAAATTGCAGCGGCATTTTTACGCAGGTCATCAACTGCTTTTCTTCTGATAATTCTGGCCACAAGAATAGTCGTTTTCCGGGGTCCCCCGGACCGTGGCAAGTTCCGAAGGCCATGGCCATCTTTATATTTTTTACAAATATCGTTTACAGCAAATTTTCCAATCGATAACTTTGCCGCAATCTCACGAGAGGATTGTCTCTTTAGCGACAAACAAATAACTCGTTTAGGAACAATAAATTGTTAAACTTTTCATTTTTTAATTTCAAATACGTTATTCACGTTGATTAATTAACAAACATGACCAAAAAAGCACTTTAGCGATAGCAAAAACTAATGGATGACAAATGGCCGGAAACTTTTGCATGCTCGAATTTCGAATTCCTCCCCTTTGCATCAAGTATCTTAAGTATCCAATCAAAATGATCACGTGGTCAGAGGTAATTTGCTTATTCCTAACTTTTGAAGCAATTGTGCTTCTTCTTCGCTGAAACGTTCTGTCAAACAAATCAAAGAAACTAACTGGCCGGAAACTTCTGACCACCACTGTACATATTATCTTTCATAAAGCTTTGCACGGAACGTTGGTGATAATCGAATACTCTACCGTATGAATAATATTTTTATGTCAACATGCAGCAACTCACATTTCTTAAATCAATACACCATTTTTTAAACTATAAGTTCACATTTATGTTTTTTGAATAACGGCAAAATTTGTTTCCCCAATGTTATTTATTGTAATGCTTATAGTTGACTGAAATCGATGCAAAAACTTAGTTTAACTTGACTGAATAATTTTTAATTGTAAACTATTCTTTCGACCATGATATTATTTTAATGTGTATTCGTCTGAAATCCTTATTTTGTCAATAACAATACTTTATGATGAAAATTCACGTCTATTCTTCATGTAACGATTTTTTCTCTATGTTATGACGATATTTGCAGATTAATACTTAATTACTTTAATTATCCTACAAATGAACTGATTTTAAACATATACGATGCGCAATATGTGATTTTTCTGCAATCATTGTATATCCAGCCAGCTGAAGAATGATGGGAAGGACATAAAAGCAATATAATCAGTTCACATTTGCTATGAAAATGCGTAAACCTTATTTAAAAAAATTATTGTTTAAAAAAATATTATATATCGCTCACCCGCAAGAAAAGTGGCATATCTCGCAAAAATTCATTTTGCATTTTATTCCACTAATAGGCCTGTCATAGGTGCGTCTTGCAACACAAACATTTTCATAGGTGTAGCTAAGAAGGAATTAACTTTATTACGCTATCTGTCCATATGTGACCACAGAAGAGGGGTGAATTGTGTGGAGAGGTAAAATTACTCAACCCTCCAAACCTCATCCTACGTGTTCATTCTTAAGGATTTTATGCTTTTATGCAAGTTTTCATTCCTGCATGCAAAGCTAAGAACTATAATTTCATGTTACAGTAAAATCATGCAAATTTTCTTTCGCTCTCATGTGAAATCTATTTTTGTCGAGATTTGTCACTTTTCTTGCGGGTGAGCGATATGTTTTAAAATTTATTTTAAAATGTGAAATTTGTTAATTTTAAGCAAAATGATAAGAAAGTCGTAATTATTTCGAAACTACGCCTCGTTATTGGTGGTTATTTTCACATATCATTTTCACAGCAAAGCATTTAAAAGATATTCTGATCGCATCCGTTCAAATGTTTGTGAAAATCGATGAGAAGGAAAATGTTTATCTTTGAAAATGTTTATCCTCCAGGATGGCCCTTTCAAAGAATTACTGCTAAAAAGAAACTTTCAAGAGCTTACTTATATTTTCCTACATAATCTGATTACTTAGGGCATTTCAAAATGAACTGGAAAGCTTAGAATACTTTGAAACTAATCCAACTGTTTTATTATTCACACTATCGCAAGTAAAATAATGACAGAAAAGGAAATTGAAAGCTATATATTATGATGCCAGTGGTCAATATGGATAAAGATGAACATCCCAGCAACTCAGCTACCATGAGTTATGAAAAATAAGAAGACCAATTATAAATGTGGGGAATTCTTTAATACGTAAAACCAATCTCATGTCCGTGTTGAACATCTGCCCATAAAAAATCATGAAATACTATAAAAACCAACATTCGGTTGAAAGCGAAGCAACACGCGAATTGCATTAAAATTAATGAGAAAAAAGAGAGATGAAAAGAAGTTTTATTTCGTCGGTGCGGACAGTTTTTATTCGTACAGGCATGATCCTCGAAAGGAAAAGGACATATTTTGTATGCTTCAAAGAGGAGGATGCTCCGTAATGGTTTGAGCTGTTTTTTCCTTAAGAGGTAAACAGAGAATTCCTTTTTCAGAAAGCAGACAAAATAAATCCTCGTATATTCAATTCTTATAACGCCATTGGCTGAACCAGGATGAAAATATTACAGGTCTTTAATAATATTTTTCGACAAGATAATGCATCGATTCACTCTGCAAATGACACAAAAACGTAGTTTGAAAATCAAATAAAAATCCCTCACTCGATAGACCGGTAAATAGTCAGAATTTAAATCTCAAGGAGAAGGCTTGGGATATTACAATATTTACTGAAAAAAATGGACAATTTGTTTAGTATAATCCAAAAGCCGGAATCAAATTCTACTATTTGTGATGCATGACATATTTTGTTGCTTCGATAAGTTCGAAACCTTGCAAACTTTGTATCACACTGTTGCATTGAAATTTTTAAGTATAAGGAAGCATATCTGATATGTAAAATTTTTATAATTTAGAAAAATCTGATTCGTTCTGATCGTTTTGCTTCTACCGCATATCAATTGAATTGCATTTTATTATTATATTGCAATCATAAAAATTGATTTACAATATTTTCTTTTATTACCCATTTAGCTTGATAAAATTAATTTATATTGTTTATATGTGGATTGTTATATAACTATATTATTATGTAGTCAATGAAATGATCATTCCTATCATTTTGCACCCGTTATTGGTATCCGTTTACTTTCAGAACCAAAGTAAATCAAATCCACTTTTTTGTTCAACCGTATTTAAATGAATTCTTGCTCTAAACATAATAATTTTTTTGGTTGTGCCATAAAAAAAAAAACCAAGTCGTAATTTTAAAATATGAGCAATAGGATGCGCTACTTACCAATGATTTTGAATTATATGCATAAGAGTCCATTAATTTTACATCCAAATATTTTGGGTAATGTTTTATGGACTTGATTCGCTTTTATTCTAAACGTCTCATACCTGCTTTTTAGAAAAGTTGTTTGTGACAATTTCTTTTTGTAAAACATTATGTATTTCTTGGACAGGTTTTATGTGTTAAAAAAGGAGAAAGCATGTTTTCATTTGCTGCAGAATTTTATCGGAAACAATTAACATATTATAAAACATTTTATTGTATAATAATCATGTAGAAGCACTGTTTAGTGACATAATTATGTTACTTTCATCACAAATTCAATAAAATTTTACAAGAGCTAAGCTAATGAATAATATTTTACAATGCTTTATAAAGTCCTTTAGTTTTGTTTCAGAGTATGGTGCTTTCATGAGATGGAGATCATGAACTTCTATTTCCAACAAGTCCGTCAAAAGTATGATACATATTTACAAATATGATTATGAAACACAATAATGACAGTTCTTTTACAAATGCATAATGTTATGGTTTCTGTTAAATAAAACTTGTACGTTTTGATTGTTTCTGGCTTCAGGTAAAAAAAGCAATATTCTATTACAAATATTCACAAAATTTTATTCTAAGTAAAACGCTCTTTGAGATATATTACAAGTATTTCATAAGTTCTAGAAGACAGAATTTGAAATGTCCAGAAATTATTATTTTTAAAAAACCCTTGAGAATGTATTGTTATGTTTTGTTCAAAAGTGCAACTAAAGTGTTGATAAAAAATATATTGTAAAAACGAATATTTATAAAAAAAATGTCGTTATCTATAAAGCGAACGTAAGACGAAAAATTGTAGAACTTTAAAAAAAATCCGAAATAACAAAAGCAACTAAATATGTGTATAAAAGTACAAACGAATCCTGCATCTTCAAATTGACTCGGTGGATGCCCCCCTGGGAATATAAAAGTAAAGTCTGATCTACCGAGTCTACGGTATGAAGTAGAAGTCAAGACAAAAAATCCTGACTCGATACAGTGTTGAAACTGGTCGCGGAGTGCAACATGAATCCATTATCCGTGCTGCCTCGCGCCAAGTCTCCATTCAGGTAATTGGGAGCTGGACGACTGGAACCACGACATTTGCAGATATCTTGCAGTTCGTGAAGCATCTCCAGGAGAATCATTCTCTACAAAATAAATAATAATAATAATAAATAAAATTGATACTTTTGTATGTTTTTGAACTGCAACAAGTAAATTATAAGCAGAAAATAAAAGCAACTTCAATTGGTTGTTGTTTAATTTGATTAGAACTGTTTAAAAACTTTCATGTTATAAGTATTACCTATTAATTTTTATTAAGTTAATGAATGCCAGTTGGCGTATTTTAGTGATAGTTGTTTCACAAAGCGGAGTGTTTTGCGGATATCCTTTATTATTATCCACATTCAATTTTATCACCAATCTCGCCTGTATCGTATCTTTATAAATATGAGAAGAACTACATAAGCACAACACACATAATTAGATTGTAAGCTTTAGTTCGAATTGTGGCAACCCACATTCTAGAACTTGGCAATACTAGATTGGAAATTTTCTGTTAAACGAGTAAGACTAGCAAGCAATCTTTAGATTGTCGATAAATGCAGGGTCACTGAGTTTTTTTTCCAAAATCGTTTCAACAAATTAAATTTTAGTATCCGTATGCAGTCACTATCTTATTTATAAAGATACTGTAATTTCTAACGCCGCTCACGTTCGAGAATCAATATATAATCATATATCACAATTTTTCTCGTGCCCTGTAAAATATATATATATATATATACCATAGACGATACTATGACTATAGTTAGCTTAAAACCTTCCCTAGTGTGCTAGAATTGTAGTGTAAGTAGGTATATTAAAATGCGTTCTGTGGTTGTTGGGAAAATTGCGGATATACATACTTACATGCATTATGATCAAAGGCAGAGCCTTCGTTTTAATCGCTTAATAAAGCAAGATAAAACGGTTCAATAAATCAGCCGCTTTTATCAAGCTTCATGAAATATGTATTTCAGGGGTGGTGAAACACGTGCTAATTGTCATTTCCGAATAACAATCTTCGATTAATTAATCGTGGTATTTCTCTCGTTATAAGGTGAAAATTATTATTCTGAAAAATTAAAGACGATTCGCACGCAGGCTTGCCACTCCTGAAATATGCAGTTAATTTGCTAGTTACTTTGAAACAATAATCATATGATATGCAATTTATTTGTACGCGTGTAACTTGTGCGATTTGAGCTTTAATTTAGGAAGTAACTTTTAGATTGCAATTTTATGATATGACTATGTTATAAGTAAGCTTAATTTAAGAAAACTGTTTTTTCCATCAATAATTCTTTGAAATCTGAATTTTGAATAATTTAAATTCACATTTTGATATACAAAACTGGCAGAGTATTATTTGCTGTCTGTATCACAGAAAAGCCTGAAGAGTCATATTATACCAAATATATGAACACTTTTTACCATTAAGCTGTTTTTAATGTATGAAAATAAAAGTATACTTTACTGAAGTCTGAATTTTAACCCCCCCCCCCCCCACACACACACACATACACACACAAAAAAAAATCAGTGAGGATAATGGTTCACTGGGATTAAGATATGCGACTGCCAAAGATATATTATTTATATTAGAACAAAAACTGAAAGATTTTTGTAAACGTATTTTTAAGAAAACAAGACAAATTTTAAAAGTTTACCTGAATAAATACACTTCATTATACAGATTTTATTGCAATATCCTTTTAAACATTTGGAAAGGAAAAGATTAAAAAAACTACAATTGGTTGCTTCTCATTATTTGAAACTTATTAAAGGATACCATATGTCCCAAAAACGACGAGATTATTTGAACATTTATAATATTTTATTTCTATTATTTTTACATTAAATTCATACTACTTAAATATCATTTTGTTTCTAAAAATTTGCTGTTTTCTCAAGTACGTTGAATCAAACAATGTATTTATATAGTTTGTCATTTCTGAAAAAATCATTTTCTAAATAGACCCGTCATTTTTCGGACACTCGGTATGTCTGTTTTCATTTTTTTTAAATTGCGTTATTGTTTTGACATGATTGTTAAAGAAATTTAACAAATCAGTCACAATCGTTTTACCATTAAATAGATTTATTTTTATTAATAAGTACAAAGCAAGTTCCAGTTTGCATATAAAACATTATGCACCTGATTATAGAAGATATTCCTGCAGTCATCTTAAATCGAAAGTTTAGTTCCCTTTTTTCCTGTTTCGTAATAAGAGACACTATCCTTGACATTAGATCACTTGTGTCTTCAAGGGCAGAAGGAAAAAAAATGCTTCAAAAGAAACTTCGTAAATAAATTAGACTAGGAAAATTTTAATCTTTTATTAAATCTCTTCTTGAAGGTATTTGAATTAACGAGTTATGATTTATGGAACCAGTTAACATTGTAGAACTAATAATTTAACCGAATGAAGGAAATTCACAGAGATAGGCAGCAAACTTTTTTCCTTTAAAGTAAGTCGTGGAAAGTCATTTTCTAATATACTGAATTTCAATTGTTACTTAACGTATAGAATACAGGTGTTTCAACTACCAACCAGAACGCAACCTTTCTTAATAGACGGGGAAGGTTTAAATATTTACCAACTATTCCTTTTCCAGCTGAGTCTTTCGTTCGTCTGTGTCGTGGGACGGGATTGAGAGAATTATTTTAAAGGGAATTCTACAGCTATTTTACTACATGGGTGGGACAAAGCCCAGATTACCTAATGTAGAACACAGAGCTAAACAATTCAGAGACAATTCAGCTAAATACAAAGAAAAGGGTAAGCAGACCTTGTAAAATTCTATCTTTATAAGTATCCAAGTGGCTGAAATTTACAGCGATGTAATGGTTAAGCATATAAGTCTATTTATACTAATTACGCACTCCAAAAGTTTGAAAAGACAATAAATTTGTAAAATAATAGAAAATATTGATTCGAAAACGACACATTCAAACAGTACTACAAAATAGTAAAGAAAATTCAACATCAATATTTTCCTCAAATCGCTGATTATTTTCCTCAAATCTTACATTACTGATATGCATTCTAATGGCTTTAATGAAATACAGAAAATTTAATGTTTTTTATCACGTGGAATATAAAATGAAATTTCAACGTTAAAACTTCTACACAGTGCCTGGGACAACGTAGATCACTCTTTAAACATGTATTCCTGAGAGAGCACGTTTCAAAAGGTTAAATTAACATCGAAAGTTGGCAGCTATTTAAAATTTTATTAATAAACTTACTCTATTTTTTATGAAGAAACCTCTTGGAATATTTACCCTGCTGTATAAATTTTTTACCAGCATAATTTCTTTTAAAATACTTTTTAAGTTGGCTGTTAAATAGAATCTCATTGTTTTTTTTTTTGTCACATTCTTTTCGGTGGATTCTGCTTTATTTTATTTCTATTTAAAACATATCTACTGTAAGAATATTTTTACACAAATTATCTCTTATAAAATTATTCTTTTTAGTGATATACAGTAAAATCTCCATAACACTTCCGACACTTCTGAATAGTAGACATCTCTATTTAGCGGACAGTTTTTTCGAATTCTAACATCTAAATATTTGTACGTTTTTATCTCTGAATAGAGGACACTTTTTAAAAGTGGAGAAATTCCGCGCTCCCGAGGTGCCCTTATTCAGTAGTTTTACTTTATTGTCATACTAAAATAGTTTAACTCAATTTTTCAAATATTTAGATTTTCACTGACAGCAATTAAAATTCTACCCAGTATGTCAAAATGTTAAGGCTTATTAAGGTTCTAATATGAATAAATGTTGAGAGTACCCCAATGAAATTGCTATTACAATTAGGTGCATAAAATATTAAAGACTTTTGATATTTGTAGGCGATCTGATTAGCTCATAATAAACGAAAATTATAAAAAAAATTTAATCACCTTTGACTATATTCAGGCATTTTAAGAAAATGCACTCAAAAAATGAATCAAAAATGAATAAATCGATGTACTCATACCGAATTGAGTATGTTTGGATCAAAAATGAATCTATATTTTCTCAATTTTGAAACATCACACGTTATTAAACCCAAACAAAATGATAATTTTGTACTCTGTAATTGTTTATTTCATTCATGACGGCAAAAAGGACGTTAACTCTTTGAAGGGCGGTGGTTCATTTTCGGACCACTTAATTTCAATCCTTAAATGCAGCTTTGGCACCAGAATTTTGGAACGGCAAATTTCTTTTTATTAAGAACATGAAGAAAAGCTTTCACTTATTTTTCAATAAATTTGTTTTTAAATTCTGGTGTCATTCAATCGTTTCAGAATTTTACAAGTGAAAACAATGTTCTTGTCATAAAAATATTTGATTTGGCTATAATAATTTTGTCATTTTTCCTTAATAAATAATCAGTTAAATGTTTCTTGTTAATAATTTTGAGCGGAAAATAGATGTCAATACATTTTTACTTTAATCTGTTGTAAACAGGGATTCAATAGGCGATCATATCCGGTTCATATTTGAACACAACCAAGGAGTTAAAAATAAGAACACGTGCTGCTCAAATTTGAGTACATTTGGTTCGGAGCTATTTTGAGTATGAGACGTATTTTAAATTGAGTACTTTTTACCCAATTTCGAGAACTCTTTTTTTTTTTGTGGTGTGGGCAAAATTCATAACAATTTTACAATGTAAAAAAATGAGAGAAGCAGCTTACTTGTTTTCTAATATATAAAATATCAGGTGACAGTGAACTATATTCAGGGATGAGAACTCTCTGATCCAAATGACCGATTGCTACCACTAAATTTTAATAGTATATCTCACCGTTATTAATGACAGAATTTTTGAGATTTAATAAAGCAAAGAATACTATTAAAATTTAGTGGTGAAAATCAACCATTTGGGTCGGAGAGTTCTTATCTCTGTATATTAAATACACGATTTTCTAAAATTAACAGACGTTGTTCTGGGGGGCATTAAAATGCAATTAAAATTTAAAGTTATATTTCAAATTACATAGAAATTTAAGTTCGATCTTCGTTTCTATACATTTTAATATGTGAAAATAAAGTAAAACATATGCAAAAATAAGATGGTGTTATACTTCATATCGATCATATCATATTTCCCATCATCTTTTCAGTGTGCGCAAAATTCATAACAATTTTACAATTTAAAAAATAAGACATGCATATTATATTCAAGGCTGGAGTAGCACAGTTGAAGTTTATTCCAACAGAGCGAAAAATGTCCAGACCAGGGATCGAACCTGGATACTTGGCGTGCCGTGCCAATGCCTTACCTGTTAGGCTATCCGGACCGATACCTGGTTGACACAATTCACTCTCTTATTAGTTGGACTTGGCTGCGAACTGCAGCGCTAGTTTCATTCATCCGAGCTATAACTATAGCATTTACATGATGAAACTACTATAACACGGAAACTCCTGTATACCATGTAATTAGGTCATAATGAAGGGAACGAATATTTTTTCCAACTGGATTATATTATATTCAAGGCTGGAGTAGCACAGTTGAAGTTTATTCCAACAGAGCGAAAAATGTCCAGACCAGGGACAAAGAGAGTGAATTGTGTCAACCAGGTACCGGTCCGGATAGCCTAACAGGTAAGGCATTGGCACGGCACGCCAAGTATCCAGGTTCGATCCCTGGTCTGGACATTTTTCGCTCTGTTGAAATAAACTTCAACTGTGCTACTCCAGCCTTGAATATAATATAATCCAGTTGAAAAAATATTCGTTCCCTTCATTATGATAAGACATGCATTTTACATGTTTTTTAAAACAGGGTGCTTCATAAGTTTGTGCAAAGTTTAAAATATATATATATAATAAAAGAAGTAATGCTCGGGAAATATTTCGGTTTGCGCGAATGTGATCAGAGGGGCAATAAATTTTTTTCCCATATTTAAAAAAAAATATTTCAAAAGTAAACTAAAGAAGGCACTCACACGTCATACTGAGGCGTTTTATGCAAATTGGGCTAGCAATAAAACACCAGGCGGGAAATGGATTCGTCATTAGATCTCGGTAGCATGCTATCCTTTTCAGATCCAGCATTGGAGGTTAAACTAGCCTACAAGAATGGAGAAGCCACAGCTATTGCATTGCTAAAGTGACGCACTGAGAAAGGACTGAAATCACAAAAAACCCTATTTCATTGAATGGGATACTGAATTTAGTACGGGACCATTCCATGAGAAATAGGCAAAATGTCCCGCACGTGACGCTTACACAAATGTCTATATTTATTGACTTATAAGTTGTTACAATATAAACTGTACATTAAAATTAACAAAACAACCTATATTTTCATATTAGCATAGAGTTTTAATTTGAGGATACAATAGCATTGTTAAGGGGTTTCAGGACTCTTAAAATTAGAAAAAAATGAAAAAAGAGACCCTTTTCAACATTAATATCTTAAAATGTATATGATTTAAAAACGCAATTTTTATTGGAATGAAAGATATAAGTATGTTCTTTCATTTCATGTATTTTAAAAATTTCATGATGTAGAATTAGTATTTATAGGGTGCTCCTAACTATCAGATATTTGCCGAACAGAAAATTGGTATAACAGATTATGCGCAGGATTACAAAATAAATTTCGAAACTAGAATAAAAATTTTTGTGCCTAATTATACTTCAGACTATAGTAATTACACTGAATCTAAATAAATTTGTATTTAAAGCATTTCTATATTTTTAATACAAAGTTGTATTTAGTTAATACAAAATTTTGAAAATTGCAACTATATAATCACCTAAAAAAATATTTTTTTTAACTATAAAAATGAAATTTTAGGTTCAGTTTATACAGATTAACATGAAATATATGTTTTAAAAATTTAATTAAAAAATATTCAGAAGTTTTTGAGATGTCCTGCGCGATATGCCCAAAGACGTTATTTTGGAGAAAAATGACATCAAAGTTTCGGAAACGCCGCTTTGAGAGTGTACAATTCTAAAAGCCATAACTTCTGTTCTAATGAGAATTTGTAGGAAACAATTATATCAAAATGTTCAGGAAAGACAGGAGTTTAACGTCTAAAAAAATAAATAAAATTTCGGAAACTTTGAAGCTTTAAGAGTCCTGAGACCCCTTAAAACAGCAATAATATGTAGAAAAGCTGTTCCACATGTGATATGTAATGTCCCTTTGATAGGTTTAAAAATCTTTACATTTTAGACCCTAGACCTAAGTAAGTTGCCCTTTTTTAATAATAAATCAATAATAAAAATAACAGGTAATAAAAATCTCCGCATTTTAAATCCTAGAGCTAAGCAATCTGCTCGTTTCAGGGCCATTCCATGGAAAAATGACAAAATATCCTGCGCGCGACACTTACATAAATACATATATCAATCGATTCATAAAATGTTAAAACATAAACTATACATTAAATATAACAAAAATCTCTAGATTTTCATATCAGCATGGTTGTTTTAATTTGAGGATATAATAACATTGTTAAAACAGCAGAAATATGTATAAAAGCTGTCCCACACGTGACATGGAATGATAGTACGGCCGGCGTTTTGATGAAACGGTACATTTGGAGGATCGTCCACGTTCCTGTTGGGTACTTTCACTGAAGACCGCGTGGGCAAGTCGAGGTTGTTAGTTTGAGTGGCCCTCACGATCTCCACACTTGGCTCCGGCGGATCTTTCGTTGTGGGGATACTTAAAGTTTCGTGTGTACAGGGCCTCCCCAGCCAGATTGATGTAACTGAAAGATGCCATTCGACGGACTATCGGGGGCATCGATGCCGATATGCTACACTCAGTTGTAATAGGCGAATTGACGCGCTTCACTTTCCTAATGTCTTGTGGTGGTGTTCATGTTGAACATCTTTTACATCAAAATGAATGCACGATGTTGCGTTCCTGTGATTTATTTCAATGTATTTTTTTTTGTCTGCCTGATTTGCATAAAACATGACGTGTATGACGTGTGGGCGCCCTCTTTCGGTTACTTTTGGGATAATTTTTTAATACTTGGAAAAAAATTTTCGCGCAGACCGAATTTTTTTTCGAGCATTACCTTTTTTATTATGAATTTTTAAATTTTGCACGAACTTATGACGCACCCTTTATATAAAATATAAGGTGACAGTGAACTACATTAAATACAAATTAAAAAACTAAACCTGCGGCTCTACGATCCATGAAGGATCAGGGCCTACAGTGCCCAACTCTGTTTACTTGACCCTGGGCCCCGAGGTGCTGTGCAGCATGTGCCCCGGTCAGATGGTCAGTCCAACGCGAGGCCCTCGGAGATTAGTTCCCAAGCAAGCTTGGTACTCATTTTATCGACCCCGAAGGAATGAAAGGTTGAGTGAACCTTGCCCAGCCGGGAGTCGAACTCGCGAACTGTATCGTGGCAGACAGGCGTGCTGACCACTACGCTAGTAGGCTTTCATTAAATACAAGATTTACAAAAATTAAGAGAAGGTTTTCTAAGAGGTATAAAAATGAAATTAAAATTTAAAAGTTATAAATCAAATTACATAGAATTTTAAGTTCCATCTTAGTTTTTATATATGCTAATATGTGAAAAATAAAGTAAAACATATGGGAAAATACGATGGTGTTATGCTTCATATCGAAAAAATTCAAATTAATATAATTTAAAAGCATTAAAATTTACTAAATAAGCCTTTGTTTCTAATCTTTTATAACACATTTAAGCGATCTTTTAAAAAAATCAATCAAAGAGGCAGTAAAGATAGACTCTAAATTAGGCTTTATCATATAATAATAAATCTCTCAAAATAATTTTTTAACATTTTTTTCTTACCCAATTAGAAACGTATGGAGGCAAAAGTAAATGCTTACCTACCCATCTGCTTTTTAATTTATTTTCGAATATTTTTCTTAGTGAAGTTGTAAATAATTGCTGCTGAGAGTTAAGTACAGTGATACTCCAAAACGTTTATGTATGTATGTACGTTAATTTTTGTTATATAGCCCGCCCATCAAAAAACGAGTTTTGAACCAGAAACTTTACTTCATAAATAAAGTACCACGTACGAATAAGTTACATTTTAGTAAATAAAACATTTAGTTCTAAATATTTGCATTTGGTCCACAAATAATACACAGAAAATTACGGTATGTATATATGTATATTCCTATTTCGAAATTATTTTATGAGACTTAATCTGATATATAAAACTATTATGGTAAATCTTAATAGCACGTTACTCATTACGTAGTGTAATTATCAGAATATGGTTTACACCATCAGGAAGTAGACCTCAGATGGCGACGAGTTGCGCTTTTAAAAATTATCTTCTTAAATTTTAAGTATTTGAAAATTGCATATAAACTTTCAAATTTCCATTTCATGGAATTTTATGATCTTCGTAAAACTACATAAAAGTTAAGGAGACATTTTATAAAAACGCACCTCGTTGTCATCTGACATCTACTTTCTGATGGTGGAAACAGTATATCGATAATTACATTACATAATGAATAGTCGAAATTCTAATTTTTCCCATAGGTTAACACGGGATTTAGTGATCGAGAATTTCTAGTTAAGTGGCAACTTAATGCAAAACAAAGGAATGAAACATTTTTATATAAGGATTTATATACATACCATGCTGGAACCAAAATAAAAAAATTAAGATCAGAAATTGTTATTCCTCAACCTGATTTGTACTATGCGATATTTTATATTTCGACCTCTCTAAAAAAGATAAAGAAATGCTTGTAAAAGGTTTCGCAATAAACCCAAGGTCACCGCCAGAATTTGTGTTAAAGTTTGATCACACTTTGATAGACTAGGTATAATTTTCAAGCTGTTTCAGTAGAGTTAAATTTTGGAGGGAATTTTGTTTTATTATGTGTGTTGAATATATGTTTGTTGAAGCCTATATACGTAAGGTATGTTGCTTTATACCCACTACCATACAAATGTAATTTTTGTCTAAGGTAATATAAATTATTCATCTTCCCTGGTGGTGCTAATTAAAGCCTTTGAAGCATCTGTTAATTCATATATATAAATATTTATTAAGTAAATAATAAAAAGAGCTTACCTCCAAATACTTTTCACTATGTAAAAGGCTTTGCATGCAAAAAATATATAAAAATTCAGACAACAGCAAAACGAGGAATAACACTTAAAAAGTCTTCACATGCAGAAAAATACATATATTCAAACATAACATGATAGTAAAAAAATAGATTCATTCAAAAAACTATTAAACATTTTTACGTTTAACTTTCAACACATTCTCATAAAATCTTCAAAATATGGTACTGTCATATTACTGATCAAGCAATGGTGGTTGGTGTTTATTACAGCGCTTATCTGCTCGAGGAATATAGGTCGAAAGGTTGGGGGTGGAGGGGGGGTTCACGCCCTTCTGAGAGAACCTAACCCCTATTTAAGTAGGTTAGAAAACCAAAGAAAACTCGGAACGGTTAATTCAACGAGCATGAAATGTGTTCGAACCTAGTCCCTTTCGTCTACTGGCTTTGAAAGCAGAACCTCTCAGTCACTAGTGAAGTGATCAAGCTAAGGTAAATTGCCACAAGGTGAAAGAAATGTTTGATATTTTCAATAATTTCTCTAGTTTTATCTATAGATTTGTCTTTCTTTGAAAATTTTAAAACGACTTTCTTCTTTAATTTATTGTTGTTATAGAGTTAACATTTTTGTCAGTATTCTTATTCAAACTTGAAATTTTATTAATATAATAATGACGTAAATTTCTGCTAAAATGTATAACTGAACTAAATAGCTGCTTCAAACATTGGGTTTTCTTCTAAATTTACTACATGCCTTACAACCTAAATATTTACTTCAGCATGAAAATTTGCATTATAAACAAAACAATGGGTAAAATTTTCCCCAGAGTTCATTTTGCTACAAGAAATACTATTCTAGGAAAAGGAAAATTCGAAAGGATAAAAACTGTCTACTCCTAACATTTTCATTAAAATAAACTTCAAATTCGTAGTTTTTACTGTATGTTATAACAATGGTTATGAATTTAAAATATGTTATGTGGATACAAAAGGTATCGTAAACTAAAATAGCAGCTTCTTAACGCTGCCTTTGAAAAAGCAAATAATCTCATGATCAATAATTTCATACCTCTATTATCAAGTGAAGTATATGTTCGATAACAATAATGTAAGGTACAGACATTCCAGACATATTTTCTATATTTGAAGTGACTGCAAGCATCTGATGCTTGATTAAGATTACCATGGAATTATTACTAAGAAAGCTTGGCACTTTTTCAAAGGGTTCTAAATAGACAAAGGTTACATATTTCTGATAATAGTTCTAATTATGTATAAAATATTTAATTATGTCTACTTATGTTTTTAGAAATTACTACATTTATGACCTCATACATTTTGTAGTATATAAGTTGTTTTAAAAATATTTAAAAGTTCTAAAAAATAACTTTTATCATTATTTTATGTTAATATAAAATTATATTTTATATTATAATTTTACTGTGTGCGAAAAATTATTTCTTTTTTGATTGAGGTATGCTTCGTTGAGAATTATGCTTTGGTGGACAACGGAATTTGACGGAACTTTAATAATTCATTTTTCGTTATAACAGGATTTGTAAAAAAAAGAGTTTTCTCAGAGATTTCATTTGGAGTTTTCTTCAAAGCACTAGAAATTGCAACAGATTACCCTGAAAAATTTTAAGCATATTACAGATTTATCATTTTATTTTGAAACCATTTACAGGGCTCACAAATGGTCTGCCAACTGAATACAAATATTATTTTAGAAAAATTTTCTTTTTAGATTTTTCTTACAAACCGCTCCGGAACCACCTTTGAAAGTTAATTGTAGCGCAAACCTACCATAAAATTTTCTGTTAAAATTTATTGGTATTCAGTTGGCGGACCATTTGGGAGCCCTGCATTTATAGAACCCTATAACCTTTACATAATATATATTTTTTAAACGACCGTCGTTATTTTAGATATTGATTATGTTACATCAGAAGGAAGTATAGTTAAATACGGATGTTTTAAACAGTGTTAAACTGTTTACTCGATACGCACCATTATTTAATTTTAAGTGCAGCACGATGTCTCATATTCAACTGATATACGTGAATAAATTACTTTCTGGTAAAAACAAAAGGAATAGGAAATAATAAAATAGGAAACTTTGATGAAGCGAGTTCACTTCACATGCATGGATGTAAACTGTTTAGAACTTGCTACTGACCTTTTCCCTGAAAGTATTCCCGTGCGGGCCAATAAATTCAAGATATGATTAAAATTTACGAAATTCCTTGAAAATGTGTTATTAAAATACTTATCAAAATTACAGTAATTGAAAGAGTAGTTTACTAAACCATTTTTAGTTGATATAGATATTTCGTGATTTAGGCCTTACAAAGTATGCTTATTGCCTGAAATCCACCTTTAAGATTTATTTCTTCAAAATACGAGAACTATATTCACACATTTATTCTTTTTTTTTTTACTTAATCATTATAAAAAATTTCATAGTTTAAAAACTTACAAACGAACGTTCCCAACCCGTAATTTGAAACATTTTACCATACTTTGGAGATAGGGCTTAGGGTGTCATGTAATGTGCAATTATTTTTTGCTGTTCAAATTCATTTTAAAGGGCTAAATTTTACCCGGAAAATTGCTGGGCCTTATGTTGTTACTTATTAATGATCAGAGATACAGAAAAATTTTTGGGTTGAAACTTGCACCTTTTCATTAGTTCTATCGGAAACTAACATAAAATCAATAGTTAATAACATTTAAAAATAAATAAACGAAAAATTTCAAAAAACTATAATATACATTTTGTAGAATTCTTATTTTGTTGCAAGCAAAAACGTTAATTTTCACATCATTTAACAAATTACAATCACCATTCTAAAACTTCGTGCATTCACAATTGACGATCAGTTAATTTCCACCATAGATTAAAGAGTAAACGCTGAAACTTCACTATTCACGAGAAAAAAACTTCATGGCTACAAGATCAAAGTGAAATAAAAACTTTGCAATTTCACAAAATTATTAATAATTATATTAAACATTACTGTTAATATATTACTATAAAATACTTAGTATTACTGTTAACACTACTAAGTTCTCCTATATTACTTCGAACGCGACCTATATTTGTTTATACTATCATTTAAAATGAATAAAGAAACAAAAAAAAAAATCTGATCATAAGATTTACTATTAGTATTGTTTTTCATTTAATAACTCTCAGTAATATCCATTATTTAATAGACTAATATCAACTACAATTGTACAACGCAATACAGATGGATTTGTCACTAACAATAAAATAAGAATTGCCGGGTTGTCAACCAAATTAATTTTTTTTATTTTTGTTCAAAACTTTTTAATGTTACTAACAACTGATATTTTCTTAGTTTTCGATAGAATTAATAAAAAAAGCAATTTATTTTTATATATCTCTTACCATTAATGTGTAATAACAAAAGTTTAAAAAATATTCAGGTGTAAAATTTCCTTCATACAGTGAAATTGATCCAAAAATATAATTGGAATTGTATTTCTCCATGAAACATATGGTAGCTAAACTTTCATAATTCTTTGAATATGCGGGTTGAGAACATTCCCTTTTTATTAATATGAAACGAAAACCTACCCTTTCATCTCGTGGTATCTTTTTCGTTCGCCATATAAACTCAAAGACGGCTATAATGGCAGCCATTCCAAGTCCAGCTAATAGCACAACGAAAACTCCTCCAACGTTCGGAAGCCCTAATTCACTGGCAGAAGTAGTTTTCTTATCTTCATCTTTACATTTTCCTGAACTAGCCCACCACTTTTCCTTTAAAAAATAAAGTATACCCTCTTCCTGAAGCTTCAAAATTTCGCTCGAAATGAGGGCTCTATATGGAGAACCTGAAATTTAAAAAAAATATTTTAAAGAAAATTCTATTGTTCCATTTATCTAATTAAATTAACTCATTCTACACTAATTAATCACAATTTTATTACATGTAGAAACAATTAATATTTTTGCAAGAAATTGCTATTACAGAAAAATGAGACCATCCATTTTACAAACTACTTTATATGTAGAAAAATATTACAATAAATTAGTATAAATTGTCTACATACATTTTGAAATAACTCAGCAATAATATATCTTATGAAAAACAATTCGTTTTAAGTGATCCCGCTGAGAAACAAATCTAAAACGACTATCATAAAAAGAAGTGATTTCACATAAAAAGAAGCGATATACTCCGAGTGCCGTGTAAAAATCTATCACTAATCATAATGTTTCCAAAGGGCTCGGAGGCGAGGTACAGTATTTGAAAACTGCTTGTCGGCTTTTATAACGTTTATTCTTCCTGCACTTACATATGACTATATGTTTAACAATTTTCTTCTTGTGTTACTGCTCTCATTAAATTGTAAGTTGAAGATTCTAGTGTTTACATGGCCATTCATATTTAACATCATGTGGGATCGATTTGTTGATTTTATTTACCATTATTTGAAAGAGAAACACCACTTTTACGATGAGTATTTTATAAGTAAACATATAAACATTCTGAGTTTGTAAAATAATAATAATAACTGATGATCATATGCATATTAATAACACAGCACCCAATAATAGATGTTAACTAAACTAAGATATATTGCTGTAAAAGCCTGCTGTAAAAATTGCACATGACTGGGGAAAAACCTGTTCTATTTAGGCTTCGGTTTCAATAGTATTATATAATATTCCTTATGCTGGAAACAAGACATTTTTCGTTTAAGAAATAATTCCGTCATAAACAGGATTCATTTTACCAGTTTTCACTTTAATTTAGAAACAGTGCGCCATTAAACGTATTTGTGTAATTAAAGCTTACATTAAAAAATATTGAATAGTATAATAGAGATAATAGATGATTACCACACTTGCATGCAATTTCCTGCTTATCTTACAACTCTTTTTGATTTATAACAGATCTTTCTATGACAAATATTTATAAAAGGGATATACTGAGAGATATATAATGAGAATTTAAAATTTACTTTTTCGATTTTCACAAATTTTCCAAATTGATATACTGCATGTATTATATATACGCCTGCAGGTCTCAAAGCAGTTTTCACATACTGTACCTCACTCCGAGTCCTTTGGAAACATTATGAGTAGTGATAAGTTTTTACACGGCACACCAAGTATGCACCGAGTTCTATATCGTTTCATTTTATGTGATATTACTTCTTTTTATGACTGTTGTTTTAGATTTGTTGCTTGGCGGGATAATTTACAACGAGTTGTTTTTCATGAGATATTACTCCTTTTTGCATTACACATATTCCAGTTTAGTTTAGAAAGGAAAAGATAAACGAAAGATGATAGAGGTAAAAAAAAAAAAAATAGGGATGCTATAAACTTATAAAATGTGTAAAATGTCTAATAAGATTTAAGATTGGACTATTTTAAAATAATTCAAAACCATTTTATCGATTCTTACAAATCTCAGAAGAAATCATTTATTTTTTAGAAAGGATAAAATGTGACGAACAAAACACCTAGATTTTTTGCTGTTGTTCTATAAGCTATAGGGTGATTCATTAATTAACTCAACAAGGATTTTATCTTAATAACTTTTGAAAAAATGCCTTTACATTTTCAAAATTTAAATCAATTTATACAAAATACACTGGCCTTCAAAATTTAAGAGACGGGGACTGGATGCTTTCGATTGTACATGGTTTGTCGAATACAGACCAAAATTATTGGTGAATTGTTCTGCGTGAAACTTGTGGGATTTAAAGAACATGTTTGATTTCATATTTCTTGATGAAGATTTAGTCGGGAGGACAATTAGGAGGCTAATAAAAAATTTAATAAAAAAGTTATATTTACAATCACCTATGTAACAAAAAATGCTGAAATGGTTTGTCACTGCGTTAAATGACTATTTGGGTCCCGTTCAACGTTTCTGTTCATTTGTGTAAGCATTGTACTCATATTCGTGAAGATGTTATTGTGTCTGTGAAAAATCCAAAAGTTTTTTGATTATAGCATACAGAGTTTTCGACCAAATGTAACACGACTTTCCGAAAACCTGACAAAAAACAGTAGTAACAGTATACGGTAATTAAAACATGAATATATTGAATATTTGATGAGACATGGGCATTTCCATGAAATAATTTTTAACTGTGCATGCATGGAAGATTCTAAAAAAATTATTTTATAGTTTGGTAGTTAACTATTCAGGATAATTTACATAAAAAGTCCAGTCAAATATCGCGTAAATTCAAAAAGATAGGGGCGATATAGTGAGTTGCTTTCTAAGAATAGTTTTATTATAAGGGATTTTTCACAACTTTTCAATCAGCTCACTATATCTTTCGGAGTTTTCTGAGTTTTCACTATATTTGACTGGACTTTTTATAGAAGTTGCCCAAAATAGCTGACTATCAAATTATGAAATAAAATTTTCGAAATCTTCCACGCAATGCGCAGTTAAAAATTATTTCATACAAATGCCCGTATTTCATCAAATATTCAATATATTCATGTTTTAATTGCAGTATAATATATTCATGTTCATACTATTGCTACTGTTCTTTGTTAGGTTTTCGGAAAGTCGTGTTACATTTGGTTGAAAACTCTGTATGCTATAACAAAAAAATTTTGAATTTTTCACAGACACAATAACATCTTCACGAATATCAGTGCTATGCTTACACATATGCACACAAACTTTGAACAGGACCCAAATAGTCATTTAACACAGTGACAAAACATTTTCAGTATTTTCTATTACATAGGTGATCACAAATATAATTTTTTATTAGCCCCCTAATTGTTATCCCGACTAAATCTTCACCTAGAAATATGAAATCAAACATGTTCTTTACATCCCAGAAGTTCAAGAACAATTCGCCGATAATTTTGGTAGATATTCGACAAACCGTGTACAATCGAAAGCATCCAGTCTCTGTTCCTTAACTTTTCGAGGTTAGTGTATATAAAGATTTAAAAAGAGACTGAATAATGAGCATTTGTTTTATTATTTTTAAATTAAATTAGTTTTTTTCTGGAAATCCAACGTCCCTCCGATATGCGCGGCAGAAACGCTGATTATCTAATTATACTTCATTTTTCCCTTTTTACTAGTTTGTATAAGCTCAAATACTTGTTGGATTTTCTCAATTTACAGTGTGTGTACTTTCTAAATTCCTAATTGTTTTAGCGTGACTGACAGGACATAGTGAGTCGTATGCCTTCCAAATATTTTCTTAGATATTTCGGATAATTCATCTTATAAACTATAATTCATTTCAATAAAAGTCCGGAATTCTATAGCTCATCGTTATAAAATGATTTTCCTTAATTTTGGTCATATTTGTACATTTTTAAGTAGCACTATAATATGATTAAAAATGAAACAAAAACTGTTTAAGGCATATTGATAGCACTCTTTAATTAACAAGCCCAAAATAGCAGAATCGATTAGTTTTATAAATGTCCTTATTAAACTATTTAAATGAAAAATTAACAAAAAATTTCCAATAAAACTGCCAAAAATTTGTTTGATAAAAAAGGATTTTAAGTAATGAATGAAAAGTTGTGCAATAAAAAAAACCTTGCTGACTATATTACCGTTGTAAAATGGCTTAAATTGAATAAATTGCAAAGTTTGTAATGTTGGAAAAAATATTTGAGTATATATCCAGCGTACATATAGAAAGACCGACAGAATAAAATACATTTAAAGCCTGTATGACTGTTTAAAAAATGTAATCAGTTTAAGAATAACTGAAATACATAAATTATAATTTATCCAACATCAGTAATTCAAAATGAAATGGAAGAAACCATTATTCCACTTATTGCAATATGACAAGCTCTAACCAAAGCACATATATTTGTTTACATACATTTCTTTAACATCAAAAAAGGTTATAATAAATGGAATGTCGTATATCTTTACTATAACTTTCGAGTATTTTAGTATAAAAGAATTACGGAAGAGAACATTTTCCCACTTATTTCAGTATGATAAATACAGTAATTGTAATGTTCTGTCGAATTATTTTCCTGACTATAAGAACTCTGTGATTCAGTAAAGTACTTACATTATCTTTCTCAGCATGTTCTGAGGTTTCACTTTAGTCGGTGTTTACCTAGAATCTTTCCATAATCGAGGTCCAATGGCACGTTTCTATAATATAATTTCTCATCGAATATCAGCAGGATATTCCTCGCTGATTATTGTACCTCCGTCAAAAATCTTTGCGATTTCGTGCAAAATAAAATTTCTCTTAACTTTTATCTAAATTTTGTGTCCAAAAATCCCTATAGTATTGGAATTTTAAAAGAGTACGTACTGAAAGCTAGAAGCATCTTTAATAAAGTTGATAATAGAAACATCTTTCATAAAGTGAAAACCAGGATCGCTCACCTTTCAGATGAACAAACTGAATTCATATTCAGTTTTGTAGTAACATAATAAAACTTTATAGGGATTGAAATAGTATAAATTCATTAAAATACATGTCACCTGGTAAATATCCACCGTTTGTAGTGCAGCCAAGATCTTTTTAGCGACCCAGTAAACGAACCTTGAATGATGCAAAGCCGCCAGACAATAGAGAGCTTAATTGAGTCTAATACAGTATCTTATCTGAATATCGTGTGTATATAACCACTTTGACAAAAGTTAGGCTATTGTTTTTCCTCTATGTTCAATATAGGCATCCAGTACTTTAAACTAATATAAATAAAAAAATAATCGACATTTTTAAATGAACTCTTAAGATTTGAACTGATTATATTAAAAAAAAGAAAAAAAAACACAGCAAACGGCGTAAAAATCCGATAAGTACAGATTGCTGCAGACCTATAAAAATTTTTTTGAGTGACCCTGCAAACGACATATAAACGCTACAATTCTGTTTTACAATAGAAATCTTACTTGGGTCGACAGTAGTAACATATTTTAATATCATGTGTACACGACAATTTTGAAAACGGTTATGCCATTTAATTTATTTTTGCTCAATTTTAAGTACAGGAATCAATGACTTCAAACTCATATGAATCAAAAACTAATTAATATTTTTTCCACGAAACTTTAAAGATTTGAACTACAAATAAAAACATTTCAAATGCAGTAAATTGATTAAATATCGGATAATTAAACAACTTGCTCATAAAAACAAATAAGATACAGCGACCGCGTAAAAATCCGAGAATTACACATCTGTGTAGCCCTATCAAAAATTTTTGAGCGACCGTGTAAACAAAACACAAATACTACAATTCTGTTTCACAGTATAAAACTTACTTGGGTCGACTGTAGTAACATATTTCAATATCATGTTTATACGAACATTTCGACAAGAGTTACGTCAACTAATTTATTTTTGCTCTGCGTTACGTATAAGAATCAATTACTTCAAACTCATATAAATCAAAAACTATTTAATACTTTTTACACGAAACTTCTGATAAGTACAATTCAAATGCAGCAAATCGATTAAAAATCGGATAATTACACAACTCTTTAGCCCTATCTAAATTCTTTTGAGTGACCCTGTAAACGACACGTAAATGCTACAATTCTGTTTTACAATGGGAATCTTACTTGGGTCGACTGTAGTAACATATTTCAATATCATATGCGTATACGATCATTTCAAAAAAGGGTTAGGTTATTTAATATTCTTTTGCTCTATGTTAAGTATAGGAATAAATTATTTGAAACTCATAAAAATCAAAAACTATTCGATATTTTTACACGAAACTGTCAAAAGTTTGAATTACTCATAAAACAATTCAAATGCAGCAAACCACGTAAAATTACAGGATTTACACATCGCTGTATTATAAATATATAATAGATTGCGAAATTATTCGAAGTGTTGAACAGTTCGAACAGTTTTTGATCTGAGCAAGAATATAAAAAGTGCAAAAAGCATGAAAACCTATTCGTCGGATTCCACTTTACTTGTGTTTACTGAGTCACGTGGCACGCCCCATTTCATAGAAACAAGAATTTTGTTTCTATGGTAAATAGAAATCGAGCTATACAGGTATCAAAATCCCGTTTTAGTCAGTCTGTAAAATATAAACTAGACAGAGTACTAAAATTTTTTGTAAAATCATTTGGCATCAATTGGCAGAAATTCCTTTCATTTACGGTTCATTGCATTCTTGTTTCTTTGGCTTGGAGAGAAACTCTGTCGAGTTTCTTTGATAAAACGTGTGATGATTAAATTTGAAGAGATTTTTTGGTAATTTGTTCCATAACTACTGAAATAAACAAAACGAAAAATAAAAAGTCAATGTCAGATAAATTACTACAAATTAGAATTTTCTAAAATTAAAAAAAATAATAATTATTAAAACTAGGAGATCCAACCCGGGCTTTCCGGATTACAAAATACATATGAAAACTACTTTTAAAAAAAACTAAAAACTAATAGATTTTTTTACTTTTTTACTTACTTTTTTTTAGATTGCCCACTAACAACAAGAAAAACCATTTTTATATGAAAAATATCAATTATGTATTCAAATATAAATTTGAAAATCATTAAAAGCGATACTTCGTATTATCTTCGTGATGGGATTTAATAGCCGAAGAAATTACCAAAGAGTTCACTATTTACAGCAGCCTTTTTGACTCTGATTATTAAAGTGGTCTAAGCACATTGTTCAATTACACATTTGTTGAATTTCTGTTTTCTTTATAATATTTTATTATTTTATTTATTTATTTATTGGTGAAATTTTAATTTCACTATAAAATATCAGTCAGAAAGAAACAGAACTATTTATATTGTTTTAAGTGCAAACGGATTAAAATTTCGCAATTTGGAGACACGCGATAGAGATAAATAAATAAAAAATATCATGTTTGACAATTATTTTGAAAACCATAAAAAATCAATAAATTTAGATACTATTCTCAAACAAATTGCATTTGAAAGAACATTTTCTTACCCATTCGACTATGTAAAAATAGAAATTGTGCGATATTAAGTTAAAATAATTGCAGTACAAGCGAAATTTATTGGTCAGGTGTTGCATTGTCAATATGAGGTCAGCGTTACTTACAGACATGTTTTTGATTTATAATATGATCTTAATACGCTTACTCTTAAAATGTATTTTAGTACTGAAGCAGAAATAAAACATGCGATATCACTTGTAAAAAAATTCTACATATCTCATATAGTTTTAACCACTAATCGTTGCACATATTACAATGGAAAAATATGTTAAATGAATTCATAATATGCTCTTTAATAATTAATACACTTTAAGAAATAAAAACTTTTCGTTTAGAAAAGAATACCTACCTGGAGGCGTGGCTATTCCATAACCTTTTGAATCCAGTAATCCTCCAATTTGCGTAAGTTCGCAGTCTTTCTGTGTATTGAATTCTATCGTAGTTGATTCCATGAGAAATGCATAATTTCCCTTTTTTACCCTTTCTATTCCTAGCTGATTATTTTTTGTAAATACACTTGGCTGAGCTGTCTGCATAACCGTCCACATTCTTTTATATGGTTGCAGCTTGGAGGCCTAGAAATAAAAATAGTAATCACATGCAATTTGCTATTTAACGTGTAGTTATTTTCATAAATTAAAAGAAAATATTTAAACTATACTTGTTCATAATATATAGTAAAGTGGGGACAGATGCCGCAGTTTTACTTTTCTTCTTTTAAAATGTACAATAAAGCAAAAAAAAAAAAAAAAAAAAAAAACAACAACAAACTAAGTACCAGAAATCATTAATCAAACCCTTTAGAATGTAATTTATATATTAAACAAGTTAAAACCCTTTTAATAAAGTAGCCATAACTATTTTCCCAAACGCCCTTTTTTTGCATAATTTTTTATGTGCTGGGTAAGATGCTGCATGGAGAAAAAAGCTAGGCTGTTTATTTTTTTTAAAGTAAATCACACTTTTATTTTCTCAAACTTGTTAAAATGAAAATAAATAACAGTAAACTTACAAAAATTATATATATATCACTAAATCGTGAAAAGTTTAACGAAAATGCAAAAGTGTAAGTTCAAAAAATAAAACTTAAGACAAAAAATGACAATGAAAAGAAAAACATTTGAATTTACATAAATGGACAGCATAATTAATGGAAACAATAGACAGAATAAATACAAAAAAGATATAAATCCCTGGTTTACATCCAGGCGAATATTGAAGTTTGCTCTTAATGTAAGTATTAGTTCTATTCTAGTTAGGCTCTCGCCTGTTTATTTTTGGCCATTCTTTGATTTTGTATTTCCATTCGCCCACAATCACACCACACTTCCCGTTGCAAAAGTAAAGTGAGCCTTTTTCATGCAGCTATCGATTGAATTTGATGCACTGAATCCTGTATGCCTTAGACTTTGTTTCTTGATAAGACTCCAGACACTCAGCACATTCAGAGTCATCAAATTCCAATCCAATACTGTCATCAGAATCCATAGGAGGAGTTATTTACTCATTTTCAGAAGATGAATCATATTTTAGTTTCTTCCTCAAGTAAGGTGTTTTCAAGTTCATATTTCCCTTCCTTTTTTGCACATTTTACTTCCGCCAAGACATCGTTCCTTGACGCTTTCTAGTTTCGTTTGCTTTTTATTTTCTTCTTTTTTTTTCTTGTTTATAAACTCTGTGCTTGTAATATTTGCATCCTTTTGCTTTCTCTTACTTGTCTGTATAGGTCTTTTGGCCATTGGGATGGGAGATATTTTGTTTAACAGTTTAGACGGCGAGAATAGTAAACGGACTACGGTTTCCTTATTCACATATGGTGATCCAACATTGTTGCTAAGAGTATTTTGATAAGTAGCAGATTGCGCTAATATACGTTCATTTAAATGTAAGTTCTACTTAAATTGCAGTGATGAATTTATTAAACCGAAAAACAAAAGTATATTTTGCGGCATCTGTCCCTCAACCTCGGTGCGGCATATGTCTCGTAGTGGCGGGTAAGATGCCGCATCGCCATTTTGTGTCATGTCAGCGACGCGAGAGAAATGCAAGCACATGTCTGTATTCTACGAATATCTAGTCTACAGTTGCAATTGTTTTGAGATAAAATCTCTATTTATTTGGCTTAAAATATGTAATAAAACTTTAGTAGAATAATTTTAGCAACTCACCACGCAGGTTCGAACCTTAAAAAGTAGCACAAATATGTAAATACTGAAAAAACACAGCACACAGCACAGAGGAACACTACCAACTTCTTAAATTGGTCTAGGGAGCGCTAGTGTCGCCCACACA
This sequence comes from Maratus speciosus, assembly GCA_963932465.1. Lineage (NCBI taxonomy): Eukaryota > Metazoa > Arthropoda > Arachnida > Araneae > Salticidae > Maratus > Maratus speciosus. The sequence continues at coordinate 399,834,759 of OZ010796.1, read as the reverse complement.
ATCTCCGCGGCATCTGTCCAACCTGTCCTCACTTTGCTATAATAAAATCCATTTTTTTTAACCTTTTATTCTAGAAAAATACATTATGTATTTTCGTATTTTAAAATTTCAGCAAAATATCTATTTATGGTATGATTTGAATACAAAAAAATAAAATACTCTTTAAAAAACAGTAGTTTAATTATTCTAAAATTTATTTATTTTTTATTGTATTTGATGAGCATTTAAAATATTACTGGAACGATAATAGTATTAGAAAATATATCATACAGTTGATACTGTTGTTGCTATTGTTATTAAGGATTTCATACTCTAGGAACTGCAGATCTATTTGTTGGAGCACTCCAAAACTGCTTTTATGTGCAGAAATCTTTTCCAAGCAAGAAAAATTTTAACAATTTATAGCATTACTCTAAATTATAAAAAGCAGCGGCACACATAAGGATGGACACTAGGCTCCAGGCTACCATTTTATTTAATAGCAATCGTCAATTTATTTAATCGCAGATTTCTGCGATTAAAGAATGTGATAGATAACATTAAGAAGTAGTGGTGGTTGTGCCCCCTAGTAGTAGTATCTACCCCCGCAGTCTGTGAGCCACTGATAAACTTGTTTATGTTAATATTGCAGAAACACTGCGTTAGAGAAATGTTATAAAATCTAATGGAAAATTGATTCCTAATGACTAACGGTTTTTTTATTCCAAATATCCAACCATTAAAATATATAACTCAGCAGTCATTGAATCAGCCAACTATGCTATGATGTAAGTTCAGGCTCATCTTTTCTTTGTTTAATTTTATCGATAATATCAATTACTTGGACGTAACTAGTCCGAAAGCTATAAGCATATCGGAGAACTTTAGATTGAGTAACACTTGTGGAATTAATATGAAAAACATTATCTGCACTACGCATGTATTTGATTATGTAGGCAGTTTACTTAAGAGCAGTTATTATTAAATTAAATTTTGTTTAGAAAATAGCATAAATTAACCTGAATTGTTTTTAACTTAAAAATACTACTACTCACAAACCTCTCTAACACTATCTTTTTAACCTAACTTATTTATAACTATATGCTAACACTGACTTTGTTAGATAATCCTCGATAGTAGATGTCATGAAAACCCTCAGATCAGATGAAATTTCTTTCACAATTCAAACGCATATTGGATGTTGATAGGCAATATGTGATTCAGAAGAATAACTAAAGCATATGCTCATGAAGTGCTCCTTCCATGATAAGCAACTCTGTTTTCAGCCATTTTGGATTGTATACATATACATTTGTATGTTTTGTTACCAAGAGTCAAAGAGGCTCTTTTACTAACAGTTTTATTAACACTGAAAGTGATAATGTACACATAAATTCGTAATCATAAATTCGAATGTAAATGACAACATTACTTGAGCCCGCACTTCTTTTACATATTTGCAATCTATACACCAAGCACATTTTCTTGAAGAAGAACATTTTTACAGTTTCCCGCGTAAGTTATGAGAACTCCTTGTGAAGTTAAGGACATATTTACTTCTATAAACATTCAAAATAGGTTATTTCAATAGTTATATTATAATTACGGGCCTAGAACCATCCCGTGTATGATCACAAATCATAATTAGTGCAGCATATTCAAACTATCAAACATTTCCAATATTTGGTCGTATTCTTGTAGAACGAATTTACCTATTGAAAGTCACCTTTCTTCGATTTTTCTGTTTATTTTTGTATTAAACGTTGAATCCTAAAGTCTCATAAGCTAAAAACCTTCTAAAATAAGCCTGAAAGGAACTCTACAGTTAATTAAAGATGATAAACAATTATTGAATATAAATAAAACAGTAACATTAAAATTATATGCACAAAGTTAGGCTTCATAAAAAAAATTAATGACAAATATGAAATTTTCTTTTTGATATTTTTGTTTGTAATATTATTCTTGCACTAGTTAATTTACTGAATAGAGGAAATATTTTTCTTCTAGTTTAAAGAATAATTATTTTTTCGGAATTTTACTTCTAAATAGCAATTATAATTTTTTTAAAGGTAAGTTAGACCGCATACTTTCAAAACCGCTGCTACATAGTCATGCTATACCTAATTTTCAGCTCTGGATATTAGACATTCTTTTTTCAGGCATATACTAATTATTTTTTATCTGTTTAATTTTGCCTTATTACAAATGGCAATTAACTCATTTAAGTTCATTAAGACATGTTTTTGCAATAACATATGGTGTAAACTGCTTTTGCAGAAAAAAAAAAATCATAAAATAAATTTAAATTTAATATTTCACTTATTTCGAAGAGGACAATGCGGTTGTTGTCCGCTAAATACATATGTTATTTTTAAATTTAAATGTTGTCAACTTTCAAGAATTATGGAAGGCGATAAAAAAAAATTAAATGATAGGCAATGTAAACTGTTTCTGAAATTCAATGTAATAATGAAAAAGCATGAATGCTTTTCTTTTTACAACAGATAGTCTTAAGAAATCAAAAAATTACCTTTGTTTTTTATTGACCGTTTTTAGAACGCAATTATTGAAAGTCTACGTCCAGTTTATTATTAAAGAAATGAAAGGTATGAAAACATATCTACATATGCACTTCAGTTTTTAGATTTACATTTGCTCAGTACACAGCCTCTAAATGTGTAAAATTAGATATATAGTTTTTTTCATTTTTGAGTAATAAAACTCTGGTTTCTGAAACTGTCTAAAATTTTTTAATAAATAAAGGTGTCTTCCAGAACTTTTGGCTTACCTCAAAGAAAGCACGTGTGCTACCATCCTCAACACAACCATATGGAATGTCTGACTGTCGGGCTAAGTCCTCAGCACTTTCTATAGGGCTTTTCATTCTTTCTGCTGTTAAGAAAGCAGCCAAGTTGGCAGTGTAAGATGAGATCATTATAAGCGTAAAAAACCACCATAGAGCTGCAACGGTTCTAGTTGATGTAGCTCTAAATATCAATAAAAATAATATTACTTTACATGGTATTTTTGATAATTTTATACATAAAATTAATTAAACATTGTTTTCTATAGTAAGTAAGGTCAGTGTACACAGCAAACAACATTTATAGAATTTTGCAAAGGAGATTCTAACTTTCTTAATATGTTTATATTACATGTGCCAATAGTTAATTTATTCGTAGTGATAAGTTAAATATTTTACACAAAACTCATGACTGAATTAATAAAACTACACTATGTCGAGTCACGAGGGATATTTCATTAAAATCGATAAATGTCATGAAATGAAAAATTATTTATTACAAAGTAAACTGTAAGTAATCACCTGTATTACTGCTGTTAAAATGCACTCAGCACGGTTCCGTACATGGTCAAAGTACAGATTATAGTTTAGTCAATCTAACTTACAGCACGTTGCAAAATGATAGGTCCATCCCAAAATTATAAGATTTCTAATAAATTATTACATTAGAGTATTAAATGAATAGGTGTCTGGAAAAGTTGCCTACATTACAAATTTAAAACTTTACAGAAATGATGAAAAACTATTAATTTCATTGATTAGCGATGTCCTGAGAACATAGTGCAACATAAGTCCTTCTTCCGATTTTAATTACCCCCCACTATCGTCTTCATGCTGAGCATTGATGAGTAATAAAAAAATCTATTTAGGTGGTAAGGAAAGTAGTAATACTATTTTAAGGTTATTGTTTTAATTTTGTTTAACCCTTTAAGCATCTGGTAAAATTTTTCCTTTATGTTTAATGATTCATAAAAAATATAGCTATGAATAGCATTGGTAAGAGGATTTGTACTTTATTACCTGACATATCTTATTTACTGGAAAAATTAATGTTAAAAAAAAAAAAAAAAAAAAAAATCAGCCATTGAAATAAAAAAAATTACGTGATGCTAAAAAGCCAGTTAAGACGCTTAAATTGTTTTAAAGTAAACAAACTTGTATATTATAAAATTGCAATTATTAACACTCGGTTATTATCAATAATTCTTCACAGGCCCTTTTCCAACAAAAAACTTTCCAAAATTTATAACACAGGCCGGACACCTTTTCAAAAATATTTTTACAAAGTATAAAACTTTTGTAGAAGGAAATTATGATGAACAAAATGTTATAGCAAATATATTTACAAAAAAAAGAAAGCATTATATGAAAATAGGTATTGCGGAATGATAGGTCCACCAAATAAAATATAGTTAAAAGATTTGTTTTATTAGGAAATGTTAATTCCTTTCTTCAGAATTACCTCATAATTTTTTTGTATTGAATTAATGAGTTACTGCAAGAGATTTTAGCTCCTGAACACGCTCTTATATGTCCCTGAAACAAAATTGCTCGTTTTAGATCACTTGTGGAATTGATTTGTCCTGTACCAGCATGTGCAGCTCTTTTAAGTATTTCCAAAAGGTTTTCTATCTGTCTTAAATGAATATTTAAAGCTAGACAGTTAATAATGTACACACCAATGGATATAAAACACTCAGACTTAGAATATGAAGAGTGAATCCGTGCTTTAACTTGTTGAAACATAAAAAAATGGCCCTTCAACATTTTCAAAAATTGGTGAAAAGTGATTATTAAATACATTTTGGTAATCTCTAGTATTCATTTTATTATTAAAAAATACGGTAGAAGTTTTTCCTTGCAATCCAAAAAATGCTTAAACCAGTACGGTACCTCCCTTCATTTGTTGTTTAGAAAAAAGATGTTCTTATCTTCAAAAGTCCTCCCAATAAAATGTACAACCACCTGACTCCACCAAATAAAGAAATTCATCAAGTAAAAGTGTTTTGGATAAGAGGAATATTTATTGAAAAAAGAAACAGTTTTACTAGATGGATCAGATGGTTGGCGTCAGGGGACGCTGAATCCTTTTACTACCAGTATTATTATAGTACATTAAATTTGGCCTTATTTAATCTTTGATCGTTATATAATTATATAAGGCGAAATTTACTATTTAAACATACTAGTAGTAAAGCGTACACGGACGCTACGCCACACATGGTGGAAATTTTACTTGCATGACTTGCGGAGAGTGGAACATTTTTTTAAACGGCAAGGAGGAGATGATTCGTAATGATTTGAGCATGGGCAGGCTTAGAATGGCAAGGAAAAACATATATTGTAATTTAAAAACCTGTACCGTATTTTTTAATAACATGAATGCTAGAGATTAGCAAAATATACTTAATAATAACTTTTTGCCAATATCTGAAGAATTTGGAAGGCCATGTTTTATGTTTCCACAAGATAAGGTCCAAATTCACTTTTTGAATTCTGTGTTTTAGTGTTTTTCATCCAATGTTATGCACATTATTGACTGGTCTGCTTTAAGTCTTAATTAAAACCACATAGAAAAGCGATTGGGAACACTTACAAAAGCTGCATTTGCTGGTGGAAAACTATGCAATTCCACAAGTGAACTAAAAAAAGCAAATTGTTTTCAGAAACTCGTCATTTCAATGCCAAAAAGATTTTATGAAGTGATTCCAAAGAAACAACTATACATTTTCAAATAAAACCAATTTTATAATAGCATTTTATTTAAGTGAACCTACCATTTTGCAAACAAGTTTTTCATATATTGCTTTCATTTTTGTACATATATTAACAATGCCTATTTGTTCGTGATAATTATCTTTCATAAGCGTTTTGTAGTTTATACAAAATGTTATTTAATATCCTAATGCAATAATTTAATAGATATCATAAAACTTTGTGGTGATCATTTTGCAACTCACTGTAAAAAGTTGTTGCACATTATCATCAAGAAGGACATCTGTATATATTGAAGATGATTTCACAGAGTTTTAAGCAAAAATCATGTATTTTATCATATTAATGCAAAGAATTGCTTCAACAGCTTGCTTCTAACCCGATTAATTAAAATGATATTGATGATTTTTTAATGAAATGTAAGGTTTGAAGTAAGTATGCTACGAAGTCGTTATTTCCTTGACAGTGAGATATGAAATCCCTTATGGACAACAAGAGAGATATTTAGTTTATAATGATTTTAGGAAAACGCTCATTTTACTGAAAACTGGAACTTTGAAATGTTACGAAAAACTTTTGTTAAATTTTAGTCTCTTTAACACAATTTAGTTATTCTCTTTTAAACATCTGTTAATCTGTAAAACCATATGAGAATGTTACCTTCTAGAGAAATTTAAATCTATGTGCTTATGCAAATTCTTATGAGCGTTGTTCGGTTGGTTGTCTGTATAAAAGGTCCGTACTAGCGAAGATTGAGAGTGATTTTTTTTTTTTAGAGCCGCCACTTTCCCTCTCCTGAGTTTTTGTGGTAAGACATTTAACTTAAGCTGCACGAATAAAGAATTTTTAACTTCACGGAGCTATAGTTTTTTTTAAATGAAGCAATTTATGCTAATTTATAAAATATTTTGAGTGTAAAGCGTTAGACTGAAGCTGTGAAGAAGTTATCTGAAATAGTGCTTGTTGCTTTTGTTGATTTTGCATTTTAGTTTGGCTCTGAACCAGAACTGTGAAACATTACTTTAGGTTAAACTTATACTTTTGTTTTAGAGGAATTTGTTTTAAGCACTTTTTCAGTTGAAAATTCAAGCAGCGATTCCCATCTTTGTTTAAAATAAACTTTTCGTACTTTTATTCGTTCTTTTATTACCTTTGCGAAAGACCGAAAGACCATGACACAGACTCAGCGTGTCCAAGTGGATCAAAGAATGTATTAAGACATTAACGTAATAATTAAATTTTAATTTAATAACATTTTAATTACCTTGGTGCAATGTCAGAACCTTGCTGCATAAGAGAGCCTATTGTGAACCAAAAACTGTTTAGGAGGGAGAAAGTATTTTCTAAGTACTCTGTCTTTGGATTGCATGGATGAGGATTGACCCATTCATATGGTGAGAAGCGTGCCAGTACAAACAGAAGGAGACTAACACCTAAATATGCAGTTGCCATATATACCCATACTTCAAATGAAAAAGGAGCAAGAAAGGAAAATAGTTTTGGACTACTTTTTGTTGGCTTCTTAAATAAGATACTTATGCCAAGATTCATAAATGGCATAGTAAAGTCTACCACTTCCTCCCTTTCAAGTGTTATAGTCAGATCAGCAATAGCAAGATCAACTTCCTATAATAGAGAAAGACATCATATAAAAGATGTTTATTTATTTTAATTTAACATGACAAATGAGAATCAAAATCAGAAGAAACGTGTTGCAATAAAACCGCAAGCATTATCGAAGCAAGCATAAACCAAAAATCTTTACATCTCAACACCATTGTTATTGAAACTATAAAAAATACGTTTTAAATTTTAAAAAGTTTTTATTCTTCTTTGGATGGATGGTTTGAATATTAGTAATAATTAATGATTAACAGAAAATGAAATACCGTTGTTATCTTACATGTAAAATATCTCTATTCATTTAACAATTAAATTATTAAAATGCAACAAAAGTTTCACTTAAGCAGTAAGCAGTTCCTTTCTTCTGCAGATTGTGTCAAAAAATAACTACCTTTTTCATTGCAAATTTATGTTCAAATCGATTGCAAAAATTCAAATCTTCAATCAAAATTATAACAAAAATTCAATTTTTTTTTATTTTATGCTAAGTTTAAATTTACAACGAAAGAAAATGACATATTTACTGGTACCGTGTCTGATAACGAACTGAACTAGAAAACATGGTTTACAAATATAGATGTTATAAAACAGCTTGAATATATTTTTGATTATTTACATTCAGTTTCCTTCTAAAATATCAGCTTCTGTATGATGAATTGTGAAACAAGAAAATGAGCACAGCCCTCTATTGCACTGAGGGCAAAAAAATTCTTTTATTTTCATTAATACCAGAATTAACTTCTGCTATGAGTTGCTCACTGTCATTCATTGTTATTTTAACTTAAAATTGGAAGGAAATAATATTCGAAACGTTTCACACTATAAAAACGAAAAATATTCACTCCTTTTCTTACAGCAAAGCATGACCTAGAAAGCAGTGTAAAAATTTTTGACAATACGATGCTTGTTGGACTAACCAAAGCTACTCGTATTTCTTAGAAATACTACAAACTAAACACAGTTAAACATACTGCAAAATTATCGTATTGTTGTAAGAAAATAAGCTGTCCAAATGGTATTCCGGACAACCCAGAAAACAGTGTTGAATTCAGACACTTTTCTCCGGGATTTCTGTGGCTTCGGATCGGGAAATTGCACTTTTTGACCATTGAAAACACAAAATCTTAAATCTTCCGGGGGGACATCTCATTGTTCCAGGGGGGATTGTCCCCCCCAGGCCACCCACTGAATTCAAAACTGTCAGGAAAGGACCTTTTTCAGGCTCCCGAACGATGAACACTTTAGGGGATAATAACTTACTGAAATTTTATGGCTAAATGTATATTGAAAATTGGATTGAAAGCTAAATAAGGATAGATGTTTTAAGCCTTAACCCTTAAATGCCTGATTTTTCAAAGATCATTGTAATAATATTTTTCAGTTTTCATTTTTTAAATAAATCATGGGGAAAATACTTTAAAAAATCATATTTTGTTTTAAGTATGGTTTATGGCTAAAAAACAGTTTGTTACTAATCGGCAATACTGGTCTTTAATTGAAAAAATAATTTTCCTTGAAAAAATTCTATAACATTAAACACACAAGAATTTTAGGAACTATAATAAGAAATAAATTTTACTTGCTCACTGCAGAACAAAATAGGGTATTTCGCAAGCTTCCAAACAAAACAAAAAGAACAAGTAGCAACAATTGGAAAAATAAATCTATCTTTATTCTTAAACAGCACAAGTGTTGCCATCTACATGTTGAAAATCGATTTAATAATATTTTCAGAATGTATTTTATTGGCAACATTAGGCATTATAGCTTCAATATTATTCTAAGTGTATTTTAGAGCCTAAATTGGGTAGGTTGCCAAAAAGCAACACCCGGCATTTAAGGGTTAAATGCATGATGTTTTATTTTGTTTCAAAAAAATTATATAGGATTCTAAGAAAGGTTTATTACACAGGAAAAATAATGAAAAAATGTTGAAAATCGATTTAATAATATTTTCAGAATGTATTTTATTGGCAACATTAGGCATTATAGCTTCAATATTATTCTAACAGTATTTTACAGCCTAAATTGGGTAGGTTGCCGAAAAGCAACACCCGGAATTTAAGGGTTAAATGCATGATGTTTTATTTTGTTTCAAAAAAATTATATAGAATTCTCAGAAAGGTTTATTACACAGAAAAATAATGAAAAATCAGAGATAGATTTTTCGTATAATACGTCAGTCTTTTCTTATGTTGAATATCTGCAATAGAAGTAAAAACTACTGTCATAACTAAAATATTGAAAATTAGTAAATATTTTAATATGTATGAATCTAAATACCTTATTTTATATAAATTTTTATTTTGTAAAACACAACTCTTAAATGCATGAATTATTCTTTTAAAATTGCGTTTTTTATTCTTTTATTAAGGATTAGACACCAGAAATTTTAAGATAGATTTTTAACTTTATTTAGTAGTATATTTTTGTAATTTTTACAGTATTAATATTTCTATATAAATATAGTCGTTGCAAAGAGTTAAATAAAATGTTATGCAGTACATCACTGTGCATTTAACTGTTAAAGGTAAATAAATGTTAGTTTTTATAGAATAAAATAACTTCATTCAGTAAAATTTTACTCATTTATATCAAAGAAATTTTATTGTCTTTCACTCAGCAATATTATTCCACGCTCATAAAAATTATGATTTAATCAAGAAAAAATGTAAACCAAATTCGAATTGGCATTATCATAATTATTAAATAATTGTATTACAAATTTTTGGAAAGAACGATATGAATAATTATCTGATAGAGCAGGGATGGTGGCAGGATCGTCTTTTGACGTGCGCTTGCCAAAAATACAAAAAACAATATCTATCAACATTGTAGAGTGTCAAACTTTACATAAAAAATATTGCACCACCAAAGGAGTCATAATAGGATTAGTCGATTTAATGCATTAAATAGCTAAGAACAAAAGTTAAAATGTGATTTTTCTGTATATTATTTAACGAAAGGAATTTTAAGGAATTTTTTTTTTTCGGAAATATTAATTTAAGTGGCCCGTATTGTAATAAGGAAATAAATTAATTTTTATTCAGGGTGCCACCTGCTACTATTTTGAATTCCAGTACTTTTTAACAATAATCTTTGTGGTGGTTGCTTTCTACAACATTTGGAAGAGAAATCAACCACGAAAATTATTCGTTTGATATAGCGAGGGCCAGAAAAAGTCGCAAGTACAAATAAACGTTTAAACAAATTTCCCATAGAAGCATCGGACTATTTTAGACGTCTTGAAAGATAATGCCTATATGTATTGGGAACAGCATATTCATGCACTACACTGAACTGTAGAAAAAATAGGTTATTTTTTTCTACATGTGACTTTAACTTAGAAATAATAGTGGCAAGTAGACTAAAAAGTCCATAACTGATACACTTTCTGCAAAGCTTAGATAAACAGGAAAGAAAATTCGATGAGAGCAGAACATTAAAAATGCAAATTCAAAGTCAACATATCTATGATCCTGTCCTATCGTTCTTATTAGCACTCTACAGTGATGTATTGCTTAGCTGTTAAGCTATGCCTAATAATCTTCCATCTTTCTATCATACGTACCCCCCAATTTTGATCAACACACTCTGTTTACGTTTGAAAGCATAGTTTACAGAGATTTAGCTTCATTAAACTAAACTGAAGCTTTTCCAAATGCGCCCGTATGAGTGTTGAATAGTTATGATAATTTGCAAGACGCGTTGTAATCCATGATAGTTTCTCAAATGCTACGTTGGATAGTTTGGAATATTTATTTTCTAATTCTATCATAATTGGACTTATTATACAAAGTTGATAATATTTGAATCGAAAGTAATCATAAAGTGTACATTCGACATTTTAAACTTATTGTAAAACTACGTATTATAATTGTTATCTTTGATTTTTCATCTGAAACAAGAGCACATGAACCTATGAATATCTAGTTTCAAAATTATGTATTATAAAGAGTTTTTTACCAAATAATTTGGTTTGAGTGTCAATATCATAGGTAAATAGCAACTAAAGATATACCACATATAAAATTTTGAAATTTATCTTTAGCATTTCTTTAAATGTATTGTTTAAATTCATATGAAATGTTAGGAAAAGAAAAATTTCTTACAAATATATTTCACATTTTATGCTAAAACACTAAACTCGCTTATTGCTATAGTATGGAGCAGAAAATTTGGCAAATACAATAAAAACACTTATTTTAACACAGCTTATATTATTTTAACAAGAAACTCTAATTTACGAAATATAGAACCGTTTATGCTTTAATATTTTCACCCTTTTGAGATATACTCTTTTGTAATCATCTTTTAACACCGACGAAAAAAGACTCCAAAGATAATGAATTCATATCTTCACCTAAATCCTTAATAATGAGTTTCCATCCCATAATACCAATTGAATCCGCTTTAGAAAGAGTTGGTATTTACTGATAACTTGCCAAATTTTAATATTACTCTAGGCTGTGAAGCTTAAGAAGCATAAGTGTTCTTTCGTAGTTATCTACATAACGTAGTTTTACTGAAATACCTTCATCCTATTCAAAACTTTTCAGCACTCGATTACATATTCTAAAGAATATCCCTATTTTCAAACTAGCCTCCCCTTTTATGCTCTTAGACAAGCCTAACACCGGGTTTCTTTAGGAATAGGTGTCTGTTTCGAATTTCCATTTTCATAACATTTTGAGTTATACCGTTATAACAAAATGCTTATGTTCATGAAAACAAACTTATATAAGTCTATCATAAAGTTTGCTTATGTGGTGCGTATAAATATTAAAAGCAGAGAGAGGAAACTACAACATTTATTTATTTATATTTTGTATGAAAAGAATATTTGCCAATTTTGTTGCTCGGTACTATATTTATGGAAAACACTGCACTTCAGTTTATCATTTTCAAACCTAATTCTTAAAATTTATAAACTAAATTTAATGATCCAAATTTTGCAGAAGTTTTGTTAAAAACTAATTAACCAGAAACATTCAGAAGAATCTTACCCGATTAATTACTTCTCCAATCATACCATTCCAAGTTCCGTTTTCATGTCTCTTGCCATAACTATCGTCTCCAACTAATCGATACTCATATTTGCATCTTAATCGATTACATATTTCATGAATGAGATCGACGCAGAATCCTTCAAATCTCTCATTTCCAGTAAGATAATCGCCCTCTTTTATCATCGTATATGGTTTGCTCTAGAAATATAAAAATAAATATATTAGCTGTTTTAGTTAGAATTCTGTTACTAATATCGCATAAATAAAACAAATCATTAATAACTCTTTTAAGAAACCATTATTCTGCTGAATTGTATGTATTAGTTTTACATCGGAAATATTCAAAATTTTAACGCCAATATTTAGATATATTTTCAGGTTGATCAATTTATTTTTATTTTTATTTTATTTTATTTTAGTAAATATAGACGTGTGATTAAATTATTTACAACAGCATGCAGTTGCTTCACCGAATATCGGGAGATATCCTAATATTATATTGACTCTATATTTTTAATGTATAAAGGTTTCCAAACTTTAGCAAATATTGGTCTGATATTAATATGTATTATTTAAATCTTTTTTCTTACTTGCATTCTAACGAATTTAATACAGTGATACTTTGGTTAACGAAGGTAATTCGTTCCGGAATCACATTCGTTAGCGGAAATCTTCCTTCATTGAAGGGTCAATCCATTTCGAATCACCAATCATGAGATCAAGTTTCCGTATTTGTCATGCCCCGAAAATTGTTTCAAAACACCTATTTTAACGGCGTTTCCTGAAACGCTTTTGCTTTTTATAATAAAACAAAAAAATTGTTGTTAAATGTTTTTAACCTCAAGAAAGACGTCTGCACATTTTATGCATGCTACATATGAAAATGATTACTTGCTTTTCTCAGAAAGCAGTGAATTTGTAAAAGAAATCAGTATTAATCTGCTGTTATTTTCATACATATTTTATCCACTTTTTAGAGATAACAATTACACGACTTGCAGTAGCAGCTAGGTGCAAAAAAAATCAGAATGATACAAACTAAATTACAATTTTAAAAATATTGCGTAGCACACACATTGCAAAAGGACAAAATCCGGAGACGCTTCAGCAGAAAAAAGTCTTCCTGACCTTGCAACCATACATCAAATTGCGCAGTAAAATGTGTAAAAACGTAATCTGTCTATAACGGAATCTTTCCTTAAACAGAACATTTCATAGTCCAGGCGAAAGGAATATCATACAATTATACCTTTTTGGGTGCTAAGATGGAAATCTGTCTAAATGAGATTTTTTATGTGGTCCATGACAATTCCGTCTTGTTTTTAGCAGTTTTTACTGTATTATCGTAAAATTCTCTTCTTAATTTTCTCTTATATATAGAATTTTTACTATTTACTGATATTTTCGTGGAATATAAATTAGGAATGGGTCTTACTAATTTTTTTATTTGAATTTTTCCCCCCAAGTTCTCCAGCGGAATTCATTTTGAAGCTAGACGGTATTACCTCTGTGCACATTTTCCATCACTTTTCTGCATTACCTTGGAAAACAAAGGATTATCTGACTTATGGATATTTAGAACAAGGCACCGCCAACTCCAGTACCAACCGAGAAAGCTCTTGTTTGTTTCTCCTGCCTTAAGACAGATTTAAAAACTTCAGATCATGGGATCTTCGGCCGACCTAATATGTCAAGAAAGCACTTGTTTGTTTCATTCCTCCTTAGGACGACTTTCTTGGTAGATTGGGTAGGCAGAGTGAATGTTATATGAGGTCCTGAACTCTGTTCTAAGCCACTGCCCTGACAAACAAGAGCTTTCTCGGACGGTACAAAGGTCGTCCGTGAACAAGGGGTTGTTCAGGGATGCACAGAACGCTTGAGTCGTGGAAAATAAAAGTCCTTCCGGCCAGTGCCGAGAGGAAGAGGTAGCTTTCATATTCTTTATTTTAAAAAAGCCAACTTATATTATTCAAACACACGAAGCTCAATTAAGTGGAAACCGAATGTAGGAGATTCAATACTAATTTTTATCAATACTAAATCATTATGAATGAGAATTTCGCGAAATTAGTCAGCTTTATCCAAGCTGCTTTTAATTAAAGTAACTTATATTTGGCTGCCAAATTCGGCGATTTCTTAAAGTGCCTGCCATTTTAAAACAACATGGTGGATGAGGCTAACCAGTGAGCTTGGTCGAGACCTTAGTAATTGCTCTACATATGCTCACTCACATCGGAATCGGTTGATATATACGAGTGCTGTCGCAGGCAAAAAATCAGATTTTTCAAAATGTCACCCACGTTAGGAATTGAAACTACTATATCCGAGCCATTTTTAAAGATAAAGGCAAACAAAAAATGCTCCTGAATCCTTATATCAAGGTCAAATACTTAAGAAAGAAACCTTTTTCAATTTCTAAATTTTGCACCTCACTTTAAATATAATTTTTTTTAATTTAATGGCCGCCATTTTGAAACAAGATGGCTGATGAAGCTGGCCAGCGAACTTGGTCGAGATATTGATGTATACTATCCACATGCCTTCTTCCATCGAAATAGGCGAATACGTGTGATATCGCGCGAGAAATACAAGATCGTTTCAAAGTGTTAGCCATGATAGAAATTCAAAGTGCTATAATTCAACCACTTTTTAAGATATAAACAAAAGAACAAATTTTCAGAAACAAAAACTGCTCCGAATCTTTGTATAAAGGTCAAATACATAAGAAAAAAATATTTTTCCATTTTCAATTTTTTGGTACCACATTTCAAATTTTAAGTTTTTAAAAAAATTTTAAATGGCCGCCATTTTGAAACAAAATGGCGGATGAAGTTGGCCAACGAACTCGGTCGAGACATTGGTATGTACTATGTACACACCGAATTACATCCAAATCGGTTCATAATTACGGGAGTTACAGTGTGACATAGGTCATATATATATATATATATATCAATTTTGAACGGAGGGTGGTTTCGGGGTCTGGGGGTCATGATCGATGAAAATATACCAAAATTTTTTGAAATCGCTTTCCTCCGAACGGCTGCAATAGGTAGCTTTTTGTAAAGAAAGCTACCTAAAAGTAAACACCCCTACTAGCGTTTCAGCAAATTATCGTAGAAGAAAGTTACTGGTACTAAACGATTGGAAATAAAGTCTACTTTTAAATGCTGTATATAAAATGTGCTTAGTGGGGCATCTACATATTAAAACGAACCCAAGCTTGATTTTCTTCAAGGGCAATACCCAATTTTTAACAAGATATTTCAGATTTTCGGTTCGAACTATGCCTATACACCAAATTTAAAGTCATTTGAATGATAAGTTTTTGAATTATAAACATTCAAAATTTAGTGCTTCTAATGTTTAATTGCATTTTCATATTTTTATTAATAATGTGCTAATTTTTGGGGTGGCAATAATACTAAAATACTCAAATATAATTACGTTGAATTTGCACTTTTTATAATTTTATGATATGAATTATGAATTATGAAATTAATATTCGAAAAAATTATAAATTGCATCCTATAATTTTTTTTGATGGATTTAGATTTATTAAGTCCTGCTTTATGGAAATCCAAAATTTCACATTTTTCTTCCAAGTAGTTTTCAAATTATGTTTTAAAACCGGCAAAATGATGGTTTAAGGTGCCGTCTATGATAGAAGTGACTAGATATTTTGAAATTTCTTATGCTATGCTCTAATCTAGCAGTCTTCAGTGACTACTTGAGTGGCATTTAATATGCCTTGATCAAGCTTGGGACTATCTAGGTCAACAATCGAGTACCAAACTTCAATTTGGATACAGCCCTTAAAATACGCTCGTTTTAAAATAATTACTTTCTCAGAGACTTATCGTACAACTTATCGTACAAACTTATCGAAACGTATCGTATTTCATAAAAATTTGTTTTTAGGCTAATTGAAGGGTTTAGAGTTCCTTTATGCTGTCAGAATTGCGTACTGCTACTGAAAAAAAAAATATGGTTCGTTTTAATATGTAGATGGCTCCTAAGCAAATTTTATATACATCATTTAAAAGTAGACTTTATTACCAAGCGTGTGGTACCAGTAACTTTCTTCTACGATAATTTTTTGTAGAGTTAGTAAGGGGTGTTTACTTTTTTTTTTTTTCACGCCTGTACACTGAGACTGGAGACAGAACATTAGCTATCTTTATAATTAGCTCTCAGGCAGCAGAACATCTTAGAACCGCGTATTTATGCTTAGTAATTGTTAGGGAAATATTACAATTACGAATACTTACGTGTCTCTACAGAATAAAGTGAATATAAATTTATAGAACACACGCAAAGAGTACATACAAAGTATAACTACAAATTGTAATAATCTTACAAATTTATGAGATCTCTATAGCGCAGTATCGCTTAAGAACAAGTCATCTAGAGGTCAGTTTACAAATTGGTGTTATAATGAAAATTGTCTGATCTTCAATGAGTGCTTAAAATTAGAATTTTACACATTCCTTTGTACTATAAATACAAATATCACTAAAAATCTCTGGCTCGGTGGTAGACTATCTGTATATTATAGAAGAATATAATTAGATTATTAAGGATATTTTTATTAAATGTTTGCTTCCCCTGGCGAAAATTGAAACTGCTGGCCTCTCCATTTTACTGTCATGACTGTCTGATAAAAAATATTTTTTTCGATATTTTGCCGTCCTAAGTCGCCACCTACTCTTGCCTAATGTAGAAACAGCCTTGGGATTATTATAAAATTTCATTCATCATACTGACAAAATATGGATACAAACATTATCGTATTATTTTAAACACCAACTATTAGGTAGCTTTCTTTACAAAAAAGCTACCTATTGCAGCCGTTCGGAGGAAAGCGATTTCAAAAAATTTTGGTATATTTTCATCGATCATGACCACCAGACCCCGAAACCACCCTCCGTTTAAAATTGATATATATATATATATATATATATATATATCTGACATGTGTCACACTGTAACTCCCGTAATTATGAACCGATTTCGATGTAATTCGGTGTGTACATAGTACATACCAATGTCTCGACTGAGTTCGTTGGCCAGCTTCATCCGCCGTTTTGTTTCAAAATGGCGGCCGTTTAAAATTTTTTAAAAATTTTAAAACTTGAAATGTGGTACCAAAAAATTAAAAATGGAAAAATATTTTATTCTTATGTATTTGACCTTTATACAAAGATTCCGGAGCAGTTTTTGTTTCGTCTATATCTTAAAAAAGTCCTTCCGGCCAGTGCCGGGAGGAAGAGGTAGCTTTCATAATCCTTATTTAAAAAAAGCCAACTTATATCATGCAAACACACGAAGCTCAATTTAGTGGAAACCGAATATAGGAGATTCAATACTAATTTTTATCAATATAATGAATGAGAATTTCGCGAAATTAGTCAGCTTTATCCAAGCTGATTTTCTTTAAAGTAACTTATATTTGACTGCCAAATTCGGCAATTTCTTAAAGTGCCTGTCATTTTAAGACAACATGGTGGATGAGGCTAAGCAGTGAACTTGGTCGAGACCTTAGTAATTGCTGTGCACATGCTCACTCACATCGGAATCGGTTAATATATAGGAGTGCTGTCGCATGCAAAAAATCAGATTTTTCAAAATGTCACCCACAATAGAAATTGAAACTGCTATATCTGAGCCATTTTTTAAGGTAAAGACAAACAAAAAATACTTCTGAATCCTTATATCAAGATCAAATACTTAAGAAAGAAACCTTTTTCAATTTCTAATTTTTTTGCACCTCACTTTAAATATATATATATTTTTTTAATTTAATGGCCGCCATTTTGAAACAAGATGGCTGATGAATCTGGCCAGCGAACTTGGTCGAGGTGTTGATGTATACTATCCACATGCCTTCTTACATCGAAATAGGCGAATACGTGTGTTATCGCGTGACAAATACAAGATCGTTTCAAAATGTTAGCCATGCTAGAAATTCAAAGTGCTATAAATCAACCATTTTTTAAGATATCAACAAAAGAACAAATTTTCAGAAACAAAAACTGCTCCGGAATCTTTGTATCAAGGCCAAACACATAAAAAAAATCTTTTTCATTTTCCAATTTTTTAATACCTCATTTTGAATTTTAAATTTAATTTTTTTTAAATGGCAACCCTTTTGAAACAAGATGGCGAATGAAGCTGGCCAACGAACTCGGTCGAGACATTGGTATGTACTATGTACAGACCAAGTTACATCCAAATAGGTTCATAAATACGCCTGTTATCGCGTGACAAAAATCAGGTCGTTTTAAAATGTCAGAGAAATTCAAAAGAAATTCACAATGCTATTACTCAGCCATTTTTTTTAGATATAGACGAAAGAAAAACTGTTCCGGAATCTTTGTATTAAGGTCAAACACATACAAAAAAAATCTTTTTCATTTTCCAATTTTTTGGTATCTCATTCAAATTTTTTTATTTTTTAATTTTTTTAAATGGCCGCCATTTTGAAACAAGATGGCGGATGAATCTGGCCAACGAACTCGGTCGAGATATTTGTATGTACTATGTACACACCAAGGTACATCCAAGTCGGTTCATAAATACGCCTGTTATTACGTGAGAAAAATCAGGACGTTTCAAAATGTCAGCCACGCAAGAAATTCAAAATGCTATAACTTAGCCATTTCTTAAGATATAGACGAAACAAAAACTGCTCCGAAATCTTTGTATAAGGGTCAAATACATAAGAAAAAAATATTTTTCTATTTTCAATTTTTTGGTACCACATTTCAAAATTTAAATTTTAAAAAAAATTTAAATGGCCGCCATTTTGAAACAAAATGGCGGATGAAGCTGGCCAACGAACTCGGTCGAGAGATTGGTATGTACTATGTACACACCGAATTACATCCAAATCGGTTCATAAATACGCCTTTTATCGCGTGACAAAATTCAGGACGTTTCAAAATGTCAGCCACGCTAGAAATTCAAAATGCTATAACTCAGCCATTTTTTAAGATATAGACGAAACAAAAACTTCTCCGGAATCTTTGTATAAAGGTCAAATACATAAGAAAAAAATATTTTTCCATTTTTAATTTTTTGGTACCACATTTCAAGTTTTAAATTTTTTTAAAAATTTTAAATGGCCGCCATTTTGAAACAAAACGGCGGATGAAGCTGGCCAGCGAACTCGGTCGAGACATTGGTATGTACTATGTACACACCGAATTACATCGAAATCGGTTCATAATTACGGGAGTTACAGTGTGACATAGGTCATATATATATATATATATATATATATATATATATATATATATAAAGTCCTTCCGGCCAGTGCCGGGAGGAAGAGGTAGCTTTCATAATCATTATTTAAAAAAAGCCAACCTATATCATGCAAACACACGAAGCTCAATTTAGTGGAAACCGAATATAGGAGATTGAATACTAATTTTTATCAATATAATGAATGAGAATTTCGCGAAATTAGTCAGCTTTATCCAAGCTGCTTTTCTTTAAAGTAACTTATATTTGCCTGCCAAATTCGGCAATTTCTTAAAGTGCCTGTCATTTTAAGACAACATGGTGGATGAGGCTAAGCAGTGAACTTGGTCGAGACCTTAGTAATTGCTGTGCACATGCTCACTCACATCGGAATCGGTTAATATATAGGAGTGCTGTCGCATGCAAAAAATCAGATTTTTCAAAATGTCACCCACAATAGAAATTGAAACTGCTTTATCTGAGTCATTTTTTAAGGTAAAGACAAACAAAAAATGCTCCTGAATCCTTATATCAAGATCAAATACTTAAGAAAGAAACCTTTTTCAATTTCTAATTTTTTTGCACCTCACTTTAAATATATATATATTTTTTAATTTAATGGCCGCCATTTTGAAACAAGATGGCTGATGAATCTGGCCAGCGAACTTGGTCGAGGTGTTGATGTATACTATCCACATGCCTTCTTACATCGAAATAGGCGAATACGTGTGTTATCGCGTGACAAATACAAGATCGTTTCAAAATGTTAGCCATGCTAGAAATTCAAAGTGCTATAAATCAGCCATTTTTTAAGATATCAACAAAAGAACAAATTTTCAGAAACAAAAACTGCTCCGGAATCTTTGTATCAAGGCCAAACACATAAAAAAAATCTTTTTCATTTTCCAATTTTTTAATACCTCATTTTGAATTTTAAATTTAATTTTTTTTAAATGGCAACCCTTTTGAAACAAGATGGCGAATGAAGCTGGCCAACGAACTCGATCGAGACATTGGTATGTACTATGTACAGACCAAGTTACATCCAAATAGGTTCATAAATACGCCTGTTATCGCGTGACAAAAATCAGGTCGTTTTAAAATGTCAGCCACAAGAGAAATTCAAAATGCTATTACTCCGCCATTTTTTTTAGATATAGACGAAAGAAAAACTGTTCCGGAATCTTTGTATTAAGGTCAAACACATACAAAAAAAATCTTTTTCATTTTCCAATTTTTTGGTATCTCATTTAAATTTTTTTATTTTTTTATTTTTTTAAATGGTCGCCATTTTGAAACAAGATGGCGGATGAAGCTGGCCAACGAACTCGGTCGAGATATTTGTATGTACTATGTACACACCAAGGTACATCCAAGTCGGTTCATAAATACGCCTGTTATTACGTGAGAAAAATAAGGACGTTTCAAAATGTCAGCCACGCTAGAAATTCAAAATGCTATAACTCAGCCATTTCTTAAGATATAGACGAAACAAAAACTGCTCCCGAATCTTTTTATCAATGTCAAACACATAAGAAGAAAATATTTTTTCAATTTTCAATTTTTGGTACCACATTTCAAATTTAAATTTTTCTTAAAAATTTAAACGGCCGCCATTTTTAAACAAAATGGCGGGTGAAGCTGGCCAACGAACCCGGTTGAGACATTGGTATGTACTATGTATAAACGAAGTTACATCCAAATCGGTTCATAAATACGCCTTTTATCGCGCGACAAAATTCAGGACGTTTCAAAATGTCAGCCACGCTAGAAATTCAAAATGCTATAACACAGCCATTTTTTAAGATATAGACGAAACAAAAACTGCTCCGAAATCTTTGTATAAAGGTCAAATACATAAAAAAAAAATATTTTTCCATTTTCAATTTTTTGGTACCACATTTCAAATTTTAAATTAAAAAAAAATTTTAAATGGCCACCATTTTGAAACAAAATGGCGGATGAAGCTGGCCAACGAACTCGGTCGAGAGATTGGTATGTACTATGTACACACCGAATTACATCCAAATCGGTTCATAAATACGCCTTTTATCGCGTGACAAAATTCAGGACGTTTCAAAATGTCAGTCACGCTAGAAATTCAAAATGCTATAACTCAGCCATTTTTTAAGATATAGACGAAACAAAACCTGCTCCGGAATCTTTGTATAAAGATCAAATACATAAAAAAAAATATGTTTCCATTTTTAATTTTTTGGTACCACATTTCAAGTTTTAATTTTTTTTAAAAATTTTAAATGGCCGCCATTTTGAAACAAAACGGCGGATGAAGCTGGCCAACGAACTCGGTCGAGACATTGATATGTACTATGTACACACCGAATTACATCGAAATCGGTTCATAATTACGGGAGTTACAGTGTGACATAGGTCATATATATATATATATATATATATATACAATTTTGAACGGAGGGTGGTTTCGGGGTCTGGGGGTCATGATCGATGAAAATATACCAAAATTTTTTGAAATCGCTTTCCTCCGAACGGCTGCAATAGGTAGCTTTTTTGTAAAGAAAGCTACCTAAAATGGCTGAGTTACAGCATTTTGAATTTCTAGCGTGGCTGACATTTTGAAACGTCCTGAATTTTGTCACGCGATAAAAGGCTTATTTATGAACCGATTTGGATGTAACTTCGTTTATATATTAGTACATACCAATGTCTCGACCGGGTTCGTTGGCCAGCTTCACCCGCCATCTTGTTTAAAAATGGCGGCCATTTAAATTTTTAAGAAAAATTTAAATTTGAAATGTGGTACCAAAAATTGAAAATTGAAAAATTATTTTCTTCTTATGTGTTTGACCTTGATAAAAAGATTCGGGAGCAGTTTTTGTTTCGTCTATATCTTAAGAAATGGCCGAGTTATAGCCTTTTATACCAGCTGTTTCCGAAGAAAGTTTTTCGCGGTAGATTTTTACAACTTTTGCAATAGAAATAAATCTTCGGGATATGTTTCTAGAAACTTTGAAAAATAAATCCAAAAAGATTTATATTGTCTGAAAAGAGTGGTATTTAAAAAACGAATCGAGTGGGACTCTGGGACAAACCCTCGGTGCGCCCGGTTTTTATGTTTCGCAGCTGCTTTTTTAAACTGTAATTTTTTAGTTTATTTTATCACTTTTAAAACAATTTTGTGCGATTAACTAAGGTTAATTGGTATTTAGAATTATTGGTATCAAAATAATACGCATCCTAGGTATGCGGAAGTGTTCTCGATTTAAATGTTTATTCAAAAGAAACACGAATTCAATTTCGTTTCCAGGTAAGAGAATCAAATATTGCACAAATCAAATTTCAATAATCACAAATATTGCTCGTTTTAATTTCCTAGAAAAAAATCTAGAGTCTTCAGGAAATGGTTAAAAAGGAAAAAACAGTTTATATAATCTGAAAAATAATTATTTGTAAAACTCAATTTTCCCCCCGTTTTTAACAAAATAAAGTAAGATATTTGAATTTAGGAATTGTAATATATCATTTTAATGCATTCTTATTACAAAGCGAATCGCAACATACAGTGATGGAACAGTGTAGCACCAGAGAATCCATTGACACTGCGAAATTTTATTAGTGTTCTTCCTCTAATTTCAGCACAGAATTCCTGATATTTTTCAAGGCGAAGAATAGTATTAAAATTTAGTGGTGACAATTCTGCAACTGCTGCGCCAGTGTTCCATCACTGATCATATGATTTTTAACATTTTAAAAAACAAAGTTAAAAAAATAAACGTAAAAGAATATTTTTACAGTTTTTTAATATACAATTACTTAAATGTAATTATAAGAAAGAAATTTCATATTTAGTTTAGAGTCCGTTGGTTTTAATAATTGTTTCAATGTGTTGAGGCATAGATTCCATCGCGTTTTCTTTGGGATTCTATTTTTATAGTCTTCTATGTTATTACGAGAGATTCTTTTAAATTATTTTCACTAGTGAACGTTTCTTTTTTTCAATTTCAGCGTCCGTTAGTATCCATGGTTATTTACTGTATTGAGCTGTGTAGGTTGTGTTTCAGTTGTAATTCCTATTAGAGAATTGTAAAACAAGTAATATTTATTTTATCCATGTTTAAGATCGTTTCCTGCTTCAGGTGGAATGCTTTTTGTAAGATTATTTCCTAGCACGGCTCCATAATTTATGTTGCGACAGAACAATATATTTTAAAGTTTTGTTTGTAGTGCCAATAAATTTTAGATTCCCAACTCAGTTAGAAGTTAAATGATAACATTTTCACAACAATATATTTTACAGATAAATTTATAAGTTTAGGGTAAAGAGAAGTGTTATTTTGCGTCATATTTCCTGACTACTTTGTGGTAAGAAATTGTCTATATTTTTCATTGCAGAAAAAATTACCCTTTTTAAACAAAAGAAAATTCCAAGCATTTTTTCTATTTTTCTTCACTGATGAGGGTATTTTCTCTTTAATTTCTTTTTTTATGACTTCACTTCAAAAAACATTTCTCATAATTGAAAATCTCATCGTGGTAATAGACGATGATGGAAGGACTTCTGTAACTTTTTGAATTGAACAAATTCCGTTTTAAAAGTTGTTTTATAAATATATATTAACTGAAATTACGTACTATGGGTTTTATTTAAAAAAAAAAACGTTTTTGATAGTTTCTTACCACATAAATAGCAGGTCTGAATGAAAACATAACATGTTTTACCAATTTTCAATTCATTTCTATAATAATTTTTAGTGCTGTCCATTAATGCGATTTTTCCTATAAAATGACACATACACACACACACACACATATATATATATATTTCATACATAATTTTAGGTTCCGTTCTCATTATCTCCACAAATAATTAGATGATGTTTCATGTTTTTTTTTATATATGAAAAGAACAATTATTTACAACCACTCTTTAAAAAATCATTTGAAACATTAACACTTTACAATAGTATTTATGACGCATATGCAAAGTTTACAAATATACTTTTGCATAGAATTTTATAAATTTGCAGTTAAAAAATTATTATTTGACTGCTTCAAGATTTTTTTGTATTTAATAAAAAATGTATTAAAATCGATTTATATGTTTTTGAAATACACTGCTCAAAACAATTAAAGGATATTGCAGTTTTAGGTTGATTTTGTATCTGGTAAACTGTTTAGCTGATTGATACATGGTCGACAGACATAGTAGGTTATATGAGAATAAATTACACATGTTTGGCAGAAAAAAATGCATTTTATTGCGCATTTGTGTACTAAAGGAAAAAAACACAATTTGTGCATATGAGAAAAAAAGAATAAGAAAAGGTGTTTTCTTCAAAGAAAATCCTTTTCAGTAGGGGGTATGGTTTCCACGGGCGGCCAGCAACGTTGAACACCTTTGAGGCATGGACTCAATGAGGCTATTAATGACGAGTTGGGGTATCCAGCCCCACTCTTCCAGAAGAGCTCTTTCCAGTTCTTGGAGAGTTTGTGGGGGTTGTTGGCGGCCAGAAACTCGTCTTCCTAGAGCGTCCCAAACGTGCTCGATTGGATTCATGTCTGGAGAACACGCTGGCTATTCCATTCGAACGATTCCTTCCTCGAAAAGGAAATCCTCCACCAGGTTTGCACGATGTGGCCTGCAGTTATCGTCCATTAAAATGAAGTTATCTCCGATTGCTGCAGCGTAAGGGACTACAATAGGTCTGAGGATCCCTATATCGGCGACCAGTCAGAGCTCCATCTCGAATGATGTAGAGGTCAGTGCGCCCGTCAATGGAGATGCCACCATACACCAACACTCCTCCACCGCCAAATCTGACACTTTCGTGCACGAACGCAGGATTATTCCTACTGCCACGGTCCCTCCAGATGAAAATACGCCTATTATCCGGATGCACAGAAAAACGGGACTCGTCAGAAAACAGAATATTGCTCCATTAATTTCTCCTCCAGTTGACATGCTCGGTTGCCCACTCCCTGCGGTCGCGACGATGCCTTGATGTTAATCTAACACATACCATCGGTCGGCGAGCATACAGACCTACAGCATGGAGCCGGTTTCGGACAGTCTGAATTGAAATCGTGGTGCCTGTAGCCGAGCGAAGGTGTTGTTGGAGAAGTGTAGCGTTCATGGTTCGGTGTCTCCGAGCTGTTAACGCTAAATACCGATCTTCATTGGTCGTTGTTGCCCGTCTACGACCTTGCCCTGGTCTTCGGCCTGCACATCCACTCTCCAAAAAACGGTTCCAGATCCTGGAAATGACACTTTGTGACACTCCAATGGCTTGCGCTACTTCGGCTTGAGTTTGGGCCCCTTCTAACCTACCAACAATTCTCAAAGCTTCTGAATCTGTCAAATGACTTCGCTGAGACATCGTACTCATCGAAACAAAGCAATCACTGAATGCCGATCATCCTTGTCTTCATTCTCTTTTATCCAGTTGAAAGTCAAATTTCATTCGCTGCCGCTGAAGCGACGTTTTTGACGTCGAACTCAAAATTTGCATACTCCACAGTTTGAAAACCAGAAAAATTTGCATTTGTGATTCTCTTCTTCTATTTTCGGCAAAAAAAATTTCGTTTATATCTTTATTTTATATAAAACTTCAAATATCCTTTAATTGTTTTGAGCAGTGTATTATAGTGTACAAATAATTATCTTGCCAACTGCATATAATTTTCGGTTATATAAAATCTTTCAGTGAATTCATTTAGAAAATAAATTTATTTTTAGATTCGCTAATTACATCTATGGAAATGTCTTTCATGGACTAACATTTAATTATTGAATCTTATTTCAATCTAGTGCTTAAATCATATGCTTGTCTACACGTGTTCATAGGCCATTAAAGATTAAAAAGGGTTATTAATCATTTTTTTATTCCATGGAGCCCTTTGTCAATTAAAACCAAACATAAAATCCTACATGAACACATATATGGACCAACAAACTGGTTTAATTTCTCTCATTCTAGCTCACGGATCACCAGAAATCTCTATGCGCAGGGATGTACTGAGGGGTATATGATCGTATACGCCGTATACCATCCGAATTTTGTTTACAGAAACTCCGTATACTCTCTGTAGCTATAAGCTATACTCTCTAGTGTACGAGTGTACCCTCTGTTTTTTTTTTACGATTACACCATTGTCTATCCGTACCCCGAGGTATCCGTTGACACCGGTGTACGAATCCATGATAGATTAATGTAATTGCTAAATCTACTCTGGACGATTGGGATAACGTATAAAGGTATACTTTGAAAAGAATTATAAATGTTAGATGAAACTGAAACGAGTAAAAAATGATTAACTCTTTCATGACGAGTGTCACTTGCCCAATTTTCAATAATTTAGCATCTGCATTTTCAAGTTGAAATATTTGACTAATTTAATCACAGAAATTCTGAGATTTTCTAAGACGAAATTTACTTTCCAAAATGAATACTGGTAGAAAACACTAAACACTGTACGTACCCTATACGCGACGCACATCCCAAAAGATATAAACTGAATTGTAAAATTTAGTTTAAAATTGAAAAACTAGTAATTATTAGACGGGAAATGTATATGAAGAATTATGAAAACAGTAGAATATATGTGAAACTGAAAAACAATAGAATGCTGCAGATTTTAATTGTTTGTGATTAAAATGATTTTAACAGTCATGGCTAAACTTTATCAAAAATTTCTTTCGTGTACCATTCTACCGATAATCTTAAGTTTCTCTGAGATTTTTATGTATATTTGTTTTCTATTTCATCTCACCACCCAAATTCATCCACCAATAAATCATTTTGTAAGTATTAATACAGATTTCCCTCGATTACAACAGATTAATTTTAAAACAATTATTTTTAATTGGTAAATAAATCATATCAGATGTAAATTTCCGACTGGGCGAAAAATGTCCGGACCAAGATTCGAACCAGGGGTCTCTTGGCTGAAGCCGCCAATTCTCTACCATTTGGGCTATCGCGGACGAATCTGGTGGAACTTTTTCACCCAGCTAACCATATTGATTACAGTATCTGGTCTGAACTCTGGTTAAGCTCAGCAGAATAAATTGCAGGTAATGGTGAAAAAGTTCCACCAGATTCCTTCGGGATAGCTCAGATGGTAGAGCATTGGCGGCTTCAGCCAACAGATCCCTGGTTCGAATCGAGGTCCGGACATGTTTCGCCCAGTCGGAAATTTACATCTGATATTCCCTCGATTAGTAAAGTCAATTGATACTGCGTTATTAGCGCACTGATTTTAAATAATTCCTTTGGATAAACTACAATAGATTTACAGCCAACTTTCCTAAAAGTAGTATAAGATAAACAATATAATAATTTTGTAAGATAAGTTTTTACATTGTTATTTTAGGAAGTACATAAAACATCTTGATTTGAAAATTTTAAATAAAATTTATCTAATTTAGATGTATCTCCATTAACATGAACATGTGAGTCTATTTAATATGTAATTATGAAGACATGTGACAACGTCCATTATAAATCGCATTACTGCAATTTTTGGTTTACAAAATTAGTTTATTTATTATTAATTTAATTATTAAAAGTTTGCATGATTTGATTTAAACTAACTGTACAAATCGATTACAATAATCGTTACATACTTCAAAAATATATAATCTAAAACTTATTATCAATCGTAAATTCCAGTTTTGCTCTTCTTTTCGGAATGCATCTTGCGGCATGTACGAAATTTCATTTTCTAAAACTCGACGCACTTGCTTACTTCTACTGATGTCTGGGTGTTTGTCTATTAAATACTATTTGAAGCATTCTAATTGTTTAAAAAGTCCTTCGATTTCTTTTATTGTTATTTTCCTTTCAGTGTTTTCGTCATTTTAGGTTTTTCGAATGAAATACTACCTATTGGCGTCGTTCCTATGTTGGAATTTCTGAAAAATTTTTGTAGATCTACACCGATCATGACCCCTAGAACCCAAAACCACCCTTAGTAAAAAACTTTATATATCTATCTATCTATCTATCTATGTATCTATCTATATATATCACTTTCTTCTGGACACGATAACGTCCACAATTCTGCGCAAATCTCTTCCAAACTGATACATAAAATCAAGGGGCATAAAATCTCGTTGAAGTTCTTTAATGGGCAAAATCGGGCCAAGGGGCTGAAAATAGGGAGGGGCTTTGTGAAAATAGAAAAAAACCCGTAACTTCTTAAATTTTGTACATATCAAATCAGTTTAAAGCTTTTATTACTCCTAAAAATAGGGCCAAAAATTTATGCATCACAGATTTTTGATAAAATTAAAAATGGGCTCAAGGGGCGCAAAAAAAGGGTTTTTGAGAGAAAAAAGTTCATAAATTCGTCAATTCTCAAGATATCAAATTCAATTAATTTTAATATACATCTCCTGAATATTATCTACAACTTTTATATTCACAAGTTTTTGATAGGACCAATTCGTATCGCAAAAAATTGAAAACGAAAACAAAAAAAGGGAGATGAAGAAGAAAAATTTCCATAACTCCGTCAATTCACAAGTTATAAAATCCCCATGAATTTAACATATATCTTCTTAATATTGTCTTTAACATTTATATAGATAAGTTTTTGATAGGACCAATTCTTACAGCAAAAACAAATTAAAAATACACAGCGGTTGAAGAAAAAAATCATCTTATTAAGGGTGTATTCAAATCCAAACTGCTTATTTTCTGACTCATTTTTAAATACATTTTTGCTCTCAAACGCATCCAATTGGTAGATTCTCTTCTTCAGAAACTATATAATGTACTGTAATGATCGATTTTTTTTTATAGAGGCAGAATATATTTCAAAAAATGATGTCAAAGTGGGCATTTTTAACAGAAATTCCCGAAGCGATTGTGTTAGAAAGAAAAATATTGCCCTACTGAGAAAATAATTGTTTATTAATCAAGTTTCAATTAATTGAAAGAAAAACAAGAACACATACCGCTTATAAATCTTTTCAAAAATCGCGTCAGCAAGTTTCGTATTTTTTCTATTAAAAATGAATCTGAAAATGCGCCAGAAAATTTCTAGTTGTTGAGCATGGAAAAGTATTTTTTTTAATACCGCCTTAACATGATTCTGATAAAACCAGCTATTATATAAAAATGAAATAAAAACTCGTCAAAAGTGGCCAGATAAAACTGTTAAAGTGGATTTATATCTAATCATGATTTAGTTTTTGTTGGAGCAATTAATATACTTAACTTCGAAATCTACCTCCGCCTGTAGGCCGGGCCGGCAGGGATTTTTTTTTTTGTTTCAATTTCGTTTTAATGAGCTCTTTGTTGTTCGAGTTCAATAAGGTCATCATCTTTTATATGCGAATCTATTAATTTTAGCTATTAAATAACTGATACCTAATAAAGGTCTTTGTCTGACTGTTGTACCACAGATCAGATTTAGCTTTGGATTTTTGTTTTATTTTCAGATGAATTAGGCGCATTTTTTTCGGCAAAACCAGAAAAATATGAGTTTTGTTCACTTATTGAAACTTTTCCCTCAGTAGTCCAGGGAACATCTATCTATCTATCTATCTATATATATATAAGCGTTTATAATGCAATACTTTTAGGTAGCTTTCATTACAAAAAGCTACCTATTGCAGCCGTTCGGAGGAAAGCGA
This sequence comes from Maratus speciosus, assembly GCA_963932465.1. Lineage (NCBI taxonomy): Eukaryota > Metazoa > Arthropoda > Arachnida > Araneae > Salticidae > Maratus > Maratus speciosus. The sequence continues at coordinate 399,804,761 of OZ010796.1, read as the reverse complement.
TTTCAAAAAATTTTGGTATATTTTCATAGATCATGACCCCCAGACCGCGAAACCACCCTCCGTTCAAAAGTTGATATATATATCTGATCTTTGTCATACTGTAACTCTCGTATTTATGAACCGATTTGGATGTAACTCGGTGTGTACATAGTACATACTAATGTCTCAACCGAGTTCGTTGGCCAGCTCCATCCGCCATTTTGTTTCAAAATGGCGGCCATTTAAATTATTCTTTTCTTATGTGTTTGACCTTTATACAAAGATTCCGGAGCAGTTTTTGTTTTGTCTATATCTTAAAAAATGGCTGAGTTATAGCACTTTGAATTTCTAGCATTGCTGACATTTTGAAACGTCCTGATTTTTGTCACGCGATAACAGGCGTATTTATGAACCGATATGGATGTACCTTCGTGTGTACATAGTACATAGCAATGTCTCGACCGAGTTCGTTGGTCAGCTTCATCCGCCATCTTGTTTCAAACTGGCGGCCATTTAAAAAAAATTAAAATTAAATTAAATTTAAAATGAGGTATCAAAAAATTGGAAAATGAAATTTTTTTATGTGTTTGACCTTGATACAAAGATCCCGGAGCAGTTTTTGTTTTGTCTATATCTTAAAAAATGGTTGAGTTACAGCACTTTGAATTTCTAGCATTGCTGACATTTTGAAACGATCTGATATTTGTCACGCTATACCACACGTATTTATTAACCTATTTGGATGTATGGCATATGGATAGTATATAGCAATGTCTCGACCAGGTTCGCTGACCAGCTTCATCAGCCATCTTGTTTCAAAATGGCGGCAATTAGATTTAAAAAAATTATATTTAAAGTGAGGTGCAAAAAATTAGAAATTGAAAAGGGTTTCTTTCTTAAGTATTTGATCTTGATATAAGGATTCCGGAGCTTTTTTTATTTTGTCTTTATCTTAAAAAATGGCTCAGATATAGCAGTTTGAATTTCTTTATGTGGGTGACATTTTGAAAAATCTGATTGTTTGCCTGCGACAGCACTCGTATGTATCAACCGATTCCGATGTGAGTGAGCATGTGCGCAGGAATTACTGAGGTCTCGACCAAGTTCACGGGTTAGTCTCATCCACCATACACCATGTTGTCTTAAAATGGCAGGCACTTCAAGATATCACCGAATTTGGCAACCAAATATAAGTTACTTTATATAAAAGCAGCTTGGATAAAGCTGACTAATTTCGCGAAATTCTCCTTCATAAGGATTTAGTATTGATAAAAATTAGTATTGAATCTTCTATAATCGATTTCCACCAAATTGAGCTTCGTGTGTTTGAATAACATAAGCTGGCTTTTTAAAAATAAGGAACATGAAATCTACCTCTTCCTCCCGGCACTGGCCGGAAGGACTTTTTTGTTTTTTACTTTGCCCTCTTTGAACAAAACAACCAAAAAAGATTTTTTTTTTTTTTATCAACAATAAGCTATTAATACGTTGAGTGCCACGGTGACTGACACTGAAGCTGAAAAATTTGCAATGTTTTGAGTAATTTTTAAGAAAGTATAATCCTGTAATAAATAAAAAGTAAGTAAATTTTAAATAAATGTTTAGTAATTACTTCAGACAATGTATATTTTTTTAGTTTTATATCAAATTTTAGACCGTCAGTCATCGGTGAATAACGCGTTCTAGCGTTCTAATCGTTAAGTTCAGTGTCAGTCACCGGTGATTGGCGTGGCGCTTAACGTGTTTATTCTTATTTGTCGATTCTTCAAGTATACCAATAATACGAAGTGTGCCAAAAATTACTCCTAAATTTTAAATTGAACGATCTATTAACTATAATAAATATAAAAGGAGAAGAAATGACATGCTTCATTTTATACAAAGTTATTAAAAAGAGTTTATTTATTTTATTTTATTTTATTTTATTTTATTTTATTTTATTTTTTTTACAATGAGTCACATAGTAAACATGTGAAATCCTTTTGATCATGTAATCAATTTGGCGTGGTTCGAAAGAATCCTATAGTGAGATAAGTTTATATGCATGCTGGTGATCACTTGTCACTCAGTTTTCACTCTTCATTCTACTTTGCTGTTTAAACTTGAAAATAATACCCTTCCTGCAGGTTGGAGTAATGCGGCATCAACTATTGTCTCAAATTTGAATTGTTTTGAAGTTACAGTATACAAAATAATTGAGCTTTTCATAAAGATATCATTCATTTCATTTTCATATATTTATTATCTTTTATGAATTATTAAATATTTATGTTTGGGAGACCTTGCATAATACATGTATTTATGAAAAAAATATATATAACTTTTATAATGCACCGTAAACTAAAATATGTTACTTACCACAATTGAAGTGACACGTAAAGTTATATTCTGCAAATTGTCTTTTGCCTCAGAAAAATCTCTGGAGTAATTTCTTGAGAATACTAGGTTGTGTTCAGGATTATATTCACCAACCTAAAATTTAAAAAATCACCTTTTGGCTCTTGAAAAGCAGTTTTGTCTAATAAACAAATACAATGAAATAGAAAACAACCAATGAATGGGATGTTTATTATTGTTCCAATGTAATGAATGATTTATTTTGTCAGGATAGATAAGAAAATATGCTTCAAAATATTTTAAATTTATCATAAAAATTTAAGCTAATGTACTGCGATGTGCGATACCGTTAATATATACTAAGACTAATACTCTTTATCAAATAACTTAAAATCAACGAAATTTCTGAGAGTTGTTTATAAATAATATTTTAAAATAGACATTTTAAATTCAATAAAAACTAAATGGTGACAGCTATTGACGTTATTCTCATAGGAGATTAATCAGTGAGGTCGGGAATTTCTTTACCACGTTCCTTTGTTTTAGTTCAAAATATCACCAATAGATGGAGCTTGCTTGAAACTTTTATAAAGCCAAAACTAACATATAAAAATATATCAAAGAAATCTTTATTAGTTATTAACTGCTTTAAAAAATGGACAATAGTAAAATTCTTTTTATTAAACAATTTCACAGTATCATTAATTAAGGTAGGTCCTAAGTAGAAACGTAACGTATCTGATAAGGGAACAATTTTTGGTGCTGCTCGCACCTATCATTAAGACCTGGTGCATTTTTAAGAACTATATTACGAAGCTTGAGAATCGATAAAATTTTTCTGTTAAAATCAGATTTTTTGATTTTACAGCAGTATAACTTTCTGAAAATGCAATTTTCGAAACCTATCAACATAGACGTTTTTTTTTTTTAAGAAAAGCATTAAAAAATACAAATTAATCAATAATATGTATAAAACATTGAAAAAAGTTTAAACATTTCTTCAAGACCCTACGAATTTGATTTTGAAAAATTACAGCATTATATTCACATTTTTGGCGGGGAAAAAGTTAGCGTTTTTTTTTCAAAAGTAGAGCTTTCCGGCAACCCTAGCTGAATGTCATAGCTGTTTGCCGCGTGTGAGCAGTTGTTTGGTCTTCACTAGAAATTGTAAAGTGATACCTAACTAAGCACAATAATTTTTCTAAATTGTATAAAAATATTAATTTACTTTATGATTATATTAACATCTTTGGCGGCACTTTTACCAAAAGACACAACATTTAATACAACAACATTTCATTTTAAACATTCAAAACCTCATTCCATCCGAATTCAAAATAAATTAGTTTGCTTATTTTGTATTTCACTAAAAAAATAGTTATCATTGATCTTGAAAACTTTTAACATAAACATATTTACTATTTATACATTTATCGTCTGCATAGAAAAGAAACCTAATTCCTGATTCTTATGTTATCAGTTATAAAACAAATCGCAATCTAATTTAATTCTAATACGTACCGTACATATACACTAGGGATAAAGAAGGCGAAATATTTATAGCGCCATATTTGGCGATTTAACTCACTTTGGTGTGAAATTAATAAATAAAAAATTAAAAGTATAAAAAAATATATATAAAATATGATTTTAACAGAGAAATTTTATCGGTGCTCTCTAACTTTTATGTATAGGGCTACAAAATGCACCAGGTCTCGATGCTAGGTGCGAACAGCACCAAAAGCGGTTCCCTTGTCAGAAAAGTATCTCATGTATCGAATCTAAGAAGAGGTTTACAACAGTCTTCAAGTCGCGGATTCTAGCTGATATTCATCTAACAGACAACAATTCGGCTTTCGGAGGGAGAGAAAATTAAAATTCAGGCGAGCATGATGTTGATGGCTAAACGAGTTCTTCCGAATATTCCCGAATGAACTATGATATATAAAACTACAATATTTCGAGTTACATTATATTTTAAGGATTACAATATTCCAAATTACATTTATATTACATAAAAAATAATAATCTGGTTTTTAATATTTCAAATTACCTTTACATTACATGAAAATAATATTCTGGGTTACAATATTTACAATACAATTTTATTATATAAATTACAATATTTTATATTACCTTTTCACTGCATGAATAACACTTTTTTGATTACAATATTAAGAATTCTATTATATTACATAAATTGCAATAATTAGTATTGCACTTACAATACATTGAATTAAAATTATACATTATTTCAATGTTGCTAATTTAAATTATGCTTTCTTCTTAATGATAGGTAGCTAATTTTAATAAATGTACCGTAAAAATTTTGTTTAAAAGTTGGGTACATGTTCTTGAAAACAATCCCCAACTTGGTGAGGAAAAATGTTAAAGATATCGAATAAGTCGTATCAACTTTTGAAAATATTTAGCTAACTAAGAAAAAAGTTGAGATATTAATTTATCTTACAGAATTATCTGAAAATTTAAGTTGTTAGAATTTAAATGTTACAAATTTTAAGCATGGAAAATGTAGTAAAGAGCTATTAGACAAAAGACAAAAAATGTGAACAATTTTCTAATTTTATTAATGCAATTTAATATTTTCATATAATATTATAATTGTTTATATTATATTATAATTGTTTATTTTTTTAAATAACATAAAAAGGGATAAATGACTCTAGTAATACACAAAATTTTACTTAATACTTTAATTTAAAACTGAAATTAAAAGTTTAATTGCATAAAATACATTCTAGTCTGTGTAAATTAAAAATCTAGTTATCAAAAACACAGTGTCAAATTTAATGAGTTTACATATTAACTATGAAGTGTTAATTAAGAGTTAAATACGGCTAAAATCTATTTTATTTTAAGTGACCAAGTACCAAGTTTATGGAAAAGCTAATTTAAAATTTTTCTCTGTGTGCATCTTGCGCGCATTATTAAAGATATTTTTTTAAAGTCCTATTTTATAGAAAGCATAACAAATAATCCAATGTTTCAAATTGAAACAGATCAAATATTGGAGAATATGCGGAGTTAAATAGAAACCGCAAACGATCCCCTTCCTTTTTCCATTTCCACTATAGATAGGTCATATCCTTCAAATAGGGGAAATAAGCGCACATGAAAAGAGCACACAGGATCAAACAAAATATTTTAATAGGAAAGCAGGGTTATACTCAGTGTATATTCGAAAAGCCTTTTCCTTTTCATATTTTTTTATAGTGATTAAACAAAATTCTTATTTCTACAATTTCAAAGCATTAATTGTAGCTCTTCTGTCGTAAGTCAATGACAACTGTCTGGATGAACCCTGATGTACACAATACTCAGTCCATCCCAAATACTGTCCAAAAACTTTCAGAAACGTTTCTCAAAAATGACAGGAACTTTACTGAATAATTCTGAAACGTTCAACTGAATATCAGTAAGCTGCCTGTGAATCATTAGAATTTTTTTGTTAATTGAAGTGTATAGCTGATATTTCATTTGAACGCTCCAGAATTATTCGATAAATTTTCGGTTATTATTTTTAAATAGTTTTGAAGTATTTATTTTTCGTGCAGCACAACCCTTCTGTGCGTAACGCAAAAATGCTGCTCGAGGAGAACTTTATTGATCAAGGTAGGCTCTAGTAGACAACGAATGTTTTAAGTTTGTGGGGTGGTGTATTTGCCAAAATAGAACAATTGAGTCTGTCCATAACCACACCTTTTTAAAGTATAGCTGTAGGATGGAAATTATCTTTTGAATCAGTTTTGTCAAAAGTAGAGCTGCACACAACTCTAGTCGCGGAATGGTCATTGAGTTTAGGGGGGGGGGGGGACACGGGACTTGCTGCACAGAAGATTAGACCTGAACTGCCCAGTTGTGGAAAGAGGTTGGAATATATATTTATTTAAATATACTGGTAGTTTGGAACAGAATTTATTTATTAAAGTTTAAATTTTAAGTTATTCATATATGCATCACTGTACAATGTAGGGTTAAGACAAAATGTCCTGTTAGAGGTGCATAGGCTTCATTAAAAATCTTACAGCATCAAAGTAAAACGGTCGAAATCGCATTTATATTTATATTAATGCTTCCATAGACGCATTTCGTGATACTTATTATATTATAAATCTTATCAATACGTTCAATATAACTCTAGTTTCTAAACTTTTTTTTCATATCTGTACTTTATCAAGACTAGCCATTGTGCATTTTATTTCAAAAGATACCCTATCAAATCTTCAAGGATTCAAATATTAATTATACAGCTTTATAGATGGATAGTCAAATGTAATTTAGGAATCACAATAATTTATAATGCATAGTCTGCAGAATTAATGTAAGTATATGTGCTACATAAAATACACTATAAATTTTCCATAAATGTACATTAGGATCTATTACTAGTCTGGGAGAGAATGCAGGATTGGGGCGGAGGAAGCAATAGAACAACTCTAATTTTGCTTAAACTATTAATTATTTCCATTTTTCCACAAGATGGCATAAAGATTTTGCAAAAGATGGCGATAACAGCTCATTCATGTACGCTAAGTCTAAAAAAAGCAGTTTGGTTACCATCATAAGCCATACAATAAATATACTACCTGGTCAGAGAAAGAGTAGCGATTTTTGTGTGTGTGTGTGGGGGGGGGGGGGGGTATGCGGCAATATAAATTTTTCTTCTGTGTTCCCAAACAGTCACAAATACTTAATTACACAATTTTAAGTATTTTTTGTTATGTTTATTTTGTAAAAATATCAAAATCTCACTTTTTACTTTTGATATACTAACGGGAGGTATTTCAAATAGAAATTCTTTTAATCTTGCAGCTGTAAATTTCATAGAACAGATGGTAATAAATTCATCGAAATCATCAACACTTAATATATAAGTTAGATTTGCGAGAATATAATATTACTTCATACTTTATCCGTACTTTACAAGTATGTCCCATTTCTCCCGCCGTGAGAGAGCAGTGGGACAATATTTTCAAAATATCTCGAAATTAAAATTTCCTAACATTTTTATTTATCTTGACTTTTTAAGTTTCAGATAAATCTTAACATTATTATGACACAATTTCAGAGTCTGACTCAAAAGTTTAGGCGCACGAAAATATGATAATAAAATTGAAAGGCTAAATATATGTAATAATTTTACAATAAATATATAAAATTTTATTGAAATGAAACATAATAGCGACATTATAATGATTTCATCAGCATTAATTTGTTTTAAAAAATATACCTATTTATTATATTTTTGTTGAAATACCACTGTTTCAAAAGTTCATCACATTACGCAAACGTGTAAAAAAGCTCGATTGCTTTGAACCAAACAACCGTAGGTTTCAAGTCAAATGTTCCAACAATGAACTTTTTTCTGAAAAATATAACAGAAAATATTTAATATCCGTTGGTTATTTAGAATGCCAAAAGCTACGGAATTCACAAAAGAGAAAATTTTAAAGATTTTTAGATAGAAATTGAAAAATATGCCCGTTATTGAAATTTCTAGAATATTAAATCGTTCAAAGTGAGGGATATTCAGAGTACTTGCTAGAAATAACAATTTCGACCGGAAATCAAGCTGTGAATAGCATAACATGTAACAAGTATTCGGACATAAAATTTTCGAAGATTGGTGTAAAAAAAACTATGTTCATAAGGGAAATTAAAAATAAACTCTGTGCCAACGTCTGAAAGTACGCTATACATAGACGTTTAAGATATTGCAAGAACATTGTTTTAAAGAAAATGCGTTAGAAACCGCGCCAAAAATCACACCAGAAACAGGATGGAATTAATTGGGCTTGAAAGTACATGTCGTACAGGGTTAAGTGGTTCACCGTATTATTCAGAGACGAAAAGCTGTGGAATATGGACGGTCCTGATGGCTGTAATTGTTACTGGCATGACCGCAGGAAACAGCTGCATACTTTCTTCAGTCGACGAGAAGGCGGTACGTATCTGATGTTTTGGGGGACGATTGGTTTTAATGGCCAAAACTGCCTGGAAATTCTCCATGAAAAAAAAGTTCAACAAAGTATTAAAAAATACTAGAGAAACATCACAGCTATTTCCACTTGATGACATCTTTGGGTAACCTCTGTGCAGATTTTAGCGCGACAATGATCAACAATGCGTCCACATCTGACATAACACAAAACAGTGGCTTTTAGCCCGAAATATTAATGTTTTAGTCTAGACACATTTAAGCCAGAACTGAAACCGAATTGTAAACATTTGGGGTATCTTAACAAGTAAAATTTATAAGAATGAAAGCAATATGGCTAACAAAAAGTGTCCATTCAAAAAGCAGGCTGTGTCACCAATAGTGTTTCAAAAACTAATTGATTCAATGGAAATACGATTATTTGAAGTAATACGAAGACAGGGAAGTATTATTAATAAATAGCATAGTGTAAATGTGTTAGACAATATATTTTTTTAATTATGTCTAAACTTTTGATATACTGCATATTTAGAGACTTTTACGATCTTTTATTAAAGTAATGATAATGTACCCATTTATTCATAGTGAAATGATTTATTTGAAAAAGTTTACAGAGTCTTATAAGTAAATAATATACTTTTGTTTAATTATGTTTTATTATTTAATAAAAGACATTTTCTTACACTGTCTAAACTTTTGTTACAGACTGTCTCCAAAACTGAAAAGAAATATTATATTGAATAAGAAATGTTTCTGTGAAAATATTCCTATTCCTGTCCTCTCTACCATACCATATAATTTAACATTCTCTATAGTTTGCACAAGAATATTCAACTGTATCACGATGAATCATATTACGTGTTTTTTAAAGCAAATGAATTCTTCAACAAAAATGTACTCATTATTTTGAAAATTGCTCATGAACGAAGAACATAGTTAAGAATAAAACTTATGTCACAAAAAGATTCTCATGGTTAGAATTATAGATCATGATCAGAATTAGATAAATTGCAATGAAATTTTGTTTATTTGACTTAAGGTTATATATTTCTGTTCTGGTAGTTCAATTTTTCTTTAAAAATTGGAGAACGTTTCTTGATGGGTGTAAAATCTTTTATTTTTACACATAGGAAAAATAAAATTAGGAGTAACAAACATCGGGAAAAAAGAAAACAAGAATGTCAAGTTATCACTGTCAAAAAATTGCAATTAATAAATCTACTCTATATTGTGTTTCGTATTTTCCTTCAAATTAAAATTAATAAAGCTTTGAAATACTGATGTATTCACAACTTTTGGATCATATTGACCTAACAAAATTTTCTATTTTGTTTAGAAACCGAAACTAAATTTTGTGCCATCTATACTTAAAAATCTTTTTCGTACTTTGAAATTAAAAACTTGCATATTATTTCATGTTGAATTAAAATAAATAGTCAGCAAAATGTTGAATTTTACAATGGCAGTGATAAAAAAACTTTACATGTACTTTCACTGACTTCTTTAAATAATTAATCACAATATTTTATCCCGGAAAAATTTTAAACTTAACAAAATAACAGAAATTGTAAAATTCTTAATTTATTGGACATAAAAACCCTCTTCTTTTCTATCGTAATGTTTTCCATGCTTTTTTTTTCTAAAGTTATAAAATATGTTTTTTTTTTTTTTTTTTTTTTTACCTTGGAATGCTGCACTCATTTATTTATTCTTTTAACGAGTATCAGGGCTTATAATTAGAGAGCCAACCTTGGTAATCATAGATTTTGATCATTTTAATATATGTTGTAGTGTATAGACCCCTTAGTCTCAGGTTCAACGGATTTCATACAACGCTACTTGGTTCTTGAGATACAGGGGGTCTAATGTTACACCACAACTTAAATACTTATTTTTTAACAACAGAACTGTGTTGGTTATAGCTCAGTTATTATGGCGTTTACTCGTTGTTGCGCGTGCTCGAGTTCGATACCGGAAAGCGCTACATTTGTTTTTGTTTTTCATTTTTTGCTTTATAAATAAACTTGTAATTATAATTTAATAATCTCAATTAAAATTTTTAATATTGTATATCATTATTATTTTAACCTATTTATTTTTTTACTTGTAACTAAATAGTTTTATAAAACATCATTGTTAATTTTTGAAAAATCACTTAGAAAATGTATTTCATATATTCTTTACCGATGCAATGATATAGAACAATTGTGTGAATTCGTGATTTAAAAAAACATCATTTATGCATTTTCATATATCATTTATGCCTTAACAAGGGAAGTCAATATGATGATAGTACGCTGTTTTTAAAGTAACAAGCATAATTTTATTAAAGCTTGGAATCAAAATTAAATTACAACTTATTTTTTGCATATTAAAGATTTTTAAATTTGTAATACGTATGCAGGCGCTTGTGCATGGGCTTTGATAATGTGTTGTATCTTTTTATTTTTAAGTTAAATTTAATGGGTGTATTTGATTGACTATGGGTTTTGTAGTCTGTTTAAACGCTCTTGCTGATGTAATTAAGAAATATGAGGAAATTTTAAAGGAGATTTAGGAGGTTTGTTTACAATGAGTAGTAATAAGCATATTTTGGGAAATGAAGGTGATGCTAGGAGGTATTTCGTGCTTGAGCTTTCAAGAAAGGAGATGTCTGTTAAGGTATGTTGATAATTTTATGTATATTTTGTTGTTTTATTTTATAGTAATGTTTCCTATTAGTCGTTTATTGTATATTTCTCATGCATTTCAGAGATTGGTGCACAGCAACATACGTGCATTTACTAACTGAGGCTTTAACGAGTTTTGTGCTTTTTTGTGATTGCTGCAGCTGGAATTAGCTGAATCCAGTGATGTTTTTTTTTCGGTTAATGAACGCGTAGCGTTCATACGACGCTTAGTGATTGCCGCTTTAACGAGTTTCGTGCATTTTCCAGAGTGCTGCAGAAGAAGTTTGCTGAATCCAGTGATTTTTTTTCGGTTAATGAACGCGTAGCGTTCATACGACGTTTAGTGATTGCCGCTTTAACGAGTTTTTTTTTAATTTACATTTTATTTTTGTTAAGTCAAACATGCGGACAAATCGGTGCTTGGCGACCTTTACTACTTTGCGGAAAAGCGGTTTTCCCGCCAAGAAAAATTACAAGATGGCGGCCCCGGGTATTTATGATAATTGTTCCCAATTTAAAAAAAAACACTTTAAATGATGAGAAATAGTGGTTTAAAAATAAAAATGCTCAATTAAAATTTAAATATGTTAACATTATAATTAATGTACGATATGAAAATTTTTAATTGAGATTAATAAATTATAATTACAAGTATATTTATAAAGCAAAAAATGATAAAAACGAATTTAGTGCGTTTTGGTATCGAACTCGAAACTGCGGAACCACGAGCAGACGCCGTACGAACTGAGCTACAACCAACATACTCCTCCTGTTACAAAGTAAGTATTTAAGTTGTATTATAATATTAGACGCACCTGGTTTCTCAAGATCAAAGAAGCGTTGTATAAAATCCGTTGAGCCTGACACTAAGGGGTCTCTACCCTACAACATATATTAAAATAATCAAAATCTGTGATTACTAAGGTTGGCAATATTCTCTTTGTTAGACAGTGGAGTCTCAAGGGTGAGGCCAGGGAAGGCCATCATATTCCTTTTTTTTAATTAAAAAAAATGAAATAACTTTTCGTTTTGTTTTGTTTTTTCTAGGAAGCTTCGCTTTATTTAATTGTTGTAAATCGTGATTAGATAAGAAGTTTACTATTAAATAAAAATGGAGTGATGGTAACCCTGGCCTCATTCTCGAGACGCCTCTGGATCTAGTTATGACATAGGATAACATCCAACATCTTTTGAAAATTGGTCACTTGAACCTGCGTTGCGATTAAATAAGGCGAAAATTTTCTTCAAAAATGTGTTGGAAGTTTACCTAGGTATTAATTACACTCTGGGTTATATCCAAAACAAAACAAAAAGAATTTTAAAATGATTATTTCGAAATAAGAAATGGGAAATTGTCTAAAGAGAGAGAAAGAAGTACAAAGGAAAGTTTTTGGTTACATACTTAGAAGTGTGTACCACCCAAATAGCGTTCCAGTGTTAATCGTGGTTAGAATAATGTTTTTTTACATTATAACTTATCCAACTTTTTTGCCTATCCTGAAAATTTTATTCGAGTTGGGAGTTTTTTCCTAAAATTTTAAGTGAAATCTTTTTCAGCTTGCTTTTTTAATGTACAATATATTCAAATTTAAGAGATTCATTTCTTGACTAATTTCTGAATAATTTTCTTTTAAAAAAGTGCATCAAGTAAGTGTAATTAAGTTATTAATATATGAGTTATTTAAAAAATGTTCACGAACATTGATTGAAAATCGATATTATTGAAAAGTTGCCATTTCGTTTTTTATTGCTAGAACTGTCTTGGGAAATTGGACCGAGTTTTTAAACTTACCTTATAAGATTATCTGCTTTTTACCATCTTTCACATAGGTTATCGTAAACATATCGTTGAAGTTATGGCTACCTGCTTTCGTTAGAATAAATTTTACGCCTTCACTTAACTTGTGACAATCTGGGGTATTTAAAAGATGTTTTTTTATGTTTAGATGTACCAAGCTAATGTAAATTTAAACACTGCCCTTAATGTGTCCTAAATACTTAATATGCAGTGCAAACACAGCATATTAGTGTTAGGTTTTAGTTTTGCAATGACTATCTATTAAAAATAAAGGGCATGCAGCGAGAAGATGTTAGGAGCTCGCTCCATTTTAGTTACTTTTGTGAAATTAAAATAAAACGTATTGTAAATTTAAATTTTAAAATTCCAGCAAAAGTATTTTTCACTTGTATTTGTCCGTGCACTTATGCATGATTTGCCACCAAAAACGCACAAAAATACCTATTGTAAGTTTTTTTTATTTTAATAAGAAAATGGACTTAAGAAAATATTTTTAAAAATACCCAACCCCTTCTTGCTGAAAGCCCTTCAATCGGCATCAGCTCTCGGTGAATAGTATAGCGATGCTTCAATTTTTAAAAATTTATTATTAGATAAATAAAATTTTAACAGCAACAAAAGATTCAATTAAGCATTTCTTTACCTTCATTTTTAAAAATACACTGGTGAAAACAATTAAAGGGACAAACGGTTTTTTAAAAAAGCAAAACAAAATAAGTTATCCCTATACGCAAATAAGTTATCAGATGACAGTTAAGCTCGTCGCGGATACACCTGCCACGCAGTGGTATGAGTGGTCATAAGGCAGTGGCGCTGTGATCGCGTTTGTGCAGAGGTGCCTCATTTGACCGCCGAAGCTTGTAGCGGAAAGACGTTTTGAAGCATCGTAGCATAACCCAATCCTTGTTTTTTGAATTTCTGTGTTTACCCATCGTTAGTATGGCTAGTCGACATTGTCTAGATGATGCCACAAGATGACAGATTGTTGGAATACTCGATGCCGGCCAATCACAGGCTACCTGTTGTAAGGACACCGGTGTTCCATGAAATGTGGTGTCTCCTCTGTGGAAACAGTTCACAGAGACAGAAACAGTGATCCCTCGACCTGATCAAGGCCTAAAATGGGCAACAACGCCCGCTGAAGACCATTATTTGAGACTTTTAACCAAAAGGGATAGGTCCGCGATAACGACACAACTATCTTGTCACCTGTATAATGCTACAGGAACATCCATTTCACCGAAAACAGTCACCCAGAGACTTAATGCAGGTAGCCTGTATTCCAGGTGCCCTGTAGTCTGCATCCCTTTGACTGTGAACCGCCAAAAGTTCCATCTAGCACGGTGCGGAGAACACCTGTCTTGGACAGAGGATAGTTTGGGGCGGGTTCTGTACAGTGATGAGTCGCGATTCAGTCTGGATGGCGACTTGAGACGTGTTTTCATCTGGAGAGTACCCGAGAGTCGATATTGGCCTTCTAACATTGTCGAAAATGATCACTATGCTGGAGGCGGTGTTATGGTCTGGCAGGCATCAAGGCAGATTGGCGTACCGACCTTAATGTGTTTGATAGTGGTACTCTGACAGGTCAGCGGTACAGGGACGAGATCCTCGCACCCTCTTTGAAACTTTTCCGCAGAGCATATGGACCAAATTTCGTCTTTATGGACGATAACGCCCGTCCACATAGGGATCAGTTGGTGGACGAATACCCCGAATCGTAGGATGTTCAACGAATGGAGTGACCTGCGATGTCCCCTGACCTTAATCCCATCGAAAACATATGGGACGCCCTTGGACGATCAATTGCAGCTTGAAGCCCAGCTCCAACGACCATCGATGAGCTCAAAGGTGAGTTGGTGCAAGAGTGGGTGCAGTTGCCACAGAGATTGATAAGGACCCTGGTAAGCAGTATGAAACGCCGATGCGAGAGTTGTGTCGTTGTTACAGACAATTATACACTCTATTAGACGTGTTTTTCTCTGACTGACAGGGTGTCGGTCAGCTGCTGTGCTGGACACGTGACCAGTTACCTTATTTAGGGTGCAGGTTGTGCCCATTTTTGTTTTCCCATACATTGGTCTTATATCGAATGATATGTTGGCAAGTTTGGTTTTATTTGCTTTGTTAGTTTTTTTTAATTGCCAAAAAAAAACATTTGTCCCTTTAATTGTTTTCACCAGTGTAAATATCTCAATACAAGCAAAATGATCTGCCCAAAAATATTTATATTTAAATGACAGTAAGATATATTATTATCAAATAAAAGCATGAGGGGGAAAAAAGCAGTTGGAAATAAGGTAAACATTTTTAGTTGCATCCATAATTATAATCCAAATTTATAAATAATTAATACGTTATATATATCAATTTTTTATTTTATATTAAAGGTAAAAAATGACAAAATATTTGTATGCAAAAAAAAAAAAAAAAAAAAAAAATGTTAGATCCTTAAAAGGCATTGGTGTTTTAATTCAACGACTATGTTTTTTTTTTTTTTTAATCAATAACCGCGAATTAAATATCACCCAATATATACACATGGAAAAGCATTAACTAAAATTATATGTCTGCCGAATGGATTCGCAACGAAAAAGTGTACCAAAAAGTTTCAAACGTACAAAACGAAGTCGACTGCCAACCTCAGTACCTTGACGATTCCCTTCGTCTTCAGCTCCAGAAGGTCTAACGAAAAGTTACTGCGGTGTCCATAGTTGTCAATTTGGATCCATCCCGTTAAGCCTTTCATTCGTACCTGAAATAGCGATACCAAGAGTAAATACATATTTATATATATATTTCAGTGACTTGGAATGATAACGTTCTAACTGACAAAATTTGACGAAAATCAGAAACATCATTTATTTAATGATTGATCTGCAATTTGAATTAACCTAAAACACATTCTAGCAAGTACTTCCAGAGTTAGTGAGTTTGACAAGCTTCTGTTTGAAATGTTTCCTATGGAAAATATGAAAGACCCATTTTACTCTTCTGAACGCTATTTCGATTCGTGGTAAATGACATCATTTAAAGTTTTGATTTATGTTTATTTTAACTTGTAATTTTTTAAGATAATACGTATAAAAAGAAGTCTTCAATGTATTAAAAATGATTTGGGATTGTTATAATCTAAAAATTACAAATAAAATAACAAGAAATCAAAACCTTTGAAAATTCATCGGTGTCATTTGACACTGATAGAAACAGTGTTAAAAAGTGGTCAAAGAACGTTATCATTCCATAGTAACAATTTATATACAAAAGTGGACATCTTTAGAAAAAGCATTTTTGTATATTTTCCCTGTTGTTCCATTTTCCCAGTCGTTTCTATGTTATTCAAGGCTGCTTCTGCAGTTTCTTTTCTTTCATTTCGTAGTGATAGTGTTATAAAAAGCTGTACAATGCTATTTCGCATTTGTGCTTTTCCTTTTATATATGTTGTCAATTTGCTAAGAACATTTCTATGAGTACCTACACTTAAAAAATGGAAACTCATTTTTACACTTTTTAAGGGAAATGTTAACTACAAGTAAATATAATCCGAAACAGTTTGAGGAAAATATTAGATGAACAATACTTAGAAATTACATTTGCGTCATTTCCACGTTAA
The DNA here is from genome assembly GCA_963932465.1 of Maratus speciosus. Taxonomy (NCBI): domain Eukaryota; kingdom Metazoa; phylum Arthropoda; class Arachnida; order Araneae; family Salticidae; genus Maratus; species Maratus speciosus. Next base: position 399,788,406 of record OZ010796.1, on the reverse strand, counting down.
GTGGCCTAAAGTTGGATACGGTTCCTGCTCGACCCCATCAATTTTGATGGAATCGCAAAAGAACATACATATAGGTCTAATATGGAAGTCTGCAAACTGTCAGAGTCAGAAGTAATATACTTGGGTCACCAGGAATCTTCTGTAAAGTTCCCGAATTCACAGTCGCAGAAAAACGATCAAATCACCCAGTTTGTCATCTTATGATACAAGAAAGCTTACTTATTGAAAATATGTGACCTACTAAAACGCTTTGTACTAAAAATAATAATTGTAGTATTAGATCAGAAATCAATACATTCACCATTACTTGGCTTCAAAGTATGGACTATCGCTATGGATTTTAACCGTAATGTAACAAGCTGTAACTACTGAAAGAATTGCTTTATATGTTTGTCATTTTCCCAGTTAATTGCCCATGAAGATGTCATAGAGATGTGAAAGTATTTTCTATCCTACTTAAATATTCCTTAATTTATTCATCATTGAAATTATTTTTAAAAAATTTCAAAAATTCAACCCGAATTTCAGATGCTCATATCTGAAAAGGGACACGTCTGATTTCATAACCGTTAGTACCACTGGAACGAACACACCTTTATTGATAAGAATTTTTTTTTATCCTTTTGGGCTTTTTCGGTATAAGGTAAATAAAGTATGGTTCATAATACCTGTTTTTTGTGAAAATCATCCGCCGTAGAAATTGATTCTAAATATACTTCCGGAAGTCTCTGGGAGACTGTGGAAATTTCATTAGAGAAAGAATAATACAAAAGTATATGAAATAAGTCGGCCATTTCATGTCAAATGGCCTAGGGGATCCTGGTCGGCTGTCCCTGAACGTTTATAAAGTAATGTCCCGGTACACTCAGATATTTCTTGAACGGATAAAACTAAAATTTTCGAATAAGTGTATACCTATAGTAAAAAGACTATGCGTCATCATATAATAGTATCTGCAGCGAATATATTGGTTAAATCTGAAAATTGTCGGCCCTATCTAAAAACAATATAACGGAAAGCAAAAAAAATGTCGATTAGAAAAATTTAGATCATCTAAAATGTTAATTTTTCGGTAAAAAAAAACCAGCTTAAGAACGCCACTACAGTGCGTTCCAAAAGCTTATAGACAACCAAATTTTTTGGATTTAATAGCTAACTAAACGAGTAAAAAAGACAAAACAAATTATGAAAATATATAATGATGAAATAAAAAAAATTAAATACTCAAGTAACTTTTAGCAGTCATAGATTTAATACAAAAAATTAAAAACAAAAAGTGGTGTCACAAAAGTATATAGGCAACCGGTGTTAAAAGCTGATTTAATTACTGATGCCCAAAATTTGCATATTCCAAGGTCATGTACTTGTGACGCAATAATTTCCTGAGATAAAATCTAATCTGCCTTTCCGTATCCGACTGATTACAAAGATGCCTGGCAATGTGTAGTTTTTCAAAAGGCAATTTCGGAAATCTATCATTTAAAGGCTCGTGGGTGGAAAGTTTTCCACATTTCAAGAAAAACTGGATGCAGCAGGGTTTGTATTTACCGAATTCTGTCAGAAGGTGACACTCTGAAGCAAAATCTCGTTCTAGACGAACAAAGAAAACAACTAAAGATAAGACAGAGAAATTTTGACATTAATTTCAACCCAGAACGTGTATGCACGATTAGTTTCTATAGAAGTAAACGTTTCAGTACCAATGTCCATGGTCCATCGACTGCTGCTAGCAAGTGCATTTCTTGATTTTAGCAAAATGCGTCATTCGCCAAAGTTTACAAAACGAAATAAAGACATTCGTGTTCAGTGGACCCGAAATCACAGAAATTGGTCCGATAAATAGTTGAGTGTTCTTGTCAGCGATGAAAAGAAATTCAATTTAGATGGCCCCGATGGTTGGGTATATGAATGGCACGATATTCGCAAGGATTCACGATCTTTCTTCATTAGACATCAAAGAGGGGGCTCACTCATGGTGTAGGCAGCATTTTCTTATAATGGAATAACCCATATTGCTTTTTTGAAAGATCGTCAATGTTCCGAAGATTACCAGAAAAGGCTTGAAGTACAGTTACTTCCATTTGGAAAGTTGCTAGGTGGAGGACAAATGGATGTACCAGGAAGACCATTACTACATTCTTGTCTCCAACTCTATAATGCAGTGGTTTAGAGAAAACCAAATCACTGTTTTGGACTGACCAGCCTTTAGTCTTGACATGAACCCAATAGAAAACCTCTGGGGAAGATTAGCTAGAGACGCATATGCTAAAAGGCGCCAATTTGCAGCGGTTCAAGATGTAAGCTTCAATTTGAACGAAGTTGATTTTCTTTAAAGTCAAAACTTCTTCAAACTCTTGTTTTGAATATGCCTTATCAAATTTTTGAAGTGATTAGAACAAACGGCTTAAGCATTTGAACGTTAAGGGGGATAAATGAGTTATCTATAAACTTTTGGGACAGTCCAATTTATTCTTGTCATAAAGTCTATGGCTGTGTAATATTATTTGTGTATAGTATTATTATTGTCTTGCTATTACTTATAATTATAAATTATATTGACATTGTTAATCTTCTTTTTGAATTTGAAAATTAAAAAAGCCGTTGTCTATAATCTTTTGGGACGCACTGTAATCGTTTTGATACTTTCATAGCTTCAAATAAAGTTATTTTTATATATAAGACACGATTCCATACTAAATCGAGGATGCTCTAGATTTTTTTTTTACATTTTTTTCGCTATCTCTCATATTTTCAAGATAATGTTGACATTTTCCAAATATCGTCAGTAGGGGGGAGCTGAAATCACTCTCATATCACTGCATATAGTCATTGTACTGTAGGTAGACTATTCTAGCTTCATTCGTTTAAGAGATATTTGAAGGTACCGGGGACACTCAGCCAGGCCTCCCCTTTAGTCAGTTGACATGGAGTGACTAACTTTTTTCATGTACTGTTGTGTTATTCTTTCCCTACTGCAGTGTTCTCAGTCTTCCAGGGACTTCCATAGACTTTCAGGATTAATTTCTACGACGGATATAGTTGCGAATCTCATAAAAAGTAGAAGTTTTAAACCTTGATTTTTTAGCTTATACCCAAGAAGACCAAAATGAAACAAAAGATTTATTGCCTACTAAAGTATGTTGTTTCCAGTGGTACAAACGGTAATCAAATCAGAATTGTCCCTTTTGAGATACAGGCTTCTGGAAATGTGGTTAAATTTATGAATTTTTTTTTTTTGGAACGGATTTCAAAGATGTATAAATTAATGAGTATTTAAGAAGAAGAGAAATAACTTCAGCAGCTCTATCCATAGGTAATTAATTGGTAAAGTGACAAAGTTTTAAAGCAATTTATTCAGAAGTTACAAATTGTTAAAGTAATTGTTAAATTCATCACGACAAGCTGTACGGCTTATACTTTGAAGCCAAATAACGATTAATGTATTGATTTCTGATCTTTAATACAGTAATTATGTGTTTCAAGACAAAAAAGTTCTACCAGTTCATATATTTTCAATAGGTAAGGCTATTTGTATCAGCAGTAATAAAAAGACAAACTTGGGGATTTGTTCATTTTCCTGCGAGTAAGGTATAGTGAATTTTGAGGACTCCTGGTTACCCAACTATTATACTACTTCTGACCCTGACAGTTTGCAGATGTCTATCTTAGACCAATATGTATGCCTTGTATAATTTATATTAGCACATTGAGTGCCACGTCAGTCACCGGTGACTGACACTGAACTTTCCGTTTAGGTCGCGTCAGTCATTGATGACTGGCACTTATAGATTGCGTAAGGGGAAACTTATTTCGTGGCTCAAACGGAAAGATAGACAAAATAGACTTGGCATTCAACGCGTTAACATTGAAGGGAGTCAAAAAGGCTCCTATAGGCCAGTTGACATAGAATAACCCTATTATAATTAATATAGCAAAAGAACTGTCATATCTTTTTCATATTTAATGAGATAAATGCATTGTATTGTATCAGCAAATGTTTTAGTATTCTTGATGAAAACAACTTACAAATTACCAGTTTTCTTTAAATTTCTTCGACATTTCAATCTTTACACTTTCCGGAAAACGTATTTCTTACTGTTATTTAATCGAAAACTGGAGGCGCCCGAGAATTTTGATATTTAAATCGAAACTAAATGCAACATTGCATACTATGTTAAAAAAATTAAGGGATTTAAGAAATGGTACATTTACATTAAATGGAAAATGAAACGTAAACAGAGTCACCATCCTCTTGTTAGTCAAAAATAAATGTCTCACTCTAGACCAAATCCGTATTTTCATTCATAACTTTAACAACAATGCAGACTTTTAGGGAAATTTTAAAGAGAATAACTTTTCATTTTGCGAAATGTGCTGACTTCAAGTGAAGTGCTGGAAACGCACCCTAGTTCGGACTGTTTCACAGTACGTACTGACAGCTACATGCTGAATTTTCAATTATCTGGATTAGTGTTGATGGGCGTGAATGATGACTATTTCCAGCACTCTTGTTGACGTCATCATATTTTATAGAAACAAAAATAAATCTTCTAAAAATACTGTTACAATATCTACGTGGGTGATTCAATAATTATTGTCCCTAATGTATAAAAAATATTTGTACTGCGATCGCTGTTGTAGAATATCGAAGCCTAATCTCTTAAATGCCTATATGCTCAATTTCAGGCCGTAGCTGTTATATTAACATAGTTTTGGAAGGAGGGGTGAAGTTTTAAAGACCTATTTGGGGGGGGGGAGTTTTTAAGAATGGGAGTGAGGGTGAAATGCTGGTTCGGAGCTTATGAGGCTACATTTGGACAGTGGATGAGATGTGGCTATATCACTATAATCCCGAGTCCAAACGACAGTTGTTACGTCTCATCCACTGTCACAAATCTAGCCCCATAAGCTAAAAATTAGCCTTTCACCCCCCCCCTTTCACTCCTCCCTCCAAAACTATGTGAATATAGCAGCTACAGTTCCGAAATTGAGCATATAGGCATCTAAGATATTAGGCTTCGATATTTCACAACAACCATTGCAGTACAAATATTTTATATACACTAGGGACAATAATTATTAAACCACCATCATACATTATTTTTTAAATTATGGAAGAAAATTCTAGATCGGTTTGAGTAAGACAATCAGTTATTTTTGGATGAATAAGTGAATTGCGAACCTGGTTTTCTGTGCAAAAATTGTGATAGAGGAAATAAGGTATCGCACTTCCACATATTAAAATGTATCCAATTTTTTCTAAAAAGCCTGTATTATATAACATCAAAATACCCTTTGTTTAATCTAAAATTAAGAAATCTTACCTTTTTAATAGCATCTAAGAGATCTGAACCATACGGCCAAAGAGCTGGACTGTCACAAGAAACGCTACGGGCGCTTATTGACTGAACGGAAGCAACATTATGTAAAGCTCGAGCATACAAATTTACGGCATCAACCAATAGAGCTGTTTCTGTCTGTAATAGAATTGAAACTTTGTAGTTAAACATTAATTTAAATTATTTACATAAAAAATGCTAATTGCATTTAACTATAAAAAATAACTTTTTAGTAATTAGGATGATTTTTAATGTGTTACATCAAAAAATAATAAACATGCATTACAGATATTGAGTCCAAAAATGGAAAGAGCTTATTTGCAGCTGATCCGTAAATGAAACATTAATATAGTACTAAATTCAATTAATTTTGATTCAATTAATAATATTTCAACACCCTCCCCCCTCAACAGAAACAGCACTTGTCAAAAATTTAAAAAAATCAGAAAGAGGAAAAAAGTTTTTCGACAAACGCCGGTTTTATGGGGCAACAAAAAATTATTGTTTCATAAACAGGGGACCAGGGCTCTCCCTTTTGAACACTGCTATTTGTAAACAATGACCTTCGTGGTATATTTCTGTTGAAAATATTATCGAAAACTACCACGATTATTCTTTAGAAATTCTTTTGCCCCTCATAAAGATAAAGTGACCAAATTTAAAAAACGTTTCAAATTCTAAGCTTTCAAAATTTGTAACTTTTTGAATTTTATTTTTTTAAATACTTCATAATTTTTTCAACCTTTTAAAACACAATTCGATTTTTTAAATGAAAAGTCTGAGACTGACACTCTAAACTTGAACTGCATCCCCGAAATTTGGGGACACTCGGTCAACTTTCATAAAGAGAACACGAGCTGTTTTATTTTAAGTAAATAATTTCGCAGCATTGTGAATACTAATAAAAACAACTATAGTGTGCGTGTTTCATTGGACAATTTCGGATTTTTTTCGGAGAATTTCATTTGTAATATTATAAGTTTGCTAATAAGTTAAATTTGCGATATGTAAAAAAAGCTACAGTATATTTATAAGACATATTAATAAAATGAAGTTTGTTTAGAAGACAACATTTTTTTTTTTTTTTTTTTTTAAGTGAAACGTGCTGTGAAGTATAATTAACAGAGATTCATTTAATGGATTCGTTACCGTGATAAGTTATAAGATATATAGTGTTAAAATATCCTTTTCAAACATAAGTAAATAATCTACGTAACATGTGTGTTAAGTAAGATTTTTAAATGCAATTGGATAAAAATTTATAAAATATGTACAGATTCTTTTACATGAGGTTATTAGGTTAAGAAATTAGAGCGTACATTTTATTAATTTTAGAAGATAATATATATTCAGGCAAGCGCATAGCTGCCAACTTTTACGCTTTTTTGCTTCCACTAAAATTTAATAGAGATTTTTGCCTTGTTCAATCGTGAGATTTCGATGATTAAATAAGGTAATATTTTCTATAAAATTTTAGTGGTAGGAAGGAAGCGTAAAAGTTGGCAGCTATGCACTTCACCAATTCTCGATTATCAATTCCCACCTAGCCTCCCAAAATTTATCTGGAAAATCCATTTCCACTATTTTGCTAAAAGATAAAATTTTAATTACGGTGTTACTTTTTTGCGCATTTTTCATTGCAATTCATCTTGCGAAGGCATTTACTTCAATTCATCGACGAAAACAAGTTTATTTTAGCTCAAATTTTTGGCTAAAGAATAAAGTTTGCTTAAAATGTATCGTTTCGAAAAACATAAAATACTCCCCGAAATCTCAATTTTTTCTTCTTTGCAAAATACTTATTTGCCTTATTATATTTGTTAATATTATTCTGAAAATAATATGGTCCTGTTAAACTAGACTATCAGCTAATTAACAGCTGAAAGACTATTTAATGGAATTAACTTTGAGGAACGGATGAAATCGAAATTAGTAATTAACTTTAATTAATTTTCCATTAATGAATTATTTGTGCAATTTTTACCGAGAAATTCTTAGTGAAAACTTTCACGCCTAATGGATCTATGCTAATTAACATACTGGTAGTTCACGTTGCTTAATGGTAATGTTTATAAAGTAACAAAAAATAAACTAAAATTTAAATTTAATAAAACTAAAAAAGAACAAATTCAATATTTTTTTTTCTTTGAAGGTAATGATACTTATTTAAAACATTACTGCTCCAGATCTTTTAGAGAAGGCTGATTAATATCTATAGCAAGACAATGCAGGTAATTTGGCAACCTAGCAAGGATAAATTTATTTAACGTATATCCCATTATAGAGCAGTTTAAGTCTGTCAATGGTGAAGTTTAATGCACAAATAATAAAATAATAATTTGTTTAAAGTAAACTAAGCTCAATGACCATAGAGTCAAAACATTGCTGATCTTTGGGTTGTCTAAAATTTAATAATACAAGGCTGTGGATTCTTAAGAATTGACATTAAAAGGAAGCTATTGCCTTATGGCTTACTTTATTAGAATTTTAAAAAGTACGCTACGAAGGCTACTATTATGATATCCAAAAATACATTAAATTTGAGAAAATAAAATGCTACATAGGTAACACTGACACTTAAATAAACCTATCATGGAAATAAAAATGTTGCCGTAAAATCAGCAAAAATGGAAAATTCTCTTAAAACTCTTTAAAACACAAAAATGGCCTTTGTATTCCGTTTTCGATAATGCAAGATTTTTATTTAAAGATCGATGCATCCTGTATTATCCCTTTTAAGAATGACTCTAAATTGCTAATATGTTTAATGTGCATGAACACTCGTATTCGAAATCAAAAGATTCAGTCAACTCACGAAGAAGAACAACTTATTCTAATTGCAGTTTCAGGCAGCCAGGGCTGGATTACTATTTCCATGTAAATACTATTTTCCTGCTTGAATAAAATTATGGACCACTCAAACTGAAGATTTATTTCATTTACTCCTAGAAAGTAATAAATAGATCAAAGCTTTCCTGCTTACTTCTGTTCTTTAATAACAAATTGCTGATCAGAAAGAGAACAATTATTTTTTTTTAAAAAGCATTTCCTTTTTGGTCAAGAACTTTTTCCATCATATTTTACAGTGAAAATTATCAGTGCGTTTTTCAAGAAGTTAAAATTGGAAATCTCATAAAACTATGATAAGAAGTTCTTGCTGTGACGGTTTTGTGCACCACTGAGTCAAAATATTTTCAAAAATTAAATCACAGCTATTTTTTACATTGTACTAAAGCTAGGCTGTTTAAAGCTTTTCGTGTTTTTACTTTTGCATAAGCTATAAACTGAATTATTAAGAAGTCTAAAGCAAATATTAAAACGGTAAAAGCGGTAAAAGCGATGAAAGCAATAAAGCGTACCGCGTCGCATATTATCTCTTATAATACATTACGTACAGTGATTACGTACAGTGATTTAGACATGCCATTTTTTTCAAAACTATATAACTGCCAAGCATGTGTCTTTTTCCACTGAACATCCTTAATAATTACATTGTATTCAGGAGCTAATATTTCAGAGATGTAAAAGGATATTCTCTTGTGTCTTTTGGAGTTTTAGTATATGTGACAAATACAAAAGTCGATTTTCATTGTGACGACCAAAAATCCTGTCTCAAAAGTTTTGAACATTAAAGCAAAGACAACATAGATTTCTCTCAACCCATTCTGAAATTATTACTTAATTAGAAAAGACAAATAATAAAAATATACAAAAAAGATTTTAGAAAAGTGTTTCGCAAGTAGTTGTGATAATGAGCTCTTTCAAATATTATGTTACATTAGGGTTATTTAATATTAATTATTTTCTATAAAGATATGAATCAGAAATCCTGTGATTTTACACATAATTGTTTTTAAGGAATAAACCCGTTCCACATCTTGTCACATCTAAATCTATGTCCCCATGTTATTTATACGTTCTCTATCTAAGGTTACTAAACGCTTCTTTCCAAGCCTAATAAATCACCAAAATCGCTTATCACACCGCCATCCCATAAATTGGGCAAAAATGTCTTTGAGCCAAAAAGCTAAATTGCATTTCTAAGTAATTTGTCTACTGAATCGGAGGAAAGGCAATAAAACTTTATGTTCCGACATCCCTTCATTTTCGTTATTCGAAGTCTCATCTATTGTAGATGAATGGCTCAAATTTGAAGTAGTGAGTACGTATAGAGAGTCATTGGTTTGCAATCATAATAACATGCAAATGATTACAACGTATCTTTTATACTTAATTCATACTATTTGATGCATAAAGAATTCCTGCATTTCAACTCCACTTATTATTTGTTTCTATTTACTTATATGATTTTGATACTTTTACAAAAGTGTCTCTTTTTTATAAATTAAGAACCGACACAGATTTCGTTAAATGGAAGAATTTACCTTAATTAAACCTTACATTTTTATAAAACAAAAATAAATACTCCAAGAAAATTACAGTTAAAATTTCAAGAATGCTGATAATGAGGAGCATTTTTTTCTTTCAGGTCAGAATTGCTGATAAAATTTGATGGAGGTGTGTATCTTTATACACTTTACATACCTGCAAAATTCCGTTATACTCGGTGTATAGCACTTCGTGCGAGTCCTTTGTAAGATACCTCTTTGAATAATAGAAAAACGGAGACAACTGCTAAGATTTTTAGGTATAACTTTTTTTTAATTTCTTCACCTTATTTTAATCGCGGAATTCTCTATTTTAATAAAAAGAAAAGTGGCCAGTTAAACTGATGGCATTGAGCTTGCAGGCTATTCAGAATAATTATATATTATAATCTATTATTCATAAAATAGAACTCACTCTTTTTGAGCAGAACGGTCAATAATCAGGAAAGCGCCTTATAAGAATAAACCGGTATACCAAATTTGAACCAAATAGGATAATTCTGAATGAAAAATCCATTTATCTAAATTAAAAGTGGAAGTATCCCCCCCGTCCCCCCCCCCCCGCTTTATACTTAACCAAAGTACCTCCCAATCTAATCAAGGAAGCGCCTTATTAGAATAAGCCGGTACACCAAATTGAAGGAATCGGATAAATCTGCATAAAAAATCAATTTATCTAAATTAAAGGGGGTGGGTTAGCGCCTCGTTCCTCCCCCTTTATACTTAACCAATGATACCCCCAAAACTAATCAGGACAGTGCCTGATTAGAATGAACCTATTTACAAAATTTGAAGCAAATCGGATATTTCTATCAAGTGTTATCGCGTTACGTACATACACGCGTACATACATACGTACGTACATACAGAACCTGCGGGCACATTAGCACTCAGGCTTTGATAGCCTGTGAGCTAAAAAAGAGATGCTTTCAGTTCTTAATTACTAGTGCCAAAAAAATCTTAACGGTTGTCAGCTATTAACACAATACATAAGAATCATTTCTGCATTCTCATCTTTGTTAATTTCAGTAGTTTTTTTCAATCACATCACAATATACCTTTGCGTTAGCAGGTTTTTTCTTGCCCATTACAGCCACTTTACCTTAGTACAATTTTATTTAAAATTTTAAAATGTATGAATCCTAATGCAAGTTTATATAAGGTGTGTGAGGACTGCACCAGGACCATAGAAAATTTACTATTAACTACTTCCTTTTGTGATGCCCATTAAGGAATTTATTAAATTTTTAGGTTGGTAAGTTTAGATATTTTAAATGTTTTTGAAAATCAATGTGTGAACCTTTTGTGCTTAAAATTATGAATTTGAAAAACTTTATTCTATTACGCTATAAAAGCAAATTGAAGATTTATGCAATAAAAATAAAAAATAAAATAACATTTTGTTAATGATACATAAAAAATTGAATCGATATTTTTACGTACCGTTGGATCAATAACTATGAAAATGTTTCACAACTTTGAAAATAAGGGAACTTTACAATGTTTCCACTCTTCTGATTGTATTTATAACAAGAATGAATCTGTTCTTGATGTAAATTAAGCAAGACATTTTTTTAATTTAAAAGTAAAAACAAAATGCATATCGACTAATTTTCCATAACCAAATAACAATTACAAATGCCTAAATTAACAATTGCTTCTTGCCTCTTAACCCCATCTGTACTTATAAAGACCACATAAAAAGCACTTGCATATAAAAAGCACTTTAAAAATAAAGTAAAAAAGACACATATTGTAACTAAACAAATAATATTGATTCACAGACCTTTGCAAATAAGAAAAAAAAATACAACAGAGTTAACTACAAATGTTGTGATGTTTCACAGCAGAAATTTGTTATCGAACATCATTCTACAAAATGGAAGTTAGAATATGATATATAGGCGGAAAATTATACTTCGAAAACGTTTTTTGATTCACAGAACTGTTACTGCTGTCTGTCGATGATAAACCATTTAATATAGATCGTGAAACGTACTGTAGGTAATAGATAAATAAAATATTTTTTATTACGAGGTAGAACTCGTCAAATTTCGACGAAGGAAAATGTTTAAAAAGGAATTGCTAGATTGAATTTATAATGCACCTACAAAAATAATTACAATAAAAAATCCATCTTAAATTGGTTACTCTAACTCTTAAAAGAAATATTAATGTTCATCAAAGTTACCAAAATACTACTTCCCTTTTCAATTTTTTTATTTTCATTTTTTTTTTCGAAAAATTCTTTAGTTTTATCTATTGATTTTAAATTGCTGCAAATAGTACTTCATAACAACGAAAATCATATACATCCACAGGTTGTTCGAACACTTTTTTTTACGATTATAGTGACATGTACGAGTAAAAGAATTGTATGTTAGGAAGGAATGTTGTATCGCAGATGTAGATCTTCAGAAATGTAATTTTTTTGTTTACATTAATTTTTGTTTTCTTTGCAACTTTCTACTTCCTCCACAGTCGGAGCACCCTTCCGTTGTTCGTGTAATACCCGGAAACACAAACAGGTCATTTTGCGATGGTTATTAACTACGGTTAATATGCACATGTACAGTCGTGGGAAAAAAGTAAACACCCCCTAGTAACTCAGCAACTAATTATAACAGAAGAAAGTTACTGGTAACAAACGATTGGAAATAAAGTCTTCTTTTAAATGGTGTATAAAAAATTGCTTAGGGACCATCTACAAATAAAAACCAGCCCAAACTTTGTTATTTTCAATGGCAACGTCCAATTCTGACAATGTATTTTAAATCTTAGGTTCAAACTATGCTAGATACGAAATTTCAAGTTATTTGAATAATAAGTTTTAGAATTATAAACATTCAAAAGTTAAAGCATCTAATGTTAAATTGCATTTTTATATTTTTATTAATATCTCTAGAAATTACAATCCTAATATGCTATTTTGTATGGTTATAATACAACCCCCCCCCCCCCCAAATAAATACCTTGCATTTGTATTTTTTGTAATTTTATAATATGAATTTATGAAATTAATATTCGAAGAAATTATGAATTTCAACTTAGATTTTTTTTTGAAGGATTTATATTTATTATGGCCTGCTTTATGCGAATTATTAATTCCAAATATTTCTTCCAAATAGTTTTTGAATTACGATTAAAAAATGTTAAAATGATGATTTAATGGCCGTCGATTATATGTAGAAAAGTATAATTTGAATAAAAAATATTTTACTCATTTTATTGAAACATTTGGGCTGGGAATAGTCGAAACCTATTAAGGGAGTGAAATGGTTATATTTGCAAACAGTATGACATTATTAGACGTGACATAGTCATTCTGTAACCTTTCAACAATCGATTACCGACCTTCCATTTGATTACAGTCTCTAAAATATGCTCATTTTAAAATAATTAATTTCGCTGAAACTGATCGTACGAATTTCATGAAAATCTGTTTGTAGGCCAATTGAAGGGTGTAAAAATTTATTAATGTAATCAAACTTGGGTATTGCTATTGAAAAAAACGAAGCTTGGGTTCGTTTTTATGTGTAGGTAGCCCCAACAGCAAATTTTATGCACATTATTTAAAAGTAATCTTTATTTACAATCGTTTGGTACCAGTAAATTTCATCTACAATAATTTGTTGCAGAGTTACTAGGAGATGTTTACTTTTTTTTCCACGACTGTACATTCTTGAGATAGATTTGTAAAATATCATGCTTGGAATTACTTAACATATAAAAGTTACAGTTTGCATTTAAAAGTATATATTTTTATATTATTAGATTATGTATAAATGTGTATAGAGATTATTTTACTTATTTTTTTTTTATTGGTGAAGTTTTAATTTCATTATGGAATATTGGCCGGAAATACATGCTGAATTATTTATATTGTTTTAAGTGCAAAATTCGTAATCTTCCGTAACCAAACTGCATGCGATAGAGCCAGATTAAAAAAAAATCACGCCTGAAAATTATTTTAAAATCCAGTAATTTGAGAAACAGTTTTTAAACTAATTTCATTCACAGGTCCATTTTTCCCTATTCGACTGTGTAAAAATTAAAACTACTTTAAATTAAATTATTAATTTTACATACTTATTAATTACTTAATATTAAATTATATGTGAATATATTTGTATATGCAAATACAAATATATGTTTATATATATATATGTTTATATGGTTGTGGCATATTTGTATATGATTAGATTTCTAAGTGATATTAATTATTTCTGAGTCTCTTTTTTCTGCCTATAACTTAACAATATTTTTTTTTCAAAAAGTATATGTATATTATACAGTATAAACAAGTCCGTGAGTAGCGCTGGCATCATATTGATGGTGAAAACGCCTTGCTAATAAAATTTGCATCTATTGCCATTTCTTGAAATTCTTAATTCGCAAATTTTCAATTTTTACACCGTCCAATACGAAAAGAATTTTATCTTTCAAATTCTATTTGTTTGAAACTGTATGTCAAATTACTGATTTTTTACGTTTTGTAAACTGATTTTCAGACTTTTTTATTTCAAAGTGTTTCTCTATCGTGTGCAGCCCGATTACGAAAGATCAATCCGTTTTCACTCAAAACAATATAAATAGTCCTGCATTTGTTTGCGGCTAATATTCCATCACGAAATTAAATCTTCTTTGAAAAATAAATAAATAATAAAATAACATAAATAAAAATACAATTCAACAGACATGTAATGGAAGTGTGCTTTAAAACCGCTGAAACCTATCAGAGCAATAAAGGCTTCATTAGACAGCGAATTCTTGAGCGATTTATTCGGCTATTAACTTCTTACAAACGCTTGATACAAAAGTATCGCTTTAAATAAATTTCAAAGCTTTATTTGAATACATATTTCATATTTTTCATATAAAAGTGATTTTTAGTGTTATTCGTGTTCGGTCTAAAAATCATGTATTAAATGTAAAAATCTACTAGAGTTTTCAATAAAAGAAATGTTCCTTAACTCTGAAAGCTCGGGGAGGATCCCATAGTTTAATTAAAATCATAATTGCTCATAAAAATATATATAAATAAATACTTTTCTCTTGATATTGGTCAATAAATTCCTTTGTTTCACGAGCAACGTAAAATGTATTATAAATGTCTTATTTAAATACAGACACTCAACTTCTCGGTAATGGTCTGTTAAAACAACATTGCTAACTAAATCCTTGTTATGCTATAAAAAAAAATACAAATGCTTTTAAATCTACGAAAATAAAATAGAACCACGATATCGAACTTTTAATATATTTTTTTTCTCATTTCCCCGAGATTTGCGGAAAGTTTTCCTTTATGGTTAGAACTCTTGCATACCAATATATTTTGAACATTTAAGAATGCATTTATAGAAACGGTTATTTTTCTGCCCGTAATTTTCGGAAACGTTTCCGAGTAGTTTTTACTGCGTATTCAGTTTTCTCAAACAAAAATATAGGTTCTATGGAATGTATAAAGTAAACGTTCTCAGCTATATAACCGAATTTATATATGCAAGAGCAACAAAATAACATTACTTTTAATGCTGTGAATTTAGCATGTTTGTCTGTTAAATAAATTTGATATACATGGAAATGGTTACTTGAGAGTTGATGGCACTTGAGAAAAATATATATTCCGGTGTGAGAAAACTGATTAATGCACTCCAAAAGCTAGTCGGAAACGTTTCCGAAAATTACGGGCACAAACTGATTTTTCTTTTTTTTTATAAATGCTTCTTTAAATATCAAAATTCTATTGCTTTACCAGGTTTCTTAATGTAAAAGAACATTTTTGGAATCGTGGGTAACTCAGAAGATGTTACGTTATAATTTTGTTCGTAGTTATACTATATTTAAGTAATATTTGTATTTTTCTCACAGTGTACAAGAAGATAAAATTGTCAAAACTGCTCTTGTGAGGCAAGAAAGTCTCACACGAATTTGCTCTGGATAACCAAAGCATTTTTTAAATGCTCTGGTGGTAGGATTAGGTGAAAACCAAAACCTATATTGCGCACCATAGCACATGTAAATAGAATTCTAATACAACAATTTCTTCAATCGTTATTTCTGCGGTATAATAATATTATGAGCTAGCAGACCCGCCCTGCGTTGCCCGGGGTCCGTAAATAATAACCTTAAACAAAACTCAAGTTTCTATGATTTTATATCTTTTCAAATTCTTTTAAATGAACCTAATTTCGGAGACACCGATTGCCTTCCGCAGCGTCTAGTGTCTTTCCGAACGAACCTCTAATCTGAGTCCACGCTACCTAAGGCAACATGTAGTGGAGTGCTCCGCACGTGCCGGAGACAATTGAAAACTAAGTTCAGTGAGCCAAACCTTGTAGTAATCAAGCCCATAGAATCCAAAAAAAGAATACATCATTAATGTTAAAAAATGTTGGTAACAGAAGTCTAAGATAAAATTTCATAATACAGAAAGTAGCTGAATTGTAATCTATGTTGAATGAACCAAATCCCGTTGGAAATAAGGTCTTTAGAATCAGAGGAAAGAATGCGCCCCCAAGCGGTGGAAGATGACCTCTCCTCTTGTAAATTTCATGAATTACATTTAACATTAACACTATTTAATAAACTAATGAAATCCATTATCTAAAGTTACCTTTAAATTAACGCAATTTTTAATTTACGGCTGTAGTGAGTAAACGTAAGTTGATGATGAAAAATGAGATTAATGTTCGAAAAAAAGTGGTAGCTGACGTATACAGAAAGACTGGACCCTGGGGCCAGCGTCTTAACTGGAATGTAGTTGGGTATAAGAAAATTTGTTAGTAGTTTTAAAGTAGCTGGTGGACGCTGAAACTATGTTACAGAAAAATGTAATAGAATCGGATAGTTTTTGAAGCTGCAACAAAGGGCACAAGAAGGAGATTAATATTCAAAATTGGTGTTAGCTGAAGTCTGAGAAATATTTTTGTCATTCATGTAGTAGCAGGAGGACTTAAGAAGTTGTTAAAAAAAAAGCTAGATAATCGGACTGTTTTTAAAGGGCCTATAACGAAAGGCCCAAAGAGGGCCGACTTATAGCACAGAGCAGGGCCCTAACATAAAAACTTGTTAAAAGGTCTAAGTATTAGCATTTGAGATCTTCAATTACTCAAAATTAAGCATACGGTATAAATTAATCATTAGAATAAAATTTTAAAGAAATGTGCAAAAAGTAGGGGGGAAATGCGTAAAACAGGGCCCTGGGATCCAGTAAAAATAAGCGTATGTTGGTCCGGGGAGAAGAGTGCAAGACTCAACTTTAAAATTTTGCATTGATAATGCGAGGAAATAAGGTGGTGAAAAATGCATACCGCACAAAAAGTTCAAGGGGCTCCGGATCGGGCTCTATGGAACCCTAGGATGCCAAAGGATTTTAAATGGAATAAAGAAACGGGAGAATAACTAAATGGAAAAAGGGTTCCAAAAATGAAAATCGGACTAAGAGGAGGCAATTTATTAACAATTTATGGTAAAAAAAATTTAAGGTGCCCTGTACCGGACCCCAAAGGGCCAGGCACTTAAGTGGAATGTAGTTGCGTATAAAATAACTTTTTATTGGTTTTTAAAGTAGTCAGAGGGTGTTAAAAATGTGTTAAAGAAAATTGCAAGCAATTCCGATCATTTTTAAAGAAGCTGTACCAAAGGCCCCAAAAAGGCGATTAATATTCAAAATTAGTTATAGCTAAAGTCTGTTGTTTTTTTTTTTTTTGCCGTTTAGTAGCTGGCGGACCTAAGAAGTTGTTAGAAAAAAAAAGCTTCTACCATTTTTAAGGGAGCTGTAGTATGGGGCCCAACAGGGGACAACTGATAGGTAAAAACAGGGTCCTAACATGGAAATATGTTATAATGTCTTGGTACTTAACGAAATAGATCTGTAATTAGTTAAAACTAAGCATAGGGTATGAATTTTTTCGTTAGAATACTATATTAAAGAAATACAAAAAAAATTTGGTAACTGCTTCAAAAAGGCCCTATGGCTCGAATAAAAATATGAGGGTGTTGGTCCTGGAAGAAAATGCCAAGATTCAACTTAAAAGTTATGCACTGAGGCGGTGAGAAAATTAGGGAGTCAAAAATTCATGGCGCACAAAAAGTTCAAGGGACTGGGCCCTACGGGACCATACGGGGCCCCAGGGTTTTAATAGGAATGCAGAAACGAGAGTATAAATAAATGTAAAAAGGGTACCAAAAATGAAGATCGGATCAAGAGGGGCAATTTATTAACAATTTACGGTGCAAAAACTTCAAGGGGCCCTGTACCGGGCTCCAAGGGGCCAGGGACATAACTGGCATGTAGCTGGGCATAAAGATATTTTTAGTAGCTTTTAAAGTAATCGGAGGGCGCTACGACTCTGCTAAAGATAATTGCAAGCAATTCGGATCATTTTTAAAGAAGCTGCACCAAGGGCCCCACGAAGGCGATTAATATTCAAAATTGGTGGTAGCTGAAGCCTGAGAAAATATCTGTCGCTCATGTAATAGCTAGAGGACCTAAGAATTTCTTAGAAAAAAAAAGCTTCTGAATCGAATCATTTTTAAGGGAGCTATAATAGGGGACCCAAAAGGGGCCAACTGATAGTTAAAAACAGGGCCCTAACATGAAAACATGTTAAAATGTCTTAGTACTTAGCGCTTTAGGTCTTCAATTAGTCAAAATTAAGAATAGGAAATAATATGAATTATTCGTTAAAATAATATTTTTAAGAAATGCACAAAAAGGGGGTAAATGTTTAAAAAACGGCCCTAGTGCCCCAATAAAAATGTGAGGGCATTCGTCTGGGAAGAGTCTAAGACTCAACTTCAAAATTATACACTGAGAAAATGAGAAAAATAGGGGATTAAAAATGATTGGCGCATACAAAGTCCAAGAGGCCCTGGACCAACCCTACGCACCCCAAGGGGAGGCCAAGGGTTTTAACTGGAATGTAAAAATGTGAGAATAACTAAATGGTAAAGGGATACCAAAAAGGAAGATCGAATTAAAATAAAGCAATTTATTAACAATTTATTTGCACAAAAACTTCAAGGGGCCCTGTGTGTGTATAAGCCCCAATGGACCAAGGTCTTAACTGAAATGTTGAAAGGCGATAATCACTAAATGGTGATAGGTCCCCTAAAATGAAGAAGATTGGAGGAAAATGGGGCAAGTTATTAACAATTTAGTGCATAAAAACTTAAAAGGGCCCAGGGGACCCGGACCTAAAAACATTAAAAATCTGAGCCTCAGGTGCATCAGGATCTGTCTTGGACTATTCACATCTAAATTTTCAGACTTCTACGTGCAGTACTTTTCACTGGCCATCGCACACAGACACACAGACACACAGAGCGATTTGTTATTTTGTTAGTATATGGATAAAAGAGTAAAGAAGATAACTGAATCAAAGGTAGAAAATGAATGCACGTGTATGCACAGGTGGGATAACTCAGAAGATGTTATATTATAATTTTGTTTGTGATTATATTATACTTTAGTATTTAAGAAACATTTGTCTTTTTTTCACAGTGTACAAAAAGATAAAATTGTCAAGACTGCTTTCGTGAGACAAGAAAGTCTCAAACGCATCTGCTCTGGATAACCAAAGCATTTGTTAAATGCTTTGTTGGTAGGCTTGGGTGAAAACCAAAACCTTTATTGTGCACCTAAGCATCATGTGAATAGAATTCTAATACAACAATTTCTTCATACGTTATTTCTGTTGTATAATAATATTATGAATAAAAGAATAAAGACGATAACGGAATCAAAGATAGAAAATGAATGCACATGTACAGTGCCAGCAAAAATATCTTGACCCACACGCCACAATTTCAATGTTCACTGTTCAAATGTTTTATTATACTTCTTCCTGATTAAATAGAAGAGGTGGGCGAGAGTTTCTCTCAGCCGTTGGTCAGGTGGAATCGTTGCCCTAACAGCTTGAGATGACTCGGCGTTCTCCTTTTTTTCGTTCTGGTACTTGTTTGAAAAGAGGGCTTTTTTAAAATTTTTTAATGATTGTCAAGATTTTTTTGCTGGCACTGTGTGCACAGATATCGACAGGTATATTTTCACTCGTCTAGTGATTTGTCTTCGGGAATTAATGAATTACTTCTTTTGCTATAGTGTGAGATGATTACGTTTGTGGCAGACTTCATTGTGTTTCCCTTTCAACAAATGTTGTGTTTCGTGTGTTGTTTGTGTCGTTGTGTTGTTTGTTGTGTCGTTTGTGTCGTTATGTTGTATGTGTTTCGCTTTTTTTGTAATTCCTCAGTTGAATGTTTCAATGTGTATAAATTCACTTCGGTAATTTTTTCAAAGTTATCAGAAGAAAAATATTGACATGGCGCCCTTGACAGCTAACATTTTTTTATTTAATCGAAATAATAATTGATAATTTAATCGAAGAAAACTTTAATACGTTAAGCACCACGTCAGTTACCGGTGACTGACACTGAACTTTCAGTTTAGAGCGCATCATTCACCGATGACTGACGGTTTAAATATTATATAAATCTAAAAATATATATTATTGTTTTAAGTAATTACTGAAAATTTACTTAAAATTTACTTACCTTTTATTTATTATAGGATTACTTTCTTAAAAATTATACATTCTTAAAAATTACTTAAAACATTGTAAATATTTTCAGCTTCAGTGTCAGTCACCATGGCACTCAACGTGTTAAAAATTAAAATGATTTTTTCACAAATTTTAAAAAGTTGAATTTTAACCAGCTAATTTAAAAATTTTCACCTGAATTATTTATTGCAGGTCATTCGTAATATTTTGAACATATTTTAAAAAGAGGGTTAGTGTTTTTTATTTAAAAAAACGAAAATTAAAAATAAATAAATAAATAAATAAATATAACTTTAAAACAGGGATGAAGGTTCATATTTTTAATATGCTAAATACAAAATAGAAGAAAGCAGAAAAAATTACTAGTTTTTGTACTTATGAATTTTTTATAACATCAGCTATCAAAATATTAAAAATCCTATCATTAAATTTCTTATATACGGTAGGATGTTCAACTAGAAAAAAAATTAAAGCCCTTTCATTCATAACTAGAAAAGCCTTAGCATTTGTAAGACATGGAAAATCAGAAAAAATACATGAACTGAGATAAATGAATTTAAAGATTTCTTTTAATGGTTATAATATTAGATGTTTGTTAAATCAGTCGAAACCAGGGCTCAAAAAGGAAAAATCTACGAACCGGAACGCTATTTGAAAATTATTGTTGACTAAAATATTTTTTTGAAAGGATAGACAAATTTATATATAACCAAATAAAAACAATTTACAAAATTCTAAGTAATTAAAAAAGTTACAGAAAGTACAATAAGCAGTGAATACTAAGTAAATACACAGGTCAAAAGTTTCCGGCCAGTTAGTTTTTTTTTATTCCTTTGACGAACGTTTTAGACGACGTTTTAGCGAAAAAGAAGTTCAATTGCTCCAAAAGTTAGGAATAAGCAAATTACCTCTGACCACGTGATCATTTTGATTGGTTACTTAAGATACTTGATGCAAAGGGGAGGAATTCAAAATTCGCGTGTGCAAAAGTTTCCGGCCATTCGTCATTCATTAGTTTTTGCTATCGCTAAAGTGTTTTTTTTGGCCATATTTGTTAATTAATCAAGGTGAATAATGTATTTGAAATTCAAAAATGAAAAGTTTAACAATTTATTATTCCTAAATGAGTGATTTGTTTGTCGCTAAAGGGACAAACCTCTCGTGAGACTGCGACAAAGTTGTCGATCGGAAAATTTGCTGTAAACGATATTTTAAAAAATATATAAAGATGGTCACGGCCTTCGGAACTTGCCACGGTCCGGGGGACCCCGGAAAATGACTATTCTTCTGAACAGAATTATTAGAAGAAAAGCAATTGATGATCCGCGTAAAAATGCCGCTGCAATTCCACGCCATTTATGGGGTTAAAAGCGATTTATGGTATTATGGTTATTGCTGAAACAAGTCTATCTACAGTGTCAAGACGCTTATGTGACGTAGAACTTTATGGAACAGTCGGCGTTAAAAAACATTTTAGAAGTAAAAAAATTCAGAGGGCCCGACTGGCGTTTGCCAAGGAATACAAAGACTGGTCAAGTGAAAACTGGAAAAAAGTAATATTTTCAGATGAATCGACGTTCAATCTTATTGTGAGTGATATAAAACTTCACAACCGACGACCTAAAAACAAAAGATAAGATGCGAGATATATTATTCACACAATGAAGCAAGGCGGAGGACACGTTATGCTGTGGGGAGCATTTTCTAGAAAATGCGCCTGTCCGTTATTTGAAATCCACGGCAAGATGAATAGTGCAATGCATAAGGCTATCTTCCAAGATCATTTGCTGCCTTATTGGAGGGAAAATTGTGATTGCAACTATTTGTTTCATCATGATAACGACCAAAAGCATACAACCATGCTCGTCAAGCAGTGGCTCTCGCACAAAAAACTTCGCTTTTGAAATGGACAGCCCAATCATCCGATCTGAATATAATAGAAAATCTTTGAAACTAACTTGAAAACGTGTGTGGAATTATAAATATTCCAATTTAGCAACATTTTCACAAAAATTGCAAGAACCGTGGGAAAACTTAACATTGATGATCTACAACTGTTCATTGAATCGATGCCACGTTGCTGCGCCGCAGTACTTATTGCTAAATGTATGAATACAAAATACTAATTGTATATGTTGTTGTTCACTGTTATTTTCTGTTATAAAAACCATTTTTTCCCAAACTTGCCAAGGTGGCCGGAAACTTTTGAGAACATGCGTTTTCTTTTGCAATTAATTTTGTCAATTAAATTTATTAATATTTAATTGTTATTCCATAAATAAGTTCTTAACTGTTATGTCAATAAAGTGTATAAGTATCACTTTGAGATTCCTCTACATATGGGTATACTTACAAATTAACCAAAAATTTTATGCTGGCCGGAAACTTTTGACCGCCACTGTATATAAAACTATAATAATATTATGTGAAAATGATATAAACCATACCAAGTTTTCTGAATCCTTAATCCACGTTACTGTGACAAGTCATATAAATTATTTCGTAAAAACAAAAAAATTCGTTTAAAATTCGATATTTAACGATTTTAATCCAGATGATGAGCTCGTCAGATGCTCTAAAGTACTTGTTTTTTATATTTTAGTGGTACAATGTGTATATTTCTTATAAAACACTTCTAACTAATTTAAATGAAATTTTCTGTTTTTATGAAATAATTTATATGACCGTTAATAATATATTTTAATAATTGCACGAACCGTAACGATATTTACCATAATTTTAAGAACCGTAACAGTTTTTGTCATAATTTCATGAACCGGAATATCGCTCCGGTTTGCTGCGGTACATTGTGACCTTGGCCATAACTGTGGTTCTGTATGCCTATATGTCTGAAATTTTGTCACAAAGTAGTCGAAATTACGTGGTATATTATAAGATAAAAAATCTGAAAATCGAAAGTTTTACGAAATTTCGATGTTGGTAGAATAGCAAGTCCCCTTAAACATTGTATCTGTATGTGTAAATTTCAGTTTCTCCAAATATTTAACGCATATTTTTACTTTTGCTTTTACCTTTTCGTTTTTTATAAATATATTTACAATTAACGTTGTTAGTTTAGTTAACTTACTGTTAAGGGCGCTTCCTTTTTCAGAGAATGTTCTTTCCTACCAAATATCCACGTTCTTGCCTCCCTTCCATAATATTGACTTTCTTGAGATACTATCCGAAATGCTGATATGTTGGATCTACTGTGCTGGAAAGCAGCTAAATCAAGTGTGTGGAAATCCTAAAAAGAAAAGTTTGTTTGTATAAATATGTAGATAAATAGCCTTGCACTTCTAAAAATGTACTTTCTCATTGTGAATTAATATATGAGGCATTCTCACATAATTTTCACTTTCAATTCCCTAAATAATAACTTTTACTTTAGTGCACATCCTTGAGCTTTTTTCATTTCTTATACTGGAAAACATCCCGTTGTATGAGTGTATAACAATATTAACGAGATAAATAAGTTTTGGACAAATTTACCACGAAATTCCTTACCATCCCGTGTCCCTGATGCTGATTTTTAAGTTTGCAGCTGTCTGTATAAAATTGTTTCAATAAAAGTAATTCGATGTAAATTTGGGAAATATTGAGACTATTGTTTTATAAAAATCTGAGGCAAAAAATTAGCCTGCACACATTTTTTACGATTGTTGTTATTTTTTTTTTAACTCTGCACCTGGATTTTAGATTCCTTACCTTCCGTATTACTAAAATTATACAGAAAATCACTTCAGATGCAACCACAGAATTTTTTTCAACTTTTTTCTCATGTATGCTAGAGAAAGAATGGCTAAAATTCTTTGACAGGAAATTTACTCTTAAATTTAAATCAGCATTTAAATGTCAATTTCAAACATCTTTACTTTATTGGTTGTCTTACCGTCCCCAAGGATTATTCCTGCACTTCTCGAGGTAAGTTAATTTTTTTTAATCTAATTCAATGTAAATAACTGTTACTAACAGTAACTGTCCATCAACATTGTCGCATTGTGGATTAGTCTTAACATGATTTGCCTAAAAATAGGTGGCAATGATAGATCGCAGCCATACGAGCAAATTCGTCATAGAATGTATAATCGGAACGCAAGCGGAGAGAAATTAAAAGGTAGTTTTCCACTGCCCCAGTGCGATGAATTGGTCGAGGTGGTCCCATAGCTTGGCCACCAAGATCGCCGGATCTCTCGTGTTTGGATCTTTTTCCTGTGCGGCCATATGAAAAGCCTAATCTACGAGTGCCCATTGAACACGATATGGATCTAGTCGCCAGGATTGCCGTTGTTGCCGGCGATATTCGGGAAATTCCTGGTGTCTTCGCAAATGCGCATCAGTCCCTATCCCGTAGGGGTGAAGCGTACATTACAGCAGGCTGAAGACCTATTGAGCAATTTCTTTGATCATGTACAATCGTGGAAAAAAAAGTAAACACCCCGTGCTAACTTCTCAACAAATTATCGTAGAAGACAGTTACTGGTACCGAACGATTGGAAATAAAGTCTACTTTTAAATGATGTATATAAAATTAGCTTGGGGAGGCATCTACAATAAAAACGAACCATAACTTTGTTTTTTTCAATAGCAATACACAATTCTGACAGCATAAATGAACTCTACACCCTTCAATTAGCCTAAAAACAAATTTTTATGCAATTCGTACCATAAGTTTCCGAGAAGTTAATTATTTTAAAACGAGAGTATTTTAGAGGATGTATCCAAATTGAAGTTCGGTACTGGATTGTTGACCGAGAGATCCCCCTTCTTGATCAAGGCAATTAATCACCACTCAAGCAATAAATGAAGCCTGTTAGATAACAGGACAGCAGAAGAAAATTCAAAATATCTATTCATTTCTATCATAGACGGCCCCTTGAACCATTCTTTTACCGTTTTTTAAGCATATATTTGAAAACTATTTGGAAGAAAAATGTGAAATTTTGGATTTTAATAAAGCAGGACTTAATAAATCTAAATTTATCAAGAAAATTGTAGGTTGCAATTCATAATTTTTTCGAATATAAATTTCATAATTCATATCATAAAATTATAAAAATTGCAAATTCAGCGTATTTATGTTTGGACACATTAGCATTATTGCTACACAAAAAATTAGCACATTCGGAGCATAATTTCAGGAGATATAAATAAAAATATGAAAATGTAATTTAACATTAGAAGCACTAAATTTTGAATGTTTATAATTCAAAAACTTATTATTCAAATGACTTGAAATTTGGTGTCTGGGCATTAGTTTGAACCGAAGATTTGAAATATCTCGTTAAAATTGGGTATTGCCATTGAAAAAAATTAGGTTTGGGTTCGTTTTAATATGTAGATGGTACCCTAAGCAAATTTTATATACATCATTTAAAAGTAGATTTTGTTTCCAATCGTTCGGTACCAGTAACTTCCGCCTACGATAATTTGTTGAAGATTTAGTAGGGGATGTTTACTTCTTTTTTCCACGATTGTACATTAATTATATTCCTGTTATTAAAATGTTATCTGAAGTATCTCCTCTCATTCTTGTGTTAATTCTTTAATTGCGACAGTGGAAAAGTACCTTTTAACTCCTTATCGCTTGCGTTCCGACCATATATTCTATGACGAAATTTGCTGGTATATTTACGTTCTATCACCCCCTAAAGTTTTGCCTACTTTTTCAGAAACACAATGTATATGTTTCTTATGTATCGTCGAAATATATTGCTCAATGGGCGGTAAAGCCAAAACTGCTTCTTAGTAGATTAATCACTAATTGAATCGGAAATTGTGAACTCCTATACAACGCATACGAGATTCAATTATTTAAGCATCGTTAACCTCTAGACCTGGGATACATTACCTAGACCCGAGGTGCATAAATGTGTACCGCTATTTTTTCCCTCATAAAAACCAAACCGTTTGATTTTTTTACATTTTTACTTTACTTCGATCTTGCTGAATGTTTTTTGCTTTAAAAAAACCCAATAAAGGGCAGCACTGATGCTTGTTTCCTGATAAAATTAATGTTATTTTTATCTGAGTTTGCAAAATGCCTTGAAGACACTGTGGACAAGAAAGTAAGCAATTTTCACAATTATTAAACTTAAACACGTTACAATTTTTTTTTAGGATTTGTAGATCATTCATCTGTTTAAAGCCTTTAAATTTTCTAATGCGTGAATTTAAGTTATTGATAATTAAATTGATATTTTAAGGGGGCTTGTAATTTAATATCCATATTTGTGAACCTAAATTACCAGTCCCCTAAAGTATCCATTTCAGAAAAATGGCTCTTTCTGTCATCTATGGTGTCATTTTGTTTATACAAAAGCAATTGATGTGTATTTTTAGTATTGGTTTAACTCCACGTCTCAAAAGTGTTTATTTCTTCCGTGCATCATTATGTCCATGAAATATTACTTCAAAAATTTTAAAGTCATTCACCAAATAAATGTCCCTTATTCTAATTACTTTCAGAACATATACTGTAAGGACAATATTATAAATGAATGTTCCTTATTCTAATTATTTTCAGAACATATAGTGTAAGGACATTATTATAAGTAAACGTCCTTTATTTTAATTGCTTCCGGAACACACAGTGTAAGGAAAGTATTGTCATCATGATTTGTGTGTGCGTATGAGTGAACACGATAATTCCAAATGGTACACACTAAACTGAAATGTCTTAAATTCAGACACTTAAGTGTCTGAAACAGAGTGTTCAATTTTCAGACATTTTAAAGTTTCTTAATTTTTCAGACACTTGTATCCGTCTGAATTTAAGACACTTCAAACTTCTGAATTGCATCCATGTTTGACCACTTGGACAGACATTTTTTTCACTTTTTTTTTTTTTTTTTTTTTTTTTTTTTTTTTTTTTTTTTTAAGCGTTATACACTGTAAAAAAATATATATCCCTTAAAATATAGAAATTGTACTGCCAAGACTCCAGTACCATTTACATATTTGAATGGAATTTTCTGATGTAAATTCTAGAAAAAATTTCATTTATTTCGCATATTTCTGTATTTAAAAATCTCCATTTAAAAGATAAAAAATACAATTCTTCAGTAAACCATTTCACCAACCACTTTCTTTTTAAGGTACGTATTATATTATATTACATTTGATTATTATATTCAACTTAAACTACTGGAAACTTTGAACACTTACCCTAGACGAGTTTCGAACTTCAGTACCGTCTGTCACCAGAACAGCGCGCTATCCATTCGACCACACGTTCTGCAGCTAAGCTTTTAAATAATGTTATTTATCAAGCACAAAAATATATTTTAAGTAGCAGTAGCTTTTTTCCCACTCTAGAATAATTTTGAAAATTTTACGCAATTTCTTTTTAGAAATTTGAATGTGTGGCCTTTTAATTTCAGTTTTATTTTAATAAATGAGGACAAAATGTCTGGAGTTCAACCGTAACAATTATGTTAGCTGAATTCGAACCAGAACGAAAGCTAATTTTTAAGTTTCGATGAAGAGAAACGAGTGTATTTTTTCTCGTAGCTTCACCTGTTCATTTGATGTAAATTGAAAATTGTTTAAATTGATTAATCAATGCTAAATTTATAAATCCCACATTTCATAAGAGATTTTTTATTTGAAAAGTGTTCTTTCAGTTTGTTTTTATGTTTTTTCATACTTTTATAGTTCATATCCGGGTAAATAAAGCTGCATGATGTTTTATTTATAAAATAATACTGTGTAAATAATATATATATATATATATATATATATATATATAATATTTGTAAATAAGGCACTGTACTAAATTCTAAATTAATAAAAATTATCACCACTCTTATCGTTAATATATATATACAATAAATATTGCAGTTTCTTACAAAATTTTACCTAATCAATTTACAAATTCGACCTATGTAAAATTCAAGTTACGTATAAGTTTGAGAAACGCATTACTTATATAAATTGGGGGATGATAATTACAAAAAAAGTTTGATTACTTGATAACTTTTTAATCACACGAGATGGCACCACTACTTATTTTTGATAATTTTCCGAAAGATGTTTGGTGTTTGGACAATACAGAAATTGTAATTCATTTTTGTTCTTAAACACATGAAATTGGCAGGTAATGTTATTCAAAAACTATGTGATTGAATGAATTTTCCATTTTTTATGAATAAATTACCTATCGAATTATAAGCGACCCAAAAAAAGTTTAAATTAGTGGCGTATCTAAACATTTCATTTCGGAAAAGAACGCTGAGATACGTAAAAATTTCTAAAATAGAACACCGGAAACAAAAAAAAAAATTCCTCTTTAAACAGGTTTTATAGATTAGGTAACGCATCTATTATGCAAGGAAATTTTTAATCATATGGGACAGGGCAAAATTTTGTTTTTAGTAGGTTTTTGTCTTAACAATTTTAAATTTATGGTTATACCAAATTTTTTTTAAGCGGATCACTGAAAATTATCTGCTAAATGCATTTCAGTAAACAGTAAATAAAAGTAAACGTCTGTATAACGGAAACTTGGCTGAAATGAAAAATTTCATGGTTTCTGCGAAGTAACACCACTTTCTAAGATGCATGTCTTTTGCTAAATTTTTGTGATTAAACATGACATTTTCTATAAATTAAGAAGGGGGCTGTGGCCTCATCTGCCCATCCCTTAGATACGCCACTGGTTTAAATAAAAATAAATAAATCATGTCTAATATACGTGAGTTAGAAAGTGGGGAATGAAATATATGGGTTTATCCTTGGAATATTATATATATATATATATTTAAGGGTGTTCTCAAATCCAAAAGGGCAACTTTCTGACATAAGTTTTAATTTTTTTTTTTTTTTTTTTTTTTTTTTTTTTTTTTTTTTTTTTTTTTTTTAATGCATGAAACTAGCTGGTTTTGTTGTCCAGAAACTATGTAATTGAGCTGTTTTTTCCATTTTTTTTTTTTGCAAACGCAATAGATCTTTCTAAATATAATGCCAAAGTGGGCGTTTTGAACCGAATTTCCGCGCGAAGGAAGAAAGAGATTCAAGAGCGGACGAAAAACGTGTCTGTCACGTGATCAAAATTCTTTATAACTCAATAGGTAAATGATTTATCAAAAAATGGAAAAAACAGTTGAATTCCAAATCGCTTCCATGGCCAGGCTTTCCAGTTTTATACCTTTCTGTTAAAAAATGAATTTGTAAATGTGTAAAAACGTTTTGCCCTTGTTGAGCAGAGCAGTTAAGAACAGCCTTAAATAGAACTTTTTAAATACAGAAATACGCAAAAAATGGAAATTTTTCTGGAATTTACGTAAAAAAATTTACATTAAAATACGTAAATTGGTGTCTCAATTGGCTGAACACTTTCCATATTTAAACGAACATTTTTTTACTGTGTATAAAGCTAACAAAAAAAAGTAAAAACGGTTGCCGATTGCCGAACATGCAGGTTGATCAAAGATGGATGCGATTCAGACGTTTGAAATGTCTTAAATTCAAACACATACACGTGTCTTAAAAATTAAGACACTTTAAAATGTCTGAAAATTGAACACTCCATTTTAAGACACTTATATGTCTGAATTTCAGACATTTCAGTTTACAGTGTTTATCATAGTAAAACATGGTAAGACACTTAAGTGTCTTAATTTCAGACACCTATGATGTCTGAAATTTCATATTCAGACACTTAAGTGTCTGAATTACCTTTTCAGTCACACATGTGTCTGAATTTAAGACGCCTTTATTTGCAGTGTACTTCTAATTGAGTTCCCATTTGGCTAACATGTTATAGAGAATAGTTGCATAGATTTTCGTAAAAATAGATCGACGGATCAGGTGTTTAATCCATTTTTAAACCCTTGTCACATCATTTTGCGATCGATTCCGTAAGGAAAATGACGTAGGATATGTGACAGAGTATTAGTTGTAAATACTGCGATTGCGACTATATAATAAAGCAGTAGTTGCCCGGAGGTACCGCCTCCTGTTTCTAAACGAGAGGTCCAACATCCGAATCCAGCCGATTTCACTGTGTCAGAAATTTATAAAAAAAGAATTTCTTTTTTTACTTTTTTCTTTTACTTTATCGACACGTATTCCAATCTCCGGAAAGTCGAAAGAAGTGTTACTGCAGATATTTTTCTTCTGTGACTTTTTTTTTAAATGAAATTTTAAAAATACAGATGCATTTTTGTTTTAATATTTCAATAAATTTCTCTCTACCTTAACAGTTATAGTTCAGGTTGAGCGTTATAATTATTATAATGATTGCATCAAAATGCATAGTGGGGCTTTCAGCCTGGTTTTTGATATGTGTGGTTCACGTAATGCGTATTCCGAAGATCTATACGTAAATATCCTTGGATTCCTCTAACGTGTTTCGAAAATTCCGTTTATATTAGCAATTTATAACATTTTTATGCTTTTTAACAAAAAGGAATAAGTAAAGAGCAACTGCGGCGGAAAGAAATTGAAAATGAATCAGGGAACGTAACTTGCAATGAGATTGCAAATTAGGTAAAAGTTGGAAAGTACTGTAGAAAAATATCCAATTTTCTTCATCGCATCGTGTACGTAATTTATACTGCATAGCTTATGTTATTTGCCTTAAACATAATGCTTCAAAGAAAATTCTTCTTGTCAAATAAATGAAAAACATTATTGACTTTATTTTTGCGTAAGTGTTACACAACTTTAAAAAAATACATTCTGATAATAATTATTTGATATATAAACGAATGCATCTCGGCTAAATTTTGTCAGTATGATACGCCATTTCTTTCATTAATAAATGTTTCATGCCTAAATTATGATTTCCAACATCGATGAAAAGGATTTATGAATTAAGTTTGTCTGTCTGGCGTCTTACAATGCTCTAACTCTCGTAAATATACTCAGATGAAAATTTATTACAATAGAATGTATGTTTTTGAAAATGAAGTGTGTAGGTAGCATTTATGGGTGAATATCAAAAAATGTGAGATTTTGAAAACAAAAATTTTGAAAATTTAAATCGTTTCAAAGCTTTTGATTTTTTTTTTTTTTTAATGTTGGTTGAACTGCTGAATAAAGGAATTTATATGTAAAATTGTTAAAGTTTGAAGAGCTTAAGTTCATTTTTATGTAATTATAATTTTGTGTCATTTTCTTGGCATGTGTATGCCAGGTTAATGTCAATTTCATTCTAAAACATTTTTCATATTCTTGGTTTTTTATTTTATTTTAGATCTAACATTTTAATTTTCTTTAACAGAACATGTTTCCTCTATAGTACCTCAAATTCAGTGTAATGTTCAGATTTATTTGTAATTTATAGAAGCCAGGAAAATGACATAATAAAAGTCTACTCAATTTTTACAAAGTCTTTAGACACATTATTTTCAAATAAATATTTAAAAGATCTTGCTGGTAGCAATGATTTGACTACTTCTGACTTGAACTATGTCAAGAACAAGAAGAATTACTCCGCAATGCCATCTTTATACCTCATAAAGAACTAAAATGAGCAGGCCAGGAGAGTGGCTTTCATTTTCAGTGACAATCATATTTTAATTATTAAAAATTATTTGTAACATACAGAACTTGTTACCTTCCACATATAAGTGTCATACAGGGTGACCGGTCTCAACGGGGTCCAATGGCTAATTCCTAAACCGTTAGTCATAGGCATATAGTTCCAATTACAAAAATGTTTCAAATCAGGTAAAGGAATATTTTAAAAGCGATTTGGGTCAATAAAAACATTTCTTAAAAAATTACGAAATTTAAATTTTTATACGGTCCCCCGGTCCTATAAGTCATATTTAGAAAATTTTTCCTATTACATTGACAAGTAAGACAAAAAAGTCTCATTCATATAACACTAAAATTGAACTAGTTATGAAACTTTAAAATGCATGACTTATGCCACTTTTCTGCTCTGAAAACAAATGAGGTCGGCTTGGCTTTGAGGGGTTACATACCAAGTGCTTAAAGTATTCGAAGTCCTTGTTTCATGTGTATCTGCGCTTTGAAAAAACTCGTACAAGTATTACGATTAAGTTAATATTTATTAAGTTTCAGATTGGCTAAAATAACATATGTTTTATTTTGTCCGGATTTGAGACTGTTTCTTTTAAGATTTGTATTAACAAAAATTAAGTTATTTTTATAAGTTTTTATGTTACTTCAACGATCGTATTTGTGTTTTACCAGTTGAAAATTGTACTCGAACTTTAACCCACTTTCAAATATCCGATCGAGATTACATTTTACATACTGGCGCAAATCCGATAATAATCTAATATTATTATGATTTTCGGTGGTTACCATTTATACTTATTTTACAGGATAACACAAAAATTTCGGATAGATTACCGCAAAGAAGTTTAAGAAAAAGATTTAGATTAGATAATACAAGACTGCGATTGTTGGGTTTTTTAACTTTTATGTATTTTTTAGCACTGAATCCGAAAATTACCTTAATTTTTAACCATCATATCAGGATATTTCACAAATCATAAATTGACAAAGTTAAAGAATAACAAAAATCGGATACTATGAAGTAGAGGAGATGATTGTGTTTTTTAACTTTTGATAATTGATATTTACGTACTTTTAAGCAGTGAATCATAAAATGACCTTCATTTTTAGCCATCAAATTAGAATTTTTCGCAAATCGTAAATGTGTAAGTTAAAATACAGCGAAAATCTCATACTATAAAACATATGTAAAACTTTTTTTATTTTATTTTATTTTATTCAATAATTTATTTGATATTTTTGCTTATCCTGGGATTCTTACAGCTAAACAGCTGAGTGGTCTGATGAGATGGTGGAGTATGTTCAATTTTAACTTTGAACTTTTTAACTTTGAAATTTGCAATTTGCGAAAAATCCTGATGTAATGGTTAAAAATAAAGGCCAATTTCGGATTTAGCGATACAGAATACATGAGAATCAATTATCAAAAGCTAAAAAAGATGACATAACCAAACTTTTTCAGGCTAGTGCAATCTAATAATATTTTAAAATACGTATCATTTTGTAAAGAATGGAGGCTGTTAATTTAGTATCATTTTATTTAACAAAAATTCTGTTTTTTCTTTCTTCTTAAATGTTTATTGCAAATTGTATATTTTGCATTAATATATCAGAATAATTAAAGATTTCAAATTTATATTACAATGTTAATATTACTCTCAACCATTTTTTTTATTATATCTGACGAAATTATTTTTCGACTAAATTTGTGAATGACCCCCAATTTGCAGCAAAAAATATGCTCCAACTTTAAACAGCTATTACTCGGTAAATTTTAATCGTAGAATAACAGGACTTTTTTTGTATTACTTGACAGTGTAAAAGGAAAATTTTACTAAATATAATTTATAGGACCGGGGTACCGTATAAAAATTTAAATTTCGTAATTTTTTAAGATATGTTTTTATTGACCCAAATCGCTTTTAAAATATTTCTTTACCTCATCTAAAACATTTTTGTAATTGGAACTATATGTCTATGACTAACGGTTTATGTTGTCTATGTCCAACGGTTTAGCCATTGGACACCGTTGCGACTGGATACCCTGTATTAAGTATAATTAGAAATTAGAAATTAAAAATCTAGAAAAATATATTTGTACATGATAGCAGAAAGTCTTTTACTTTGCACACATCACAGTGTGACATGCCAGGAAAATGACAATCTGAAATTTTAAGTCTTTTAATTGCTTTATTTTTGTGTTGTTATGAATATAATATCTCTTGAAAATAACTCTAAGAATATTTTTATTAGAATGTAAAAAAGTAAATTGCATTATACAACATTGTGCGGACTGCAATTTCCGTAGTTTGTGACATTGACCCTTTTAGTATATTAAGCATATAAAAGAATTATGTTACATAGGGTAAAAAATCTTTTGCTGTGCCTTTTCATGATGTTTCGATATTTCAAACATAAGGAAATTGATATGAATCACTGAGATGGACTACAACTTTCTTTCTCAGGAGTGTAAAATAAATAGCACTTGTAGTTCATTTGCAGGGACACACAAAAGAATACCATTATGTGAGCTTTTGATTTTCAAAGCGGAGTAAATCCCTTCTATGTTATTGCTATATAGAGGAGAGTAGCCTAATTTGGACCACTTCACTTATTTTTAGGTGTAACTCACTTAATTTTTTTTATATCTGCAAAAGTTCATTACACAGGGTCAATCTATTCATCTACTAACTAAATAAATATTTAGGTAAATTTCTTTTTGAAAATCTTAAATTGTATTTTAATTTGAAAAATTTGTCAAAAGTGGTCCAAATTCAGCAACTGGTCGCCTCAGTTGGACCCCCAGTCTCCTAAATTGGACCAAATATTATCAGGTTGTTTTAATGGCTAGGGAATATAACTAATTTTATTAAAAGCAAAGTTTGCGATTAATAAAACAATCAAACAAAATAACAGTAATGAAATACAATGAAATCAGATGTATCTGAAAATAAGAGTAATTGTTTTAAATCAAAATGTATTCAAAATATACATCAAAGTTATCAGTTATTAAATAGAAATTATGGAACTAATTGTCAGTTACTTGAATATCATGTAAGGAGTGATGCAAAGCTTATACATGAATTTTGCTTATTGTTTTTGTTTTCCAGCGCACACAACATAGAACCTTATATGGTCTCTTTTGACTCCTGTCTGCTTTTTGTTTCCTATATCTTTAACAGATTTTGCAGTTTGTCTAAGTCTTTTTCCACATTTTCATCAAGGTTTGAGATTTTATGCGTTTTAATAGTAAAAAAGTATAATTACACCCTCCAGAACTGTAAAAAGTCTTCCATCACAAATATCCTGCAGGAGGAAAATGTTTGAATTCAACTCTGTAAATCAAATATGCCGTAGGAATAAAGAATCCAAAGAAAATAAATACGATTACACACAAGATAAAAGACATTGCACATAAAATTTATTGCATAGACATGTAAAAATATTTTTATGTTTATATAGGCCTAAACTGTATAAAAAAATTAATTTAGATATACAAAAAAAAAAAACTTGCATGGAGATAGTAATCCATTATAAAATATAAAAAAGACAGTGTGCAAAGCGTACCGTCCTCGAAATTCATTACTTACTTTTCAAATTTATGATCGCATATTTGGTCCAATTTAAGCAACTTAAATTGGCCCAATTATGGCAACTGCGCCATTTTTTAAAACAGTTAATTTCAAGACAAAGAACAAAAGCGAAATCAAACAAATCCGAGTGAAAAATATGCACAATAAAAAGATGAATTCATATATGTACATGAAAACATAACAACTTACCTTAATTTTAAAATATTCACTTACGTTTAGTAGGAAAAATTTAGATCAAAACAGCTAACTTTAGATTTTTTAAAATTGTCTGAAAACAGCACGTGGTAGGCGGCTGCTTCTTCTAATCATAGATGACGTCATTCAGATGAGCAGGATTTGAATGGTAGATGGAGTCTCTTCCTGTAATTAACGGCAGAATGGCAACGGTCCAATTAAAGCGGCGGTCCAAATATGGCTACCCTCCCCTACAGGGTGCAATATCTTATCTATCGCCGACCTTTAATTTCTCAACCGTTGGTCGTAGACATATAGTTTCAATTACAAAAACCTTTCAAATGAGGTAAATATTCATGCTGTGGCATTATTTAGAGTACAAAATAAATTTTATAAAAATTACGAAATCTAACTTTTTATACGTTCCCTCAGTCCCTATAGTTATATTTAGTAAAAGTTTACACATATCATAACGAATATAACACAAAAAGTTTTAAATCTGTACTATAAAAATTGGCACAGTTATTAAATTTCAAAGTTTATTTTTGCACATGATTTTGTCTTTCATTGAGGGATCAGTTAAAAGATGAATTAACACAATCGTAATTCGCGATCAAAATCAGAATGCAGTGTCCTTTTTACGGCGAAATTAGCCGGTGTTGCCAAATCGTGATGTCACAAAGAGGGTTATTTCATCAAACATTTTAGCTGACTTTTAGGGGTCGTATAAAAAGCTAAGAATGAAATATTGAAATTAAACAGAAAAATAAATATTAATTTATTATTATATCAGAAAACAGCCTACTATAAAAAAAATCCATGAAATACCGGAAGTGGAGACACTGCTCAAAGTGTTCTCCATTGGTGGCAATGCACAATTGAATTCGTGACAATACTGAGTTCTGGACATGTTGGAGCATAGCAGGTGTAACTGTTCGACAAGCAAGGTTGATGCGCTGCTTCAGATCAACCAGAGATGTAGGCTCAGTCACATATACCTGTGCTTGATGTAACCCCCAGAGGTAGAAGTCCATGGGAGTCAAGTCTGGTGAATGCGGTGGCCACACTACCGGACCACCATATCCAATGATCTGTTGACCGAATTCGGTGGTCAGATACGCACGGACGTTTGATGCTTTATGCGGAGGTCCCCCATCATGTTGAAACCGCACATGGCATGCATGTCGGAGAGGCAGTTTTTCATACCAGTCACGTACCGTGTTTTATAGCAGGTGCAGGATACGATCGCCCGTCAAGGTCCCCTCGTAGAAAATGGGTCAAACAATCTGAGTTCCCCATATACCGCACCACACGTTCGTTGACCAGCGTACCTGCTGTCGTACTGTACGGGCGATGTAGTGGTTTCCCAGCGACCAGTAATACACATTTCGCATGTTCATAATGCCACTCCGTGTAAACGTTGACCCATCTGTCCATGAATGTCACAGAGGAACGACGGATTTTTCTCCAATGCTTATCACACACCGAGACGACAGGGGCAAAACGAAGAGCGACATAGGAGAAGAAACCGGTCAAAACAAAGAAGGAAGCTGTTTTAAACCTGTTTTAAACCAGTTTTTCCCCCGAAATCGAGCGACATGTCTCATGTGTCGCCTTAGTGTGTGACCTGCCTAAGGGGTTCAGTATAAAATTACAATAATAAAATCGTTGTGCGTGGTCACCCAGCATCAATGCTTGCACCAGTGTCGGAAGGTATGGATGCGCACCATGTGCATGTAACAAATGCCAAACATGCTGATGCGTGTATCCGCATGTCTCGCTTATTTCCTCCGTGCTCAGTTGTGGATTTAAAATGGCAAATGCCAGCACCTCCTCCGGTGCCACTCGAACGTTACACCTTGTCCGTCTACTTGTTCTGGGTCGTGGTGCAACAGAGCCGGTCTCTCTGAGACTTCGCAATGCATCAGCTGCAGTTTAATGCGTTGGATGTCGATCCCTAGGAAAACGTTCTGAATAAACCCTCGCAGCCGCTCTGGCATTCCTTTGACATTCACCATAAATAAGTATCATTTCGGCATATTGCGTGTATGTGTAACCTGCCATCACAATCTTAGCGCTGACTAGCACGTCCATTGCTAATGGCTCGTGTTTTATTCCGAACATGTGACGCTACAGTACTATTGTAATTTGCATAATCCCGATTTTCATGCTCGTTATGGCTTGGTTCATCGGTTACATTCCACTGCCATTTATCTAGTTTTTAGTGAGTATGTTTTATTTTATTGATGCCGATTCTACTATTAGTTTTCGAATGCCGCGCCTAGCACTCTGGGGCTATTCTACTATCAAAAGTGGTTTTATGTTGACATGGGTATTTCCCGAAGTTCTACTTCGTCGTTTTCTTGTACGCTGCCACTAAAATTAGCACTCAGCCAAACGCAACTAAACAAACTCGACTCACCCCCATTTTGATAAAATAAAAACAGACCTGACGCATGCACAAAAGGGCGGAGGGTTTTACTATCCGATAACAAACAGTATCAACTTTGACTTTTGAATGTTGTTTAACCTTAAAATTTAGCTCAAATTTTTAGATGAAATATCCCTCTTTGGTGATACCCCGATTTGGCGATACAGGCTAAAGGTGGTTTCGCCGTAAAAAGGACATTTCACCCTGATTTTGATCTCGAATAACTTTAATTCACCTTTTAACTGATCCGTCAATGAAAGACAAAATCATGTGTAAAAATCTCAAACTTTGAAATTTAATAACTATGTCAATTTTTATAGTACAGATGTCAAACTTTTTGTGTTATATCTGTTATGATATGTGTATACTTTTACTAAATATAAATATAGAGACTGTAGAGACTGGGGGACCGTACAAAAAGTTAGATTTCGTAACTTTTATAAAATTGATTTTTTACTCTAAATAATGCCACAACATGAATATTTACGTCATTTGAAATTGGAACTATATGTCTACGACCAACGGTTGAAAAATTAAAGGTCGGCGGTAGATAACATATTCCACCCTGTATTTAATGGTTTACATTTGAATGGGTATAACAATTTTATAAGGAGTAATAGTCTTATTTTACATTTTTTGTGGTTTTATATTACGTAAATTTAATATGCAATAATGGTTATCCATATTAGCTAAAAATAATAATGGTTTTGGTATGCGCCAATAGACTTGCCTCACTGTCAAAAGCAATGGTTTGTTGAAAACGTTGATTTTCTTTGAATGACATATAATTATAAAGACAAAAAAGAAATATTTAATTTTATTTACTTATTTATTTTATTTCAATGTTTTCATTCTTTTTTAGAAAAATTCAATAAAACAAAAATTTAATTTAATTTTATAACAGCGTTCGTACGGGTACCGTTATTTTCAAGGCCAAATATCAGTGTTTTTTTTTTACAGAAAAATGAATCTAGTTTAAACGCACAAAATTTCGCCTTATTTAAGAAGAGATTTTCTATAACAAAATACTGGTACGAAGAATTGTTTAGTTTAAAAATTCAAGGACCCGTATGAATACTGTTATAAGAAAAATGGGGAAAATTAAGTAAAAATATTCAGTGATAAGTTATATAAATATAATTATATTTCTTAAGTGAAGATTTTTGTAAAGAAGTATTCATGAAGTATTCATGGTGAATGGTTTTTAACATATAGTAATAAATCCATTGTGCCTTTTTTTCTTTAGCCGTAGTCCTAGTTTTCTCATATAAAGATAATAATACTATTTTTCTGAAACTACTTGGCCTACCCCGCTTTGGTAATAAATCAAGAGTTTTAAATTGAGATCTTTTTCCATCGACGTTTTTTAAACAATTTATATGACATATTTCTTAAAAATCAGATCCATAAAATATTCAACCGATTAACAATTTCTCCATCAGTGTTCTTGTTTTTATTAAAATTACCTCCTCTAGAGGTCTGCTTAAATGTGAATTTTCACTTTGCATTTCATATACTAAAATTGTATTATGTTTGTATTCATTTGTAATAATCCAGGAGAAAATATATCGAATAGTTTTTTCGAATTTGCCATTTCTACAACTCCAAAATCGCGATCGTTTCGCAAGAATTAAGCAATAAAAGTTTATGGTCAATAATAACTAGATTATTGTCGATAAACTGGACAATTTCCCTCCACATTAAGACCATTAAGACCAATTTTATGCTTCCATTTTGCTAAGTGCACATATCAGTATAACATGTTTTTGAGTTGTCTCTTTGTGTGACAACATGTGTCACGCATACAAATTATCATTAAACAATGTTTTACCGATGTTCTTAGTTGTAGCAAAACTACTAAACTTGACTGTGCTTGTTAATATTATGCAAAACATAAATAATAATTCTATTTAAAGCGGGACTTGCCTATTTTCAAAATCAACGCATTTATAATATCGATAACCAAATAAATTACTATTAACAGTTTTGCACTGATATTAAAAGATATTTATTTTGAATATATTAAAAACATAAATTTTATGACATATTGTAATAACATTTATCTTCAATTTTTTTCACAATATGGACTTGCCTCGCTTCAAAATCACCGACTCATATTATGATCTATCGGAAAAATCGCTTGAGGTGCATTTTAATGATGTTTTGATACTTCAAAAATAATGAAGTTATATACATTTTAACTTATTAAATTTTTAGTACATTACGTTGTGTGTATAATCTATAGATTGTATACAGGGTTGCATGAAAGAATTCGCACACATTGCCGGATATGGACAGCAATTGCTGAAATTTTATTTTTACTAAGTAATTTATGTTGCTTATTTAAATATCTAATTTGAATAAAATAATAATGAAAAAGGGAAATTTCTGCAAGTGTTTCATAATCCATTTCTGATTTATGATTTTTCGTTCTTGTTTGTTCATGATGTCCAATTTTACGAACTTATTAGCGTACTCATGTCACACATTTTTTACTTGTGCATCCAGAGAACATACTTCATACGAAATTCCTCTTTGCAAACTATATACTTGAAGCATCCATGGTTATTTGTGCTCTTAACACACGTTTATAAATCTAATTTATGCCACAGTAATTTATAGTTACTGGTAAATATAATAGATTTGACCATATGTAATTATTTTAATTCAGTTAGGGAAATTAATTTTGTTGCAAAACAAATACACTCCAATAAAACTGTGATAAGCTACTTCGTTTAACAATTAGATATATTTAACTTATTTTACTGTGACTTCAAAAATAGTAAAAAAAAGTCCTCAAAATGTTACACAAGTCGAAAACTAAGAAAAGAGAAGTGATGAGAATGAGAATAAGCGCTGTTTGGAAATTGAGAATAGAAATTACATATCAGGTCGAAATATTTATCATTCTGAACATTCTTCGCCTTTTTTTTTTTTTTTTTTTTTTTTTTTTTTTTGTGTGTGTGTGTGTGGGGGGGGGGGGGATTACTTTTAACACTCTACCTATTTCATGATATGTGTCTTAAGAACAATTTCAGAAATTTACAGAAGATGATTTTACCTTCATTTGGGACGTGTGTGTGCGTATACATGTAAACTTTTAAACAATTAGAGAATGTGAGTATATAAAAGTAAATTTCATAAAACTTAGCATAGTTATGTCTCATGTAGTTAATAAAACATATACTTACTAAAGTTGTGATAAGGTAATTATGATATTCTGTAAGCATGCCGGCTTTCTGAGCTTCTGTAAGTACGTCTTTTATGCGATTTGTTGGTACTTCAAGAACTATATTGGTTTCACCCTTTTTTCTTATATCCTTTAAAATTTTATTGTATTGGAATTCTGTTGTATACTGCTGCAATGTGATTTTGATATTGTTTTGATTTCGCAGTTTCATTAATTCTTGAAGTTTCATGAGCTCTGAAAAATACATAGAAAAGATTTGAATTAACATCGTTATGAAATTTAAATTCAGAATAATATAGAATGAGGCGGCTGTAATTTAAAATTGAAAACTTTAACATTTGAAAAAATAGGAATATGATCACCAGAAGCAGTCATCACGTGATGGATCATGGACCACCAATAGTTCACAGAAAACACTGGATTTTTTTGCATTTTTATGTTTTATTAATTGTAAAACAAAAAAAAAAAAAAAATTCGAAAGATTCTATCACATATACTATTATGCGATCTAAAATATATACTATTTTCTTTTTCGCATGCTTGGAGATTTTCCTTCTTGCTGAATAGTGAACGAGTAAATGTAAGCAATACGAGGTACATTTGGCCAGTAATTACTGCTAAGTGCTAAAAAGTAGTGGAAAGCACGAGAACCAAGAACCTTTATTTTAAGACAACTCTGACTGGTGAAATTCGAACTGATATCTATCGTAGGTTATACAAACAGGGCTTCGTCATTGCAAAGTCACGAGAGGTAAACTATCATATTGTGTGTTTTAGGCAGTTTTGCATCGAAACAACCTGATTAAAAGGTAATATATGATATTATCTACGCTAGCATAGTATGTGTAATCTCAGCTTAAGAAATTCTTATATTTGTGAAATTTTAGATGTTTAGTTATGCAAATTTAAACGCTTACAGGCATTAATATTTATCTTAATAATGTTATTTGTAATTTATTATACTTCTATAAAAGTGACTTCCCAATGTTGATGAAAAAGTAATAAAAATTTTATTTCAGTTTTAACAACATATTTACGAAATGAAAATCCATCTGTTACAGCAATTAAATCTCAGTACAGATTTAGGCTGAAAATTAAAAATGCAGTAATGCCATTGAAGCCAAAAATCCATGCACTTATTTTAACCCGGGAGAACTCGCTGCATGAGATTTTCTCTCACAGTCGTACTTTTTTAACTCTTATTTAAATCATTTTTCATTTTAATTAAAATTTCAAAATGTTTTACAATTATTTTACCTATTTTGTGAATAAAAGTACTAAGCCAACCAAAAAAAGTTGATATTATATGAATGTAAAGTAAAAGAAAAGCAATTGGGCATTCTCACTAGCGAGTTCTCCCGGGTTAACACGTTCGTCGCCCAGCGTGATTTGGCTGAGTTTCTATTGGGCCCAAAACCGGTCGCCGGAGCGCCAGAAAGTAAACAGAGCGATAAGCGGGAAGTGGACGATATTCCATATACATTACGATTATGCGGTCGAGGCAAAGGGCTTCTAGCGTAAAGAAGGGAAGGCTCCGTAGACGTAATGTAAATCCCAGCAGGCCAGCGAAACTGTTCCTGGGGTAAATGAGTAGTAGCTTCCTTTCTTATCAGTTAGAAGTTCTTTGGGTAAATTACCAGTACCAGGCGACATTTTGTAGCCTCGAACCCAGATTTCGAATATAGTCCATAGCAGGGATGTAACTCGATATCGAGTTCGATAAGAAGGTTTCGATAGTATCGGAGGTTCGAACCTTCTATACATTACAAAGTATTTAGTTCCGAAATTGGGAGAGCGATAAACTTTTCGGCTAGAGGGCTGCTTGGGATCTCACTGCAGTTATTCCAGATCCTTCATTTAGTCGAGAAGCATACTTTTTTTGAGACGCACGTCAGTAATGTTTTTATCCTCAAAATGTTCATTGAACGGTGTAAACGTATAATTGAAAATGGGGGGAAGTAGTGATGACGAAGTAGTCAGTTTTAGAAGAAGAATGATAAATAGAATTTCATCGAGTTCAGACTCCGACACTGAGGAATCATATACAAGTGACGATCTTGACGACATGTTGGAAGAACTTGCTATGTACGAAGAAGAGGAACTAAACTCTGTTGATGATTCATTGGACAATATCCAATGGAACGAATTCACTAACAGGCAACGGTCATTTCCGTTCACCGGAAAAAGTGGGCTTCTGATGGATTCGCCATCTGATATTAGCGCATGTGAAGTGCTTTCGTTATTCTTAAACAAAGAATGCAAGCGCAGCGCCACAAATGGCTAATTGCTACCACTAAATTTATATAGTACCCCTCACCTTATTTAATGACAGAATTTCTGAGATTTAATAAGGCGGAGAATTCTATTAAAATTTAGTGGTGAAAATCAGCCCTTTGTGGCGCAGCGCTTCCATCCCTGTTCTTAGACGAAAAAGTGATAACCTATTAGTCACGCAGACTAATAGATATGCAGAGCAAAAACTGCATCAACATAAAATGACTGATCATGCACGACTGAACATATGGAAACCCACCACTTCTGAAGAAATTACAAAATTGATCGGACTGATGATTTGGATGGGTTTGGCAAGTTAGACACCGCTCGTTAGATGTTGGTCAACGGGCCCTATTTACAACTTTCCATTTCCATGCAGCAGAATGTCTCGTAATCGTTTTGAATTACTGTTTGCAAACTTGCTTTTTGCAAATAACGAAACGATAGAAGGGAGTAACAGACTTGGAAAAGTTTTACCACTTCAAAACATATATTGATAGACAATTATCAAAAAGTCTTTTCACCAGACGAAGATATTGTAGTCGACGAGACAGTTGTCCCTTGGAGGGGACGACTAATATTCAGGCACTACATACCGACGAAATCGCATAAGTGTGGTATAAAACTTTTTAAACTGTGATGCACCGAAGGGTATACATGGCCCGCGAAAGTATATTCTGGACGAGATACCAGCGGCAGAAAGCAAGCTGGCAAAATCGAAAACGTCTGCATTGAACTTGTAGATAAATTGCTAATTGAAGGGCGAACTTTGTCGACAACTTTTACACGAGTTGTGAATTAGCAGTATGGAACTGTAGAGTACATCAAAAAATTATGCCACGTTTTGTAATGTCGCACCCATTGTAGAGAGGTGAAATGATAGCACGAGAAGATGACAAGTGTATTGTTGTGCTAAAATGGAAGGATGCTCGCGATGTTAGGATGTTATCAACAAAACATGCACCTATCATGACTCCAAGCTCAAATTCTACTCATCGCGGTCGTCCTCCGAAA
The DNA here is from genome assembly GCA_963932465.1 of Maratus speciosus. Lineage (NCBI taxonomy): Eukaryota > Metazoa > Arthropoda > Arachnida > Araneae > Salticidae > Maratus > Maratus speciosus. Next base: position 399,743,942 of record OZ010796.1, on the reverse strand, counting down.
CAGAAACCTTTGGCGGTACTGGCATATAATAATAGGATAACTGGCATCGACAGAAACTATCAGATGGTGTCATATGGCAGAACGATGCGGAAAAGTATCAAGTGGTATCGGAAATTAGCACTACATTTGCTTTTAGGAACAAGTATAATAAATAATCACATCGTGTACCAGAAAGTCACAAATAAAAAAATAGAAATAAGAAAATTTCGGGAACTTCTTGTTACCGAATGGTTATTCTCGGAAATGCTATGCCCGACAATAATAGATATAAAACAAGGAACGTGTCTCCCACCGTTTACAGATTCGTAAGAATCAGCACGGCAAGCCTATAAGAAGGATGTGCACCCTATTTTACCAGAACAAGAGGCAAACTGCCTAATGCCAAGAAGTGAAAAAAAAAATGTAAAAAAAAAAAACTACGACCTATTGTTCCAATTGTCCAAAATCACCTCAAATGTGTTTAGAGTGTTTTAATGAACACCATGCGACATAGTATAATGTAATATGCTATCCAAAATATAAATAAATAAAAAGTATAGTAAAATGTGTACATTTTAGTATTTTTATGTTGTATATCCTATATTTATATTTCAGTGCTTATTCCATTAAATTCCTTTTAAAAATCCAACTGAAAATCTATCCAGTAAATCTGACTATTTACTTGAACAAGAAGAGCGTCACCCATATTTGTGTGACGGGTGATGCGGCGATGAACGTGTTAAACAAGCAGGACGAAATATCATACTGAAAAATATATTATACTTAAATAAACATCAATTATTTTGTACTAATTGAACTTCAATAAATTTGTTATAATTAATCAAACTTAACATTTTTTTTATATAATTAAATAGGCATTTGCGATTGTCATATATTTAAATATTTATAATTTCGTTACATTAACTAGGTGCATTTCATATTAATAAAATTTAAGTTATTTGATCATTGTTTGAGGCCCAAAAGATTGGCAACCGCTGATCCTCCGTACATTTAACAGTACTTCGGAATTGCCTTAATAGCACAGTCGATGCGACATCACGTAATGCGATATCAAGTGGTTGTCGTTTGATGACTTTATCATGAATTCACTGCGACCAAGTTTTTAATCATTTACAGCTCGTTACAAAATCAGATATATCGGCTTAACAATAATCATTTTATTGATTTTCCAGAAATGCTATTGGTCTATGAAAATATAACTCCAATCCGCTTTTACACTGCAGACGTGAGTAAATATGTTTTAATTAATTTTTTCACTGATGATGTTACGCTATCTGCTACCAAAATTAGTATGAAAGATTTGGTGGAAGCAAAACATTTTGTGAAACTTAGCAAGAAATAAGTTACTCAATTCAAGCGGCTCTGAAACACATTCCACTGCTACGATTGAGACGACATTTTAAACACATATTTCTTATTCATTTTTGAGGATTGCAATCTTTATTTCTTCTAGAATGTATTCTACGAGTGATTATCTACTCACAGACTTTAAAGCAAACAGATGAACACAAAACATGAACCTCTCCTTGTAAGTCCATTTGA